>CM053765.1:75583747-75771018 GCA_028658305.1 Pachyuromys duprasi | reverse complement strand
GAGAAGTCTTTTTTTTTCTTTTTCTTTCTTTCTTTCTTTCTTTCTTTCTTTCTTTCTTTCTTTCTTTCTTTCTTTCTTTCTTTCTCTTTTTTCCTTCCTTCTTTCTTTCTTTTTACAATCACAAATGTGATGTCATGTATTGCAGACTAAATCATTCAAAATATTTACTGAATTTGGATTATACTTATAGTTTGAATTTATTTCTTGATCATAAACCTTTGCGACAGCAAGTGGAAAGTAACAGCCAGTGTAAAAACAGTAATAGAATGTGTAGGAGGCTCTCACAAAAGTACTGAAGCAGCAGAGTCCCCACAGTGCCTGTCCCTAACCTGCTCTGAATCCTCAGTACCCCAGCTGGTGGCAACAGTGGTAGACAAACTTCCCAATATTGTTGGGATAGTGCCAGGCAGCAGCTGTAATCTGTTCATGGAGGGCTCTAAAATCGGATGCTATCAGCCAGAGTTGGCTGGCCCCAGAGTGGATCCTTTCACCTCCAGGCACTGTGTGACAACATCAGGCTTTAGCAATTGATAGCAAAATAGTTAGATGCCACTAAAGCATCAATTGCTGCTCAATTTGTCCCTGGAAGAGCATTCAATAGTCTCCAAACATTAACCCAAAGCCTCTCGTTTCACTGCTCTCTTCATCAATATCATGTCCGCTGTGAATAATTACAAGACATAGATTGGAAATCTTATGGGGATTTTGCCTTAGAAGAATGAGATTAAGTTCTAATTTTATCACATAGAAGCTTGTGTCATTTGGGAAGTCATTTGGGGCCACTGAACTTGGCACTGTGAACTGGATATAGTCGCTTGATAATAGTGTGTAAGGCTGTGCACAAAGCGTGCCACAGACCTCCTTAGAAATATCTCCTACTCAAAAAATCTTTCAAAATGTTACATCAACAAAGAGCAAACATTCCAAAGAGACCACAAAAAGCTACATAGCATAAGATGAGCCACAGCCGAATCTTTACCAGTATGGTTGAATCCAGAAGATAAAAGGCCCACAGACACCAACTTTAGTTCAGTTTATTAGGGTAAATATTTTTAAAACAGGGCAGGAAACAAGATTCAGAAAATTTAACAGATATTATGGAGAGTTGTTTTTGAGGATGATAGAGAAAGAAATAAACTAATTTGTCTTATTTAGGAATATAAGTAGGTGAACTATTCTTCAATAAATGTGGTATTATATTTTATTTAAATTCTCTAATAAAAGGCCTATGTATAGTCATAACACAATGTCATACTTAACTCTTAAGTGTGTATAGATATTATGTCTCACTCAAAATAAAAGGGCTACAATATATAGCGAAGCAGACCCAAAACTGACACCATGCCTTATTTCCCTTTATCCTTTTCTTTTCTCTCTCATCCACTGACTGGGCTGAGGAGATGGTTTTTGGAAGGCCGTTATCTTAGGCAAGTAGGAACGCAAAGATAGACTTGAAAAAACACTATCCCCAGCTTTACAATGAAGCAGTATCCTAGCTCACCTACCCATTAATTCACAAGCCAATAAAATTATTTGTTTAATTATGATGAAAATAGACTAGTGATAATATGAAGGAAAAGAAAAATGAAAATTAGAAAAGGAAACTAAAAGAATAGAAAGATACCTGATATTATTCTCCCTTTAAGTTGACATTTAAGTACTCTTTCCGGCGTCTACTGTTCTTTGGGTCTGTGGACTTTGGGAAAGAATTACAGCCTTTAAAATATGAATTAAAGTTTTAATCACCACTCGGGACTTTTAGTAGCTCTTTATTCTTAACATTATCAAGATTTTCTTTGGTAGCAATAGTGATAAAGTATAAAAGGAGCACCCAGATTCATCTTTGAGCTTCTGCTGCAGTTATCAGAGTAAACCGCATCAGTCACCACTTACAAGGGACCTGCAGGTAAACTCCTAATTTGAAGAAACAGCCCATAATATACAAGGCACAAGATGCCATCAAGATACAGCCACCTAAAGTATGACAGATCATATAGGGGCTAACATGCTTATTAATAATATTTCAGTCTTCAAAACTGAAATCTAAGTTATCTCAAGATGAAGACAAAAGACCACATCCCCATGATAAGATAATATTTAATAAATACACAATGTTATTACCTTCTGGCTTC
Organism: Pachyuromys duprasi; assembly: GCA_028658305.1. Taxonomy (NCBI): domain Eukaryota; kingdom Metazoa; phylum Chordata; class Mammalia; order Rodentia; family Muridae; genus Pachyuromys; species Pachyuromys duprasi. The sequence goes on along the minus strand of CM053765.1, from coordinate 75,768,886 downwards.
ACAATAATCCCTTCAATAATTGTGCTGTTTTACAAATGGGACAGAGGATGGAAGAGATTATGCCATCCACACAGGTGACATAACAGACACATGACAGAGCAGGAATTAGAACCCAAGCACATTTTATTGAGCGAACTTAACCTTTTCTGAGCATTTTTCCAGGGAAGGAATTTAAAGCCTTTCCCACTTCACAGATAAAAAATTTACACTTAATTGTACATTTTATTTTCAAGATGTCTTTGGGGAAAAATACAGCTCACTGAATATTCTAGAAAAAGAAAAGTCACATGTTTCATTGCTTCTAATGAGTTGTTGCAGTTCAGAAGTTTCATTACATTCTGACAATTAAGTTGCTAATAAACTGAGGAGCAACTAATTGACTTATCTATCTCACAAACTCAAGATCCAGCAACCTAGAACACAGTTTCCATCATTGGACCCCAAATCACTCAACATTTTGCAATCAACTTCGCAATTCAATTTGCTTTGGGTAGTTTATACATAGTTCTTATACTTGACGTAAAGTCCTGATTGGGATCACAAATGCCCACAGTCACATACTCGTTAGTAACACGATGTACTGCTGTGGACTGCATCATCAGAACCAGTGGCATGAGAGTGCTATGCTGGAACCCACACAATGGTTGCAGACCCACTATCAAAAAATTTATGGTAATTGAAACCAAAGAATCTTAGGGAATGCAGTCAATTTCACAGAGTACCAAAAGGTCACTCTGTTCAATTTATACTAGAGACCTGGCACAATATTGGAAAAAAGAAAAGAAAGAAACACGAAAGCAAATGATCTTATCAGTTGTGCAGGATTTAACAATTTACTGACTATATAAAGCAATTTACTGATTACCAAGTGAATGCATTGCCTGTTCAGTGCCTCATATTTAGTACATCAGGTTCTTATACAGAAGTTAGCACTCTGGATGCATTGCTAAATATGTCACCATTTCCATAGTAACTGCCCTGTTCAGCTTCAGTGAGAGTAAACCTTTACGCTGTTATTCCTTGGTTCAACTGACAGTGCTGAAGGCCCCCTGGAAGCCTACTGTTTAATCAAACCCTTGCTATAAGCATCATCTACTGAGGCTGGTAGAAATGAGAGAATGAAGTACACCAAAGCTGGTGTTTCTCAAGCATTAATGTGCACACAAGACACCTAAAGACAGTAAGATGCAGATTCTGACTCAGACAAGGTGACTGAAGACATTCGAAGCTTTGACAAGCTTCTAGGTCACCATTAGCTACTTATCATGTAGGTGTCCTACAGTAAGGGTAGAATAGCTAGGGTTGAGTTTTCTTGTGTAAGTTCTATTCTTTAAAATATTGTAATTAATGTACATTACTTGTACAAAATGGGTCTCATTGTAAGATTTAAATTTTTTAATTACATTTATTTATTTATTTAGAGGTGTGTGTGTATGTGTGTGTGTGTGTGTACATTTGTATTTGCATAGGGCAGCATACCTGTGAAGTTCAAGTAACAACTTGAGGGAGTCAGTTCTCTTCTTCTGCTATATGGATTTGAGACTGAATTCAGGTCATCAGGCTTGTCAGCAAGTACCTTAGTCTACGGAGCCATTTCATTGGCTCCTCATTATGAGATTTTCATTAAGGTATATAATGTGCTTTGATCATTGTCTACTTTCTTTCATCAAGTCAGCACATTCTTCTATTACTTTCCCATAACTTACAGAGCAGAAAACAAAAATGAGTTGGATTACACTGAATCCCCTCTGGAGGCCCCTGTTCCTCCTGTCTTGTAGAGGCATGCTACCACAGTCTGAATAAAAACATAGATGTTTATGCCTTTTAATTCATGCTAGTTCGTGTTATAAAATGAAGGTGTCGCTCCATCATAAACCAAGACATAGCTTTTACTTAGCTAACATGGTTTTGTTCACAAAGGGTTTTTTAATTTAAATTTTTATTTTTTATATTACTGTTTATTCACTTTGTATCCCAGCTGTAGCCCCTCCCTCATTCCCTCCCAATCCCATCCTTCCTCTCTCATTTCCTTCCATGCCTCTTCCCAAGTCCACTGATAGGGGAGGTCCTCCTCCCCTTCCATCTGACCCTAGCCTATCAGGTCTCATCAGGACTGGCTGCTTTGTCTTCCTCTGTGGCCTGGAATGGCTGCTCTCCCCTCAGGGGGAGGTGATCAAAGAGCCAGCTACTGAGTTCATGTCAGCAACAGTCCCTGTTCCCCTTACTAGGGTACCTACTTGGATACTGAGCTGCCATGGGCTACATCTGTGAAGGAGTTCTAGGTTATCTCCATGCACCAAAAGTTTTTAAACAGTATTAGAATTTAAAATTTCATCTGAATGTTTTGCATTTTAGGAACAAATCAGAAAATGGGGGTTGGGGAGCAGCTGACCACTTCAGAAAGGACATACCTATATGTGGCCACTGTCCACCTTCACAGCCCTTACACTGATTTCTATGGCCATGTCCATTTACACCTCAACTATATCATTCAATACCCTGCATACATCTCCAGTATCTGAGTCACTCTGATTTCCTTCTTTTCAAATTCTTCCTCACTTTCCTACTTCCTCATTTTGGAATATCTCATGTCAAATATTTCCACCCATTTTTCTTTCCTCAGAGAAGTAGTATGTGCTAACCTTCTGCCTGAGTCCTGTCTCATGAAATATTGGTTAAGCACACCAGCCTCATTCTTTCAAGTGGTTTGATACTCCACGGTAGGTTTTATACTTCTAGTATTAAGTTTACTTTTATCCAAGGCTCAAAAACCATCACAGAAGTGGGGGTAAGGAAGAATGCAAGAGCCAGAAGAAGAGAAGGAGTGCTATAAAATGCTATTTTCTAGACATCACATGGCTGACACAACTAAGAACTCACAGGAAATGGCTTCCAGTGAGATCCCACCTGGATTATTCTGTCCCACATCCAAAGTCTACAGTGTTTTCAGCATCAGGGTCTCTTTAAAAAGGGTGTATACAAGAACTCCATAAGACTGGGCCCATTGATACACCATCATGAGTAGGGCAAGGGACCCTAGCCTCCATTGAGCTGTTAATGATTTTGAGGGGAGGAAGAGCCATATTCTTCAGTGTGTGTTGCAGGTAACTTGTCCCTGTTAAAGGGGATATTTATGGCCATTTATGGTCAAGAAAGCAACAATAATCTTATTTGAGGGTTTATAAAGATGGAGGACTTGGAAGGAGGAAGAGGCTGAGAAAGGATAATGGGGGAATATGATCAAATTTGTGTATAGGTAAGAATATGTGGGTATATGTATATGGGTGAGCATAATTGTAAAAAATAAATAAAATTAAGCAAAATAAATAATGCTGTATTTAAGTTAGAGCCTTTATATTATATATTCTATTAGACAGCATTACAATAAGGTTTGGGATTATTATTTATTTAACATGTGAAAGAAAGATTAAATTATATTTACAGTATTGTCTCAAATAAATAAAATAAATTTTAGAGACCAGAAAATACATTAGATAATCTCAAATTAGGGTTCAACAGATTTGCAAATCTGTATCTAAGAAACCCTTAGCTTCAGGAAAACCTTGATGGTTATAGAAAGAAGGAATCCTACGTAAATGTCCTTCATGTACCTGAAATAACTCCTGTCATTATTTATGTCCTCACTAAGATACTAAAACAACTGCTTTTCATGTCCTACCCAGAAGGGTAGAGGAAAACTTGATAAAATTACAAAAGCATTTCAAAAACTACTTGATAAATCAATATTTTAATATTTTTGGAGCATTTTCCAGGTAGTGTGCGATTTCTAGCAAAGCTATAAACTGATTACTGAGGGCTTTAGGACCTGCAGTCAGATTGTTGGGCATGAGTCCTCTCTAACACCAAGGAATAGCACCTTTGGGAGCTACTAAATTCCTCTGGTATTCTATCTCCCACCCACAGTTAAGAAAATGATTAAATACCTAGCACGTGCTTCGATCCAAGGACTGAATGAATTAAAACATGTTAAATGCTAAGAATGCTGCCAGACACACACAGGCCATCCATAAATTTTAACTATCATCAATGTTCATTTTATTATCCTCAAAGGGCTTATAATCTAGTCAAGGAAGTGAGACAGGAATAATAAAAATATAACTAACTCCACAAGGCTATGTGTACATGACAAGTGGCAGATAAGTCACTTAGATATGGAGTGTGTGTTCTGAGGAGAATCACTTCGAGTTTTAAATAATGTTGCCAAGAATCCAGGCAAGGAATTTCTTATCAGGTCACAGGACTTTTAGAATAGTTATGTTATTTCGGTCATGGAAATCTTTTCAGCAACTTGTTCAGAACAGAATTCCCCACCCATCTGGACAAAAGAGGCCATCCTGGCTTTACCTCTGATGGAAGGTTGAAAAGGGGGGAAAGGAAGTTACATCAGACAGCAAGACTAGATTTCAAATAAATCTTATTAGGCATCCAATTGACCGATGGAGATTGTACACATTTCTGATGTGCTTCTGTGTCTAGCCAGACCAAGAGGCCTTATAAGCAAACAGTTCTATGGGTTTGGCATAGCAATTTAGTTTGAAAAGAAATTCAGAGTCTATAAATGAGGGTAGCCTTGCCCTAGCAAGGTGAGTTTTTACATGAAGATAAGCATTCTACTGAAATGTTTCACTCAAAGGCAGATAGATTAAACTTCTAAAAAATGTTTATCAATATGCATTTCCTGGGGAGCATGTGCCATTTATCTTTGTAACCCAGGCATCTAATAAGATGGAGCAAGCCAAGAACGAATGACCCTCAGGTGGATGGATGGATGGATGAAGGAAACGCTGGGAAAGGAAGCGGAGGACAGAAAGGTCTGTTTTCAACAGAAAACAGGCTGCAACATTTTATCTGCCTCTGTAAATCACCTGTCCATCAGATAATTTTAAACCCTGATTGTCTTGCAAATCTACATTTTATCACTAGTGGCAAATAATTTCAAATATTAGTTATGTTTTAAAATGTTTAAGCTTTAGTTCTGAAAACCCTAATAACGAGAAACAGGCTAGGTGCTCAAAAACCATGTTTCAAATAAGCAAGGACAGATAAGCTAACAAGAAGCTCTTTTCAGCACAAGCCAAGGCCCAGTCAGTGTCGGGCTTCTTGAAATACTCAACGTTGTGTACTTTACCTAACACACTCCAAGAATAATTTCAGATTATTTGATTTCTTATTTTGAATCATTCAGTATAGACCTAGGAAGCATGTTCTGTGTTAACACTTTCAGTTAAATAATGGATGTGGGGGGAAATGTCACAGCACAGATTCTCCTACCCAGTTAAAAGGAAGAAAAGATTATGAACAGAGAGAGATACAAGGGATCCCGGCCAGAGGCTATAGGGCTCACAGGAGCAGGAGACAGGCTGCCTCAGGGTTAGCAGTGGTATAGGAAGGGAATGATGATTGATAATAAGAATTCAGTGTATAAAGAGTAATATAAAAGAGGCCTTACATCAGAACAAATCAATGTGCTAAACACCCAGAAAATGTCTAGTCACCAGATTTGGCACACAGTATTCACTTCCCAGGCAACAATGTACTCATGTTATATTATGGAAACCAGTTGATATTTATGAAAACCAGGTCCTCCCACCCTGAACCAAAATAAAATATGGTATATAGGAATGTGTTACCACAGTTATAATAGGAGACAAAACATTTATATCTCCATATCCATCTCCCAGAGCTGGCACAAGAAACATTAGAGCTTACTGTGTTTCCAGAATGTGCCATCACAAGCGTAAAGCAAATCAAACAGCAGTTGTTGAAAATGCCAAATGCTAAACTTCTGTAGCCAACATTCTAAGCAAAGTTCTCTGTGTTGATATTTTCTGTCATGTAGTCCACATCTTCCTGCTTTCTGCTTACCAGGACCCATTAGTCAGTGCAAACATCTCTGACTGGATAGAATGAACTTTTATGTACAAAATAACTTTGTTTGCTGATCTTTGTTGGCAACATCAACGAGAAGCTCAGACCTTCAAGTCACTCAAAGAGTCCCATTTGGTTGTCTGCCATCCCTCCAAATGTGATATTTTATGACAAAGATTAGCTAGGCACTATACCGTTCTAAATTTTTAAAATTGTTTTAAACAATATTCTTTGTTACTGAAGCAAACATTTACTCATTTTCCTGTGGCTTCATCCTATAGCTTCCCAATCAGGTAATTTCTCCAAACAACACTTGTTAGGTCATTTCTATGTTCTAGAAACTGCTGTGTGTGAAGTTCAATGATGTATAAAACAGATCCCTGGAATTTGTCCTTGATATAAGTACTCAATGGATCCACACTGGAGAAACAGCAAACAGAAGCACCACTCTCATTAGAGAGCTCTCCCAGAGGCCAGGGACAAGTAGTTGGATGCTTTCCCCCTTGAAATTGAATCTTTCCCAGAATTTTCATGCACTTTGTTCCGAAGGACATTTTTGTTTTTATAGAGCTATCCAAGAAATTCAGTGTATTGGATATTCTTGCAAATGGCCATTTATTGACTAAAAGTTAGAAACAAATATCAAACTAGACATTTTCCCAATGTTATTTCTACATATATTATTAGAAAAGTTAAATAAATTTTATAAAGATCCAGTGGGCTGGCTCAGCAGGAAGAGGTTCTTACCACCAACCCTAATGACCCAAGTTCAAGGTCCAGAACCCAGATAGCAGAAGGTAAGAACTAACTGCTTCAAATTGTCCCATGACCTCCAAACACACCATGGCTGCTCCCACACAAATTAAGCAGATAAGCAAACAAATAAATAAAATTATAGCTGCAAAAACAAAATTTCTAGGCAGAAACAGCTGAGTTCTCTAGAACAGCAGGTAATGCCAAAGATTCCTGCGATTCCCAAAGTTAGCACAATATTGGGCCCACAACAGAGATCACCACTCACGTACTGTATTTCTAAAGCTGTTATAACAATAAAGAACCGGTAAGCACACAGTATCAAATGCTAAGGAGCTTCAGAGAGCACGAGAAACAGGGACGGGACAGTTATCTGTGACAAGTAAAAAGAGAAATAAAGGTCCATATGCCTGTACACATGCGTGTATGCAGATAAAGAAGAACTTTAACAAAATGTTTTAAAGGCAAAGAAAATAACTGAAACATGAACACTAATTTAATTTATGAAATTTCAGAGGACAGCCACTTGGTGGTAGAATTCCTACTGTTTCACTGGGACTAGGAACCCCTATTCTTTCCCTTAATGTCAAGCATATTCTGCTTTCAAGATTTCCCACACAACTTTAAATCCCAAGACCGCTCTAAAATCAATTGATAGATAAGGATGCCACTATTTCCTTTTACAGAAAAAGTTTCCTATGGACTCACATAGAGTTCCAGAGTCAGGACCAGGCTAAATCTACAGAAATGGAAATCTGATAAGAACTATGAAGTCCAGTTTCTCTGTTCCAGATATTAAAGTTGCCAATCCCAACTCAACACCCTCTCCTCAATTCTATCCACTACAGATGCCCTTGTGTGTGAGGATAGTAGAGTTGGTTCTTTTGATGATTATGATGATTTTTTGGTCTGTAATTGAAGAACTACAAATTACAAGACCCCTTTACTGTGACTAAATATTAATAGTTACCAAGAAAAGAATTTGTTAATAATGCCTTGGTGTTCCTTGTAGATGTATTTATGTATGAGTGGCAATTGCCATCACCTCCAGGTATTCATGGATTTTGAATGTATTTTGTCAACATTTATTGCATGTCCGTGGCTTCAGACACTGGGAAGTATTCCTAACACAACCTCTTACTCAGACTTAACACAATCACCTGGAAGAGAAACTCAATAAAGACAGGAATCCTTACTCGATTACTGCAATGTCTTTAGACTCTCACACATGACATCTTGCTTTGTAAATGCTCATTGAATGAAAAAATATTGCTATAAAGCCAAAAAAACAGTTTTAAGAACAAGAAAGGTATTTATGGTTCAACTGAAAGAAGTGACAGACCCAGGATAAGAAAAACAGTTCTTTCTGCCTCTAGTTCTCTGTTTACTCCTGTCATCTTACAATAGAATAAAGAAGAAAGAGATGTCTGGTGATGTTAAAGAGCTTGACAAGGTCTTGTGAATTCTGGGTCCATCCTTGGGAAATGGAGACATGGTCTCTTTGGCTTCCGAAGGCTAAAAAAGTCTCTCAACATATAAAATACTGCCACCTGACATTAATTTCTTGAAACAAGAACATGTTTAATGTTCAAAAAGTCAGTTTAAGGTCAATGCTCATCTTTGTTATTCTTATGTCACACACCAGCAGGGTGTTAGTTCTACAGCAAAACATTTGCCTTTTAATTTAGTTTCATTAGAGAAACAGAAAGAATATGTGGAATTAGTATGTGTTGTCTCTATGAAATGATCTATAAAGATAAATTAAGGTACACAACTATATAGCTTGTGTTGTATAAGATGAATTCAACATTAACATAAAATTAGATAATATACAAATTGAAGTTTATATCATTCAGGAGAATTAACTTCTAACTATAAGTTAAAGTGTTAATTACAGTTATCTCTTATATTAGGACACTGGTCAAGATGAATTAGAAACTTCGCAGACTCCCCAGGGAATAAGATGATGGTCAAAGACCACTTGAGCATGATTTCACAAACCATTCTTCCTTTGATTGTCTCTGTTAATTAAGGAAAGGAGGCATTGCTTACAATGCCAGTATAAAGTCAAGCCAAGACAAGGCTCTTAGTCCAGGGTGCCAACACAATCAGACATTGAGGCCCCAGGGAGCCATTTCAGACATAGTCTTTGGTTTTCCCTGCTAGCTCTAGTCCACCTGAATACTTCGTGTGTAAGAGAGAGGAACCTTCAGTATAGTTTAGCAGAAGAAAGAAAGAAAGAAAGAAAGAAAGAAAGAAAGAAAGAAAGAAAGAAAGAAAGAAAGAAAGAAAGAAAGAAAGAGGAAGAAAGAAAAAGGGATGTTCATGGAAGAAGGAAAACATTAGATTACAAAGAACAATCACAAAAACTCAATTTTTTATATTAAACACCAAGAAAGACAGATTTTTCACTATAACCTGGCCAATGGGGAATAGCCAAACAGCACAGAAAATTCAAGAAGAATGGGGACCTGACAAATGACTTTTGTTAAACAACCAAGAGAGTATTAGGAAGAAGAAAGGGGGTGGAAGAAAAAAAAAGAGGGTCTAAGGTTACAAACTTGCAGTTGTGTAGGATAATAGGGGATAGTATCCTATACTGGGGGTACAGTTAACAATATTGTACTTTATTCTGACATTTCTTTAAATACAGTAGCTAGGTGCTCTAATAGCAAAAGGAAAAGGTATGTGAAGTGATTGTTATATTAACTTGCCTGACAGTGGAAATCATTTCACCATGAAAATATGCTTAGCAAGATATCATGTTGTCCAGCTTAAATATATACAATAGAAATAATGTTCCAAAAAATTTTGAGGACATCAGAAGAAGTCCACTACACTCAAAATTAAAACCCTTCATAAAGCTCCTTAGAAAGCTCTTCATAACCCTTCAAAAAGCTCCTTAGAAAGCCTTTAAAAGGGGAAATAGGAAACAGCAGAAAAATCTAACTAGAAAATAATAAAAAACAAAGGTGAAAAGATGGAGGTTGCAATATAAGGGTTGCAATATAAATGAATGGAGGAATTAGCCAGCGGAAATTTGTCCTCTTCTGTAACCCAGTTCACAATATGCACCTACAGAACATTTTTGCAAAACCTCCCGAACTCCAAAGAAAAACAATCATGTCAGAAAATACCAATTGCATTCTCTGATATTTATCTTTATCAAATCAGCAGTACAGATGTTACCATAACACCTTGGTCAGTAATTGTCTACCCAAACCAGAAAGGCAAAGATACACAACAATCCTTTCTCAGGTGCAGCAAGGGGAGTGGCTGTGAGTAGTCACATGTCTAGACAGCAATAAAACAGTTTTATCACCTTAACCAGAAGTGCAGAATGAGGGGCCACTTTATCGTAAACATCAAGACCCAGAAACCTGTACTATGTGAAACAAAGAATGAACAAACTGAAGCAGAATTACTGACCCATCTGCAGATGTTGATGCAGTCACCAGACCCAGCCCGCAGCTATTCAACAGATCAATTACTCAAGTAATTTTCCAAGTCCCCTAAAATACGTCCAGAATGGTTAAGGAGATCATAAGTTAAATGGCACTTGTTCATTCATTTATTCACTAGCTAGCTACTCAGTTCTGTTTACATACATAATTTTGAATCAGAAACCCAGGAAGATAGAACACAGGAACCAATAAAAAAATCATCCGCTCTGCTTATAACTTAGTTGATAAGTGACACTACCTCTTACAACATGTGTCAATTGCAAGCATTTCATGTAAGAGAAAGATGAAAGGGGAACAACTGCTCCCCTTTACATAGACATGAAGGAAGCTAAATTATTAAGAAAATATGTAATCACTAATACAAAAAGATTTGGTGCTTATTAAGAAAAGGATAATGATGAGACCTGAGTCTACTTTATAAGAAATTGTTTGTTTGGAGGAACATTTATATTTTGAATTGTATTTGAAAGGTGGTGGGTTTGATATTGGAGGAAGGCAAGAGTAAAACTGGCTGTTTGGGTGATTTGGTTGACCAGCATTACAGGATGAAAAATAAAAGAATTGTATGAGGGGGGAATTGTAGTCCCCAGTAAACTTACTTTTAAGGGCCCCTTACAGACAATTTGTCTGAATACACCTTACAAAGACATTTGCAAGAACCCAGTGAATGAATTTAGAACCAAGTTTAGGGTGCATTATCAGTACTTCCTAATTGCCTTCCTTCCTCTTCAATGAGATGTAACAACAAAAAGGATCGCAGTCAATCAGTTAATGCCAAGAACACTCACATTTGGGAGGAGGAACTAAGACTGGCAGCCTCTCAATGGTCTTATCTCCTGAAGAGGAAATATGTGTTCTTATGCAGATCAAAGCATCCATGGCTCTAAGAGCTGCAGGCCATGGGTGCTCTTCTGCTGACTGGTGTAGAAGGAGGGGCAACTGTGCTGCTCTTTCCATTACACAATAGTATAAAAGGATCCATGACTACACAGGCTGTTCAAGAAGGAGAATGAAGCAGGGAGCAATTCCTGAACTTCAGCATTTCCTGTGGTTTTTAAATTAGGAGGACTGAAAATAAGGAGACAGAAATAATCTTAGGTATTTGGAAAATTTGAAAGAGGTTGGGAATAAAGTGGATGAGAAGCCCATTACCTGCCAATAGAAGTGCTAATTGAGAGGCGGCGTAGGGAATGGTTGGAAACCTAAGTTTTGCAGTTGTAGTTTAGAAATGCTTATGTATTCTGGTATGTGCTCTGAGACTTGACCCTGGATAAGTTTCTTACTCAGTCTTATTTCCAAACTGTAAAATAAGCAAATACTTCCAACACATTTACAGTAATTATGAGAACTGATCGAGAGTAGTATTTTAAGTGGGTAATTTGATAGAACTGAAGTTTTCATTTTACATTAAAACATGGCTTGAATATGTACAGCCCAAGCGCCTGACCTGCAGAAACACACCCCTGAACCCACACACACACACACACACTCACATGCACACACATCAAACTTCTACTACTAACAGATAAAAGAACCATGTCAACCAGTTATGGACCTCAAAGCAAAAGTGAAACATCTCTTCTATACAAGACAAAGGGAAGTCTTAGCTCCCTTCCACAACATATCTGCCAAATGACTATTACTTGGAGGACAACCTTCTTCATATAGCCTTCCTCATACTTTGTGAACAAAATTACTTGTAGCAACCACCAGAATATACACCTGACAATCTACTCAGGTTATATTCTACCCTTGAGCCATACATGCCACCTTACCACATAATTTTTCCTGTTCCCTCGTTCCTCAGATCACTCAAACTGTTTAACCACTGTCATTTTAACTCTTGTCACACTCCAGCATCAAGCCTGTCCCCTTCTATAGTGAATATCTCCATCAAGGGTTTTCCCCCAACATTTGCAGCATCCATCTTTTCCTCTCAGTGTCCCCATAACCGTCAAAATTCAAACCACAAGATCTCAAGCTTCCTACTGGACCACCCTCACCCCTTCTTTGCCACTTTTCTCCCCAAATCATCTTCTGCACAGTCTCTAAGAAGCCATACAATGGCTTCTTGCTACAAGCAACTTAAAGAATTTAGAGGTTCTCCTCTCACCCCTAAAGGTATGAGTAGTCTGCTAATCCCTTACCAGTGGTCACATGCTTCCTTATGCAATGGTTAGCTTCTGATGGACACTTAATGCAGGGGCTAGCTGATGCCTTTATGTATTCCACATGAGGGCTAGGCCAAGGCTCTGTCAAGCAATAATCATCAGTGTAGCTATGGCTGCTGGCTGTGTCACATATGTAAATCTGGTATACTTTTCGTGTCCCAAGGGAATGAATCCTTGTATCTCAGACAATTCTTTTTAAGGTACCCTAGTTTCTGGCAAAGTTCAAGAATCATAGCAGGAGCTGCAAAGTACAGCCTTTGGATTCATAGTCAAGTAATATATGTGTGGGATACAATCTGTCCAGGAGCAGCAGGGAACAGGGCTGAGTAAGCAGTGGGGGTGCGGGGACAGGCGTGATAACTTAAATACCAGCTAGAGAATGTTCAAAGAGATCAAAATTGTGAGCATTCATCAAAGAGCAGAATGGAAGTCTTCAGCCACAGCTGTTGAGTGGAATATAAAGGAGGTGGTAAGACAACAGTGAGAGAGCGAGAGCGATAGAGATCTAAGGCTTGAGATTTAGGGGGAACATCACCCTGGCTTCTGATCCCTAGGAGCACACAAACAAGAAGTTAGGCAACCTTGTGTGCCCTGTGTTGCAGTGTCAGCCTTGTGCTAAAGATTAACAGCCAGACTCAAAGGGGACTAAAGATCAGTCAGGGCCAGTAAAGCACCACCAAACACCTTATGATAGCCTGCCTTGCAGGACCCTGACTGCCAGAATATCTCCGGTCCCATTTGATCAGCTAACAGTCAAAAGATCACCTTGGTAAGGCGAATTTTCCCCTGGAGACAGCCATGTGGCTAACCAGTACTCCTGTATTTTCAGAGAAACAATAGTCCTCTCACCTCACTGCCAGAGAAGAGAATCAGCGGGAACCAGGAATGGGCTCTGGTTAAATACTAACTCCTAAATTCCTAATCTGTGGGAAGACAGAAAGCAGGCATAACCAACGGAACTGCCTGGCACTTACCAAGTATCCACAACACATTTGTGAGAAAGCAGGTGCTTTCTGGTAGTGTTGCATTCTGTGAGAGCCTTGAAAGATGTAGGCACGGTATCTCAAACAGAGGAAGATCTCTGACAGTGTCCTCAGTCTCCTTGACTGGTATGGGCAAAAACATCTCAGTTTTGTAGCTGTTAAACATGACCAATGGAAGACGAAGGCGCTGGGTCACAAATATATACCTCTCACTGCACCCACCTAACGTGCTGTAAAATGTGTGATCTCAGAAAACGTCTGGGGATCAATTCCTCATGCAGCTGAACTTGACTTTGTGCTGAAGTAGCTGTTGCAGTCTTCTGACTCAGGTAGACTAGTTAACCTGGGGTTAATCTAGAACTTGAGTAATTGAAACCATTGTTTCTGATAAACTGAGCAGAAGCTGGCGCATTGCACAGTGCTGTGACCTACAGTTGGGCTTCTGCCCAGATGGCCTATATCTATACCTAAGCACACATGTGGATAAGCACCGCCTTCTCTCTCTCTGTTGTGAATTGTGAATGCTAAGAGGTAATGAAGTTGTTGGAATGCACTGCGTAGAGACAGACAGACAGACAAGAGCTGGCAGAGCAAGAAGAGTCTTGCAAAAGCTTTTGAATATGTAAGAAAGAGATACCAGGAACAGCCAGTCTACTGTTTTAAACTGCTTTCTCTTTGCTTTCTGCTTTTAAATTACACTCTGCAAAGTCACTGAGGAGAAAGCTTTAAGAAAACTTTCATTTGCTTTGGTACAGCTCGCCAGTCTTTCTTTGCCTTAAAAAAAAATTAAATAAATAAATAAGCCCCTGGAAACGTTTCTTTCTTCTCATAGCCATTAATAACCATAGCTTGAACTGTAAAGATTTGCTTCTACTGAAGGTAATGGGGTAATGTTTATTTCCATTAGATTGGGCCTATAAAATCCTCTTTTCATAACTGTGAGTCTACAATTTCCAAACAGCAAAGCTTGACATTTTGGTCTCTGACAGGCAACACTCAATAGTAAGATGTTTTAAAAATCTATATGAAGGAAGCCGTTAATACAAGACAGGCCGAGTCTTCTCCCTGCAAATGGTTTGTTTTAGCCATTGCTCTTCCTCCTGGATGGAGGAAGCAAAGCAGACAGCTTATTGGCTTAGTTTGTTGGGCCAGGTTAAAGGGATGCAGCTTGGAAAGGCTCTTAAGGGAGATTACCCTTGGGCTAAAAATAGCAGGCACTAGAGAATTATCTTAAATATGACCAAACTTGCTGTGTACGGTGAATGCAGATAACTGTAATATGTTTCCATTTTTGGTCATTTCAGGGCTTTTTTTTTCTTCTCAGTTTGGCTTGCTGTAGCTGACTATTTAATTCATTTCTGATTCTATTTGTCACATTTGCTCTCAGAGATATCACGCAGGGGTGTTTGACTATGGAACTCTTCTTATTTTGCTAGGCTGCTTCTGTTAAAATCTAATGAGTTGTTGAGTTGAGAAGCACAGACACAGAGCAGACAGGGCTGGTTAGAAGGTAAATACATTAAAATATCTCACTAAGAACCTACTATGTGGGGTGGGGCCATAGTTCAGTCCACAGCCATCTTTTTACCATGTACAAAAACTTAGTGTTGATCGCCAGCACGGAGGGGTAACATCTGTGTGCAAATCCCAGTGTTTGGAAAATGGAGGCAAGAGAATCAAAAGCTCAAGACAGTGAATTCAAAGCCAGCCTGGTCTACATGATACTCTGTCTCAAAAACAAACAAACAAACAAAACCAGAAAACAACAAAAAAAACCCATCACAACTACAACATACATCCATTTTCTTGTCTACCTTCTGGAAATGTAATTTGTAGATAAATAAAAGTTTATATTAACTCTGATTGGTTCATGTCTCAAGGGTTAATATATGATACATCAGTGACCAATTTTCCTCTCATTTCTTTTCCGCAGACATTTTCAGTCTTTACTACAATTTCCTTGATGCTCTTTTCTCCTTTTGCTGCAGAATTCAGCTTCTGTCTTTCAACTCAGGACTGTCTTCAGTAGACAAGCAATGCCTGAGGGGAGTCCTTGTATCTTATGTCTCAGGTACGTAGCACATTGCAGCGGAAAATGCACAGAGCCTGCCACATGCCAGCTGCTCCTTAATGGCTGATAAATCTATTGACAAATTGAGGGTGATCAAATCTGTACTAGGACATCCAATACAGGGACAGACTGCATGGCAACATATATGTCACCCTGATGTCCTCAATTTGAACACAGAACATCTACACACAGTCATTGCAAAAGCAACAAAGCTTGATCACAGTGGCAGCTTCATGGGAGAAACCAGGAAAGGCCAGGGATCTGCCTTTGTCCTGTCTTTGTCCTAGACTCCATCACAGCTCATAAAAGAACACAAGAACAGGAATATTCACTGTTTCCAGAAACCCATAATCCTTAAGAACTAGACATCTTTCTCCATTCCAGGTTTCCTTAATAGTTCCTGGGCTCGATTCTTCCCAGAGTCCAGGTAACCTTTAGCATGGTAAACTGTCTTACAATCATTTATACAAAGAAGCAAAGCCTTTTCATTTTTTTTTTTTACTGTGACTATTGACAAGAGAACTACAACAACAGTGATAACCTGTTCACATAATACTGAAGTTTGCAACTGTTCAGAAAGTCAAAAGAGCCCTGGAAAGGGGAATACAGTGTTGGGAACGATGTATTGGAATATTGAAGGAGTTGGTTAGTTCCTTGCTGATAGACAGAGATACCCACATGATCCTGAACCCTAGAACACTACCAGATCTTCAGCACTTCATTCAATGGAAAATTCCCCCCACATCTTGGGCAATATAGTCATGAATGTCATGTGCTTTCAGCAGTGCATTGTGTACACACATGCCCTAACATAGCTCTTCATCTTCCCACCAGCAGTAACGTCTCCCTCATATCTTGATCTGAACAGCAAATCTGTTCAATGATTTAGAAGATAGGTTCACAGCCATGCTGGCAGGCATACAGCATGCTGCTGTCACTCTTGGCTCTGTTTATAAACCATCTCTTGGAGAACATGTTCTCAGATCTTTGACATGTCTTATTTTTAGCCTGATTGGTCAGAATGGCTGGGAAGGTCATTTTATTCTCTCTCTTTCTGAACTGAGTATAACCAGGGTAAAGCCATCCTTAAGAAGCGCTGGAGATGGTCCCAATGTGAATGACATTGTCGTGGGTGCTGAGGAGGTGATGAAGCAAACACAGAGCTGCTTTATTTTATGGGATCCACAGTATATTGAGACATGGAATCCCAGAGCTAGACAATTGTGTCATAACCCAAAACTTTATAGAATGAGAAAAAGACACTGTTTTGCCTATGTGACAACAACTCACTGTATGCCAAAGTGGACCACAAATACCTTCCTAAATTTGGGGATTGAAGAGATTTTCTGAGCCTGGTAAAGCCTCTAGCTAAAAAGAGACCAAACAACCTATCTTTAAAATAGCACATTGTTACAGGACCGTTTATGGAAATGGTGGCCATGGAAAATATCTCTGGGATCCTCCCTCCTTAAGACTTACTTGCAATGGCCCTCAGTGGAGGGCTGATTTGATTTCTGGCAGCCTGCAAACACACACCTTCTTCCACCCCTGCTCTTGAACTTCATTTGCATTGATGCTGCCCTCACCACTGAGTGGCCCCATGGAGACCACAGGGATGACAGGGCAGCCTGCCTCCCACACAGCCTGGAATCAGCTTTTATGCTGCTAGACAAAAAGGTCAGGTGGAAAGGGCTAGCACTGGCACAATTAATCTGGTCACTCAGGGACCATCTACTAGCTTAAGAATAGCTTGCAGGTGAGTGATGGACAGGGTCGTGGCTGCCTGACAGCATTAGGGGCCATTATGACAGCCATAAAGAGAAAGGGAAAAATTGGACAAGAGGAAGAATTGCTCCTGAAAGGGACATGAAGAAAGACACAAATGCCTCTCTACAAAAAAATAAGCTCCAGAAAGGGCCAGGGGGGCAGGGCCACTTACAGTGGTAGCAAAGACAGCACTCTTTGATATTGCCAAAGTTTGAATATTAATGAGGGGTCATGGCGTAACCAAGGCAGAGGGTACTCACAGGGGAAACCAAGGCTGTTCACTTCTAGGTACAGGATATAGGAACTAGTCAGAAAAATCCAGATGAAGATACAGCTGGAAGAGTCCCTGTGTATCTAAGTGCAAATTAGACTTAAGAAGCTTTGTCTTATACATTAACAGGAATCCTTTGCCCAAAGCCAAGTAGAGAATTTTAATAATTGCTTTGCAAGCTCTAATTTTTGTGATTTGCTTATAAGAGTCTCCAAACAAAATAGGGGTGAATGAAAAGAGGAGCCATCGTCAGTGCTGGTACTTTAACTGAGCATACTCTAGACGGAACAACGTGGGTGCAATGCTCATTGGGGTGGCTGTGTGTTGTTGGAGTCTGTATAAACGTGGAAGCAGTGAAGGGGGTGCATAGGCTACTTCATTCTCATGTGAGGGATAACCAAGCACGAACTAGGCTGAGTTGTACTTGCATTCCACAAAGATAAGCTTTTCTGTATACAGGGAAAGTTATCATTAACTAATAAATAACCAGAACTGTCATTATTGTTGAAAATCTAAATAGATGTATTTTTAAGTGGAGAAATATTTCAAGAGATTAATAATAATAGTGATGATGATAATGAATGCTGCAAATTTTCAAAGAGTATTCTCTCATTTACCATGTTCTGCTATATGGACAAGGATGATCCAGAATTAACACAATACACCCCTGTGTGAAGAATCAAAAAACTCGAGGTGTACAATCAGCAAACTTGTTTTTACATTAATTGACTTACTTGGTAGTGAGTAACCATGTGTCTGCATATGTGTGGAAGTTTTCAAAAATAACATGTATTTCAACCATGCTAAAAATTATGAGAAATGATTTTTGTAGCACCAATTGCTCTTGCAATATGATGGTTGGTATCAATACTGGGACAGTAAGTGGTCCCAGATAATTTTGTCCTAGGTGTTGTATGGTAATATTTAGTCTTGTCTTTGGGTCAGCCTGAAAATATCCTCTTGATAGCCTTGTCTCCACCATCTCATGAGTTTTTAAAATCATTGCTATCCTCATGCCTTATGTGCTCAGAACAACAAGGAACTAAGACTCATTTAGACTGCACATTCAACAAAAGAAAGGGAGTGTGAAGCGAAGACTAGAGAAGCTTATCTGGGAATAAAACGTGCTAAGTATGAGAAAATTTATCTGAATCTACTTTAGCTTCTCAAAGGCAACTTCACAAAATGGTATGTGTTTCTCAGTTATGTTTCCGACAATTACTCACATTAAGTTAATAATGGGCAGAGAATTGAGGTCTTCTAGTGCAAATTGTAAAAATAGCCACTGTGATTGTTAGACATGCATCTTCTATATGAAATATAACCTCTCTTTCTGCCATAAACGATGTAGCCAGGAATCACAATGAGCCAGACACTAAGGGTAAAACATAAGATTCATATTTTCTTCTTCTGCACCCTAAAGCAGCAGGGAGGTCACTCATGCCTGGGAGAGAGGGTCATCACTTCTGCTGACTCAGAGAAGAAACCCATCTGCCATTCGAAGGCAAATTAAACAGGGCAGGGCACACGTTATGTGTAGTCACAGGTTCAGTTATCTGCCAAGACCAGGCAACATTTAGTTCCCTCCAAATGCATCCAAACACAGAAAATTCTTCAGCTCAGTGTGGACAGAATGTCTTTGTCAAGATTGTCAGTTTGAACAAATATTGCAAAGCAGTCCAAGCTAGATCTACCCCATGAGAAATTGATACAAATTCCTTTCGGATGGGGCAACCATATAGCTAGGATTGAGGGTGATAAGATTAAAGGAGCTAGACAGTAGCGTTGTGACCTAATGTTACTCTCAGATCTGTGGCATGCAGAGCCTTGGAATTGGGAACCAGCAGGAAAAAGAAGTCAGTTATTTTGTGTCCCATTTTGCAGGCATTTGCCAGGATCTTATCCAATATGAATAAAAAGTGAGCCTACCCATTAGACAGCACTGACAAAGAAAAAAGAAAAAAGAAGTAAGAAGCCAGGTGGAGACATGCAGCTCAGAGAAGAGCAGGGTGTCCCTGCTAAGCATTGGCTGGCAAGACACAAGAGGATCCTGATATGAGAACCTTTCTGGACAGACTCTGAGCTGGCTAGGTTCCTTGGACACCCAGGAGAACTATGTCTGGAATACAGAGGCTCCAAGTTAACATCTGAGCAGATGAGATGACACCCAGGGGAGTTAAGATCCTTAGGCAAAGAGTCTATGGAAAAATCAAGGGTGTTCCTATAATAGAGGGTTCCTCCTCCCCCAACCCCAACCCCAGGAAAGAGCTGCTCAACTGGAGAAACAGACTCCTCAAAGTGAACCAGGGAGAAGAGATCTAAATCAGTGCATTATAGGAATCTGAATAGGATCTAATTGAATAAGACTGTTAGGGACATGATGTTTGGTTCCTCCAGAGACAGGGCAGAAAGAGGTAGGACATTCTTTTCGTGGTGTCTCTCTCCGAAAGGGACAAGACAGTTTTGGGGTTGCTCTACCAAAAGAGGTAATGGAACACCAGTTAGATACAGGAGTACAGGAGGTTAGAGACAGTTTGCTGTGAGAGAGAGAGAGAGAGAGAGAGAGAGAGAGAGAGAGAGAGAGAGAGAGAGAGAGAGAGAGAGAGAGAGAGAGCAATGTCACACATACAGGGTGTTTCTTAGCGGCCAGAAGCATGTTAGTCTTTCCAATTGGACTGAAATATCATTCTCAGAGAGAAAGGTCACCAAGCCTAAAATGGTACAAAATGGTTCTGGTCCATGGAAACCCCAACACACATTGCCAGAGTCACACCATTTTGGTCATGTGAGATATTCACACTGGTGTAAGAGCTCTCTGCTGACAGAGGGGCTGTCTTCCTTTAACCTGACTTCTCTTGATTTCTCCCAGCAATTCCAATGAGCAAATTCTCATTTTACTCAAAGAATTTCCTGTGGCCTATCTCACGTATCTGAATTTCAGACATTCTAAGCCTCTGCCTTAAAGATTTTAGATCCTATCTCTAGACTCCAAGGAAAGAAAAAGGTCCTGTAGCTGGGAATAGTGGTCTCCAGAAACAAACAAACAAACAAACAAACAAACAAACAAACAGCAAACACGCATCAAAGTTGACATATTTTTGAAAGAAAGAGAAGAGTAGAATTGATCTTTTTGATGAACAATATATTATGGTGGAAGTGATCCCTGCTGGTTCCCTTTATCACAGGGCTTCCTTCCCTCCGCAGTAAAGGCCTATGTTCATCATCAACCAAGAGCTTCCTAGAGTCAGGGAACATGTCTCCTCCTCTAAGCCACTGTATCCCTAGAAATCGACAAGTAGCTAAATATGCTACTCTACGATAATAATTATTTTCTGGTGGGTGGATATATAAATCAGTGAAAGAATGGATGACCATTTAAAACCACAATCACAAAGAAATGCAAAAATGAGATGAAAAGCTTTGACCAGTAAATCGTTTCTCCTACAAGAAGATGTGACCATCAATCTCACAGGCGACCCCGGGTGAAGAGAACAGGGTTAGCCATAAGCCTCAGTAATATCTGCATAGTGTTTGATTTAAGGCAACAGAGTGTCCCGAGGTCTTAAAGTTAGCAACTTAACCAGCTAAGTCAAAATGATTGCAGACACAGGCTGCAATGCTTTCTTGTCTTCGGGCCATTTGAAGAAAGATGGAGAGAGTTGAACACATCTAAGAATTTTTCAAAAGCCAAAAAAAAAAAAGGGGGGGGGGGACTCTCACTGGTTTCTCCTCATGCCTCTGGTGCAGACATTTCAACCACTGTGGAAATAGGTCTCTGAGTCGCTCCCTTGCTGCCAGTGAGCACATTTTATTCATCTTTTTTTTTTCCTTTCAGCAAGTTGCAAATTTGGTACAATCATTTCTTTTTTCTCTCTCTCTGTACATTTTATGACTCAGAAAAGTCTGAACAAAGTGTCTTCCTGTCGCTATTTCCTACCACTCTGATAATGAATTAAGAGTTAACTGGGGTGCAAAGGCAAGGAGAAGCTTGACAGAGCACAGAGTTAGAGGATTTTGTAACAATTAGCACTGATTTTTCACCACAAGAATAGAATTGTTTAAAACCTTCTTTTAAAAGAGAACCACGACCTCAAAAAAAGCCACTTACACATGCACAACCCAGCAAGACCCCCCAAGGTCTGGGTAGAAATGCTACCACTAGATGACAAGAAAACACATCCAATTAAAAAATTACCATTCAGTTAGCAAAAGATGGTTTCTTCGAAGAGAGGAAGAGAGAACAAGGAATGGGCAGCCGGAGATTCAACTTTACAATAGCTACCTAAAAAAGAAAGCACCACCTCCTTTGGTCCCTTTCTCTTTCTTTTTCTTCTCTCCTTTCTTTTTTTTTTAATTTTAATTTTAATTTTTTGTGACCCTCTCTACAATTCTGGGGGGAGGGGATGTTAGTTCGACATTATTGCAAGCAAGAATATGACTCTATTTATGTGACAAGTTGACAACATACAATTTCATGCTTGTTGAACTGATGGGTGTTATATATTCAGTGCGACTATTATGAAGCCTCACCATTATAAATATGAAACAGTATACACTTATTCAAAATGACTCCAGCAGTGGCAATTTATAGCTTGGTTGTTTGTGCTCTTACGAAGTCCAGAATGCCACCTTAAGAAGAAGCTGTAGCTCACAGAAACAGATGTGCAGTGTGACTATGACCAAAATGGATTGAGGATGACCTGTGTGGAAGCAGGCTGTTACGCTTCGGGCTGTATAACAGCTGACACTCGTTTGTATTTAGATACGTGAGCGTTGGGAACACTGTGTCCTTAAAGCTCTGTTTAAACACGGTCCAAGACATTTGTCTCCTGGACTAATTATTTTACCACCCTTCAGTGGCAAGGATCCCAATGCCCCATGCAACAGCTCCCCCACCCCTACATAAAATAGGAGACTAAGAGTATATAGGCACCCATAGCCGCAAGCAGCGTATCCCATCCTGTTTCATAAAGTTACCTCAAGGACTTTAAACCCTGGTCATGTCAGGTGAATGTTGGCAAGCTTTCTGGAATGCCTGCATAACAGGATTGTACTACTTTCTTTCTTGATCAGGTGCCTGGGAACAGGACAAGGCCACACACCATCAAATCAGAAGCTGTCACAGCAACTGTTTTCGGGTTTTTTTTTTCCTTTCCCTCCCTTCCTCCCCTTGCTCTCTTTCTCTTAGGAAGCTTCAACCAATTTGCAAGTGTTCACTTCCACAAGGACAAATTTGGAATAGTGAAGAACAACACAATTTATCCAAATGTGGAAGGAAATGAAGGAACCAGGCACCTTGCTGAAGCTAGATATCAAAAATTTGCATAAGTAGTTTCCCAACAACAACAGAGGTGCTATTTGGAACAAAATAAATTACACAAACCTTGGCCAACTTTGTGATGGCTTTCCTGCCTGCATATTCCCCAAGTACACTTAGCTCTTCCATCTCAGAAGGTCAGGATAGTAATCTCAGCAGTTAAACCTAAACGGGTCATTGTTTTCAGACTCTGAAGTCATCCTCATCCTTAATGAGTGAGGAAACAAACTCAAAATATTTGAAATGTGAATTGAGTTTGCTCTCACTTTCTTGAGTAATTCCTTGTGTCTCTTGTCTGTTAGCTTGCTTAATTTTAAGTAATACCCCTTACCTCTTATTATGAGACCTCTCAGGGGATTCCAACACTGGAATCCTGGGTCTCTCTTGAGCCCTGTTCCTTCAAAACAAAATATTTTGGAATGATTTTTAATATAAATTTTCATTACGTATAATCCATTGCCTTTGGTGTTGAGTTATGGAAGGACATTTTATACAAATGATACTTGGTGTTGTTTTACTATTTAAACCCATCCCAACAAAGTTTACTATCCAAAATCTGTACCTCTCCCTATCGTTCCTGTGGGGCTAAAGTGAAGGTATTGTCGGTCCATCTAGTAAATCCGAAGTGAGAGATAACATAATCACACACATTCATTTCTCAGGGACCTTGGCGGCTCTTATCTGCTGGCTTTTATGATCTCTCATGAACAGCCAGGAATAGCAATTTGCAGCCTGTTTGTAAAGCCATCTTAGTCCGAAGCTAGCCTTTTCCTCTTTTATCACATGGTGATATTCGGCAGCTAAGTCCCAGTCGCCACGGCAAAATGTGCTCTGAGCTCCATTTTTAGAATAATGTAAGTGTTCTCTGGGAGTGTGGAACATATCAGACATGGAACAGAGGACAATTATCATTTCAATGAGATACTTTTTAATAGAAGATGTTTTGTGTGCTTTGCTTAGATGTATTGATATGCTGCCCACTGTATATTGGAGCCTGAAGCTATTTTGTTGTTGCTCATAAGCATCTCAAACAAACATTTCCACCATTCACACAACAGCAGTTTCTCTAAAGCCTTTGCTCAACTTGATTTTGCTATTACATCACCTAGAACATTAAACACCAGACTCTAGTTCTGTGTGTTAAATCACAATTGTTTCTTATTAAGTGTTCCAGGCTACCCATTTTTATTAACAGTTACTTTATTAAATCCTTAATAACACAGATAGAATAGTTAGTTAATTTGTGTGTTGAGCCATGGATGTTAATTTGTAAACATAATAACATACTGCAATCATTTGCATAATAGCATTTTAATCTTTTTAGTAAAAGCTGTAATTCCCTACAAAGTACACTGCAGTAGAAACTAAGCGACTATTGGTAATAATACAAAAGGCCTTAAAATTCTGATCCTATTATGGTGTTGGAACATACCCAAACTGCTTGCATAATCTCTGAAATGTTACTGTTCTCTGATTTAGGTGTCTGTGTCAAGAATAAAAATGAAGTGTAACCGGGACTGTAAACTATTTCCTACATGTAATTTAGTATTCACCGAGCACCGGCACTTTTCAAATAGCTTTAAGGCTTTCCTGCAAAGTTCAGAGCTCCCGCTATACACACTGAGCAAGGAACTCTATAGAACTCACTCCCAAGGCTGAGCAGAGGAGTGGAAAGCAGGCACTCTTGGCATCAGGGAGGTCACCGGGTACGAAAAATTTGGCCAGCGAACCTTCACTCTGATTCCTGCCTGATCAACATGGCTGTGCTATGCTTCTTGGAACAGCTTCCTTTGAACAGAGGTTGAGAAGCAATATGGAAGTGGAGAAGACACTTAAAGAAGGTATCTCTGGGGGAAATCCTACAGAGGTACACGCTGTAGAAGAGATAACACCAATCACAAGACTAAAAGGGAGAGGGAAAGGGAAAGTTGTGTATAAAAGTCAGGCCAAGATATTTTCCCTAAGACCTGGTAATTCATTAATCCATCTGGTTGTGAACCTTGGATGAATAATTTTCAGTAGTAATGGAGAAGGGCAGGCATACATAGCGTTAGCTTTAGGACATGAAACTGTGTGATTCCTTTAAGATTTTGGGAGAGAAAAGGCATGAAAGTATCATCTAACATCATTTTAGGACATGGTTTCATGGATAACAAGTTACTTTTGCTTTAAAAATTTGTGTCCTTGCCAAGTTTAAGCCGTGTGTCTCTCACTGTGGCTGTCTCTCAGCCTTCCCATCCTGGTTACTTTATAAGTCAGCATCTTTGACAGCAAAATGAGGTCTCCTGTTTTGCCTTCCATCTGAACCACAGAGGGCACAATCTTAAAAGGAGGTTTGAGAGGTTAAAGAAGATAAAAACTGAGCCTTCCAGAATTGTTTCATATCACAGGCAATTCATTTTATTAAACCCACAATAAAAGTTTTCATTGCTAAAAGAATAGGCACATAATTATAGGAACAAATTAACCTTGTTAAAAAATGTGAAGTCTGGGACAAGGGACTGTGCAGGAACAATTTAGCTCCTGATAATGACCGTCTTTGTATCAGCTTTGTGGGTTCCTCTTATTCTGAGGTGAGCCATCTGCTGGGCTGTACTCCTATGACAGCGCACATAGTTAGACATCCATGGACAAATAAACAGAGCATATGCATGAGGTTGCCGCACAGCACCCAGGTGCTGTGCACAAGGACTGTTTGCCCAATGTAGAACTCATGTTAGTGTTTACTTTAAACTAGACAGACAACTTTGAAGTAACCAGAATCAGCTTCTCATTCTTTTCCTGATTCAATTTCAGGATTTTCTTCCTGTGAGTCTGGGCCTGCACTTCCTTCCTTCCTTCCTTTCTTTCTTTCTTTCTTTCTTTCTTTCTTTCTTTCTTTCTTTCTTTCTTTCTTTCTAGCTTTCTAGCTTTCTTCTTTCCTTTCCTTCCTTTCTTTCTTTTTTAAATCTCTAACCATATCCAAGCAAAGGAATATTTATTTTTAAATATTTCACTTGTGAATCTGGAAAACCAGAAAGCACCTGCTTCTTAGAGCACATAGAGTGTCTGACATGAAATGTCTTCTAACCCCTCCCCAAATCACAAAATAACTGCTAGTATCTAATGTTAAGGTTGAGGCTGGGTCTCAGTAGGTAGAGTGCATGCCTTGGGTGTAAGAAACCCTGCATTCCAATCTAAAGCACTGCCAAAGACAATGAGTAGACTTAGAAAATCAGTGTGCCTAATTAAACACACAGATTCTCCCTTTCCAGACTGCAAAAGCCTGCAACTGGATCAGCTGCCATGATGAACAGCAGCCAGCCTTGTCTCTGGTAACTACCACTTTCATTAACAAGACCCACAACTGAGGAAATATGTGTTAGTGACCCCTGGCCATGCAGCCTGCATCCTGTGACTTGCTATTTATTAGCAAGGGTAGATGCCAAAAGACACAGCCCTGTGGGGCAGAACTCCTAAGCCATATTTTTCCAGTGGTCAGCATAATGGCAGGGAGAAAATAGGGTGATAAACCAGATGTTCCTAAGATAAGCCAGATGTTATCGAACCAAGAAGTCTGAAATAGTGTTTATGTAAGGTGCATAAATGAACACACACACACACACACACACACACAGGCCTGACCCTGAGACCTAGTTGGTCTCTCAACATAATAAGCTGATAAGAATAGTTGCAAATGCAATAGTAACAGCCCACAGACTGGATCAGATTGTTTGTTTCTGAGTTGTGAGACTCTAATATGAACATCTAACTGATTTATTCTCAGATTTTGGAATTTTGTGGTAGACTACAAATGCAAAGATAAGTACAACATAAATTTTTTAAATACTCCATAAGTCTCCTTGAGCTTCAACATTTTTCAATGTTCTTATGTTATAGCCAATTATCTCCCCACTTAAATGGCTATTATTTTCTTACTTGAAGTCTATGCTCTCAGAAAGTGTCATTACCAAGTGTGGCAAAAAAATCTGGTTGTGGGCTGTAAATTTAATTTAAGTGGCAAACGTTTATTGATTGCAAATTGAGAATCCTAGAAATCTTTTAAAAAAGTGATTATTGTAAATGAATTCACTCTCTCCACCCAACAAAGAAGAATTTATTTTTTGATTATTAAATAAGTATAAGGTTTTTTTTACATACATTGTTTTCTTGCCTATTTTTTAAAAAATTCCAGAAGGTTTTCCATTCATCAAATAGTCTTCCTGTCTGCTGCCACAATCAGAGGCAAGAACCCATTACCATGAAAGGCTGTAAAATGTCCTCCAAGAAGACAAGAGAGGAAAAGCAGACATCATGTAAATTTGGGATTAGGATACATATGGTCTGCTGGAGGCCATAGGAAGACGAAGCACTGTTTGTAAAATGATTTACAAGTTGAAGGAAGTACTTCAGTTTGCATCACTGAGCAGTGATGTGACCAGGAAAAGTAGTCATGAATACCTGATTTCTTTTGGAATGTGTTCCAGACAACATTACTGGTCACCTCCCTCTATATATAACTCATGTTATCAGGGCTGATGGAATTTTCCTTCCTGGTTTTTTGAGTCTTTTCCTGGATGCTATTCTTCTCACTCCTTCCTCACCTGCCCTAATATTGCATACATAGTTTCTGGCTTCCCCTACTTCCTGTCTGCCTCTACCTCTTAGATCTGCTAGCATGATATCTCTTTGGTACCACCTCCGTGACATTGGCCTCCTGAAAGACATTACTATCATAGGAACTCATACTTCCCAATGGGAAGTGGCCTGCTACAACAGCATAACTAGTTGACATCTAATCTCATACCACATCTTCCCATGGGTCTATATTTTCCTTTGTGTGAGCAAAATTCTTCACTTCCAGCCCTCTCTAAAAACCTTTCTTTCATTCTCTCACCAGCCTTGGCGAATCTAGCCCTACTGTTTCCTTCTTTAGCTAGAAATAAACAAATACAAGTACATTTGTAAACATGACTATATAATGTTTGCTAGTTGCTTAAATATATGATATATATATATATATATATCATATATGCCTATATGTGCTAGAAAATCCTATAATATACACATATGCACGGCAGTACTGTCCACATTATTTTCCATTTATTTACATGTAAAATTATATATACACTTGCACACATATATGCACATATAGCCTTGTTGGCTAACTGTTTTACATTTCTACATTTGGCCTCCCAAACTAAATTTCCTTAAAAAATAAAAACAGATTTCCTTTTGAGTTCTGTTGGTGCTAACCTTGTTCCCACTTTTAAGCTTGAAATGAAGACAACCACAAGATTCTTTTGCAATCTTAAGGGTCTGCTGAATTTGCCAAGAGAGGTTATTTTTATTTTTTTAATGTATATAATTTATACCCATTATTTAAAATGTTAGAATATCTTCAATATTCTAACCACACACATGCACAGAAGTCACAGCAAAAAATAACAAAGCCACCCATACTCCTACGAAGATGATGCAGTGTTGTGAGAGCTTCCCTCACCCACTCCCTAGGCAACACACAGGAGAACAGCTTCCACACAGACAACAACAACTCACTCTTCATCCACACAAGCTCAGAACCCCAAATCTCACTGTGAGCTGCAATCATTAGCAAGCCTAAGTGCTGGCTGAAACTGCTGAGTCCTCTTCCATTAGCACAGGCTGTCCTCTATGTGCATTGTAAGAAATGACCTCCAGACAACTGTGTTCCCACATACCAGTGTTCTGAGCCATCCCAAGTAGCTGCATCCAGAAGCACCAGGTGAATGAATGAAAGATGTCCATTCACTCATGTCATGGAAGCATTAACACAGGTGTTAAAATAAAGCACAGACAAGGTGGCTCACAGTGACCCAGAAAGGCCCGGTGCTATTTAAACGAACCCTGCGCCGCCCATCTTTGTACACTCCTGTGTGGTAAAAGCACTCCTTCATTCCCCGCCAAACAATGCACAAAGGCCCCAGGGGGAAGGAAGTCATGTTGCAATATTCTAAAAGAGATCTTGCTACCAGTTGGTTCAGAGACAGCATCCTGTTTTCCTTACACATGGGTCAGGCACTGAAGGCTGTCCTTATAGGCTCCATGACCTGTTTCTCAAAGTGGCTTCTGGATTATCGTCACCTTCATTTACACATGCAAGTATAGGTATGGAAAGCACAGGCTAACTTGCGTCCAGTGAATGACTCAACCACGCAGCACAGCTTTTGTCACACTTAGAGTCTGTTCCCTCGTAAATTGTAAGAATAAATTAAATTATTTTGTGTGTATAAATATGTATGTTTATATAGGACATTTGTATATGGTGTGTGTGTGCAAGTACCCATGCACACTAATATGGAGGCTAATATGACACTAATGTGTCATGACATCAAGTGTTGTCCTTAATCACTTTACATCTTAGTTTGGGCACAAGATCTCCCACAAAACCTGGAGCTGACCAGCTGACTAGACTGACTGGCCTGAGGTTGTTGGGTCCCTCTCTCCCTTCGTACCAAGCAGAGTTACAGGCCTGTACTATCATGCTTGCCTTACGGCAGGAGTGCTGAGGATCCAAAGTCATGTTCCCATGCTTGTGCCATCTTGCCAGCCCTTCAAGTCCAATCTTTCATTATCATTCCTTATGTTGTGTGTGTGGCACTGAGTAAAAACTAAGATTTGCATGTCTGCTAGAGGCGGAAGGAAGCAAATACTCCATACTCCTGACACTCAGCATCACGCGACCCTTCTGCTTTACCCTCATGGCAGCCTAAATCTCACTCTCCATTCTGATTATGATTCAGAACCCGATGGCCAGTTTCCAGCAATGTCATCAACGTGCAACATGAGTCAGGGAAAAATGATTAACTCCTCAATAGCTTATTTTACCCTGGGTGGCAGAGGTCCATAATACTTATAACTGACAGATCAGCGCGGGCGAAGCTGGGACTGTTTGGCTTGCTGGAGGCCAGGGCCTCCTCAGATGTGATGAGGCAGGGCTTTGAGGATCAGGAAAAGGGGAGCACAGGAAGAAAGTTCATGGGAGTTGGTGTCCCTGGAAAACGGCTCCTATGAAAAGCTACTTTGGCAGAGAGCACACAAGGCAATGGCCAGGCAAAGAGGACTCTGTCCCTGAATACAGAATGACTCAATCTTAGAATTTCGCCGATGCTCACTTTTGTTTCCCATTGTGGGAGAGATATGTGTGAGTTTAACACTAGAGGGCAAAGAGGGAGGGAGTCAGCACACTGTGAAAGGGCTCATGACGCTGCTACTGATGGTGACAGTGTTGCCACATATGACCTTACCCTTTGCCTAGACAAAGAAGAAGGAGGTCCTGTGACATCAGAGAGGACTGCTATGAGCCTTTGTCAAAACAGTCACACTTGTCCTCTGTTGCTTAGAGAATACCTGACACATGAGTCCTGAGGCCCAGGCATGTCTATAATTTTATATGGAGTCTCATTCTTCATATATCCAGTGCTGCATTGCGTTCCACCTCAGCAACCTGACCAAACCACTTTTGCACTTCATAAAGGGAAACTTTAGTGATTGAAAAATAGCAGTAATAGCAATAATAATAACAAACAACCAGGGTTTCTTAGGCTCAGAACCAGTCATCTGTAATTGAACAGCTTTCCCCTCCCCATGGGCTGTTCTGTACATTGTAGGGTATTTAGTGTCATCCCTAGTCTCTACCTACAAAATACCAGTGGCCTTACCTTGTCACCTACTCTTAGCAATCAAACATACCTTCAGACACTGTCAAATGTCCCCTGGGGGTGCAAAACTGCCTTTGGTTGAGAATCATTGGTTTAAAATGACCTAATGAGAGATTAAATTAAATGAGCCATGTATTTTAGAGCACTGCAAACAATTCTATCACTGTGAGAAGTTATACAGGGGAACCAAAAGAGTAGCATAGCATAGATTAAACATCTATATATAGATAACTGACTGGCTGCTGAGCCAAAACTCCTGATGCTATAACTGAGAAGTACCCCCATGAAGGTTCCACAACATGAAATATGGGGACACAAGGTCATGAGGAATGTTCTGCACCAAGCCTCCCTGGGAGGTAATGATTACCACATCACCTCCCCCCACCTTTCAGTTATCCAAGAAGCGTCATCTGCAAAATGTGTGGCATTCACCCAATATGGAATGGCCATAGCTGATCACTAGATAAGAGGTCTATAGAGATGGACATGTTTTAAAAGAACTGTTGATTTAATGCAGCATGACTTAGAATGGGCCTGTAACCTGACAAGTGTGCCGGATGAGGAATGTTCAATTTACCAGTTCTAACCAGCCACGTCCTCACATGAACTTTCTAAGACACAGCAGAGATGCCTGGGAAAGTATAAACCAACCACAAACCTTTGGTGTTTCCTCCACCTTGCTCACTCCCCAGCCTTAACTCCCCCACCTGAAGCACTCTCTTAAGACCCACATAGTGTTCCAGGCATGTCACAGAATGTTAGCTATCCACAGAACTGACAGGCACTCAGCTCTCCAACTACCCAGCACCTCCATACAGGCCAACACAGAAAGGAGACATTCTGTTCTATTTTTAAATATATTGAGCAAAGAAGCAGCTTGATACATCTTTGTAAAGGATGGCTGTCACCCAAGAATCACTGTCTCCCTATTTTTATCAATGATATAGACTTTGAAGTCAAATAAATTTAGAAATTCAATGTTAGGTCTTTATTTGTCAACTGTGTGATTTTGGTGAAATCACTTAACTCTCTTTGAAATTCAGTGCCACCATGAGTAAAACGAGAATACACACACACACATACACATATTCTGCATATATTCCAATATTCCATATATAATAATATAATATATGAAAACAAAAGGTGTGTGTGTGATGACATACAAAAAGCAGGAGTGTTCCAAAGTGGTAGCCATCATTGTTACTAATTATTTCTTATCAACATTATCATTTTTATCATGTACTTACTCATTAAACAGTCATTTATTTATCCAGTACCACCTATGGAGTGGATAGTAAGAAAATTGAATTCTTATAAAAAAACTTTCTCTCCTGCATAAAAAGGAAATTTTTGACGAAGAAAGTGGGAAGATGGTCCAGCAATGTGCTGACAAGTGGCTAACGGGAGTCTGTGTGCAACCTGGCGTAGAGGGGCTCAGAAACCGCTACATGATGGTGGTGCTAATGCTGATTTTGATGCCAAAAATGAGCTGATTTGGCAATTTGCACCCAATTCACTTGTCACAGTACTCTCTGAATGCTTATCACTATAAGAAATGATTTATTTTCAAGTAAATGAGTCCCGATCTTGTGAGAGTGAGCCTCGTTTCTCTGAGTAACACTTTAATAGGAGTAGATTAACATTCTTTATTACAGGGGAGACTCATAATAGGCGTCTAGAGTCTGGGAGGTAATTCTCACTACTGAAAGGTAAATGAATTTTGACTAATTTATAAGTACATACTAGATTTTTTTGAGTTTAGAAATTTTCCATCATGCGAGAAAATTAGGGGTATGAAGCAATAATATAATAGCAATAATCAAAACTATTCACTGACAAAGTAAAACAAGCAGCAATAGACATTAACCCCTTAGTGAATGGAAATGCCTTCTTCTGTATTCTTTAGCACCATTTGCTGCTAGGTCCCTTTCTCTGGGAACAGACATGTATAAGCAGATTTACACTTTTTTTTCTTCCTGACCCCAAAGCTTTCACAAC
The DNA here is from genome assembly GCA_028658305.1 of Pachyuromys duprasi. Taxonomy (NCBI): domain Eukaryota; kingdom Metazoa; phylum Chordata; class Mammalia; order Rodentia; family Muridae; genus Pachyuromys; species Pachyuromys duprasi. Next base: position 75,736,523 of record CM053765.1, on the reverse strand, counting down.
CTCTTGTATTCCAACACAATTTAACATACTCTGTGGTCCTCAGTGCTTTGATTCTAAAAAGCACTGTTTTCTAAATACGATTTTTTTCCATAACAGAAACTCTCTAGCTGTAATGATCAGTTTCCTATTGGCAACAATATAAGAGTACATGTATACTTGGGCCCAGAACTACATTGGTGGGGCCGAAGCCAAGGTCAGGGAAAAGCGTATGTCTCCAGAGGAGATGCTTACCTCAAATATGTTCGCAGGCTCATTGTTGTACTGGTTAGATATGATTTCTGATTGGTCACTGCACCACTTCAATCCACCCAGAAAACTGTCTGTGTCCAAGTCATTCACATCAAGTTCAGAGAGGTCAAGTTCAGGAAGATCTGGGCAAAGAGGCTGGTCCTCACCAACCAGAGCAGCACACTGCAGGAGGCAGCAAGAAAAACACAGCGGTTATTAATGGCAGAAATTCTCTGAACAGCAGTAGCATGTGATAGGAATTAAGTCCGGTTAGCTCAATGGCAGCACCAAAGCTGGCCTCCAGGGTTTTAATCAGCAGGGGAAACACCTTCCATTCTTTTTTTCCCTGGCTCCCAAGGAGTATTTGGCTTAATTTCTTTTATCCAAATTCTAAACCTAGATCCAAGTTAAGTACCATGTTTCCATGAAGGCCTCTTTGATTCTTCCATTTAGAAACCAACAGGATTCATTCCTAGTTCCAAGATAGTTAAACTCATGAGTTTTAACCCTCTTATAGTTAACTATGCATTTGAGCTTATTCTTTCCTTATCGTAGAACCTGTTTGAGAGAAGTTTGTAAGTTGATTTGTACCTTGCAGTGGGTATCCCTACATACAACTGCTCACTGAGAGAACAGAACTCAAGAATTAGATTAGGAAAACTTCCTTTATGCCCACTCCCTTTAAGTATTATAATCCATATCATTCATTTAGCAACTAATGATGCAAGTCCTCTGACTCATCCATGGCTCTCTTGAATTGTTATTTAAATCATTTACTCTCGCCTGACTTTTTATGAGTTCCCTGACTTCATCCTTAACAGGTCAAATGCAAGTTCCTTTAGTTAAAGAACAAAATTCATATTATTTTTCTGTGTGACCTTTACATCTTTCACTAAGAATACTTTAGAAGGAGTGTGTGTGTGTGTGTGTGTGTGTGTGTGTGTGTGTGTGTGTGTTGGTGGTGGTGGTAGTAGTTTTATTGTTGTTGGGATCACCTGTCACCTAAAAGGGAATAAAACCAAAATACTATAACATGACTATATGTTGTACTTTATTGAGGTATGTGAAACCACAGTTACAGTGAATTTAAAAATGATTGCATTATATAGAGGTATAAAATGATTTCAGTATATTGAAAGGTTGAAATACTTTTCTGGAAGGCATATATACATGCCTTATGTTTAAAATATAAAATATACATGTAATATATATATTAAACAAAAACCCTAGAAAGAGGTTTATATGTATAAACATATATATATATACAAACATGTATATATATGTGCATACATATTTGTAGCTATGTACGTGTTTATATAAATATATATGCATATACATATATCTCTTTCTAGAATTTAGATAGTATTTCTAAGCACCTGACTTGTTGCCTCCTGAAGATATCAGAACCCTTTATCAATGAGATGGTCTCCTGTGATTTAACTGGCTACTGAACTGTCAAGCCAAGTAAGTCTGTGTGTTCTAAAGAACCCCACAGTTCTTTACTATGGGGGTTTGATGACAGTAGAGTAACCCAGACTTTATCCACTCCCCAGCCAGCTTCCTGAACCAAAGCACTCCCGCGCTGATGGAAAGTCCTTGTGCCTCTATTTTCCAAGGTTGGCAGAGAAGCTATTTGGTGCTTTCCATGAAGGCAGCATTGGGGAATAAAGCTGATGGACTTCCTTGACATTTAGATTTTGAATACAGTAGGTTTTATGCAGATTTTCTTTCTGGGGCACCCCTGTCATACCTGGCAGGCTATATTAAATGGGTCACCTGCAGCAGTGTGACCTAAAGCCACACGCTGAGGAGTAGAAGCAGGAGAAGGAGAAGGGAAACAGAGTCTGCACATCCCTGCAGTTTGTGTAGAAAACCACCTGGCCCCCAAAGGATATTGAAAGGCAGGCCCAGGCCCATGCCAAGAAAGAGCTGCCTTCTCTACAGAATTGCCTCTTTCACACCTTGTTTGGCTTTCTTTTGTATTGTCTGAGTCAGCCCCAAAGTTACAAGTCAGAAGATTGGGTTTTTAAGTGGAGGTCTGGCTAAAAAGAGTGGATCATGTCCCGATACAGTTAGATTTTGCTATGGGTGTAATACGTAGGCTCCATTCTTATTCACACTACAGATCCCCAGAGCACAACTCCTTCTAATCAACTCTTCCCAAACATTGTCAGTGCAGAGACAAGGAGAAAACTTTGTCAAAAGTGCCAAACAACACATGGTGTCATGGGTGGAGGATTCTTTAAAAACCTGAAGCACCACAACCAAAGAAAGCACTCAGATGAAAACTAAGGCAGAAGACAGCCCAATCTACCTATGGCTGCTACTTCTATTATGGAGCTCAGAAGTCACGCTTGGAAATGGTGAGTCGCCACACTGACTTCCGGGGACACAGCTTTTTGTCATCTCTCTTTAACCCCTCTCTCTAAGCACAGCTAGTTAAAAAAAAACCCTTTGTCTTTCAAGATTTTTTTTAAAAAGGTATTTGCATATAACTTTTGACAACTATTGAATAGATAAGATCAAATCTGTTTCAGTACTCTCTCTTTTGCTTTCCCTCCCTCCATCTTCATTTATCTCTCTTCCCTCTACTCTCTCTTTTTCTTTCTCTCTCCCCCATTCTGTTCATGCTTCTTCTTACAGTATGGCTCGAAATAGTGTCTGTGCTTTTCCAGTGTTGACATCCTGATCAAATCAATGCTTTTGAGTGTGGCACTATCCCAGTAACCTAAAACACATTCACAGAAGCGGTTATTAATTCATATTTGGACTCTGATGGTGCCAGACTTAGCAGACTGAGCCCAGTAGCTGTCCTTATCTGACATGCTGGTATTGATTGCTCCCCTATACATCTGTAACAGGTGTGCCTTGCCACAACTACATAGCTATTCTACTGCTATTTTGCAACTGTGGCAGCAATTTCGCCACTTTAGCCTTAGTTTTCCAATAAGATTTAAGAGGCTGAAGCAGTCACTAAACACAAAAGGCTAATTATTGTAGGTTATTTCACCCCAACAGGCTTTTCCCTTAGTTAAGGAGCAGACAATAAATTAGCTTAACTGCATGGATGATAGTGATTCATTATAATTAAGTATAATTCTCCATTAACCTTTCAGGGGTTTTGGTGCCATTGATGGTAAATTTTAAAGAGAGGGAGAACAGAGCGAGTGGACTCAGAAGCATTAATTATATCAATAATAAAAAGAATCTTAACTTCTGATAAAAAACATTAGTTGAGATGGGAGGAGGGCTGGCAAGAGGCAGTAAAGAATGCCGGTCTTGGTGAAGTGTCATGTGAACTGTCTCTATCAATCTTGGTAACCTTATTGTACATCACCTGCATTAAGCTCTGAAACACCGACACTCTGGGCAGCTCTAACGATTTGGGCTTTTATTAACCAATGCACTGTCCTGTCATTATGTGCTAAAGGGCATAATAGGTTTTAAGATGACAGCAAACATTAATGATTCAAAAAATGAAAGCCGCCCACACTACCTGCTGCTTGTAATATTTCGGCAGGCAGGGGTGATTCCCAGAGCCACAGCCTCGAAGGCACGGGTTTCTAGCAGCTGACTGTCTACTATGCAGCAGTGACTGGCCAGTCACAGCTGACCCAAGACTCAGTCTAAGGCTGGACAGTAAGCCCCAATCCCCTCCTCCTTAAGAAAAACAAAGAAACAACAAACTTAGAGCCATGGCTGCAAATGGCTGGGAAGCTTATTTGCAAACAACTGCAGGAATTTTGACTACTAAGGCAAATCTCTTTCGATCTCTGAGCAGCATCAGGAACGGTACGAGACGTAAAAATGAAAGTGGATCGAGGAGACCTATGGCGCCAGACAACCAACCACGGGTTCCTCTGGCTACTCCAACAATTAGGACTTTGAAGCCACTTAGAACTCTGACTTCCAATAGCCACAGGACACATGAATTATCCATATCTATTCCACCTTGCCAAGAAATCACAACAAGATAAGATTAATTATAACTCGCAAATCCGACCTGCCAAAGCCTGGGGAAGGCAAACCGAGCCAACATCTGCAAACCCAGCAAAGAGTTAAGAACCCAGGGCACGCCTGGCTAGATAGGAAAAATGCATTCGCAGCCTCGCCAAATCATTTTCACTTTAGATGTGTATCGCTGCACCACACGGACATCTTATTTAATCAAATCACGTGTGGCACTTGACCCTCCCCCTTACCCTGCGTGCCCCCGCTACCGGGAGGAAGCACCATTGTTAGTTAGCAGCCCCGATCCTCCGCGCAATTCAATTCGGGTCCATCTCACCAGAGTCCACAAAAGTTTCACTTGTTTTCCAACTTGCCCAAACTTTCCGAGAACATTCCATTGTACCGAATGCAAACACTCCGAGGTCCTCTGTCCCCAGCTAGACTCCAGAGATTACGAGGAAACTGCTTGTGTTTTTTCCTCTCCTGTATGAATTGTAGCCAGCAGAGACTGTGGAATTGATGTATTGCGGTCTATTTTTACACAAGCAGTGAGCAGCTCCACACCCGGTCTGCATAAACTCCATTCTCTCCAGGCTTCAGGCAGCTCTCCGTGGTACACAGAGATTTAACCATTCGGTTTCTCGCCCGCTGAAGCAAACAGAAAGCCTTGCTCTCTTAAGGCTGGGGATTTTTCTTTTAACTCGCCAATCAACGCTTTCAGCCACACACAAGTGTTTTAAAGGAAACGGCACAGTCGTTTTTGTGTTCTGTGGGAAAAGCAATCTAACTCAGCCCCAGCAGGATTATTTAGGATCTTGTAAGTTCTCTGTTTAATGAACAGAGAGAGGAGGGCGGAAAAAAAAAAAAAAAAAAAAAAACCCGACAAGAGTCAAAACGGACTCTCTTTGAACACATTCATTTTAATGTTTATCTTCATTTTCTTATAAATAGAAATGGCAATTTTCCAAGCAGGCCACTGAACACTGGAAAGACTTCGGCTCCTGATTCATATCAATATCTTAGAGCATAAATATTGCATATGAGTAGAAAGAGAGCCAAAGGCACATGGAAAGAGTTTCTAACTGCTACAGATACTGATGACAGCAGCTAAGCTTTGATTTGCTCAAGGCATCTCCGAGCCACCTTAAAATAGCAAACTTATTGGAGTTAAGATAAGATTGAGATTCCCCCTCCAAAGGCTCGCGGAGCTACTTTCTATGTCCCCTCCTTTACCATTGCCCATCCCCCTCCAGGAATCACTGCATCTGAGGGAAGCTCCGGTCCTGCAATGCCCAGCCCCAGCTCACCTCTATGTCACTCCATACAGAGTCTTGGCTGCACATGTCCCAAGCCATCCAGCTCCTGAATGACGCCAGTCAAGCTTTTTCAACTCCAATCCACTCTGACACACAGCACACACTCATGCAGGCAACCAGCCCCTTACTGAGAGTGAACTGAAGGCACCTGTCTTACTACAGTCCCCAGTCACATGACAAAGCTATTAAAAAGTAGGCTGGGCTGTCACTCACCCAGCCTCCCTTCTCCTGTGCAGCTTGCTGCTCAAACTCCTGACGTCACTCTGAGGCAGCCCTCTGCCTCAGTGAAGTAACGCTTAGAGAGAGAGAGAAAAAAAAAATAGAAGAAAAAGAAACACTTTGCCTTTGGGAGGCTTCAAGCATCACACTGTGACTAAAGCCAGTTTTTGTATGCCACCAACTCTAAACAGGAACCCTGGTCATACTCAAATCTCCTGTAATCTTTTTTTAAATTTATTTTTCATCCAAAACAAGCAAGTAGCAAAGGTCCCCTGTTACATGACAGAGTAACTACATTCTTGCCTAAAAGGTGCGTTCTATAGGAACTGGTTTCCAAGTGTGCCCAGACTCAGCCTGGAACTAGAGCAGAAGCTTCTCTCAGGACACATTTTTATGAGATTAACACCCCCCACCCCCAACTGGGGGAGTGTTTGAAAGCACTGAATTCCCCCCTCCCTTTTTTTTTTCTTGTTTGGTCAACAAAACGACTTCATTTGTTTAAGTCTAAACAAACTCCTCCACCCAAAATCAGCTGTCTCCTTGGCAGTAGGGAATGCAGGTTCCAAAACTGTTACTGCAGTTTGCTTTGCTTTGCTCCGTATAAGGAGAGCAAGCCACAAAACGCTGTCCTCTTAGGTTAGCCTCACAATTCCTTCTGCTGCTCTCATGGGCTCCCAGAAAACAAATGTTAGTAAATACAGCCGCTGCTGCCATGCCTAAAAGAGCTCAGCCGCCCCCTCCCCTCCGTTTTTTTTTTTTTCTTTTCTTACATGTAGCATTTTCCTGGCTGCCTCAGGGTGCCTTTTTTGAATAAACATTGGATTCCAATCCTAGTGCCCTGGGTTGTGCAGTTTGTTTCTGAATTCAAGAAGGTCCAGGGAATGAAGGGAAAACACTGAAATGGTATCAGCAGAGATACTCATTTCTCAGACTTTGCTTACTAGTGTTTTTTTGTCAGCACTTTGAGACAACGAGGGCTAATGCAGGTGTGACTGTTTCTCCTATGACACTACAGACTGAACACATCACAAACTCCTAGCACTGGACACAGAGGAAAAGCACTTTCCATAACACTTGTGTGTTTAGCCTTTAGCCCTTCCAGTCATAGGGAGAAATGCACAAGCTTTCTCAGAAAAGCAGATACATTTTCATAGCACAGCAGACTTTCACAAATCAGCTCATTTCCCTTGCTTGACAATACATCAGAAGAAGAAAAAAGTCCCCATGCATCTAAATATTCACTTACATTCCTATTCCACTGAGATTAATTTAATGTGTTCTTTATTGTCTATCTCCTTAGAAGAAAGACAGTGGTGACTTCTCTGAGTTGATATAGTCAGTTGCTCAAACAGCAAAGTGAAAGAAAAATACAAAACAAGCAAAAGCCCTCCAGCCTGCTGCCTCCTTCAGACCCTGTGTATGGGGTCTCTTTGCTCTGATGTCCACAACTAGCTGCTAATAAATAATGTAATAAAATAGTTTGTCATCACCGAACAGAACACGACAGTCAACAGCTTTGACATTCTAAATCAGGTGAATGCACTTCTCTGCTACAACTGTCCTCTCCAGACAGCAGAAAAGTACTCTAGATTTAATTTTCTAATTCAAATGAAAATAAAAAAAAAAAGACAACCTTGGGAACACTTTCTACATGCAATTAGTAGCATTACTCTGTACTCTCACAAAGAAACACTAATTTTCTTCCCAATTAGATTTTTACTTAATGTAAAACTTCAGTAAAGTATTAAAATTCAGGACAAAGGTCACTGGCTCTACCCTCCACACAGTCAACTGTGAAATAATATTGGCCACTTAGCTACATGGAGTCAATGTTTATTAATTATTATCAAGCCTGATGGTAACTGATACTTCAGTTTCCCTTTGTCATTTGTTAGGCACCCATCATACTTTTTAGCGATGTCTTTTGTGCTAGAACACTATGCGTTATTGATTTGATATTTTAAGTTGCTCACCCTGAGTTGTGGCAGTTTTTTTTTCTTTCTTTCTTTATTTTTTTGCCATCTAATTCTACCTTTAAAAATATAGTCAAAATAGCATAGCCATGAAGCTCAGGGCCTATGTAAAACAGCTACTTTGTCCTCTACCTTCATAAGGAGTGCTATGTGAGGGTAGAGACATTGCAGGACTGGTAAACACAGACATGCTGCACACTTCCCCTTGCGTTTCCACTGCTCTACAAGTCGATTTTAAACTGATTTGTAGAGCAAGTTAGAATACCTTCTACTAGTTCCTCAGGCCTCGAAATTACAACTCTAATGAGAAGGATATTTTAGAAGTCTTATCATTTGGTTAATTAACTCTTCAGATTAAAAGTCCTCCTCTGTCCGGCTTTTTTCTGTCCTCCAGAGAATTTAAATTGTTAGTTGCTCACCAACCTTGGGTTTTTCTGGCTCCCCAGGCAGTTTCTATATTTAATTCTCTCTTTGCCTTCACTACTGTTGTTCTCGCTCTCTCTCCCTTTCCCTCTCTGTAGCCTGCCTCTCACTCCTTCCACAACACTGCATCCAAGATTTCCATATATTTGCTTTCAATAAACAAAAACATCTGTGGAAACTATACATACAGTATATGCTGCCATGCATTGCAAGGGCTGCCAGAAAAGGCATATAACATGAACACACGGGGGTTTACAATTTGTAGGCTAAGCCTTAAGGAAGGAGAAACATTTTCTATATATTGAAAAAAGCACTCTCACCTTGTTCAATATCTTTTTGTATTCTGTAAAACATGCCATGTTCAGGGATAAGGTCCTTATGCTGACAATCACAAATCACTTCCAAATCAACCCACATTTTCTCAAAACAGTGGACAGAGGTCTTGGTGGCTGCCCATAGTGCTGTGCATCTACACAGGGGAGACTCCAGGCCTAAAGGGTCCTACTTTTCAATTGTTCTGTAACACATTTCTTTCCTAAGATCAGACCATTCTGGAGCCAGCAAAACCTACCTTTTACATCGATAATGCGAAGGGGTGTAAGGGGCTGAAGATAGAGATCCAGGGAGATGGGGAAAGATAATTCAATTTTGTATTGTTTGTGTTTTCTTCTCTACTAATGTCTCAATGTATAGGCTTTTTTGTGTTCCTCACACTCTATTTTATATAACAGCCTATTTCTGAAAAAAAAAAAAAGTAAAAACATCACAAAAAAACAAAATATTCAAACTCAAACACTACAGGCAATAGCAAGACCGGGAACTTCAATGTCAATGTTATACTGTGAGCAGAGAAGGAATCTCAGCAGTGAAGACTAACAGCATGATTCCTTTGTCCACCTACTCTTATGAGCTTGCAATAATGTATAGAAAAATAAAGTGATGGCCAAATTCTTTAAGAAGAAAGTTAGAAAGGGAAAATCATGGGCAGCCAAGCTCTTGAATAAAGCAGGAAGATTGGCATATTCTATAGGGCATGCTAGTCAATGTAGCCTTCAGAATATCCACTCAAACAAAACAAAACAAAAACAAAAAAACACCTATGTACCCACTTTACAGGTTAAAAAAAAAAACAACCAAACAACCAGAAACACCAGGCAGATCATGGAAATTCCTTCTCAGAAGAATTATAACATTCACCTTCTAATCAAAGGCCTTACAAAGACACAAGAGACAACCCCTGGAAAGACATTTACAAAGGAAAACCAACTTTCCCAGGACTTCAGCTTGCCTGGAGTGTTCTTCCAGAATGCACAGGGGCCTCTCCGGAATCACTAACATTTGCAGAGTTAATCATTGCTAAAAGGCATTCAATTGTTTGCTTTTAATTCCTAGAGGGCCCTTGATCCTGACACCCCACATCACTTTCTGAGTACATATTTTAGAACTCTAGTTTGAAGCTCAGACTGTTCAAGGGTCCAGGGTTGCAAGCAGGCTCGGATGTAACAGACAGCTCTACTTGTACATGCTCTCAAACTCAATCTGATTTTATAGCAACAGTGATGTTGGTACGTAGGGGAGCAAAGATCTTTCCTCAAAGCCAGTAAGGGAGAGTGGGTGGACAACTTTAAATGCCTGGTAGCACTTGTGTTTTTCTCTTTTGATAAGCAGGATTTGATCAACATGTTGAGCAACAGAGCTTTCATACCCAATAAAACCTTCTGCAAAGTCCTCAATCTTAATTTAGACATCAAATTTTGTTTTTGCCATTTTTTAAAATATAACAACCAAAAATAACATGAAAATTAATCTGAGTAGAAGTTTAGTAGTGGACTAATCTAAGCAGAAAGCAAGAATTGTGCTTACTAGGAACACAAAATATGAGATAATAAAGCATTCATTAAAATCTGATATGTCTGATGGTTAAATCAGACATTTTTGTGAAGTTACAGGTAATTTCATTTGTAATAATTATTTCAGGTTAATTCATCTATAGTGCCCAGAATGATTACTTAGATAAGAAATGTTTAACAGGATTATTTACCAGTATTATTTTCTGGAATAAAAAAATAGGGCATATTACGTATTTTTACATGTGGACTGTATTAAAACTAAAGTGTTACTGTACTCCAAAGTATGATATTTAATTTAGTAAAAATTATGTGATAACTTACTCCTTGTCTTTGGTGAGGACAGGAGAAAATTAGGTATATAGTTTATTTAACTGAAAAAAGAAAAAACATAATCAAACTGTAACTCTGTTACTTAGTTCTAGAGATGAGTCTTATACTTATCAGCTTAACTATTCTTAACTTTATGGGAGAAAACTGTACTTTTCAAATATCCTCAAAACAAAGGAGGAAAAGGAAAAAAAGTGCTGTTTTTCTTTCTGGATTATATCAGAAAGACTGGAAGATTTGGGAGGTGTTTGGTTTTGTCCACATTTTTAATTTTTCAGTACCTTGATATTTGTATTTTATTACAGCAAGCTAAAATGTGCATCTCCAAAATTAGGAGGCAAATAAATGATTGTCATCTTAACTAGCAATTAGCTTCAGGGTCTAAACTAACTTTTTGTACAAAATATAAAATCTTACTTGATATTAACAAGTCAGATATGGGAATTTTAAAGAACTATCCTTAGTCAAGAATGACAGATCTACAACAGACCTTCATTTTTTACAACTAAAAAGTTGTTTTTAGACGTTTTACATCTAAAAACATAGGTACCACCTATAAATGATAGGGTTACCAATTGATACATTTTTTAGAAGGCAAATAGGTAATATATCTCAAAAATACTCTGAAAGGATAGCCCCATAGATCCAGAAATTTGATTTCTACAATTATCCAAAGAAATAATAAAAGATTGCATACAAAGATTTTCAGTGTGAAAATAAATGATGATACTATATTGTCAAAAACTTGAATGCAATGTAAATGCCCAGCCTTAACAAATTATAAAGTTAACAAATTATAAAGTCGTGTTTATACACATGGCATCAATGCTATCATGGTATACGGTAATGTACGTTTAGTGATATAATTGGAAAATGTTTTAAATATGCTGAGGTTTCTGATTAGATTTGAATTAATAATAATAATAATTCTATTTAAAAGTTTACACACACACAAACACACAATGGCAGGAAGAAATAGGCAGGTAAGAATAGACACCATGTTTACAGTGCTGAGGACACTACGAGTATATATTAAATGTTTTTAGTGTGTATTTATAATTTCCAAGTTTTCTTTTTCTGCTATTTATTTGTTTGTTTGTTTGTTCATGTATTTATTTATTGAGGCAGGGCTTCTCTGTGTAGCCTTAGCCATCCTGGACTCACATGAACTCACAGAGATCCGCTTGCCTCTGCCTCCCTGAGTGCTGGGATTACAAGCATGTGCCACTGCACCTGGCCCAAGTTTGCTGTGATAAACATGCATCACATATATTCAGAAGAAAACTGCTTCTTAACAAACTTGAGGTAGAACAAGCAGAAACATCCGTTGTCATCCAGTGCCACCCTCAAATACTCCTCATCTATTTAAGAGGAAGCCGCTGTTATAGAGTCTAGCATCTAAGGAAGAATCCTCCCTCCGCCAAGCTGTGAGATCTGGCCCAATGCTGAGAGGAGTCACTGTTTGGTCTTTTAGAAACCCTCTGAAGTCTGAGTTTCACGGGCCAGAAGTGGATCAAGTTTGCTTCAGACATCGCCACATCTTTCTTTTGTTTTCTTACTGAAGTTTTTTATCAAATTAGGCACACACTCTTTTAAAAATACAATCATCCTTGGGAGGGCTAAAATTTCAGCCTCTTACATAAGGCATCTGTTTGTTATTCCTGGTTTTCCTTCCCTTTTGACAAACAGGTCAGGAGCATAAATAAAGAGAGAAAAAGAGAGGATAGTGTCTTTAGAATTATCTGATTTAAAGACGTAGCACATTTCTTAGGAAGAGAGTCTAATGACTAGGGAGTGGGAGTGGTACAGTGAGGGATGAGCTGGCTGACACCTACTCCATTAGGAGCTTCTACTAAAGACACCTGGAATTACCTTGACAGGGGCAACACAGGTCCCATTTCAAACCAGTGACTTGCAAAGTAACCTTCTGAAATAACCAGTCTCCAAGTGAGGAGCTGCCTACATAAAAGATCACATGATAATGGTCCATCTTGGAGAAGGAACTTTCAAAAATCACAAGGGACCAATTCACTTTCCTTTCCCTGGAGAAGAATTCACAGAAATGGAAGCTTCAGGATGTATCAACTAAAGCTAATATTCCTATAGTCTCCCAGGCCTTTCTGGAAAATTCTTTTTAGGAAGAGAAACATGTGGTGATTGTTTTGACCATAAGGAATGTAAGAAGAGGAAAAGCAAGATGAAATCCAATGCTGGAGGGTTCTGGTGATTCTGGGAGGCTCAAGTCTATCTGTTGAGTAAGGCTACTTTTTGGTTCTTGATGCCATTCAAAGTGAAAGGATAAAGAAGAAATGGAAAGAGCCTTGGTCCTCACTTGGTTGTGTCACTAGCCAGCAATCTGAATGTGGGTAGTTTATTCACTGATGTTAGGCCTCAGTCTCTATCTTTCAAAAGAGATAGATTCAGTTGTGTCTAAGATAGCGCTTCCTATCAGATCTAAAATACTATGGTGTGACCACTAGGCAGATGTAAACAAATCAGGAAGATCTTTGCACAAGGTGAAAGCAAACATCTTAAGTCATAGACTCTGGGGCCAGGGATAATACACAAATTCCATAGCAGTTGTGGAAGAAAGCACAGCTTCATTACTTTCCTTCTCATGAATATTTAGTTACTAACCATTCTGAAAAGAACTCAAGAGAACTGATACCTATCACACCATAAACCACATGACATTCAGTCACATGTAAAACAGAGCCAGTGTTTGCGCATTAAGTGTAAAAACCACACAACTGGTACGGTACTGACTGTTTACTTACATCTGCATAGAGATAGAATATAATGTACCGACATGTGATTTGGTTTTTAAAGATAAGAAAGCGGTGTTACTGAAAGAAGATTGAAGAAAGAAACTGAATCCTAAGGTTAAGGTTTTATAAAAATAAATGAGTTGTATAGCATTTAATCAGAATTTTAAGTAACCCTTTTGTCTGTTAATATCACAGTCATGCTTCGTAAATAAAAATCTTGTTGAATTGAATTAAAGAAATCTTCATGTGAATTTTTGGATAGAGATTGGGTAAGATTGCTATACAGTGTAAAGGAAGAAAAGAAGGCCATATGCCTGTATATTAGCATAAAATTGTTAGATTATGTATTAAATTGAGGCTATAGGGCAGGATGGATAGATGATGGATTCTAGGGAGTATAGCTTTCTTGTTCAAGTATTTTCTTTACACACTCAATCTTAGCAAGTGATTTATTCTTCACTATCTTCTATCATCACCTACCTGAAAGGTTCCTTCTGTTTGAATGATTAGCTGTAAGTAGTCTAAAATCTCTACCAAAAATTTGGAGTGGGAGTGATTGTGACAGGAGACTAGAAAGAGAATGGGCAAATGACAAACCTCAGTCAGGATAGTGTCACAATATAGCACCAGCTAGCTCCATGAGATGCCATGTCCTAGCATGGCACTTCTAATGTCGTATTTGGCTGCAACCAAAGAAAATAAAGAGTGAAACAACTAGATTAGGGGTGCTTACGTCCACTCTCTGGGAATCAGCCTTCAAGATGGCCGAGGAGATTTTACATGTAAAACAACCTGTATTCTGTCTGTTCGTAAAGTCTCCAGATCACGCTTTGTGCAATCAAATGAATTGTTTCTTCACCAACTTTTACAACGAAAGTCTCTACTCCCAAGGTAGAACTTTCTATCCTCCATATTCATAGATTTGTTTCCATGGGAAGCACCTAAAAATAGGCCACACCTAACGTTTCCCACGGCCTCACAAGGCATCAAGCAGAAAGTCCAACCTGGAACTCTGCTGTGGGCATTTTCAGCCTGTATGCCCTTTGTCTCCTTTACTCTACCACCCAGGGCCATGTGGAAGGTAAAGGCCTGAGCTTTTCCCAGTGTTTTGCTGGGATGTGTCATGTACTGTAACCTCCAAGAACCATATCTCAGTTGTTATGTTAATTTTAAGGCTATTAAATCCCCCTAAACTTTCGAAATAATAATTAATGGTAAATAAACATATCGTTCTACTTTGGATGTTATGGTCGTTAAGCCTCAAATACTTAAAACATTGGAAAATGAATAAACTTCACATACATGAAAGCACACCTCTCCATGAACATAATGTGAAACAAAGGCAGTCAGACACACACACACAAAAAACTACAATCCCCGTTATTCCATTTCAATAAGACATCAAAATGAACAACTAATCCAAGCAGCTGGAGGGAAGGATTGGCTGCACTTGGTGGCAGCGAGAGGAGGTGTCACAGTGGCAAGGATGTGCTGGGGGAGCTCTTTCTCCTGTCAGTTATGGTTACATGGCTGTGATTCACCAGGAGAAATGAATTTGTCTCAACTCCCCTGATAAGGGTTGTCTTTCATTAATAACATTATAGCTCAGCAAAAGGATTTAAGTAGATTGAGAAGAAGATAGTAATGTTCTATATTATCATATTTTAAAGTTTGTTTACTTTCTACTAATAAAAAAACAATCAAATTTCAGCTTACCATCTTAGCTCATTAAGCCACTCAGAAAAATAACAGTGAAACAGAAATCAAGAAACTGGAACCAAAGAGCCTGATATCTGGGGTTTGTCTGAACTTGGATAAACCACTCAACTTCTTAGAGCTTTTGTTTATTTGTTTGTTATTTTGTTTGTGGACGAAATTAAGTGTTCTATGTATGTACTTCTTAAGTAACAAAAAAAGAGTTTTTCTGAATCAAACACTTTAGTATGTTTATCTTTGGTTCCAAATCCATTGTTAAAAGGTGACATTTCACTTGGTTGGAAAATGTGATCTGCTTCTCCAGAGAAATGGCCCTGTGTTACTTTTGAGACTGTCAATCTGTGAGCTCTCACATGAGCTACCAGCATCATCCATAGAAATGCCAATCAAGACATCTATTTGACATAAGTTGGCCCTAGGGTGAGAGGAGGTGTCTGTTAGTCCTGTAATCAATGATGATACCTGCTATCCATAAACAAATACCTAAAAATCAACTTCATATCACAGGAAAGGAGAGTTTGATCATTTTGCCTTATTTCTTCATCTGGACGAAATAAAGAAGGAAAAAAAGAAGAGAGCTGCAAAAGACAGCCCAAGCCCAGCTGCTGTCCATGCCTTGTCTGGAGTGGACTCTCTCCGGATGGCTCAGTTACCAAAGCTGATAGGCACGCCCAGTGCGGAGCTCCCCGCTCACCTAAGGACACGCAAAACAAAGCAAGACACAAACAAACAAACAAAACATCCCTTGTATTTTTTTTAACAAAGGATAAAAACACTAAAATATTTGATTTGGAAACCTGACCTGGCTCTGCCTCTAAAGAGAGCATTTGTTTCCAACCAGCAAGGAGGCCACAAAAGTATTTGAGCCCAAAGTCTTTCAAGAACTTTTATAATGAGAAATACCTCTATGGTGCATAAACACTGACAAGAAATCATGATTTTGTCAAGATGGGAGCCCCTAGAACGTTGAGATATGGTTTAAACAGTGGCACGTGAAACATGCAGAAGGCAGGAAGGACAGCAAGGCCAGGGCAGCAAAACAATGCAATGCAAACGATGCAGTTCTGAACTCCTCCCCCTGCCCTGTAGTCTACCAACTAGACTGTCTCGGCATTCATACTGGTGGGATATCTCTGATCAATCAATCACCTGATTACTTTTGAAACTGATAAAGTGGCACAAGGTGCATCTTATTATATTTTGTTTTCCATGTTGTGAGCTTTAAGTTTTCAAACTTGAGATAGTCTATAAAATGTGCCTATGACTTCCAATTCAGTATGATAAATGGAAGGTGAAATACCTCACTAATAATTTATATATTGCACATTGATAAAATATTTTGGATGTACTCTGTTAAATGAAAGATCTTATTAAAATTAAATTTATCTTTTTGAAAGGCAGTTACTAGAAGCTTTTAAATTACATCTGCAATGTGGATAATATTCCTCTTCAACAGTGCAAACCCTTTATCTAGTCTTCAGGTTATATCAAAGATGAAAAATCAAATCAGCGAATTACGGGAACAAGGAATTGTGGAATTAAAAAGAACAGCTGAACAAGGCTACAGTATCACAGAACAACTCCAGGGGGCCTCACACCCATCAGTCTAGGGAGAGTCTAAGACTACTTAGAGCGTGAATGGGTCTATGTTAAGTGCTACACAATCTATCCTTCCACAAAACCATTAGGAATCCCTTCAACAATACCCCTGGGGCAAGCTATAAATCTTTTCAGCACCTTCAACACCTTTTTCAAAATACATACATAATAATGAGATGCAAGTATGAAAGCTTTCCCCAGTATTCTGAAATTGGGACTGTAGAAACTAGAACTGATCACATTAGAAAACTGATTGGTTGCCGAAGATGGCCAAAGCTCACTAAGTACACACAGTAGTGGATATACACACCATGCAATGTTCTCCAGAAGACAGCTTTTGCATTTTCATAGGTTATCATTCTCTTTAATTATAAAATGCACCCGCCTCTCTCTTCCAAGGAGGGAAAAAGCCTGTTGCTACATCCATAATATAGCTTTAGTTTTTGATGCCATAAATGATTCAGTAAACAGAGTTATGTTGTGGTCTACTATTTCTTGTGCAGTAGTCAAATTAATCTGTGAGCAGTGCTGGCATTAATTCAACTTGATGTCTGTACTTAGGATTTCACATAGGTCCCTTCGTCCAATTCTTCTCAACTAATAAAACCTTAATTCCTGGTAATATATTTATTTCTCATTGAGTTCATGTTAAGGAGTGCAGGACTTTACAGAACACTAATTATATCAATCATATATTATAGCACTTTTAATGATTCAGGGGAAATTCTACACTAGAGGAAAGATTAGATGAACAGAGGGGTCTCGGTCTGTCATATTTACTCTATTATTAGGATTTGAGCATAAGATGCCAAGCATCATTTCAGACATAAATTTAATTGAAATTATACATCCTGGGAAGGCTGAGAATTAAGAACCCTGGGACTGCTTCCTAAGACATTGATCTGACGTGGCCCAAGAATGTAATAGATACCCTCAGACTTTTTTCTACCTCTTTTGTAGAATAGCTGTATAATTTGCAAGTTGATAAAGATATTCCAATTTGGATTCATGGCACTATTAAAATAATGAACTACTTCACTAATGGTGTGCCTTCTGCAATTGTGGGTAACAATTCTATATTTATGCAATGTTTGAGTAATGATGATGGCATCATATTTCCTGAGATTGTACATACAGTCAGCAGGAGAGCTTAAGTGTGAGTCTCTGACTTGACATAAATGGTACCCCTGGAGTCATGCAATATAGTAGCCCTTGCATCTCTTTAAGGAGCTATATTTAAAATATCTAATTTTTTTCCAGCCACAAAGAGCTGAAGTTCTGAGTTAAACACTTTGAAACAAAAAGCCTAAAACAAAACTGCTATATATTTCCTCAAATGCACACTGATAATTTTTAGTCTTTCTGGTTTACAGGTTCCATTTGCTCTGTAGCAATTTCTTCATGCGAATGCGAAGAATACTGTACTGAATTTTAATCTCTTTTTGCCTCTTCCATAATAAACACATAAAGGCTGGAGCTATAGCCTGCTGGAAAGTACTTGACTACCATGCGTGATGCTTTAGAATCATACCCTCTTACTGCAAATTAACAACAACAATAATATGCACATCAAATCTTCTGATCTGAGACTATTTTTAAAATCATCCTTATCATTAGAAATAAGACAAATCCCTCCAAACAAACAGCAAAATGTGTTTGAGGTGTGGAGGGAATGCCTTCTGTTACTCACTTTCAAAACCGAATCCATGGATGATAATCCCAACATCCATGCCACTCATTCTGCTGCAGTGCAAGTGTTCCTGTGGCCGGTCAAGGGGATACTCACAACAGGGGCTTGCACCAGCTACTTTTTAATTCACATGAGCACGGTGACGTGGGAGGGCACCTGGGAGTCACTGCTCAATGAATTCCACAATAGGATACAAACCTGAAACCCGATCTCAGCCAGATATGGACGTAAGAGCAAATATGTACAGTATCATGTGCTTTCCAACAGCCCGAGTCTCGAGGGAGCTCTCTGACATCAGCAGCTGAGACAGGTGGTTCCCTTTCCAACTGTGGAAAATAAAACCCTAGTGCAGAGGCACTAAGTAAATATAGCAGTACTGTAATTTTTCCTTGGTGCACTCTCCCTGTGATTTCTATCCTGTGGCGATACTTCATCCAGTTAAATCCCAGGACATCTTACCATGCCAGAAAAAAAGAGGGAACATTTGCAAAGAGGTTGATCTGGGCGTTTAGAGAGTCTGGGGAAAGCTCTGTTTTGCTAGTATTTATAGTTGTGGGAAGCAGAACTTTTCTCCTGTTTTTATTCAGAATATATTGTCAAGTAGCTGCCTGAGCCTCTCCTTGACGAAGTCACCATTTGTTCCCTGTTACTAATACAACCCAACAAAACAACGGACAAGAGTCAGGGCGTCTTAAAATCACGTGCAGGGCTCAGGTCAGCACCAATTGTAGCCAGTTTGAGTCTGCAAGCTTTGATCAGCTGAGATGTACTAAGCCCTTTGTGGTCACAACTGTTTGCTTTTACATTTAAGAATTACTAATAGAAGGGTGCCCTGTAACGTGTGTATAAAATTACTTAATTCAGCTTTTATTTCCCTTTTTCAGCATAGATACTTTTACACGCTGACAGCCGCTGGTTCTTAAAGCATTCTCCTTTTTGTTGTATCTCCTTAGAAACACAAATCTTGTTCCCTGGCAGCAGCGGTGCTAAGTGCTGTGCCACATGCCCAAACTAGTTCTCCCTTGCAGCTTTAATTCACAGTAAGTGGCATGAAAGGAGGTCAGCCCTTCTCAGAAAACACTCGGAGTTCTTCTCTGCTGCAGAATCTATTTCGGAAAGCCACGCTCCCTGGCATGTAAAGAGTGGCTTCCCATTTGGAAATTCTGGCCATAACTATTGACAACTTTAAGGAATGGCCCACAAAAGGGACAAGCACAGAGAAACAATTTGGTTTCAACTTCTAGTCCTAAGTTTCGGGGAAGTCAGTTAAATCAAGGAGACAAGCGATTCACTCTTCTCTCCAAATAACCCTTTCATCTAGAAACTACTTGTGGAATGTATACCTGCTTTGGCTTTTCTTCCCAGAGGTGCTCATTGAATACTTTACATAATAATGCCACCTTAATCCTAGCTGTTTCCATGGTAGCCTACAGCTGTAATAAGTCTAGGGAAAGGAAGCAAGTTCCCCCTGCTTCACTGAACTCTTCCTACAGTGTTCCAACAAGCAAGTCTCTTTTTTTTCTTTGCATTCATAGTTCCTGATATTTGCACTATGGTAAATTTAATAGTAAGAAAGAAACAATGCTTGACATTTCGGGGGAAATATGAACCAATCCCTGTACTGATTCTTAACATGGATTTTCCCATTTTATTCTTACACTAGCAATAGAAGCACTCTTGTTCTGCTGACTCTAAGGATAAGCCCATTGAAGTTTAGTAAGTGTAAGAAACTTTACTGACAATACACAAATGGAGTGAGGAAGAAGTGACGTTCTCAGTAAATTCTGTCTTGGTCTGCCTTGCTCTTACGAGTAGGCTATGCCAAAAAGAGCGTTTTTGGTTTTGCCCAAATGTCATCTAAGTTAAGTATCTAAAGATGCCTCACAAATCAGGAGGAATCCACAGCTCTGGGCTGAGGAAGAAAGTAAAGTCACCATACACATGATCCTTAAATGCCAGGAAAATTGGGTAAATGCAGAATTCAAAGAATACAGCCTGGACATGGCACCCTGCTTTGATTAAAGGAAGTCTTAATGCAAGTTTCTGCAAGTTTGATCTTGAACACCGTTTAAAGAAAAGCACCGTTCCTTAAAGATCAACCTGTACTGTGAACTGGGGGTATTTGATCCAGGCCATTGACATGTACTCCTAAAGGAAAAGATACTGGAATGATGTCCTTTGATGAAATGAAGACTCCTTTCAAGGGCGTGACTCCAAATGTTGGGCAGAGTAAAACACATACCTAAATCACATAGCAAACCATCTCAAAGATGTCTTCATGTTACAAATACAATCTCTCACAAGCCTGTCCAGTGAAGTGCCTTCAATACGTCATCTAATCTAGACTAGACCTTCACAAACAGACATCACTGCTGCCTTTCAGCATCAATAACAGAAGCAACTTCCAATATATATTTTTATCTCTGTTTGAAAACACAAATAGATATGGGAATTTCACAAAACTTGGGGCCACTCAAAATTCTTTGTATAATTCCTTAAAAGACAGGGACTAAGATATATGGTTCCTAATCTTCCCTGAGACTGAGAAAATATTTGATTTAAAAGAAAAAAGGAAAACAAAACTGTTGAACACAGGCTGTCATGACCACTTTTAATTCCAGCACTCACGGAGACTTTGTGACTTCCAGGCAAGTCAATGCTAATAGAGTAAGAGCCTGCCTCAAAACAAACAAGCAAATAACAACAACAAAAACCCCCATTAAACACAAACGAAATAAAGCAGGTTTAGGGGACTACGGCTTAAGTTTCACAGAAATTACAGCTAAGATCCAAAGCACCTGGTAGACATCATGCAAATGTCCCAGAAACCAAAACCATTAAATCATCAAATATCCTCACACCTCCTTTGCCTACAAGAGCAAAGCCAATGTGAGATAGTCTGTGGCCATATACATGTGTCAAATAAACATGAACACCCACTGTTACTACCACCTCTAAAAAAACAGCTGCATAATAAGAAAGGAAACAGCATGTTTCCCATTGTAATATTTTGAGATCTGACATGAAAGATACAATTTTTCAAAGAACCTTGGTTACTTTTGGGAACAGTAAGCCAACATCGCATCCATTATTCTTTTCCATATATACAAATTACACCACTAAGAATAAGCATTTCAAAATGTTATCAGAATTAAATGGCTTGGCTCCACTGACCCTGATGGGGATACTTAGCCTGATCCTGACTACAGAGCTAGCCAGAAGCACCAGAGACTCAAAGGGAACCCAGTTCCCCTCAGCCCATGTTGCTTCAGTGATGGCCCTTGAACTAATCTCTGTGCATCAGTTTTCTCATACAATATGAGCTAATACCCACTGAGCCACAGAAACCATTTTCAGAGTTCCCAGCATGCAGTGGGGACTACTTCATGCTCATTTTCCTTCCTGGTTCAAGGTATTTCGCTCCAACAAGTTCATGTCCCTGTGTCACTTGGAGGAAATTTATAATAAAATATACGTCTCTACTTCTTATTTCATATGGGATTGGTGCTGATGAAAATAAAGACAAACAGCAAATGGTAGCTGTCTTTACACAGAGAAGGCAGGAGGGGGGCAAGCAGTGCTTGGAGCATGAAGTGATTGACAGATACGTAAGAGAGGTCAGTTTTCAACACGAAAGATATGCATGAAAAAATTGACAGTTTTAAAATGGAAATTAAAACAAGATTTGAATTTGCTACTGTCTAGTTGTAGAAGTTTATGATGCTGTATGAGCAAAGAGACACCGTAAGCTGCAAACTGGAACTCTGAGAGAACTGAAGGTGAGGCCACATGTTCCAGTGTTGAGTGTCCTTTTAAGCATTCACAGGAAAAGCCATCAAAGATGAGATATTCTAAAACATTCATAGAAAAACTTGGATTTCTTGCTCACAAGGAGCACATTAGAGTTTGGTTGCTTGGATGCCCTCAAGTTTTCTTAGAGTAGCTACACCACAAAACTACACCATAGGTACTCAGAAGTAGAAATGATTAAAATAAAGCAGTAGGAAAAAAAGAATGTATGCATGAGATTTATATATTTCCTTCTCTAAGAATCAACAATACCCACCAGTATTAGAAAGGGGGTGGGGAACAGAAACGTAAATGCCAATCCTGCTTGGAAAACTAGCCACAAGGAATGTTGTCTCTTCAATGCACGTCTGCTGTCGTTATTTATAGCCTCAGACTTGTAACTCTAGATGTGTCAAAGGCGGCAGAATAAACTTCCTTCTCCCTCATATGAACTCTGCCTGCTACAGGTTCAAAATCTCTTATCTGGAGTGCTGGAGGCCAAGGAGTAAGATGGAGTTCAAGTTATTTTCGTAGTTTAGAATACTCGCATCTATGCAGTGAGATCTACTGAGGACGGGGCCCACCTCTAATTGATTGTGGTTCACAAATAACTTACAGAGCTTGAAAGTAACAGTAACGTTCTAGAATAGTTGGGTGCCCTTGAGTTTTGACAGTATCTTAGCTAGAATTCAGGTGTAAACTTTTTATTTATGGGTGTCATGTTCACACTCAAAAATTGTTTTTTGGGTTTGCAGAATGGGGATGCTTAACCTGTAAATATGAACTGTTTAGGCTCCCTTCTCTGAAAAGGTAAATTTAGTCCTAAAAATTTATGACTAAGCTAAACATTATTGATAAAAGACTACTGCAATCACACACACACACACACACCACATCACAAAGTGCCACATATGTGGTACTTCACTTACCTGCAAATGCTTAGGACACAATCCCATAAGAATTGTGATGTTCTTCAAAGGATAGCCCAGTAACACAGCAGGTGCCTGGCTTGTATATTATTTTATGAGTGTCTTTCTAAAAGCTCTTACAGTCTTCAGAGCTGGACACCCAGTCAATCAAAGTACCCACAGGTGAGTACAACAATAGTGAGTGTGTTGTGGGAGCAAGGGTAGGGATCAGTTAATGACTTGAAAATAGATTTAATTAATCTCATAAGTATATTCAGGCCCACAAAGATATTTATAGACACTTGCCCCATGTGTAATTCAAAATATAAAGTAGACTCATTCCTAAATTACTTGTATCAGTGGTTACTTTCAAAAATCAAATAGAACAAGTCGTCTTTCCAAGCAAAAATGTTGATCCCCTGCTTTGTAGGGTGCCCAGTCACTTGCATCCTGAGTAATCCCCTACGATGCCAACAAACAAGTAAATGAAAACAGCAGTGACTTGCCAGAGCCTTCCCCATCCATTCATGTCTTCAGCTACAAGTTCTAGGATCCAGAAAAAAAAAGGAGGGGGGCCATTATAAGAGGCATGCTCGCCTGGAAAATGACATGTAGACATTCCTGGCTGTCAGTGAGCTGATGGGAATAGAGCATGATGAGACACTAAGAAAGATGTCAGACCAAGGAAGGACAGATAATAGGGTTAGCAGAGAAGACAGCTTTCCCTTTGATGTGAGGCAGAACTAGCTGTGCTGCTTCCTGGCTCTGAATGGTTCAAGGTACTTAAACAGAGATGACACCACAATCCACTTGAATATTCAAGTATCAGACCCTGGATTGGCACCTCCTAGACATTGGGAAGTATGACTTCTCATTACTAAGGGGACTGGGAAATAAAATGTCCTGATAACAAATGATGAATTGGACAAGGCCGGGTTTGCTGCTAAGAGAAATACAAAGAAATAGAAGAGAAGGGAGGGAGTAAGGAGTGAGTAGGTAAGAGAGAGACACATACACACATGCAGAGAGAAAGAAAGAGAGAGAGAAAGAGATGAGAGAAAAAGAGAGGGGTTGATTTTCAACCAGGAGTGGTTACAGGCAGTAATATGACCTCACTGTAGAAATCAGTCTTCAACCCAGAAAAATGTCAGAAAATCATCAGACAACCACAGAACTAAAACAGAGAGCCATTTAAAATAGAAATGCAAATCAACATCTAAACTAACATATAATAGCCATCATGAATCCACTACTGCTCTAAAGTCTTTATAGATACTGTTGAATGAAAGGAACCCTATAGCTATCCTTTTGTTGAATGGAGACAGATGCTGAGCATCCACAAGATTTACTGAAAGTCTCAAATGAAGTAAGCCAGAAGGCCTGGTCTGGGTTCTGGGTGGCCTGATTGCATTGTCTCTAGGACAGGCACTCACCCTGCAACTACTACCTCCCTCTACCACCTGTTGAAGGCTTGGAATTTTACTGCCTAAACTTCTGGGAAGCACTCAAACTAAAAGTTGAGCAAGATTTAGTTCCTAGTCTCAGGGAATCCACAGTCTTAATGAGAACAATAGAATCTTTGATTCTGGAACCGCAGAGGAATCTGAAAGATACTGTGAGTGGAATGCAAACATTTGAGAAACCCAGCCTGCCTAAAGGAGATGGATGGGTGAGATGTTATTATCAGAAAAAAAGAATCTTTCTCCTTCTACTTTGAAGCCATTCTAAATGTTAGCATGCTCAGTGAAAACATGCCTCACATGTCTGAACCATCCAGATAATGATATTGTCTACTAATCTTTTTATACGTCTAAACACAATGCACTGGAGCCCATGAAGCATTTAGGATCTTATGGAGACAGAAATCTAGAAACAAATTGCAGTTTGATTCAAGATCCTAAGATGACAGACATGATACACAAACACAGTCATGATACTATCATATTATGCCACCTTCTCCTGGTTATCTGATAATCCAGAAGTCTCAAGACTCTCTGCTATTAATTATTAATAAATCAAAATGAACCATCACACATAAAACAATAAATATATCAAATTATAGTCATAATGTTTCATATATATAAACTGCTTAATAATTTATCAATCATATGAAGAAAATTGCATTGATTGAAGACTAGAAAATGTACATCAGTGAATGTGAATTTCATCAAACTACATATCTAAGATTATATCACACTGTGGCTTTAAATATGAACCCAATTTCATTATTGTGCTAAGAGCTTTTATTATGAGATCTGTGTTCTTAACTCATCATATATGTAATACACATCTTTAACTATGGGCACAAAGTTATACAGCATATCTACAGAACATCTCCTCCTGGCTAAAACTAATAAGTATCTATTCATATTATTTGGCATAGAGGAGATAGGGTTTTACTCTGTAGCCCAGGCTAGCTTTGTACTGGTGGTGGTCTTCCTGCCTCAGCAATGCAACTGCTTAGATTACAGGCATGCACTACCAAGCCTACAGAAAAGAAAATTAGTACCTCTTTTAAAGAAGTATGATGCTGAGACCAATTCTGGATTTGTCTGTCAGCAAACAGCCAGTTACGAACTGAATAACCATAAAATAGGAAAGAAACTTTCAATCATAAAAAGGTCATTAAATTAATTTAGAATGTTTTAGAGAGATACTCAATATTAGAGACTTTTAAAAAGACTCTTTTTATTTTACGTGTATGCGTGTTTTGACTGCATTATTTGCATGCAGTGCTCATGGAAGCCAGAAGAGGGCGTCAGAAATCTGGAAATAAGGTTACAGAAGGTTGAATGCTTCTGTATGGGTGCTGGGAACTGAATCCTGTCCTCTGCAAAAACGTTAACCATTTAGCCATTTCTTTAACTGCAAGAAACCAATTTTTAAACAATAAGGTTTATTAGAAAAGATCAAGACAAAACAAGTTCTAGCTAAGAAGATCACATTTTCAAAAGAAAGTTCTTTAACCCGGGTGGTCACCATGATAGCAAAGAACATTAGCCCTGACTTCTGATGTTGACCTCTTTCATCGCTACACAGCTTAGGACACGTGGCAGGCTCTCCCTGTGATAGCTTCTTTACATATAAAGTAGGAGTCATCATGTCCTCTTCTTAGGACTTTATGAAGTGTCTCTAAGTATCCCAAGAGGTAATGCCAATGGTAGTTAATTTGATACATCACTGTGGCAAATGATACCCTGTTGTTTGGTTAAACTATCTTAAATGTTTCTTTGAAGGCATTCTACAGATGGAATTAATATTTAAAACCAGCTGTGAGCCACCTTGTCCAGCCATCTGAGGTTCCTGTGAGAAAAGCTGAAGTTTCCCTGAGAAATGTGCTTGTGAAATAGAAATCATTTAAGTTTCTAGCCTGAGCTGACCTGTGAAACTCCTTACAAATTTTTCCAATCTGGCTACTAGCCCTATGCTCTGTAGCTTCATCCACTCCAACAACCATGTGCTACCTACACTCCACCAAGCACAAGAGGCAAGCATCACGGAGACTTTTATTCATAGCAGATCAACTCGTGAAATGCCTAAAACCTCAGAACAGTAAGTATTAATGTAATTTTATTGTTTCCGAAAACAGATTTCTGACCTGAGGAGAGGAAGCATGAATGAAATGAAGCCTGATGAAGACATTTAAAATGTTCGCTCCATGGAGACAAGGATGCTGATTTAGCCACAGGTAGGTTCACACATCATAAAACAAGCCCCAACATTTATTTTCTAAGATAATAGCAAAAGACTAAAAAAAAGGCATGCATCTGTCCATCTGCCCAATCCACTTACAGGCACCTTGCACCCTTCACACTCACCAGAGCCAGCCTTATCATTGTGAGGATGCAGATTAAATTCCCACATTAGGAGCACTCAGTGCAGGTTAGTTCCTGGGAGGGGGAATAAGGGAGTACAATCGTATCAGTAGAATGTACTGGAGTGAAGCCAGGCACGGAATTCTGGGAAGGGCCAGGGGATAGATGCCTCACCTCTCCTAGCAGGGAAAGTTTTACTCATATAGCATTCATTTCTTAATGGAAGTCATTACAAAGCTCAACTCTGGCCAAGCACTATGTTCTGCCCTGGAAATGATCAAAAGATACACTGTAGAATACTAATACTGGTTAGCTCTTACTGTTGCCTCATTATTATATCAGGTATTTTCCTAATTTCTGTATAGTTTGTTTACTGGTTCTCTCTATGCCCTAAAGAATCGGGTCAGCATTTTCATACCTTTCTCTTTTAAGACCATCATACAGATAGAAAACTTGAATATTTACCATTCAAACACTCACAGAGCTCTGACTGTCTACAAAATGATCTGCTTGGCAGCAAGTTAAGCAGCAAATAATGCCTGTCCTTAAATCTAGAGAGGAAGACAAACAGATTCACAACCACCCACAATTTTGGGCCATCTGACCCCACATTTTTACAAAAGCCTTGTCCTACATACAAAGCCACCTCCCAAACTTGCCAAAATCCTGAGATTATAATTTTGAATACAAACGAATGGAATGAGTTTGATGTGATTTATCTAACCCTGATGTAAGGTAAATAACCAGGGACTAGAGTTGTTAAAATACAAGACACTTTCAAAATTATACTTAAAATCTAGCATCTGTCCTTCGGGTGCACATGATTAACCATATTAACTGTCCCTCAGTATGGCTGGATCAGTTTTTAGCTACCAGAATGTCAATCAACACCACCTGGATTTACATTCCAGCTACTGTTGTAGCATGAGACACTGTTTCTAGAATTCTCATTGATATAGGAAAAAATGTGAGCCCTACAACAGGAGATGTAGACATAAATATCTTGCGTTATTGATAGATAGTATGTATTTGTCATCAATTAGCAGCAAGTACATATTGCAGCGATTTCTAAATGAAGCCTTATAAATAACTGTACTTTTAATTACCCTGGAAAACTACAGCATCTATTAAGATTCATGACTACTGCCAAGTATCATGCAGGTCCCAGAAAGTTCCACAGTTCTTCAAAGGGTCAAGGTAACTAAAGAGCAAACATTTCACTGTCATTAAAATGAAAACTTTGAGTGCAAGTATGTATAAGTATGCATGCATCTTTACATATATGTGGGGTATGTGAGCATACTGTGGAAGCAAAGGTCAACCTTGGGCATTATTGCTCAGGAGATTGTCCACTATAGGTTTCGAGAAAGGATCTCCACTGGGGTGTGGGGACTGATATAAGTCCAGTTGACCAGTAAGCTCCAGATATCTTCTTGAATGGTCTCTCCATCACTACCATTATAAGCATTTTTACAAGAGTGCTGGAGATGCAATTTAGATATCCTTATTTGCATAGAAAGCACTTTATGACAGAGCAACCACACCCAGGCACAGTATGTTAGTACCTTAAAGGTAAAAGGACATTTCAATTTTACAGAGCCAAAGTCTAAGCATGCCTGAGAGTGAAGATTAAGAAAGACCATTCATGTGTTATCCTATGGATGTGGGTATATCATTTATGTCCGAAAGTGCCAATAAGAGGAGAGAGGAAACAATGTGGGCCTAAAGGAGAATGGGCTTTCTTGTTTCTTTCACCCTTTACATAAATTCCATTTGCTTTTAGAATGTTTAGAAATGGTACCCTATGCACTATGAAAAGAGGTCAGGGGTAGGACACTTGCACAGTATGAGCAAGGCCTTAGGTTCAATCCTCAGCACTGTAAAAATAAACAAAATTAAGGACTGAAGATGTAGCTCAGTGGTAGAGCACTTGCCTAGCATGTATGAGGGCTTGGTTTCCATCGCCTATACTGGACACAAAAGAGGAAAATAATGTACTATAACTGCCTGTGAGAGTAGAATTTCGGGTTTCATATAAACTTAAATATGGAAAATGAGAAAATAAGCAAGTACCTCCCCAAAATAGATCAATCTGCTTAAGAGAAGGCATTAAATATTGCATATGCCCAGAATGCACTGCAGCTTTATAACCAATTTCTCTGTATAACTTTGAGTTTTCTAGAAATTTAAATGAAAACTGAAATGTGCGGAGTTAAGTAAATAGTTTATCCGGCAGAAAGAAAGAGGACTTCCCTGTGCTCCTAATTAATGTCATCCCTACTCTCGAGCTACTTCACCCACCTTTGCTCACAGACTGTCATCATTCACCAATTGCCGCCCTTTCCTCCAGTATCTATGTGTGGCCTTAGAGTTCATTTTTGACAATGAACTTCAAGTAGCCATTTTGAAACTGGAATGGATGTGGTTTTGATGACCCCAAATTGAATATATAAAGAAAATCAAACCTGATTACTACAAGAGCTCACTGAGTTATCCTGAGTTAGTCCTAGGGAGGAGGCTTGCTGTAAGTGGCAGGCTTGGGAGGAATATTAATCGGTACCACAGCCATTCTAAAACTAGGGATCCTTTAGAGTTGTATCATCAACTTCTCATTCTCCTCAGTAAGATTCTACAGAATGGAGACACGAAATGTTCTTTTGTGCATGGGAAGGTGGAATATAAGACCAAAACTCCAGATCACATGTACTTCACAATCTCATTGATTACTGGCTAAAATCAAGAGCTCCAATTGACTCTCTTTAAATAAAATCTGCCATACTACTTGAGGTAGAAGAGAGTTGAATACATGAAAATAAGTCAGTTAGAACTGATACCCTTTTTTAACAATAAATTTTCTCCATTAATTAATGTTGCAACTTAAAGCAAATACACATGGCAGGAAATGGAAGACCCTGCTGATACTAATTTTACAAGAGAAAGAATCTTATGCATGGAGATGTGTTGCAGATGTATTACTCCCTGGCTCGGGTCCCAGCATGAATTGGATGGATTCAGCTTATAAAACTCTGGCCTTTCACCTTTTCAAGACTACAATTAACTTCTCTGTGAGTTTCACTCATTCAACAAATATTTACTGCATGACCAATATATTCCAGGCTTTGCAGTAAGTGCTGGATTTGTGAAGTCCAACGTGACAAAGAATAATTGAAATGCAAAGTAGATTATCCATAAATATCTCAGGCCTCTTAACAATGGATCACCATGACAAACATTACTTATTACTATCAAAAGTACTTTATTACTTTTATCTCTTAATATTAAGCTAGGACTCCACTCCACCCGAGAAGGAATATGTATCCCAATATGGAGGTTAGTAGCAAATAACTTCATTGTCTACTGCATGCTTTATTTCATATGGCTAACAGAAAATGTGTGTGCATGTGTGTGTCTGTTTCTTTCTCTCTCTCTCTGTATGTGTGTTAGAGAGAAAGAGATAGAGGGTGAGAAACTGACTCCAAGAAAAGCACTGACATCAGTGAATAAGCTGTCCTGACTAGGTGGGGTGAGTGGACGAGGTGTCTAATACCTGCTCTTCCTATTCCATTTATTTCATGCTGACCCTACTGCTCCGTCCTTTCCTGGTCATGCTACATAACTCCATTCTACTGGCTCCTAGGGACTTATTTTCGGCTACATCTGTTATATAAATCACAGCCCAACGCAGTGACTAATGAAGGCGACTCCTCTCCATCGCACACCATCTCTCACCTGATTGCATATCAAGCTGCACCCTCCTCTAAGTTCTTCAATTGGAAATGTCTTATATTTCACAAACCATAAATCTCCTTCAGAGTATCAGCCTCACAACCCATTCTTTCTTGCATAGTATGTATAGTACCCAGCATCCAGCTAGCAACACAAAAGACACCCAACAAGTACATTTCATATGAATGTATGAGGAAAAGACCTTCCTGGGACCCAAAACACCTAATTACATATGATCACTTTCTGTTCACCATGTGTACAGACTTTGATAAAAAGCCATAACAAATATATTGTATATCAATTTCCCCTTCAATGAATGAAACAGAGATGTCTTGATAAAAATCACTGAGTCCAAATAGACCTACTATTCAGTGACTCCTCAAATAAGAAAACATTGTGCTTCACCAAAGACTCTTGGAGTTTTTGGAGTCTTTCTTTTTAATGAAATGAGGTTTTTTGATTTTTTGTTTTTTTAAGAGGTGACTTGTAAATCCCCTTGAGAGGCACTTCAGCTTTTACTCACTCCCTATTCTAAGTTTCCAATAAATGAATGGTGATTCTTAACTCATGCTTCAAACCATTTTTTTTAAAACTGCTCCTTTTTACTAATAGAAAATAGGATTTGAGTGATGGCTCTTATACTAATTGGTCAGGAGCCCTAGATAAAATATTTTTATTGACAGAACATTCTCCCCTTTGTAGGCACTGATAAAGTATCTTAGCAGAGCACACATGGAGAGAATGGAAGACAAAAATTTAAACTACCGGAGACTTGGATTCAACAGAGAGAATCCAGACAGTAGGTACATGTTCATGCTGATAAAAGACCCAGGTATGATTCTGCAAAAGAAGCCAGGATATTCATGCAAACAGTAGGAAGAGAGAAGCAGGCTGAAGCAGTAGAAGGTGAAAGGCTAAGAAAAGAGCAAAGATTCAAAAGGCTGATGTGCTCTTTGACCCCTGAGGTCAACATAAGATCAAATGTAAATGAAATCACTTTAGAGACTGTAATTTTTAACTCTGCAAGAGAAGTAGTATGCATAAAAAAATTCTATTCCAATCTGTCAAAAGCAACCTATTGATTTGAAAAGATAAAACATAAAACGTTCAAAGGAGCATCATAAATATAATGGTGTGGGTTAAGATCAAGTGCGGAGAAATTTCCCCCAGTGGGATCTGTTCTTCCGAGGTTGGTGATGAACTAACTCTGAGCCTGGTAAAGCCTGTCCAGGAAAGTTGCCTCTGGCTACTATAACTTGATCAAAGTTTTAAAAGGACAAAAATGGAACCAAGGCTTATGTCTGTATTAGTCCTCAGAATGGTAATCTCCTTATACTGTTGGTCATGACTACTCCACTACACGGAACATGGCATGGCTGGCAGCCTGGAAATGCAGCTTGGGAGATGGACCTCAGCACAGAGCCAGCCAAGCCTCTTGCCCCTGGGTGATTGGCATCAGGCCCAGGCCCTGGACAAAGCAACACTGAATTTTTCTCTGAAATCCTACTTTTTCTAGAAAGAACACTAAAATTATTCATCTTGCTTTTGTATTTTCTTCCTCCACTTTCCTTAATCTGTCTCTCTAAAAACCAACTTTCTCCCAGAAAATAAAATTGTAAGGGAAAGTTTTACTGTAATTCTTTGATATGGCCTCTCCTATCTCCCCATAGGTTATCACTCAGTTTCCAGATGCCTCCTTCCTGCTTGCCCTGATATTGAAATGACTCAGGCTCCTGCTTGGAAGCAGAAAAGTTCCTCCCATTCCTCAAACCAGCCCAAGCCACAGGGAACCTGTCCTGACCAGCAGTTCCTCTCCCAGACTTAGTAACTACAGGTTCAGCGGGGACTGTCCCTCAATAAACAGTAAGGACCCAGCTGAAAGAGTAAACTTAGCTGAAGAGGTGAGGCCCAGGTTCTTGCCTAAGAAAGGGTAATTGAGCTAGCCCAGCTGTCACCACACCCTGTCCCACCACTTTCCTCAAAGGGAAGAGAGTGGGGTTTCCACAGCTGGGAAGGGGAAAAGAGGGAGTTCCCGCAACGGAGAGAAGAAAAAGCGTTTGGCTCCACAACTTGAGCACTGTAGAGCGAACAATTCCTGTCTCCCACACTTGCACCATTCTTCTGAGGAATGAGGCTGACTTTGATTCTTCAGATTACATCCACAATTAAACTCTTCAAGACTTTGTACCCTGGGAAAATAGTAAACAACTCAACACTTGTCCTCAGATAACCGTGTGTGTGTGTGTGTGTGTGTGTGTGTGTGTGTAGGTGGGGTGTGTGTAAAGAATTCAAATGAATGAGAAGGATTCTTCACCACCCCTAAGGGTTGAAGGCATGTGAGTGAAACACCTTGTAATTTTAAATACTGCTTCTTCCTCGTTCTCCAGATCTCAGCCAGAGCCGGGCATGGGATTTGACTTGGCTGCCTTCACATGGGAAGGCACCAGGGTGCCAGGCAGCCCATCACGTGAGGCCCCCAGGCACACTGAATGCCACCTTGCTTGACATTTCACTGGCAACAGCAGAACAGTCTGAAAAGGCTCCCATCCCACCAGACACAGGCAGGTGGGAGGAGGAAGGGCTCACAGCTAAGCACTCTCCCTAAGGGGCTGTTCTAGAATGGATTGGGAATGGCATAATGAGCAGACAGTAGGTAGCTGATGCTTGTCTGTCGGGTGCACACCCTGAGATTCAGTTGGTAGAGGAGAGGGAAATACTTGGGGTCAGTTTTCAAAGGAAAGAGGTACAATATGAAAAGGAAAAAAAAATAATTCTAGGGTTTAGAGTAAAATAAGGCATTCACTTAAATCAAATGTCACTGCTGGTTCCCAAGTTATAGTATGGTGCTAAAAATGTCAGGGAGCCCAGGAATAGGGACTCTTATCACTCATTTATTTTGCACGTGCTTGTGGAGCATGCATGGTGTTCATGAAACAAGCCCTTCTTCGCCAGACAGTGGGCAGAGCAAAGAACGGCACCCAGATAATCAGGGATGGATTTTGACCTCATGGAATTTGCAGTCTGATAGGGGACATGGGGTACACAGAGCACACACGTGCCAAAGATCCTTCTGAGCGAGGTACAAATGCTAGGCACGCCAGAATCAGTCCTTAACTGACTGGCTATGTGGCACTCCATCTGAAATTGAGTTCTTCTGGGGAAAAGTTTATCACTTGGCATTGGTATCCACAAGAAGATAGGGAGCCCTCAACATCCCACCACATAGACAAGGGAACATCTCTTCAACAACTCTGCTTTCTTGCCCAAATATGCAGGTTCACACCTATGTGTGGCTTGAATTTCTATGACTATAGAGGGTCCCTACTCCTTTCCCCGGAAATAGCAGAAAAGTCGATGTTCCCACACAACAGCTAAGCTTCTACTCTAATTTTTTTTCTGTGTTTTAAAATGAGCAGTTTTATTATTCCATGATGGCTTTTTGTTATTGTCGTTTCTATAACGTTAGAGACCACAAGTTGATTTTTAATGGTCTCTGGCCTTCTTCGGGTGAGGAGGTTTTTGCCAGCATTTCAGCTTTCTGGGTATTTGTTTGGTTTACTTCTGACGGATACAATGGAATGCTTCAGTGAAAACCTCCCAACTCATTTTCCGTCTATGAATGAACAGAAGGCATCCCGTGGCTAAGGAGGGACAAGCATTCTGCCCCACAGGGGCCTGCTGGCTGCCGGGACTGCACCATTACTGAGTCCACTCCGGACTCCACATGCAATTTACAAACGTTTGTGCTGTTTCATGGCAGGGTGATTTATCACTGACACCTCCTGGCCACTTCAACTGGGGGCCACTGCAGCGGGGCAAGGTTCAAGGAAGTTGGCCGAAACTGAAGCAGACATTTTATCAGCTAACTATTGCATTTTCTGGTTCTTGACTTTTTCCCAGGAGCTTTGGGTTTTCATTTCACTCACTGCCTTTAACTCCTCTGGTGCTGTTCGGTGCCGGGATATTTTCTCTGAAAACAGTAGTGCTTCTGTACACCAGGGTTTGTTGGTTTGCTTCCTTTGTTTAAGAATATAAAGGCTCCTTACCTCTAAAAACTGAGTCCAAACCTGGTTTAGAGAGTACAAGACTTATCAGCGAAGACACTGACTAGGCAGGGAGACTGAAGAATGGCATTTAGTCAATGAGTCTTCTGTGTGTGAAGACCTGAGGGGGAAACTAAGGCATGCAGCTGAATCTGGGATTTACCTACTCAAAAGCAACCCTGCCCCATTACATGAAATTCCTGCCTCTTTCACTTGCTCAGGTGCTCAGTTGTCTATTCGTTTACTCGTATATTTGACAAATGAGTACACAACAAGAAAAGTATTGAGGTACACTACTGATGAATGCAAACCAGCAAATAAACATGCATGTTCCGCTCAGTCCTGGGAGGAATATACTCAGCTGGCAAATACTTTTTTGATATATATATAAAAATGAGTTAAATGGCTGCCAGCAAAAAAAAGTCTTATCAAAACACCATCAAAATAAGAAGTGAATAATAGGAAGAAAGAAAGGAAGTTAGAAATTGGCAAGGGAGGGGACCCTGACCTGTACGTATTGAAACAGATTGCAGGCACGCTCTTCATTATATGGAAATGAAATTTTAACTTGATTTACTGAAGAGGTAGAGAGTCATCTTTTTCTTTTCCCCAAGAGAAAATATTTCTTAAAAAAAAGTTCACTTTCAAAATGACCTGCCAGCTTCCTCCCCTCTACTTTACTCCCACATCCAATGGTTTCTTCAGATTTTGCTTCGCCTTCCTCTTTGAAAGAACCATAGGGCAGAATACAAAGAGCAGTCGAGCACATTCTTCCCACAGCTGGCCACACTCCCACACTTCTATCACTAAGAAGAGGCCCTTTCTTTAACAGGGAAGCTGGGGCAATTTCATTTCCATGCTGGCTCAGTCCTGGCCCCTCCTGGGCACAGGTAGAAATGATACCTAAGCATGTGGACTCACTTACAGCGGCTTTGGAGGAAGAGACTCTTTCACAAAAGACTGAGTGGACCATGAAACCCATTTTATCACACCACAGAAGAGATTAGACACCAGTGGGGCACTCTAAAACATCTCATCTTCACTCTCCATGTTGGCAACACTAGCTCTTCTGAGATGCCCCAAGCAAGTTTCAGGTACTGGAGTTTGGAAGGACAGTTTAGTGAATGTTCATGGAGGTCTCCACATAACCAAAGGCAAAAGTAAAGTCTGTGGCTTTATTTCTTTTCTCAGAAAGGCCTCTGAGACAGTCTCCTTCTTGTATGTAGACTTCTCTGCAGCACCAGACCCAGGAAGAACTTACTTACTCATGGGTTCCTCCCGGAAGTTCCATCCCTCCTCCATACCATCATAGTATACAAGGCACAGGGCTCCTCTCAGGTTCCACACACAGCTTTTATCTAATAGCCCTGCCTTGCCCCCACCCAAACAGCATGCAGAAAGAGGGCACTCTCTCCCTGTTTCTTATCTTCTTATAGAAGCACAGATGTGTGCGTGGTATAGATCAGCTCATGTCAACTTTGAGCAAAGCACATTGTGATTGCAACAGCATGAGCAACCTAAACAATGGAAGGGCTTAAAACACACCCTGTTCAAGTGCCCTCAGCAGAATTTCTCCTACTAAAGCACAGAGGGGGAAAACTAAATAGGAAAGCATTTTCTTTTTTAATTAACTTTTCCTCAAAATCCTCTACATATGAGAGTGATCTCTCACTGACCCTTTGCCAGCTAGAGAAAACAATTATTTTGGTCACTGAAAGAGACACTTTTACCAATGAACTGTCATTATCAATCAGTCTAGATTTCCCTGCACACACACAAAAAAAAAGAGCAGGAGACTAGGTCGGTAAGTGAATAAATTGTCTGCACACCAATCCCCGCAGGCCATGTGTTTATAAGTCAACAGCTTAAAATGAAAACATCTGATGAAGATAATACACCTGCTATAAGAGCATAAAACACCAAACCCAATGGTAAAATAGAAAGATTAGAAAACCTTTTAAAGGAGCCATCAAAGCAAACTATTAAATGAATACATCTGCTCAGTGCTAGACTCTGGTTTATAAGTGCCACTCAAAATGAAAGAGATTTAGGACAAACATTTCATAAAAGGATATGAAAGGCCATGAAAAGAACATGTCTGGAGGATGATGAGAGAAAATGGAATGGATTCAGTTAAAAAGAAGAATTGACCTCAAGCTTCCAGCCCAGGGCTCAAATAGAAAGTTTTGTGGTTCTAGTTTTCACTGGAAGGGAGGAGATGTGAGGAGACAGGGCACAACTATTTGTCAAGCCCCACTTTATTTTTTGGTTTCAGTCTACAGGCAAAGGGAGGAGGTGATCACTCGGTGCCATGTAGTTTACTTGCGGTGAAATCTATTAGTTAAAAGAAAGAAGTAGATTTAAATTGATAGAGAGTAAAGGAATCCTTTAAAACTCCCATAAAAACTGACCCCTACTAAGTGACCATGGGAACACAGGGGATGGAACAGTGCTAACCGAGCATGTGTGGATGTGTGGATGTCTGCCCGACCCGCCTGAATTTGCTTTTCATCATGTTCTGTTTTCCTATTTGTCTTTCCAGCCTTTCTCGCTTATTAGTGCCTTGTTCTTTAATTGCCAGTGTCCTGTGAAATTCAATACTTTCTCTACTTCATTTGTTCTACTCCATCTTCCCTGAAGAATCCCACTGCTACTCCGATCTGTCTCAGTATCTGTCCCATGTTAGCTCCAATATCCACATTTCTAATGTAAACCACCCCATCATAGCCTTGAAGCCAGATGCCTGCTCGCCACCAACATCCTGAAGACCCAGGGCCACAAAATGCAACTTTGTGAATGTTAGCATCGTCCCCAACATCAGCTGCGTCTCTATCCAACTTATCTATCCAATAACACTCTCCAGCCAAGCAAAAACACCACTGCTGCTAATTCATCACTCTTAAATCGTTGCCTTCCTCCATATCCTATTATTGATATCTTGATTCAAGCTAGGTGAGGTTCCTAAGTCACAGCCCTGGCCACACAGCCCCTTGGCACATATCACTGCTATGCCCCTATGTTGACTAAAGACCTCCTAACCCTGATCTCGAGGCCTTTGTACTGCTCCCCCTTTAACAGTTATACCTCCCTTTACTCTGTGCTCCCAACTTTGTAAAGAGGGCCCAACATCTAGATTACTTTTCCAGGCCTTTGCCTGGGCCATCTCTCCTTATCTATCATTCTTCTTCCTCTAGAAATCACCTCAGACTTTTTTTCACGAAGTATCATTGACCCCCTAGAGGCCAAGTTTAGCTCCTGCTATTCAGCGTTCTTTGGGTGCCTAATGTTTCAGTGCACTACTGCATCAGCCTGTTAGAGCTGTTAGTCCATACCTCTGTCTCCCTGGACATATAAACTCATCAACAGCAAAGTTTCTCCCTGTTATTCATACAAATACCTCCCACACGAATAATAGTCAATAATTATCCAGTGCATGCGGTGTTTCATAAAACACATGCCACATACAACTTACAAAAGGTATTTAAAAAGATCTATGATATTATGTCAGTAAAATAAAAACCTCCTGTTTACATGCAATTTTTTTTAAGTTCATGGTTCCTTTGTTTCTTCTTTCTGCTTTGTTTGGTTTTGCAGTAAGGGAAGAGGGTAATTGGATCTGTTTCACCTTTTCTTGAAACCAATCTAATTTGAGCTTGAATTTAACCCAACGTTCTAATAATATACATAAGCAATCCTTCCTGAGCCTGTCATGTTGAAACATTGTCCTCATTGTTTTACATGTCTGAATTAATTTATCCTCACATCAGCCTCTGCTAGTGTGGGGTCTGGATATTACTACCCTATCTATATAAACTAAAACATTGAGAATAATATAGCCAAGACCGCATAAACCAGGAGATAAGGAATCATAATCCAAAGCAAGTCTTTCAATTTTACCACACTTCCCTCAACTGAATATCACATTATAAAGTTTTACTTACGGCTCACGGAACAGACTTGCATTCTCTCCACCAAAACATTTGTAAGAATAACAATCAGTACAGATATAAACAACCAATTAGAATATGCTTAGGGACTGTGCTATAACAACAATGAATCCTTTAGTTCCTGGACATTGAAGCAGCCGAAGGTATTCCAAGAGTAAGTAGCACTGTGACATTGTGGGCAGGCACCCAGAAAGTATCCCCAGCAGCTATTTACCATCTAGTGTTTGGTTATTTTGACAACTGACTCTGCTATAATGGTTAGTCCTAGCTGAACAGTAACCCCAATCTGATTTATCTGATTTAGGATACATGGATTATTGTTCTTATATGTATTTAATAGAATTTCCTTAGAAGAAAAAACCCTGCTATTCCTGGTGGAGAAACTGAGGCAGCAAAATTATCCTGTGCACTCAACTGGTCTCACTAAATAAATGAGTGAAGACAACACACAAATTGGATTAAATGTTGTGTCAGTCTGAGAAACGCACAGAGTACTACTGCATAAAAAGTACTACATGCATACTAAGGCATGGTGCCCATAACATGAGGCCATTTTCTGTGCATCACAGGAAAAAAATGCTTGGAAAAGTTCTTCAAGATGGGAAGATGGAATCTTTGGATTGCACTGACATCATAATGCATGAACTTTAAGCCACCATCTAAGGATATAGGCTAAGTCAATTACAAATCTTTGTGGTAGAATTCCATGTGTAAGTTTGGAGCCAGAGCTAAATGTCCTAGGCAAACAAGGATGAGTCTAAGGCTACCCCTGGTCTGCTGACTCAAAACCACTCCTGATCTCCTACTCAGTCTTTGCTGAAAGTGATGGTGCCCTAGCATGGCAGCATGTGAACTCAGCTAGATGCCAACAACAGGCTTGGGTCCAGGTATTTGTAGACAAAATATGCGACACTCAGTGTGGGGAAGGGCCAAGGCTTGGAATGGCTTTGCCATCAATGGAAAATGGTTGAGACAACCCCCAAGGTTGAATCCTCCTAGAAATGACAACATTTCAATCAAGCATTCAGGCATTGGTACCCGTCTTCTACAGAGAATTTCCTAAAGATAATAACAATAACAGGAATAATGAGGACGCTAACACCTGACACCTTTTACTAAGCATTCATTTGCTCTAGACTAAGTCTTTACAAGGCTCTTCTCATTAAATCTTTTTAATAGCCCTGTGAGGAAGGTATTACTATTGTTCCACTTTATAGCAGAGTTTTTAAGAGGCCCTAAGCTCATCAAAGAAACATTCCTACCATGGCTGCCGTGCAACACCCTTCACAAGCTTAGCAGCTCCACTGCCCCTCATTTGAGAGTTCTTTATCTGTATGTTAGCACCCTGCACAGCTTCCAAGGATAACATCAGAATTTTCAACCAGACACCTTGCTTTATTTACTTTCATGGCTCCAAACCAGATTTGAAGTTTCTTTTCACTCAGACTTAAAGACCATTTATATTGTTGTACCTGGCTTCAAACACAGCAGAATCCTTTTCTGCCCCGTGAGTGACTGCGAATGCTGTTTTTGATGCCTTGGTCCTTGCGAGGCTGCCTACTATTGTGCCTTTCCGGATGCACTCAGGGCAACATATAAATAATAAATAACAGCAATCCGTCTGTTTCCTTTCTACTATCCAAGATGCCAATCATATGCTGGGGAGTAACGCCCTCTCCGCACTGACATTTAGGGACAAGGCTGAAGGATCATTTCTTCAGCTAGGCCTGCCATTCAGTTGTCTGGTATCATAAAGATCAACCTTAACCACAACAAAGGCACAACAACATTTTATCAGTACGAGGCAGAAGAAAGGTTTTGAAATATGAACAACTTTTACTACTGATTTTTTAACAAACATTTTAAGTAAAATAAAAATAAATTAAAATTTAAAAAGAGAGCATATACCACTCAAACTATGGAACAAAATAAACTGTAGCCCACAGGCCACCCAAAGAAGAACTGATGGGACCTCTCAGGATTCAAGGAACTTTTTATGGCTCTCTTCCCTTTCTTCCTTATCTAGGCTCTCAAGGAGTCAAATTTCTATGGGATTATGATCTGGGAAAGAATGGGTTAAAGTAAATTGTACAATTCAGTCAGTGATGTCTTCAATAATCATCACGTGGCCTCTTTAATCTGTCCCATGCTGTCAGCACTGGGTTAGTCATAATAATATCAGATAAGAACTGTTCAAAGTGACACACTAACCAACATGAGAGCCGCATGACTTGCTGGCTCGGCTACTGCCCTTCAGCTGAACTTTGGCTTAGAACGCCAGGCTCCCAGAGGCAGCCGGCACATGCCACCTCGTGCAGTGTCCGGTGGCATTTTCCGTTGCTAGGGTCTCGGTCCCAGGGAAGGGCAACTGAGGCTGCCTTCTGGGGCGTCACCTGTACCTCCACACCTCTGGGGCTAGCAAAGAGGGACCTGCAGCTCTGGTGGCCGCCACCACTGGCATGCTGGGACTCTGTGTCCCTTCCACACTTGATTAGTTTTGCAAATGTGGGTGTAGCACGTTATGCCAAGTGCCACAGCAGGGAAACCCGGACCCCCAAAGGGAGTTTGTGCTGGAAGAGGGAGGGAAAGAATGTGACTCTTGGCCAAGAGGACACAAGGCAAGGGCAGGAAAGGGGGGTTGGTGAGGGAGGAAAGCAGCCACTCTGAGTGGAAGGTTACTCTTCACTGGCTTTGGTGTAGTGGCTTTTCTGAATCCCCTTCTGCCGCCACTTTTAAAAAACCTACAATATGTTTTTATTGGTCGACTCACATATTTCTAAGGAGAATAAAGGAAGAAAAGACTAGTAGGAAGAGAGGAAGGAAGGTGACCCATTCAACTCACTCACTGCTTCATTCACAAAGCAGGGAGCAGAAAGGAAGTGGAGGGGGGAGGTCATCTGACATTGGACTTGAGAACATTTACTGGCTGTGTGCCTCTGGCATCCTTACCTAACATCTTTTTCTAAGCTTTATCCTCTGCAGTAAAATAGAAAAAAATACTTAATTTACAAGGCTGTTATGAAGATAGAAAGAGGTTATGCGTGCTAAGTGCAGGCAAGTGATAGGTGTGGGGATTCTGGGGAGCAATGATGATCTTTGCTGTCAGATATACCCAGGTACAATACCTGGCTGTGCCACTTATTAGTGTGTGACCTCAACTTGCACAGGTCTCATGTCCTAGTGCAAAATGGGGAAAACAAGACACAACTGTCAGATTTCTTAAAAGAAGCCACTGAGACCAAAGTCAGGTGTGTTTTAGATATAGAGAAAATAATAACTGGTTATAACAGCACAGGCAGAAGGCAAAGAAAGAGAAAGACGCACAGGGCTTTTGTGTAATCAACAAATGGAAATCTCAAGTCGTACAATGCTATCGAAAATATATAAATAAAAGCTGGAGGCAGTGATCAATAGATCAAAAGATTTCCAAGAAATTCTAAGTACCAGAGAAGACTAGGAACAGAGCAGGATGTGTCCAGGAGACCAAAGGTCAGCTCATTTAATGGAAATGTCCCTGTGTACTCTCCTTCCTATGGGAGGTGATAACTACTTTTCTGAGTTTTAGGACTGGAGCCTAGTGAGACAGGCAGTGACTTTCTTAGGATCAGACCACCAATAAGCAGCAGAAAGAAAAATGAACCTAGGGCTTACTCTGCTAATACAATCCTTTAGGAAAGACAGATGGTCTTATAAAGAAGAAGGAAAAACTCACAACATATAGGATAAAAAGAGCAACTACCCAGAAAGCAATGAGTGTTAGGAAATTTTTGTTTGCAGTGAAGGGAATAGAAAAAAGAAACTAGTTAATTTTAGTAAAGAATAATATTTTCTTTTTAAAATTATTTTATTTTTATTAATTATAGTTCATTCACTTTGTATCCCTCCTGTACCTCCCTCCCTCCTACCCTCTTAATCCCACCCTCCCTCTTCCCCACCCATGTCCCTCTCCCAGTCTACTGATAGGGGCGGTCTTCTTGCCCTTCCCTCTGATCCTAGTCTATCAGGTCTCACCAGGAAGGAGTGGCTCCATTGTCTTCTTCTGTGGCCTGGTAAGGCTGCTCCCCCCTCAGGGAGAGGTGATCAAAGAGCAGGCCAATCAGTTCCTGTCAGAGACAGTCTTTTGACAAAGATGCCAAAACCATACAACAGAAAAAAAACAGCATCTTCAACAAATGGTGCTGGTCTAACTGGATGTCTACATGTAGAAAAACGCAAATAGATTCATACTTATCACCCTGCACAAAACTAAAGTCCAAGTGGATCAAAGACCTCAATATAAAACCAGACACACTAAACCTGTTAGAACAAGAAGTGGGGAAGAGCCTTGAACTCATTGGCACAGGAGACAACTTCCTGAACAGAACACCACCAGCACAGGCTCAAAGAATAATATTTAGACAAAATGATTTTTAATG
The DNA here is from genome assembly GCA_028658305.1 of Pachyuromys duprasi. Lineage (NCBI taxonomy): Eukaryota > Metazoa > Chordata > Mammalia > Rodentia > Muridae > Pachyuromys > Pachyuromys duprasi. The sequence continues at coordinate 75,693,820 of CM053765.1, read as the reverse complement.
AGAAATTGTATTTGCTAGAGAGATAGTAACCAGAAGTAAGACAGGTAAGTTGGTATATCCTGAGGAACTTAAGAAAGGAGAATTCCAGCGGCAGAGTTATGTAGAGGCTTTCATAATACGTTCCACTGAATCTGAGGCACTGTGTGATCTCCAGTTTTCTTGACAAAAGCCAGAACAAGCAGCTCTCAAGAGAATGTCACCAGTACATGGGGTCTGAGGACTGGAGTCTTGGTAGTCCTGGGCTGCTAGTATGAAACAAGAGCTTAAGGAAGAGAGATGCTCTCATGACCCTTCCTCAGGCAGAGCCTCTAGAGAGATTTAAAAAAAGAGGAAACTCCAAAGAGAAAGCAAGGCTCAGAGGGATGGAGTGGAGCCACTTCCTGGAGTCTCTTCTCAATTATTACGGTGCCAAAATGTCTGAAAGCTGTGTGCACATTTTGTCAAGTGGGGACCATTCTCTTTCTAATTGACAAGCAGAATTCTAGAACAGGAAACAATGATGGATTGGGATTGTGGATGCAGGAATGTCCCTAAAATTTAATTTTCTTGCCTCTGTCTCCTTTACGCCACATTAAAAAAAAAAAAAAGTAGTGTTGAGAATTTGATGTGTGTGTCCGTATCCTTAAGTTTTTTTTAAATATTTATTTATTATTTATATAACATTCTGCCTGCATACCAGATCTTACTATAGATGGTTATGAGCCACCATGTGGTTGCCGGGAATTAAACTCAGGACCTTTGGAAGACCTGAGAGTGTTCTTAACCTCTGAGCCATCTCTCTAGCCCTTTAAGTTTTGAAGGTCACTCTTTCTTCTTTTCTTTCAGGACTGTCTACAGGTTCCTTTTCCCACTGGTATGCTGGCTCATCTTCTTCACACTGCAGGCTGGCTCAGAGCTCATGGAGCTGAGACTAGAGAAACTATTGTGAAAATGAGTGAGAGAATCATGATTTGATATTACAAAAAGTAGCCTACTACCTGACATGCTGTGAGATGGTACAGAGCACAGTGTTTCAGACAGCTTATGATCATCTGCATATCTGAGTGTTACCTTTTCCTTTTGCCACTTGCATTAATCATCTTTGACCGCTTAATAGGACTCATAACAGCTTACTTTCCACGGAGTCGTTTGGCTTAGAAGGCATTGTCATAGATACTAGTCATTCGTGTGAGCTGGTGTATCAGCACCGCCAACCACTCACATGCCGGGAGTGAGCAACACAAGTCTCCAGTTAGGCGACTCTGAAGCCCAAGGCACCAGCTTCATCAGAGAAAGAAGTAACGTGCGCTATGTAGAGTGTCTCTTAATGCCATCTGATCGGAAGTACTACCCACAGGTAAGAGATGAACAGATTAAAAATATGTAAGAAGCCTCATGAAAAGAGAAGGTAACCAGGTGCATCAGAATCCTGCTACTAAATGGATCAGTCTCTACTAAGAAAGTTTCAAAAGATGATTTGGAAGAATCATGAGAACATCAATGGGTGTCAAGAGGAAGGCTGGATGCTACCTTGTGTTTGCATAGTGATTTGAGAATACTAACGGTTATCAGAGAAAGGATAGCATGGTGTCCAAGCAAAGAGACACCATTGGTTCTGCGTAGATGCTGTATCTACACAGGCCTCATGGAACCAGGAGCCAGCCTGTGCTGTGTTGTGCTGTACAGAATCAGGATTCGGTGGTGACACCTCATGGCTGAGGCTGTACAGATCATTCATTGACAACATGTCACATACTTCTTTCCCTCCGCTTGATGTTCAAACAGAACTCAACAAGTAAGTGGCTGAGAGATTGCTCAATTAGGATAGCCCTTGACATGCAGGCATGAGGACTTGAGTCTGGCACCTCTGGATCTGCGCAGAATGGCAGCCACGGCAGCTCACCTACAAGCCCACTGCTAGGAAGGCAGAAACAGGAAAATCCCTGGGGCTTGCTGACCAGTAAGTATAGCCAAATAGCTTCAGTGAGACACTCCCACTCAAAACATAGGTGGAAAGCAATGGAGGAAGACATCCAACCTTGACCTCTGACCTCCATATGCACACATGTCCACATATACACAAGATTGTGCATTGGTGGGCACAAACACACACACACACTTAAAAATGAAAACTCTATAGAGCTTTCTTGTGAAAGCTCTGTCTTGTGAAAATCAGCCACTCCTTACCTAAAATAACACTGACCCTGATCTGACGACAGAGAGACTTCATGTAGGAGACTTTAGCTTTCACTTAGCAGTGGTCCCAGACACTCTGCTGACTGATTAGACCCTTTAGAGTGAATGTGCAGCCTCCCAGGAGAAGTTGATCATGTTGCTTAGATTTATTACACACACCGACTGGACAACAAATCCTGGCTTGATACCACGATCCAGGCAGAACAGTTATCAGGAATTTCAGCGGAAGAGACTGAAACACATCTAGGTGAAGTGGGTTGCCTAAGACTCGAACTCTAGGAAGTGGATGAGCAGGCTCTTTCTAATGGAGATGATTCTAGGTCAGCAAGAAACAGCTAGCACTGCACTTCCTCCTTTGGACCAAGGTGGGAGATTTCACGAGACTTGGCAGAACGGTCTTTGCATGTGAGCGGCAGCATTTCACAAAGGTTCCCTGTCTTTTCCACTCCCCTGCATGTACTTGGGTGGAGACCAAGCTCGAGGCTCTGCTCACATGTTTGTGGTTTGGCTCCCAGCTGGGGATCACATTCTCTGCCCCACAGGCTAAGCCAAGGATCCTGCTTGCAAAATACTACTGGTGTCCTGGTGCCACCTCCTGAAAGCACTGCCCACAATAGCCGTGTGCCTGGCAGGTGGGGTTGGCCAGACTGAGCCCTGGCAACCAGGACATCCAGCAAGAAGAGATTACATCTACTCTTTCCCCTACTAAGTTTCTTAAGTCGTATAGGCCGGATCATTGCATAATACAATACGCATTCAGGAAAACCTCCCTGACACAAATCAACAAAGCTAAAGAGGCACAAGGTACAAGATAATGTGCAACATAGTAGTTTGGACTGTTTTGTTTCTGCTGACATTCTTAGCAGAGAAGGAGCAAGTTGCCGCGTACTTCAGATCATACGTCCCTTTCCTAGACGGCTTCTCAAAATGTCACTTTAGTAACTGTCAGGATCTAGATTAAGACCATCTTCCATACTCCTCCAGTGGGTGCTGTCACTGAGATCAGAGTGGAAATATTATCCCTCCTGTGGTGGGCAATGTGGCTTTCTGTATAAGGCACTTGCCTTCTTTTGGGTGTCAAGATTGTTTACATGCAGCATCTCTTTTGGTCATAACAGTAAACCATGGGTGGCATTGTGTCTCTGTTTCACAGACAATAGAAACATTGAACAACAAGAACTTATGATATTTGTTTATAATACTTATGATAAACCACAGAATAAGATATCAAACTCAACTATACCTAGTAACACATACCTTTACTCCCAGTACTTAGGAGGCAGAGGCAAGGTGATCTCTAAGCTTGAGGTCAGCCTAGTCAATGTGATGAGTTCCAGGACAAGCAGAGCTACATAGAGAAACCTTGTCTCAAAACAATAAAGTAAAATAAAATTCAAATTCACAGATGCCTGGGTTCAAAGCTCATGTTCATAACTGTTTCTCTCCTTTAACTGATGCCCTAAGGTAAAAAGAGACAGACTTTCAAAAGATAAATTCAAAGCAGATATGCATTTATATATCAACCCTATATATAAACAGTTTTTTGATTCTATTTTTGGAAAAAGATAACAAAGCAAATAGTCTCTTCTTAACATGTAAGATTGCTTAGCACATCTGTTTAATTTAGAGAATATGATGCACGGACTCTCCTGTATATTAATTCATGCCCACATCCAGATAGAAGTTTAATGACTTTTGTTTAATTTTAAATGAGCTGATAGCATCACAAACCCTTTAAATACAGCTGATCGACCAACATGTTTCCGATGTACTAACAGCACTGAGCAGCTTCTGTGTATTAAGTGCTATGTTCTAAATCATTTTCTGTGCAATCCCCAAGTGCTTCCTCCTCATCAGTGAAGGATATAGTCTAAGACCCTTATGGACAACTGAACTAGAGATAATATCAAACTCAGTATACGAGCACTACGATTCCAGTAGACTTGATAACTGAAGTAGCTAAGTGCCTAAAAGGCAAGTAGAACACGCAGTATGAAAACACTGGGTAAAGGGTGAATCATGGCTCAAGTTGGAGAAACAAGCTGGCTCAAATTTTTATGCTACTTCGAATCACATAACATTAAAAATTATAAATTATTTATGTCTAGAGTTTTCCATTTAAAATTTCAGATGATAATTGACTGCATAGGAAGTAAAATGGTAGATAAGAGGGAACTACTGGAAAGTAGAGAGTTATTAATGGTGCTTTATATAGATATGTTAAGGAATTTGCCTAAAGTCATAGTTATTAGGAGGCTAAATACAAGTAATTGGTGTGTTTCGTGTTCTGCTCTAATGCCATACAGGCCTAAAGTGGAACAATAAAATAAAAGAATGTAGGCAAAGCAAGCAAGAAATTGTATAAAAATTAACTAAGGCATAGGCTTATTATCAAAACAGGAAAAAACACCAACTCATCAAGAGGAATGAACTTCTAACGGTGTCTGAAAATGAGAAGGGTCATCTGTAGAAAGCAACTTAAAGATCAGAAACCAGGCTGGATGCAATTAAGAACAGTTGCTACACCAGCAAGCCATGAACATCAATGTTCATTTTATTGTGTAACTTTCCCAACCATACCTTTTTTACATGTGCGGGGAAAGCAAGAATGACTGAGATCAAGTGCAAGGGGACAGAGAAAGAGAGAGAGAGAAAGAGGGAGAGAGGGAGGGAGACAGCATGAGTGTGTGTGTGAGAGAGACTATGAATGAGAATATGAGACACTATAAGATGATTTAAATACCCCTGTGGTCCCCATGTAGCTTCAGCTTCTCCTGATTTATTTTACCTTCGCTGTCTCTGCGGTACTTTTACAAGTGAAATCCATGTTTCATTTATTTAATGTTTTTCTCCCACTAACATAAGACACTGATTAATCTTCAAAATACTCCCATACAGCATGTGCAGATCCCTTGAAAGTGCAACTGCCAGGTTCTCTGTCAGGAAATTGGGGCAGAAAGTTCTATCACTTCTGCCCAAAGCAAAACTTGGCCCTAAGCCAGAGGAAGAAGTGTGGATCAGACCCAAGAGTTCCTATTTCTAGCCCAGAAATTTCTTTTTCCTCTTACAGAAGAAAGAAACAGAGAGACCCTACTGACTTCCTTTAACAATTTGCCCATTAAAATGAGTAACATTTCTACCTATCCCTAACAGGTTTCCTTTTTCCAGAAAGGTAGAAAGGTGCAGTTGACTTGTCATTCTACAAACACAATTCCACTGTTGGGCTATTATTCTCACGCAGGCTGCAGGTCTGAAAGAGTCAACAGCTATGGACAGAAACAATCTCCCTGTCTCTCACTTTTCCATGAGGAAAAAGAGAGCTGGAAGATGCTGATATTTTCTGCCTCATCATCACAACCTATTCAATTATCCATCTTCTCATTATTTAGGATCAGTCCCTTTGCACCATGTCCCAGAGGGAAGTCCCTTGACAAACAGCCCATTCATCTCAACAGGACTTTACAAAGTCAGAATAATATGCATAAGCACAACTGGGCTCAGAGGCTGGTCCAAGAGAAACGATCTATTATGGTCACATGGGAAGTTTGAAACAGCTAAGATGGTCCTATGAGATTCAGGCTCAAGGCTCCAGGGACATTAATAGGAAAAAATGTAGTGCACAGAGGAAGTAGAAGAATTGCACAGAGACAGAAAAACCAGTAGAAATTAGGTTTTGTTGTTGTAGTTGGTTTTTTTTTTGCTTAGAATAGCTTTTGGATCTTATGTCATATTTCATTTAGCATCTTTTGAGTATTTCTATAAAGAGCGGTTACAGACAGTCTAGGGTACCTTGAAAAGTCACTCTTGGAAAGCTCAGGCCTCAAAGGACAACTCTTCATTTAGAAGGAATGGTTCTTTTTTTCATGCTGCTCCATTTGCCAGGCATTCCTTCAATGACCCCTGTGTCACATGATTATTCTCTTAGTATATGTATTATGATAGTCATTAAGAAACATATCTTCAAGGGACTTGCTATGGGGACAGCAAAACCAGGTTCTCAAGGATGGACTGAATTCTGCAAGGCTAAGGAAGAGGAAGGAGAAGGGGAGAGGAAGGGAGGGAACGGGAGAAAAGGGGACTGGAGAAAGGGTGTGGAGGAGGGGAATGGGGAGGAGAGGAGGGGAGAGGATGGAGGAGAGGATGGAGGAGAGGAGAGAAGAGAAGAGAAGAGAAGAGAAGAGAAGAGAAGAGAAGAGAAGAGAAGAGAAGAGAAGAGAAGAGAAGAGAAGAGAAGAGAAGAGAAGAGAATGATGGAATCTGGCTGTGCCTAAAAAGGTCTTGAAGATGAAGTACATAAAATTTTATGCCCAGCATATGGGAAGGCAAGCACATTAAGGACAAGACAAAGGTGCTTCATGGAGAGGCAGAATGGTAAACCCTTTGGAAATACAGGAGTCTCAGAAAAAAAGATGAAAGTTTAGGCAAGAACCTTAAATGTCAAAGAAATGAAAAAGTAAAGGAAGTAAACTACACACCCCTTTAAGAAATTACAATTACAGCAGGGAAGAAAGAGGTGCCAGGAGACACTGTCTGCTGCCTAGCAAGCACCAGGCTTTGGTGGCTGTAAGGGAGCTTGCGCTGCGTCGGGTGCCCCCTTGGTGTGAGGAGATGCCTCCACAGCTGCACTTGCTTAGATGCTCAGTGAGGCTATTTTGGGCTGGAAGGGGTCCATGGTGATGATTGCCCAGCCTGGGCAGCTTACCCAGTGTTGCTTTTTAGCATTCTGTTTTCCTTGTCATTTAGCTCTCTACCGTACAATTACTCAAATAAGGAAAAAGAAAGAAAGAAAGAAAAAAAACAGAAGAAGAAGAACATGACTACATCTTATTTTTAGTACTCAAATCAATGGTGGCAACCTCCTCTGCATTTCAATAGGAACTTTGCATATCAAAATCTTCCAAAATAAAGCATAGTAAACATATTAAAATTCATAATGACATTTTTCAGTGCTGTCTCAAAATGTTTGTTTGTTTTGAAATACTGAATTGGCTCAGCCCAAATTAAAGACTAATGTACTGACAGATGGGCAACAACAATGTTTAAATGCAACAAATACCCTTGGAAATGAGCGTCTCACCTTCTCACCCTCTAGGTCATAGAACCCTTAGAAAATGGTAACAGCTACATTTTATTTCTAAAAGTGGTCTCTGTAAGGAATCTAATAGCATATTGCAGAAACAACTGTAACCCCAGGATCCTACAGGATCCGCAGGGGCTTCTCTGTCTTTGAGAAGTTCTACCTCACTAATAAATGTCCTTGAGCCGGGCATCAGAGATCTCTCCAGGTCAGGAGTAACAGTGCCACCATAATCAGCTATGACAAACACCACCGCTAGGGGCTGAATAAAGAATACCACAGTTTAACTCTCTCACAATTCCACCAGAAGGTAACATTGCCCTGACTTTACGTGAGAGACCACTGAGGTTCAAGGACACATCACCAGTAAAAAAAAAAAAAAAGATAGGGGAAGAATCTTTAAGTCTGGTTCTTCTTCCAAAACTAGCCAACATCTGTCAGCAGTCAGACAAAGATTTTTTTGCTAGTTTAGTCGATACCCTCCTCTCCCCTTGTAAGCATTCACAGAAACACTTCACGGATTCAAAAATATACAACCTTGCATCTCCTCTAGAGACAACCATGTATAATTCCTGGAATCTCCTCAAGAACTCCAAGTTCTCAACCACCCCCCATACAACGAAATTTCCAAAATATAATCAGCATTTTAAAAAGCCTATGCAAATTGCTTGAGTATTTCTTCATTTAGAAATGAGTCTACCACTCATCTACAGAGGAGAAAGAAATACCTTCTCTGTCATGAGGAATTCAAAAGATATAAACAAATGAGCAAGCTAACTTCTTCCTCCTCCTCCTCCATCTTAAAACTGCCTCTGGAGCCACAAGAATGTGGAAGGTAACATGCCCGCCCCTCCACCAACTTCCATCAAACTCCAGAAAAGTGACATTCCACTGAAGACTTACAAAATGAGTAGGATCTTTTTAATATGACTTCAATAAGCAATTCTCAAAAGGATAAGGAAAGTCTGGATTCTAGTTTCAAAAAATGTTACAGTATGGCTATCGCTCCTTTCAAACCTAATGAAGAAACCACTCGCCCTCACTGACTCAACATGCTATGATCTTGCTAAATGCATTGCAATCGGTCAGCAATAGAAGCAACATGTAATAACATGACACCAACACAGAAGAAAGTGAAACCCTCAGCTGATGCAATGAGTAGCTAGCTATCACATGCAACCCTGTTACTCTCCAAGCTTCTTGACAACATAGCCCCAGGCCTCACAGAGTCAGCTTATAGGACTCAATTCTAAATTTCCCAAGCCTTTCTTGTTTGCTTGCTACTTAAATATCCAGGCTTAAGTTCACTCCCCTTCAAACTCTATAGCACAGTAGGAAATAAATGAACTTTGAAGCTCTAGTTAAAAAGATGCTTCTGCAATCCACAGGCTAAAATGTTACTTCCTAGGGATACCCCCCGTACTAATATTCATCAAACAAAGGCCTTTGTAAATGTCAAATTCTGGACAGTTGGGATTGCTTATCAGGAAGGGCACTTGATACACAACCCTGATAACCTGGGTTTGACCCTGATTTCTATCTCCAGAACCTACATAAAGGTAAGTAGGGAAACAATTCCCCAAAGCTGTCATATGACTTTTATACAATTACAATTAATTAAAAGTTCTGAAAAGCAAAATTCTGAATCACGAGGAGAAATTTTTGGTTTTTTTTCTAATACAAACTAATCAATCTAGAGTGCTTTGTAAGGGGGAGGCACTGAACTACCCTTGTGCAGAGATTGCATAACAGATATTTACATTACAGTTCATAATGGTAGCAAAATTACAGTTACAAAGCAGCAACAAAAATAATTTATGGTTAGCAGTGACCACAATGTAAGGAACTATATTGTCACAGCGTTAGAAAGGTCAAGAACCCCTCAGTTACAGCATGACGCCTTTCAGACTGGGCCAAATTAGCCATTGATTACAAACGAACAAACAAATAAACAAAGAATTTCCAGACCATCTCTATAATGGAAATCATGGCCTGCCTTTAACTTTAGCCCTGAAAAGACTTCCAAACACTGCAGATAGGATATATATGCCTTTTCACATATATTCCTACTAGAAAGGAGAATGGCTCTGGTGACAGATTTCTATGTCAGAGGGCATGTACTGCTGTTTTTTGGAGCATGTATTCTGAGTCAAGGCTGCTCTAACTTTATGAGAGTCATGCACAGTCCCAGGGCACAGTGTCACCACTAAGTGGGCTTCATACCCATCCATCCTCCCATGGGTTATTTCCCTGGGTTCTTTCTGGATAGTGTCACTTAAGAAACTCACTACAAGAGCCCAGCTACAACATTGCCCACCACTACGATCACATTATAAATAATGACTGTAATATCTTCCCTTTCCCTGCTTACCTGAACTACTAGGAAAGATTTTAATTGGATTTGGAGACTTAAGACCTACCATCATTTCCAAGGTTGCCAGAGTTCTTTGTCCTCCCTGCTCTAAGCTGAGAAGTCTTTAGCTCTTAAAATCAACAACATACAACAGAATCATTACATAAAATGAAAAAATGTACAATTTCCATTGGCAGAGGACAGTGCACATCTACAAAAAGCAAAGGACAATGAGGAAGGTAGCCTTTCAGTTTTCCAGCTTCCCTCCTAGCAATGCCAATCAAGGCATTTTCTCAAACAGTCCTGTCCATTGCCAGCCATTCATTCAGGACACATGCAGCAGAATAAATGCTGACTTCAACAAAGAAACATGAAAATGTTGCTCTGTGAAATGACTTAGTATCAATATTTAGATAATTATTATATCTACATGATCCCCTGTTCCTTATCAATTCTCCATGATCTGATTGAACAAAATGTGTATTTTTACTACCAGTGCCCTCAGATTTTGTTTTGGTTTTTGTCTTTGGCCTAGTATATAAAGATCAACCCAATTCAGAGTTTAGAACAAAACTCAGATATTAAAATGCCAGAATTACTGTTATTTATTTAAAATTCACTTCTACACTTACAGAATCTGCACCTCTCTGTTTTCACCATATCCCATTTAGCTCTCATTCACTTGGTATTAGTAAATTGGTCCCTCTGGGAATCCAAACTTAGGCACATGTAAAACTACAACTTGGAATTCATAATTCTTTCATAATCACCTCCCATTTGGCATCTGTGAACTCACAAAGGCAGGTTTCCTCAGGAAAGATCTGTTCAGAGTTCAATATTTACATAAACAATTTCTGTTTGGAGTGTATGCTCCTTCATGCACCAATAACCTCTCCATCTCTGTAGGTCTCTAAATTTCATGTTAAATAAATTTTAGCACTATAAAAATACCCGAAGCAATCTTCCCCATTTTCTTCAGCATGAAAAGTCATGTAGACAGTCTAAGGAGGCACTTTGTGAATTGCTAATGGAATAAATGTAAGTACAATTTGAATTGAAAGTATTATTTGAGTTGCAGGAATAATTGGAGTTTTTCTATGTTGGCTTATCCCTAGACTGAAAAATCCTTGGGAGTAGGAACTATTCCCCAGTCTAGTGCTTGGCCCAAAAAAAAAATACTCATACAATCAACTTCTTAGTTAACCCCATTTTGGTCCCTTCTGAAATAAGAAAATTCAGTCTTTATCTTGCAGTCAAAACTTAAACTCTGCTTTTTTTTTTCATTGTAGATGCACTAAATATCTAAATCCCTTGCCTATCAAATAAATTATTTAAGACAGTAGTATCCATGGAGCATTATTCTGGCTTGGAGAAACTGGCACTCATGAGTGTAAATAGGTACTAATTTTCTAGAAATTAATCTATTAATATAAACTTAATGATGCTTGTAAAGAGGTTCATGCTGGTTCCAATTTGTTAAGGGTTTAATGCTAAAGAAAAAAACATGACTGTCTCAAGGATATTTGTAAGGAATGTTCACATGTCATTGCAGGTAGTATCTGATGAATGGAGCAACCTCAATGTCTATCAGGAGGAAATTTGGAAAGTTAGTTGTATGCCAACCATGACTGCCTTACCCCTTTCCAAAGGTTCAGAGATCATTGGGGAAGAAGGCATGGAAAATACCTGGAAGGAGTTAAGGAGTATGGGTGAATAAGATAAAAAGAGATCGCATACATGTATAAAATTCTCAAAGATTTTTAAGGATTTGTATTCTTAATAACAACAGTAAAAGCCCAGTCATACCCTTTCTTCAAGGACATAGAACATCATTCTTCATCTGTTAATTATGAATCATACGTAGTGACAACTAAAGAATAAATCAAAAAGATTGAAGAAACATTGTGCATGACACAGATGAAAGGGTATAGAACACTATCATGAGAACATAACACCATTGTTGCACTCTTAAATTTACAGATTTTGTAAATCACCGGCATAAGATCCATGCAAGACTGAGCCTGTCAGCATCTTATTATGGGGAGGAAAAAGGACCATTATCCCTGCCACCCTAGGAGCCACAGACAGGTAATGGTCAGTGAGGGAGGAGGGCCTTACATGGCCCCATCTCTCCTTCAGTAGAGAGAGGGGCTTGGGAGAGAGGAGGGAAGGGTCTGGAGCCCTGCTTCTCCAATGCAGTCTCTTTGCCCAAACCTGTGGCTACATTCTAAACCATCAGTTAGCATAAGACAAACTTCAACCGAAGAATGTTCTATGAAATACTTGACTAGTATTTCTCAAAACTATGACCTCCAACAAAATCTGAAAAGTGGTCAGAGCTGAGAGTATATTAACAGACATGACATTCAAATATTGTATGGACTCCTAACACAGAAAATGAATAGCAGGGAACATCTAAGAGAATGTGACGAAAAGAATGAACAAGTAAGACCATTACCTTAAATGACAGTCAATGTATTGGTGTTGGTTCATTAGCTGTGACACACTTGCAACAGTAATATCAGTCAATAAGGTAGGTAAAACTAACCAAAAGGTATTTGAGAATTCTCTGTATTATGCTAAACTAATTATACAGAGCATGAATCAATTCTAAAATACAAAGTTTACCTGACAAATCACCTATATTTTCTTCTGAAAGATTGTCTCACCTGACTTCATTGTAACAGACATTGATACTATACATTGTTAGGTCTTCCAACCTCATGTAAGACTCAAAATCATTACTTAACAGCTTTTCAACAATTGAAGGCATTATGATGCTGCTGAGCAAAAAATAAAAGTATAAAACACTGTGTATAGCCTTCCCTGTTACAGATTAACCATATGATCTTGAGCAGGTCATTTCATACCTCTAAGCTTCAGTTTCCTTGTCATTAAAATAAGGACAATAACTTCATGGGAGAGAACGAATACACATCTGCTGGAAGACTGATAGGTACTACACTCTATAATCTCTCTCTCTCTATTTCTCTCCCTCCTTTTCTACATACTATCCTGTTTGTTGTCATCATCATCATCACCATCATCATCATGGAGTTGTAGGGCTAAAAATAAATTTCCCAAACTTAGATAACTATTATGACTAGCACCATTATTTTAAGACTTTAAATTATTTTAATTTTATTTTTGCCTGTCTACATACTTTTAGGTACTAAAACTACATAATATTTATTTAAAAATTAGCCAAAGGAAATAAATAAACATGCATGCATAAGCACACCCATGATGTGCACCAAGGTTCATAAGGTACTATTGTTGGCCTCCAAAGAATTTACAATCTACCTAAGGGGATCAAGGAAGAAACATTTGCTAAATAATGTAATAAAGAGGTCCAAAGTGACGCTGATGAGCAATACTAAAACAAGCAATCCTGGGAACAGAATGGGAGGCCCAGGAGGGGCAAGGCTCTGACACTACAGCTGGCTTACAGAAGGGCAGAGTGGAAGGCAAGATGTCTGCTGAAAAGTACAGGGGTAGAGAAACTCAGAGCGTGCTAGTGTAATAAGCTCATAGCCTGCTCTTGAATCTTTACATATACCTGGGTCTTTTTATTGTCCCATGCCTCCACATTTGTTTTTGTAAAAACCCCTGATTAAACAACAATAAAACCCTCATTAACCATTCCTAATCTGTTCCCATTGCATCAAAAAGGGAACAAAAGACCGAAAGAAGCCTAACCTGATTTCTGAGTCTGTGTTTGCAGTGCCAGTGACGCACATGTCATGATGGTCAGCTTCATGTGACTTGCAATGTGAGTCACAAGCGGCTGGAGACTCAGAACTGGCACAATCCAGAGCAGCTGGAGGTGGACAGAGAATGACAGTTGGAACCTCCCTTCTTCCCTGGAAGAGCCCCCTCCCTCCACAGCTCAACTCCGCATGGGTGTCCTTGGGGCAGTTTCTATGCTCTTGGAGAGAGTGGGTGGTGAAGAACAAGGAAAGACTCTTGCTTCATCCCTTGTGGAAATATCTCGGGTATGCCTCTCCCTCTTCCCCTCAGTGTATCTAGCTGGTCTCCTAGTAGAATTTAAAAATAGATTTTGCCCAACAGTGAGGGCAAATGCTGACTCAGTCTGGGAGAGATCTCTTTGCCCAGGCCCAGCCAGGTTGGAGCAGGTTCTTTTCAGTGAGAAAGAGCCTCTGGTGGAAGCACAAAGGGGAAACTCGCTTCTGCCTTCATCATAAGCACAGGCTGGGCTGGACCTACCAACTGCCAAGATGCAAAGCTACAGCAGCATGAAGAATGGCCTAGCCGCCACCGCGAATCCCAGACAGGAGGATTTCCCAGAGCCCAGCCCAGGCTCAAAGTAGAGAAGAATTCTTTCCTATTCTGGGGTGCCAGGAACTTGACAGTAGAATAATATCAGTAGGAAGAACTGCAAAGATACAGAATCCCAGACAGGCGGGAGAGAAAAGAGGACAGGAATAAATCCTGCTCTCAAGGCATGGGAGACTGCTGCTCTTTCTTTTTCATTTTCTCTGGCTCCCCTATACTCCAAGAGCTGAGTTTGGCCTTCAAGCCTCTAGTCTGGGAGTAGTTTTCAGAGACCTGTATTTCATTCATGACAAGTAAGAAAAATTACACACAGTCATGTGTTGTTTAAACACGGATTTGTTTTGAGGAATGCACAGATAGACAATTTCATCATTGAAACATAGATGATTTTGTCTACTATACGTGCACTATATGATATAAATGCGCACATACACGTATCCACCCACACCACATATGTACATAGATGTGTTGTTCCTAGAAACACTATGAACAAAAGCACAATGAGACTAAATCAGGCCCAAGAGAAAATGGTGCAACCAAAAAAAGTGATAAACACAAGATGCAGGAGGCTGTCACTTGCAAGACACAATATTCTTTTACAGGATGCTACTTTTGGCCAGGGGACTGAAGTCACAATTGAAAGCATAGTACACTAAACGCATAAGCAGGCAGTGTGGTCATTTGCTGTCATTATCAGGTATCATCCATAGTGCATAATTGTTCTCTGCTTCTGCATGACTGGTAGCACGGGTTTCTCCACATGAGCAACAGCACAAATGTATGAGGCATGCATTGTCCTCTGATGCAAGACAGCTAGAACGCCGCCGGTGATAGGGGCTTTCACTTTCATCATAACCTTATGGCTTCACAATCATATATGCTGTGTATTGTTAATCAAGTCGTCTTTAAGTGAAGCATGGCTATGTAAAAAGCGCACAGTCTCTGCGGTCAACTGCTATAAGGGTAGCATTTTCAGCCATCCTTACAACACTTCTGGTGTAAATATCTCCTTATAACTATCAAATTCAGCCCACAGAGCCCAACTGCCCAATCTGCCTCTGGAGGGTTTGCACAAAACTCAGTCTGTACTAATCAGCCTTTGGCTATTGCAGTACATAATGTATTTGATGTGACAAGTCCCTTTCCCCAAAAAAACTTCTCTCCCTACACCCTGAGTTCCTTGGTGTTAGCCAACTGGGACCAATCACTTCTCTGAGGGAGTCTAATGAAAGGACAGGGTCAGAATCCATTAATAATGAAGACGACACCAACAGACATGAAGAAGAGCAGCTCGTAGTTGCCCCATGTCTGCCTTGTGCTGAGCACTAAAGTACACAAATGAACTCAGTTTTGTCCTCACATTCATCCTGGTGGGTAGATAGAGCTATTTTCACACCGTGTGGTGAGAGGGATAGAGACTTAAAGTACTGGACCAGTCTGCCCAACATGCTCAGAGTGACACTGCCAAAAAGTAGCAGCATTAAAACTTGATGCGGAGCAGTGTCACCCCAAGGCCTGCGTGTCCATTGGCTGCTCAGAGGACTACCATAGTCTCCTGAAGAGTGTTCGCTCATACCCACTCCCCAGTGCTGTCTCACAACCCATGGTGCAGATAGAAACCAACAGCTATAAAGAGAGGATGTGGCTCCTGTGACTTCCCAGCCATTGTGTGCAGAACACACATTCTTCTTATGACAAGTGTGAAAACTGGAATTCCCAGGTTCCTGATCTGTCCATTGCACACTGGGCATGTGGCAGCATGTTAGAGCAGTATCCAGGAGAGCAGCTCCGTAATTGCCAGTGTGGGAGGCAGCGAGTGGGCACAGGGGAAATTACATGTGTTTTTCCCTCCTTGCTGTGCTGGGCTCCATGTATACTTCCACTGAAATCCATCAGGAATAGGGAAGCCAAGGAAGGACAGAGGCATGCAGTTCTTCCTGGGAAATGACAGTAACCCTCAAGGAGCCTTCCTGTTTTACCACTCTGCTTAAGTTTCAAAGGAGAAAAGACTACACAGCCTTCTTGCGCTTCCTGAATTGTTACTGGCCAAGAGTTTAGCCTCGTTCTGCTTCAAAAACCCCTGCTTCAGTATGAATGCTTTCTTTTACTCTTGATCTCATTCATCCATCCAACAAATGTTACTGAGCAGGGATTCTGTCACAGCCGCCACAGGAATGAGACCAAGTTAATCGTCCCTAGTGCTCTCTTCCAAGAGCTCAGATTTTAGTAGGGAATACAAAAATAAAGTCCCTTGCTTTAAACATCTGGGATTTGGTTCCTACTGATTATCAATTTGACAGACTCTAGAATCACTGAAAAATAAAAAAAAAATCTGCTTTGGGGTATGTGTTTTAGGGGGTATGTAGTTTGGATAAATTGGGGTGGAAAGAGCGAAGGCTGTACCATTGCATGGGCTGAGTTCTCAGGCCAAATCAAAAGGAGAAACTGCTAACACAGAGCCTAGCATTCATCACTCCCTGCTTCTTGTCTGAGGATGCAATTTGCCAGTTACCTCAAGGTCATTTTACCATGATTTTCCTGAATTTAACTGTGAGTCACAATAAACCCTTGCTTTTGTCAGTATGTTAAGATGGCAACGAGACAGATAACTATTATAATATCCATATCATCAGTTTTGTTTTATATCTACATGAGATAGGTAGATGGAGAAGGACAGAGTTAGGAGGACAATGAAACAATGAGAAACAATTTCTTATGTGACACTATCCTCTCCACAGTTCTGAGAATCAAGTACTGTAACCTTCACTTACAGCTTACATGGGCATGACGGGGGCTGCTCAGTACATTTTTCTAAGGCAATGCAGGCTTTGAAGTTTCCCTCTAGAAAGCTCGTGGAAACTGAAAGCCTGAAGAGATGTCTTAAGCTGCATTTGGATAGTGCATTCTCTTTCTTATGGGCTTCATACACTGTCCTGTGCACATGGTAGTCCCAGTGGTTATGTGCTAATTCTTTTGATCTCTCTTCAGTTTTCAAGTATTCCATTTTTATCATAAACTATTTAGTTATCTATTCTTCAATTATTTTCTTATTTGAAATGGCTTTGGGAACTCTGGTAGATATTATTGAAGGTAAAGTCACTTTCCCAAAACAGCCTTGCGAGGACTTAACATAGAAATGGTGGTAGGCATCAAAGGTGAAAGTCTCCCCCAAATTATCAGATTCCAAATCGCTTGTTCTTTTTCTTAGCTGAGAATGGCTGCTTCCTGTGAAAGCACAGCTGTTTGCAAACTGAACATCTAACTCTCATACCACATTATTCTTTGCTTGCCTTAGATAGTTTTCTCCCTCATTTTTCAAGTCCTGGGGCAAATAGATAGCTCAATGGCATGGCTCTGCTTCAGTGAGCATCATTTATGAGTTAGCTGTCCATTATTAGAAAATAAGAATAGGTCAATCAGCTGACCACTCACAAACTCAATGCTCCTAGGTATGGTCCTAGACCAAGGACAGCTTTCCTTTCCCACAAGAAATCAATATATTTGCTAATTTTTCAACCACATTTGGAATGGTGTGCAGAAAAGAAACAAAGAAGAGAACATGAGGCTCACAACCATAGCTTTCTGTGGGCTGGGTCGTTCCATCATGGAAGTCCCAAAGCTCTAGACATAGCACTAAATTACGTACAGGTAGAGGCTGGATATAGGCTGCCAGCCGGCTTTCAGCAACATCCCCCATATGGCTAGGAACACTTGTGCCAGTTAATTAGCACTGGCATTAATTGAGAGAAGGAACATTGACCAGGACATGGAGGTTATCCTTAGACTATTTAAATATGTCATGTGATCACTCAGTCCATCTGTTATCAACACACTTCACACTTAATCCAGTAAATAAACTCCCAACCATTTTAAGCAAATGGATTCCATTTTGCCTGGTCTCTTTTGACTTTACTAATCTCAAGATGTTTTCTTTCCCTAGAATCTATATTATGAAGTGCCACCAGGTTCAATAACAGAGCCTGATGTGAATTCAAGGGCAAGATCCACCTATACCCATCCACAAAACTCTAGGGAAGCATCCATAAGAGGTGGGGACTGAAAATAATAACAGCCATCAGTCACTCAAATGCAGATTTTTTTTTTCACTCTGCAGCTACCCTACAAATCTGCCTTGTTTTCTTTTCTTGCTCTCAATTCTGGAGAAAGCACATAGAAATAAGGCCTATTATTCAAATGACTTTCACTCTGCACTAAAAGTGTGGCTGAGTCGAGATGGAAACCCATTTAAAAAATGCTCTCCACTGAAATAGACGAGGTCTGGTGAGGTATAAAGCACTTGGGTATTTAGAAAGGCAGGCAGGGAAAAGTCCAATGCCCAAACCTTCCATCGGGAAATTGACTCATCATAGGTATAGGCTCAAAGTAGATTTCACTTCCACTAGCTAGAAGGGTATATATTCCATACATCTTTAAGAAAACAAATATAAATCTTCCCTGAGACACTTATCTACAATAGAGTCTGTTTTCTTGCCCAGAGGAAAGATATATATTCCCTAGCTCATTCATCTCTAGCACTTCTTTGCCCAATCTTCTCTAAAGCCCCTTCCTCTCTGACAGAATCTCCAAACTGTCTCCAGACGCATAGAATAGAATGATACATCATTTTCCCAGTACACAGAGTACCTTTAAATAAAGACCAAACTTTAATCCAGCTATATATGGTAGCAAGCAATGGTAGACAAAAGCAAAAGCAATGCCGTTATGGTGGATCCATTTTCAATATGAAACAGCATCTGGGGAA
The DNA here is from genome assembly GCA_028658305.1 of Pachyuromys duprasi. NCBI lineage: Eukaryota > Metazoa > Chordata > Mammalia > Rodentia > Muridae > Pachyuromys > Pachyuromys duprasi. The sequence continues at coordinate 75,675,157 of CM053765.1, read as the reverse complement.
CACAGAGAAAAGGCACTGGGTATCACTTAGAAAGGCTGGGGTTCAAATTCATGTTCCTCTAGAGTGGTGACTTCAGAGAAAATGGCTAAAATCTTGCAGTTAAGAACCAGGAGGAGCTGGGTAGGGGTGGTGAGAGGAAGGGGAAGGGAGGGCAGGAGGGAGAGAAAGCTGTGATTCAGATGGAAAAGCAAAGAAAAGGAAAGAAAAGAAAAGAAAAAGAACTTTATTTGGGTGGCACATTCCTTTATTCCCAGCATTTGGAAGGCAGGGACAGGCAGATCTCTGTGAGTTCAAGGCCAGCCTGGTCTACAAAGTGAATTCCAGGACATCCAAGGCTATACAGAGAAATCATGTCTGAAAACAGAAGAAGAAGAGAAAGAGGGGGAGGAAAAAGAGGAAGACTTATTAGGTCTACATCAAATGGCATGATATCACATGTGGTTACATTCAATGCCGTTACCATCTTCTCTGCTAGGAACATGGTAAGAAATGATCATCATGGCTGTTTCTCTCCCTTAGCATTTCATATAAAAATATTACCTAATCTTCCCTTTAATTCTTAACAAAAGGTACAACTTACTCTTTGAGGCAGCTTAGTGGGAAAGTAGAGACAGGGCTAATTTTACCCCAAGCACAGAGAAAATCCAGAAGTCATCTCAGGAGCCAATTAATCAGAAAGAGATAATTAAATTTTACACATTGGACTAAGTTTTAACTAGGACACTGGGGCTACCTTGAGGATTACATGTTGCTTTCTGCTTTAGAGAAAATGAAAAATTTTGCAATTATACAATTGTTCACTTCAACAAATACTTATTGATGACATGCTGCATGCTAGAGCCTGAACATTCCAGAGACTATAAAGAATTAGACTCTTTCTCTGAACTGAGAAGCCCTCTCCAATAGGTAGAGTCAAAAGAACAGATTCATTGTGGTACATGACAGAAATGAGATAGAAGGATGCAGAATATTTACAGGTGGCTCCCAACAAGGATGCTGAGATTGAGCCAAGATGAGTCAAAGCTGCATGCGTGTCTAGAAGTAGAAGGGTACTGTGAGCAGAGAGATAGAACAAACAAACTCCATAGCAGTTTCCAAAGAGTTGTGCACTGGTCATTTTAACTAGAAACTGGCCATGAAAGGGGAAACTCTGGAACAGGAGGTGACAGAGATGCAAACAAGTGAAAGACAAAATGCAATACAGCATCAAGATATTTCTTTTCTATCAACACATCATAAAGATTTTCTTAAAGACAAAAATTAGTATGACCAAATACATTGTACAAAATTCTTCAAAATAAAAACATTTTAGTAAGAAAGTAAATGGTTAAATTATTTATGAAGACATATAACTATAGCGACTTTCAGTTTATAAAACTCAGACGGAATATAAAATACATGTCTCAAAAGTATATCTATTATCCCACTTAGGGATCAACAGGACCTGTACAATGATGGGATGGTGGTTTTCAGTAAGCTGAAAGGATGGCTATCAATAAAAACTCCCCAAAACTCTATGTCGAGTTTAGTGGGAGCCTAACTCGCCATTGCTGTTCTCACACCCTCAGTTTATTGACTTGAATATTTGCAATGTCTCACCTAGCTCCTCCTCATGAACACTGAGTGCTTGTCCCTCTATCCCAGTAGAAAAGCCATTATCTCCAGGACAATGCTTGGAACTCAGGTGCTTGTATACATCCATTACTGCTGTGCAAATATTTGAACAGTTACAAAGGAACACTCAAGTTAAAAGGTAGCTGTTCAACTGTGAAGTTTGCACATAGAATTGTTGTGCTTGCAGTCCACGGTCATATCCATCACTTCTCTGTTGTGGTTTGCTTCTATGGACATCCTGCACCTAGCTGCACTATGGTTTTTTGTTATTGCTCTGCCTGAGGCTATTGGACAAACCCACATTGGGAGTGCATATGGCTTTAAACGCTGTATTACATTGTATCCATCTTATAATATACCATTATAAGAATCTCTCCTTCTCACTGGCTCATCAGAATATCTAGAGGAAAATTCCGAAATTTGAATTATACCTCTAAAATCTCTGAATGGGGGGTGTGGTGGCTCTGAAGGTAAAGGGTTTGCCATGCAAGAATGAGGACCTAAGTTAAGATCTCCAACATCCACATAAAACCCAGGAGCAGTGGTACTGCTAGGAAGCCCAGCACTAGAGAGACAGAGACATGGGGATCCATAGGGCTCCCTGAACAACCAACCTAGCAGAATCAGTGATCTTCAATTTCAGTGATAGTTGCAGAGCAACTGAGGAAGACACCTGACAGCAGCCTCTGGTCTCTACAGGTATGTATGTGCACATGTACCCACATGGATGTATACATGCAAATATACATACAAGAACACATGCACAATAGTAATAATACAATGCTTGAATGAGAAAAATAGGGCACCATGTTGATTTCTTCTGATTGTAATGACCTTTTCCTCTCCTTCCCTCTTTCCACCTCAATTTTTTTTCTTCTATTCTACTTTGTCTTTAGGAGACACAAATATAATCTCACTCAGACTCCCTTGCATGCTGGCTTCTTGCTACATACAGCCAATAAGATGTTTCATCAAAAAACCAAAGGACGGGTTGGGAGAGGGTCGAGAAATACTTCCACAACTACTCCTGCCTCTGCGCCAATATCCTTAAGGAACCTGTCTCTACAGTTTGAGCTCTTTCCTGGCTCTGTGACCATAACTTCAGTTTCCATGGTCTCAGTTGAGAGGAGGCCATGCCCCTTTTTGTCTTTTGGTTTGAGGACAGTTAACTCACAGAAACATATCTCGGTTGAATAGAGCTTAAATCTGGTATAGTTAAGTTTGCAAATTCTATATAAAGTGTATGGACAATGGAACATATTACTGGCCTTTCTTGGGGTATTAGAAAGGCTTTGGGGGGTGTGAACAACTCTAAAGGTTAATCTTCATTTGCCTCATGTTCAGCACACTCTGAGCTGAAGACTTCCAGTTCTTCCTACCACTTGCCAACTTCCATATGCCTATTTATTCTTTATTTACGGTCACACATCTCTAAGCAGTCCCTTCATGGAGGTTACTCTATTACAACACTCTGCATAGATTCTGTGTGCTGATGACATCTTTCCCAGAAGCACACTATGATGTGATGTGAGCATTTGATTGACAGCCTCCTTTTCTTTCTCTGTGTCTTCCTACTTAGAAAACATTAAAACACACTCTAAATTATTTCCTTTTTAACATCTGAGTCTTAGCTTTCTTTCCAGAAGCAGTAAGTTAAAATATAAGCAAAACCAAACTGAGCTAGGCAATATTTTACTCTGTTGCAAGCTTTCTCAAGCAGGTCGCAAGCTCAATGTGTTGGTTATACATTCATTACATGCATAAAAGAAATATGATAGTACCTAACTAAAGACCTGTTTGGTCAACTCTGATTTTCAGTTGCTGTAATTGTAGTGCAGCTAGAGAGCATTTCTAAATCACTTCCTGCTGATCCTTTTGAATAAACCTCTTAGTAGCTACCAAAGCACAAGGAATTACTAAGTTCCAGAATCAGACAACTTTATTATGCAATGATGTTGGTTTGGTCTTAAATATACAAACTACATATTCTTGAAGCATTGATACAGATCTTCGGATGATCAACTCCTTTCCTTTACTCTGAAATCCCAAGTACACAATAAAAGTTGGGAAATCATTAAATTATGGGGCAGCATCTTCAGTACATTGGCCATGGTCTTATTCCCTCAAACAGTCAAAGCTCACTGAGGTTGAACCTGAAATGGTACATTGCCTGACCTGTTGATTCAGCTCAATTTTCAGAGCCTGCCATTAGAGATGTTCACTGATATGATACTTGGAAACAAAAGAAATGGTGGGCATTTTTATAATTGACTCAAGCTGTTAAAGTATGCCCCCTGCCAACGTCAGAAGCTCTCAGGCCAAGAAAAGATTTCAGGGCTGCATTGTCATCTGAAGAAATATACAGTAATATTCCAGACATCAAATATGATAGTGGCACTTCAAATTAGATTAGTTACTAAGATTCTTCCTAAAAACACACTGTCCTATAGGGAGGAACTCTTTGGTTAAGGCTATGATGTAGCTCAGTGGTAGGGCACTTGCCTAGCATGTGAGAAGCCATCAGTTGGCCAACTCTCCAAAACAAACAAGCAAATAGGCAAAACACCCTGCAGTTAAATTTATTTTGAAAGGTGCTTTTCTCTCCTTTATATTACCATTTACTCACATAACCTCTTACAATCGTTTTATGCTTGGTAAACTATTTTCACAGCTGAAAGTTGAAGTCATTTATGGACTCTAGATATCTTTCTCAATCAAGCAAAGACGTGTATCTTTAAACCTTTCAATTGTTGGTATTTCTACTCTAGAATGGGAACTTCTAAAAGTAGAAGAGCTTTGTGGCAGGCTTACAGTGCTAACCACGGCACAGAAAATAAGCTTAGCTTGCCCGCTCTGGAGGTTAATCATGCCAAATGCAGCAATACAGTTCTCATTTATTTCCTTTTCCTAATAGGCTCATCCTAGACATATGTCAGTAACCAAATGCATACCTGCTTTACACAACAGTCATTTAAAAGCTCTTTGGACAATTTTCTACTATTTATAACTTAATGTAACAAGTAATCTTTTACATTAAAAACAACCCAAGAGGCTTTGTTTGTGTTATGTTGCAACTTAAGATCTTCTAGAAAAAGCTCTTGTCTGAGAGCTTCATTAGAAGAAGTCAGAATGTAAATTAGAAATGTTCTTAATATTACAGCATTAACTGTAGCACAGTTCTAGAGATGTCTACCTAAAATATAAGTGTGTGGTTTATTTTTTGTTTACAAGGGCAAATAAGAAATGGAAACAAGAAAATGGGTAGAAAAATGCAAGCATGTTTGTCCTAGCAGAGCTGTGAAGGAGGAGATTGTTTCATATTTAGGCATCATGCTGGTTAGTTTTCTGTTGCTGTGATGAACACCATGACCAAGGAAACTGACTGAAGAAAGAGTTCATTTGGGCTTATAGTTCCAGAGGAATGAGTTTGTGATGGTGGGACAGAATAGCAAACTGGTAGTCATGGTGGCAGAGCAGGAAGCTGGAGATTACATCTTTAACCACAAACATGAAGCAAAGACAACGAACTGAAAGTGGTGCAAACTCTCAAAGCTCACCGCCAGTGACATACTTCCTCCAGAAAGGCCACATCTCTTTCCCTCTTAAAAAAATACATTATTTATTTATTATTTATACAGTATTCTAACTGTGTGTGTGCCTATATGCCAAAAGTGGGCACCAGATCCCATTACAGATGGTTGTGAGACATCACGTGGTTGCTGAAATTGAACTCAGGACCTTGGGAAGTACAGCCAATAAAAGTTGGCTTTTAACTCTGAGCCATCTCTCCAACCCCCAAAGCCACATCTCTTAAACCGCCGTAAACAGTGCCACCGCCTGTATTGACTAAACATTTAAGTAACTGAGCCTATGAGGGACATTCTCATTCAGATCAATATAGAGATGATACCTTATTCTTTTAAAATGAATTTTATTTTAAACATTGTATTTTTTCTGTGTTGGAGGAGGGGTGTGCATGCATGTAGAATCATGCACATGCACACACGTGCACACTCATGGACAGGACAGAAGTCAGTGCTCTCCTTTCACCATTATAGGTTTCAGGGATTGAAGTCCCCAGCCTTGGGCTACCTCACTAAGCCACCTCACTAAGACACCTTCCTAACTCAGTTTCTTTTTGTTTGTTCTTAATAATCTCAACCTAGACAAAATCTAAGTAAGTTTCCTTATTTTCATACACATGAAGGCTGTGGTAAGAAAAAAAATACTTATAATAATTGAAGATTTCAGGAAATCACTTGATGCTTAAAACCCCTGCCCAAATACGCTGTTCACAGCCAGGAAACAGCAGCACACAAATCCTCAGCTCTGCTGTCTTCTTCCTCTCTCCACTAAGCATCAGTGGCTATCAGGGCTTGCTGGCAAGATACCACAGTGCAGCTAATAAGACACCATGGCTGGAGAAAGGTAGTAGCATTCATTTTTCTCAAAGCAGTATCCGTCTTTTGAGGAAAAGTTCTACTTCAATTGAGTAGATAAACAAAATTTTTATCTGCATTCAATTTAAATTCAAATCAAGGTCTCAAGTATTAAATATCAACAAGGTTATTTGCAACATTCTCTCAAAATGGGAAATACCCATGGCAGTGATCTCTTCATTGGTACTATTTAAATGTGTTCAAATTGTCCAATGGATGTGATTTTATTAAAAAATTATAATTCTTTACCTTAAAAAATACCTCTGGAAATTCACAGCATCTGTTCAGAATATAAAACAGCTTTGATTTATGCCTTGAAAGTAGAGTTATAATGAATAACAAACAAATTCATTATGATGACATAAAAACCCCAAATAAATTACTCCCCAGTATCTATCCCACATTGTAGGTTATTAGTTATAAATATCATTATTCATGAGGCCTAACTATGGATGTAAAAGAACAATTTTCTTTATTGCTACATATTTCTCTAAAACAGACTACTTGGATATGAGGAGGAATGAAGGTAGCATGACGTGCATATGCAGGGAGTCGCCAGTGTCCGATCAATGTGAGGAAATATCTGCATCCATGGAAAACACAATTAAAGCAAGAAGGGTGGGCTAGAGCTCACGCGGGAACTGATTCCTGTGTTTATCTATAAGAAGAGCTAAACACATGTTGGGTACATATTACCTCTCAGGTTTAGGAATGAGTATAAATGTTTTACTTCTCCCTGTTTTTTTTCAATAGGAAGAAGTGAAGGAACAGAGAATTGTTTTCCACGTAGGGCAAAATAAGATACAATAGTTATTTAGTAGTAGATAGTTTCTCATGTGCTGAGTTGTAGCAACATGAGGGCTAACTGGTAGTTTTCCTAGTTTCCAAGTTATATCTCCAGAAGACAAATCAGGCTATTTGTTTTAAATCTAAGCAGCAAATCTCTTCAACTTGCTGCACCATACTTTCTCAAGCCTGCCATTGTACGGGAGAAGCCCTAGGTAGAATATCAGAATGTTCTCACACCAACAAAACTTTGTTCCTGGAAACTGCAACTTGAATGTCACGTATATAGACATATGTGTATATGTCTGAGTTTAAAAGAGTGGTCAGAGGCATGTTACTGCTGGGGCACACAAGGCAAACATTCCAAGTCACCCATTTTTTTATTTCATTTAATTTGTTTTCTGGTTTTTGTTTTGTTTTGTTTTCCTTTTCAGTGTTAAGACAGGATTTTACGAAGTTGCCCAGGCTGGTCTTGAACTTGTGATTCTTCTCTCTCAGCTTCCTGAGTAACTAGGGCTAAAAGAATCTGCATCTAAGTGCACATGAATCTCACATAACTTTATACACTGTAAAATCCGTCCTGGATTTAAACATAGAAAAGTCATTCTTAGCTTAGATTGTATAAAGCAGGGGTGTGGACCTGGTGGGAGATGGTTACTTGCTGATAGCTTTCCAGTTTTATGTTTTTCTAAATGTAGTATATTTGTATAGCACTCGATGGTCCAGCTAAAGTGTAGATATTTTTATTAATTATTTCAGTTTATATCTCTGTCATAGGCCCATCCCTCATCTCCTCCCATTCTCACCCTTTCTCCTGCATCCCCTCTACCCAGACACTCCAGCTCATCTTTTCTCACAAGGACTGAGTTCATCTTCCTCCCTTGTGGCATGGTAGGAAATTCCCATCAGGAGGAAGTGATCAAAAAAGCAAGCAACATAGTCCATGTCAGAAATAGCCCCTATTCTCCTAACTAGTGGGCCCACATGAAGCCTAAAATGCCCATCGGGCTTATCTTTTGAGTTCTCTCTATTGTAGTATGTCTATCCTGTGCTGTATGACTAAAATTTGCTTAAAGGTGAATATATACCATGTGTGTTACCTCACTCGGGATGATCTTTTCCAGTTCCATCCATTTGCCTGCAAATTTTGTAATTCCCTTGTTTTTAACGGCTGAGTAGTATTCCATTGTATAAATGTACCACAATTTCTGTATCCATTCTTCAGTTCAGGGACGTCTAGGTTGTTTCAAATTTCTGGCTATTACGAGTAAAGCTAGTGGGAATGCAAATTTGTACAACCACTTTGTAAATCAATCTGGTGCTTTCTTAAAAACCTCAATATCTCACTATACCACTCCTGGGCATACACCCAAAAGATGTTCCACTATACAACAAGGACATGTGCTCAACTATGTTCATAAAGTGTAGATTTTTATTCCAGTGGTCTGGAGTGGGGTTTGGAAGCTTCTGAGGTATGTTGATGCTATCAGTCCATGGACCATACTCTTGAATAGCTTCTGCCCAACTCAAATGTTCCTTAAATTGCAATAATGCTACTATGAATGCATCATAAACTGAAGATACTCTAAGTCAAAGGTAGAAAGATGCATCACAATTAGCATCAAGATACTGAGGAATGTCTATCGTTCCCAATTGTGATCAGCTGTGGCTGGGTGGGACCTGAGGGTCACTGCTGCCCAAGCATTAGGAGTGCAAACACACAGCAGAATATCATTATCTCAGAAGATACTGAGGTCCAGTGTCTCAGCAATACACTCAGTTTTCATGTAATTATGACATCAACATGGAGCAGTGTGAAGGCAGAGACAGTTATGCAATCCCTAAGCACATCACTGTTGCTAAATGCAGGTGACATTTAGGAGCTAGTAACCTGAGAATCCTTCCCCTAACCTTCCCCTTTTCCTTCTGAGCTTTTTTTCCCAGACATTTCTTCCATCTTCCCATCTTCAATACAGATGTCAAACCACACCCTCTAAGAATTCTGCAATCCTGCTCTCTCCCTCCCTCAATCCATAATCCACTCCTTTTTAAGTCATTTTCTATTTGGTAATCTGGTTGTTCTTTCCTGTGAAAGTTAAGTTTTAATATTTCCTTCCCTGAATTATACCCATCTCAATATTCAGAATCAAATTCAAATGCAGTTTCTTTATAAGGTCACCAGACAAACTCCAATTCTTAACGAACCATACCAGTGATAACCACAGCCACTAACATTGCTTATGCTGGTGTTAAGTAAATGGCGCAGTTGCGGTTTTGCCTAGTCGCCTCTTTAGGGACTACAGAATAAAGCAAGTACTATTATTTCCATTTAACATATAAGGAACCCAAAACAAAAAGAAGTTGCCTACAGTGTAGGCCTAGAATTTGCACTAGAGCACTTGCTCCAAAGCTGTACTCTAAGCAACACAAAGCATTATTTTATTCTTAGCTTAGGAGATGGCCATGTCATATCATATCCATAAACCTTCAGAAATTCACTATTTTTATGTCTTCCTACTGTTTCCATAGTCAGTTCACATCACCCCCCTCTAAAAGAGTTTCCCATTTTTTCTTCTCTCCCCAAGGAATAAAATACCCAGCACTATTATTTTCTCTTGGATTGTTTTCCTCTATGATCGCTGATCTCACTGCAGCTGGGAACTGTTCCTTACTCTCTTCTGGTACCATTTCCCATTCATATTTTTCTTGGTGTTTACTGGATCTTTAATACATATTGGAGGGATGAACAGGAAGAATGTGTAATGAACAGACAGTCAGTTTAGCAGAATGTTCTGGACCATATTTGCATATCTGGGTAAAGAAGGGGTTGAATCACATAAAGTTTAATTTGTTCTTATGAAGGCCCATAGTTCATCCATTCATTTATTCACTAACTCACTCATTACACCATTTCTTGAGTATCTATGGTATGTCAGACACTACTCTAGGTTCCATCACACAAGGGCAAAGAACAAAACCCTCCTACTATTGTGTCATTTACAGTCTGCTGATGAGAAAAAGAGAATATGTATGGTAGTGACAAGTGCTACAAAAGCAAAAGGGGGGTATTCTTACATAGCTATCCACACATATATAACAGAGATTTGTCCGTTTAAGGTGCTGTTAGCAATTTTACTGATCATTCTTATGTGCACAACCCTAAAACAAGTCATAAACAAGACCAAGCTAGCAAAAATCCCAGCCTGGACAGGGGAAGGATCTCTGAAGGCCCATGCATGGCTGAGATGCTACTGGCAGTAGAAAGGTGCTGGAGAAAGAAGAGTCAGTTCTCTCTGAGATGCAACCCATGATAGGTTGTTCATGCTCCAGCAGATGGCCCTACATCCATGCACATATTGATAGCCCTGCGTGGTCTGGGTGGGTTAAAAAAAAGAGTACATGAATTTAGAAGGAAAATATATGTGACATGGGGGACAGACATAGGAGAACTGAAGGGGCAGAAGCAGAAGTTGGATTTGACCAAAACTCACTATATTAATATAAGAATTCTCAAAAGAATTTGAAATATGAAAGGTTTTTTCCCCCCCTGGGCTTTAAGGGGCGTGAATTCTCAATATGGTGTAAATTTGGAGTGTTGACTGAAGGACAAAGGGAGATATGGGCTATAGACTGGCTACACTGGTCACACAGTCCACTTGGGTCTACACTTTTACAATGGACATAATCAGCTACCAATGTTCCTACTCCTAGGCAAGCACTGAAATGGGTATATTTTAAATAACGGAAGTAGGAGGTACCAGACAAAACATCTGCTGACTTACGAAAGAGTTACGTATCTTTGGGGAAAATGATTTTTTTGTGTGTGTGTGCAATTACACACGAAGTACAGAATATCTAATTCTGCTTCAAGTGTGAATCAGATCTCTAGTACTGGACTGTTTTAATAATAATCGTTATTACACTTATTTTCATTTTCACTCCTTTTTACTGTATGTAGAATTATAGTCATAATATAAATGCAGTCCATCAACAGGGGACACCTGAACACTTTATAACTTATTCAGAAAATTCAGAGAGATGAACTTCTAAGTTGGTGTGTTAATATGACAAATGGTAATAATAACTTGATTTCAGATGAACCACAAGTTTGCAACAAAAACAGATTTGAGCCCAGGGGTCTAAAAACCTCCCAAGATTAAAACTCAGAAGCTTCCTTGCATTACTTAAAATTCTGTTTTATTTTGAGTCAGTTTGTCTGCATTAACTGTAAATTGCTCTAACGATGCATTTAATTTTAATGCTATCAGTTTTTCTCCGATGCGAGGCAGTTTTCAGATAAATGGTTTTATGTAGATGTCAATACAAACCTGTGCTTATGAACATAAGTCATTTCATTTAAAGAACTATAAGAAGCTAATAAAAAAGAAAGTATTTATAGTTCTAACATCTATAGTAAAAGTACACCTAGAAAGAGCTTAAACCTATTTATAAAACAAACGTGTCTTTAACACAGACTTGGGCATGGCATCAAAAATAGACTCATATGCCCTTTATTTTCTACAAAGTCTAGAAAATGCTAGCAGTTAGCCACACAAATAAAACAACAGTTATTTTAAGGCTTTGTGTATGAGTATTATTTATCCCCAAAAGGTTTATTCATATTGACAGAAGAAGTGGGGTTTGGAACACGTCCTAGAATTTCAGTATGCAAATAAATGACTGGAGCTAGTACTCCTGATTTATTTACCAAAATAAAAAAATAACAAAATAAAGTCTCTGACACAGGCAAAAAGTAAATTCTGAATTCACTGAGCAGAATCTCTGTGTAGGAGAGGAGTCTCCTCTTTACCATCACAGCAGAGGCCAAGTGCAAATGTGAGCACACTGATTGAAGGGGAGGCGCAGCCCACCATATGGTCCTCCTCCGTGCAAGCCCGCGTGTGTAGGAGCTCTTTGCTGACAGAGAGCTAAGCAGGCAACAAAGTGAACACCTGGTCAAATAAAAATCCATCAGGATATCCCAATTGGTTGTCCAGTCTCCAAATTGTTTGCAAGCGTCAAGTCCAAAATGAAATGTGCCCCCCTTGCATGTTTCAGTAATGATTACAATGTTAGGATATGTATGACATATCACTAAATGGAAAAACCTCCTCAATTGGCTGGTGTGACTTTTCATTCCACAGAAGTTGATTACAAGAAGCGGTAAGCAGACTCTTAGATGGTGAAAATCTGCATTGTTTTCGCCTTGGGGCACACCAGCACAAGTGGCTTTAGGGAAAATCACTCACTCTACCGCCGTTGGGGTCATTAGGAAAGATACCAATACAGACCATGAAGTCCTTTTGCTGTCTGAAGAACTATGGATCAAACCTTCCTGGGAAGGTAGAGGAAGGAAAGAATATACAGCAGGTCGAGTCTGTCCCGCCTTTAACGGTCCACTCTCATCCTCCTTTGTCCTTTTGTTACTAAAGTAGAACTCCCTTATCAGCCGGGATGATGACAGTGCAGAGACCTGGAACAGTAAGGTGCACAAGGAGAAGCTCCTTATCGGTGGACACACCAATCCACAGAAACTCAGAAGCTGTTGGAAATTGGTGTCCAAGAGCCTAGGGGAAACCTCGAGTCTGGAAAAGCAACTCAGCCCATAAAGTTTGTCAGCCTGGGCAACCACTCCAAATGGCAATTTCAAGGCCAGACTAATGAGCTAATAAATTATAGTCACTTCACACACAACATGGTATGATTTTTCCTGCTGAGTTGAATCAGGTAATAATCCCAGCTAACCTTTAGAAACTGATTGGTGCTCTCCCAATAAGGGGCCCAGAAAGACTCAGCCTCTGGATCAGATGTGGAGGCTTGAATTCACATCCTCCTTTGTCAAAAATATCTGTAAAGCCGTTGCTGTTTTACCCTCCTCCTCACCCAGGGAAGATTTGGAAATGCCAAAAGGTGTGTGTGTGTGTGTAGGAAGGTGTTCCAAATATCCAGTGGGTACAGGCCAGAGGTGGTGCTGATCACTCTACATTACATAAGAAACCCACAACACAGAGCTAGTAGCTAAAATTAGAATAATTTTTGAAGAAATTTTTCTGTAGACTATATGAAGGCAGGTAGCTCACAGAAAATTCATTCAACCATACAAACTGGCCATCTTTACATCTGAATTTGGGAGCTAAGAACGGGACAAAACCACAGGTCTGTAGGAATTCCACTAGGCACACTTCGGTCCAGTAATTCTCCACAGATCTCTGTCAGGAATCCCTCACTTATTCTGTGAAAATGACAAAAAAGGAAAAAGATGTAGAAGTGATCATTACTTCTGGCAGAGAGCCCCCATCATCTTGAATTGCAGGATGTGTCTTGCAGATGGTTAAGATTTAATGAGCATGCTCAATTAGCTCTACCATTCCTACCCAGGGGGAAAGCCATCACACTGGAATATGGCCCAAGGCCTCAGACTCCCATTCATCTGCCCAAATTCATAACATCACTGACGTAAGCCATTCAAATTTCTCTGAGAGCCCAGGAAGCCAGTTGGACTTATAAGCACAAAGAAAAAACAACGGTAATTAGAAAAACCACTCCAAGGATCAGTAACCCTTCTATGTTACCAAGGAAGTAATCTGTAAATAATTCCACTGATTATACTTCCATGTCTTAATTTGCTAAATATAAATGTTGATGAATAAAATCTCCAAAATGTTGAGATATCTATGTGTGCATATAAGTGCATGTGCACACACACACACACACACGTATTGGGAGGAAGGAATTTTCTACATAACGTTTTCTTAAAAAGAACACATATCTATTTTTAAAATGTGTGTGTGTGTGTGTGTGTGTGGATAGCAGTGCATATGCAGGAGACTGAAGAAATTAAAAGGTGTCAGATCCCCTGGAGTTCATGACCCACCTGACATGGATGCTGGAAACCAAACTCTGCTCCTCTGCAAGAACAGTATATGCTGAGCCATCTCTCCAGCCCATCACATATCTCCTAACTAATAATATTTTCAGGGAGGGATGAATGTTTGCCAGATCACAGTACCCATCTCATGGCGACATCACATTCTCCTAAAAGGTCTTCCTCCATAGTTGAAGTTCTGGTGATAGACAGCAGTTGACAACCTGCTTTCTTTCTGATAAATATTTTACCATTTGAAAAAGGGTCAGAAACTCTCTTGCCAAAGATCAGAGCCTGGAAGCACCACTTGTTGGGGATTCCAGGGATTTAATTAAAACATGTAGCATAATATTCCCTTGTTTTTCCACAGAAGCTATAGGGTACTGGCAAGGTCTCATAATTTTCAAATGTATCTTCACAATCATTGGGGAGAATGAATAGCCCTCTTGCTGGCCCCTACGTTATACCTTCCTTTCCTATAAATGTTTAGGACATATGCGGGTAATTCAGTATGAATCTAATCTCAATGCTGCATTAGGCAATGGAAATGAATGACAGCATAGTCCCTTCCAGCTTCCTATGTCACCTGTGACTGCATTGTAACCACATGGCATGAAAGCTGTCCTTTCGCTGTGATAATTAGGACAGTGCGGAATGAGCAGATTCTCTGTCCATCATCACCCCCGTGCATGTTAGGCAGTGATGAGATGCCCATCGCAGATAACTCTTCAGAAATAACCTTGCCCCATAGGTGACAGCGACCCACACACTGACATCAGCACTAAAGGTTCTGAAGTGAGTGTGTTAACTAATAAGCTGTTTTGAAAGCTTTGGACAGAGAAATGGGTCTGTGAATCATGACCAAGAAAGATAATGAGCACTTTCACTGTTAGATGACAGTTTCAACTGAGTCAAGCCCTCTGGCCAGTGAGAAAAGGGTTATGGGGGAGAAAATCAAACAGCAAATCTGCTGAGAAGGTCCAATGGGCCCTTCTGCTGCAACCCTTCCTCTTGTGTTTTAAATGGCAGCAAAAAAGGAAACAAACAGCAGACAATTTTTTTCTTCTAGATAAATTACAGTGAGATTGAATATCTGTGCAACAATTATTGTCAAACTCTGCTATGCATTGGTATAGGAAGCCAAGAAACTTTGAAAAAAAATTAAAAATTGCATTGGTCACTTAAGAATAGCACGTAAGAAGCCAACACCCTTTTGCAGAAAAAAGAACTGAGGCTCAAACAGGGTGAATGGCTACTCAACACGAAACAATTCTCTAGAAAGAACAACAAGGAGCAACACTTTGCATCCTGACATCTTTTCTGTCCTCTCTTCTCAAACAAGAGGACCTCTGCAGAGTTCACTGTCTCTGAGCTCATGGCTGCCAGATAGCCTGACAGTCAGAAAGGATTATTTCCAAATTGAAATGGGTAGTGTTGCTTAAGGAGGCTGACTCTTCCAGTCTGGAAGGTATTTGTATGAGTTTAAATAATCCCAAAAGTCAATAGAAGACTCCTGTTTGCCAAGGGCTTACTGTGTGGACTGGTTTTGTGGGAGCCTGCATAGAAAGACTGTAACCTTGACCAAGGCACAAGTGGAAGAAGTGGTAAATGTGACCGTTGCATCTGGTCCATTTCAGTCATCTCAGGTCCTACTTGAGCCCACAGGAAAGCTGGACAACATGTGGAACCAAAAGAAGGGAGGCCCTGTAAACTCCAGGGACTTGAGCAGTAAATTTCCTTTTGCTCAAAAGAGCTCTTTCCACCTTTTTTTCTCAGACAACACTTAGCATGCCCACAAGGCAGGGAATGATTCCCACCAGGAGTAAGCTGCAGGTATATTTGAAAATTGAGATTTTTGAACTGCAATTGGCATCTCTCTGTGCCTTTCAGACAGAGGCCATCTAACTGTAAAGTGAAATTTTGTGTTCCTGACATAGCAGAGTCTACATGAAAAACCACAGTCAATCAGCTTCTAAAACACAGGCTCAAGAAGCAAGGACCTCGAGCTAAACCTAGATGATCTTTCATGATTTTTTCCTTGAAAGAAAATAGCAAGGGATATTCATGCTTCAAATTATTCTCCCTTCCAAGCCTCTCTTATTGCTATTACTATGAGCAATATCATTCTTTACCAACCGCAGGAAACTTTTGTGAGCAAAATACCATTGAAAATTCTTACTTTCGCATCCATTCACTCCTGGCAAGAGATAAAGCTGGATGAATTTTGAGTGCCCAGCTGAGGAAATGAATGACCTTTGATTGATCTAATTTCCTTGTCTCTTTTTAGCCACACATGATTTCTACCGTATGGCTACTGTGCTGAGCCTTTGTCTTCCGGCACCTGTGAGACCCCTTAATCACTAGTTAGGACCCACAGGCCATTTAAAATAAGAAGCATCTTATCATTGTGGAACTGGGGACACCCTATATCCTAAACCATTAGAAGGATTCTACATAGAAGGCAGAGTTCAAGCTGGACCCCTAGAGGGAAGTCAGTACAATTTCCAACACACTCTGAATTCAGAGGTGTGCTGCCATAATAACTCAGTCCATGATGACCTCTGAAACTCTGTACCTTACTTCTTATATCCTGAAAAGTTGGGCAAGGACTTGGGAAGTGAGGGGAACATCCTTTAAAGTCAGAGGAGGAGTAAAGATTTGCAGGCAGGAGAGAAAATGTCAATCATTCTGATGTCTTAATCTTCTTAACTGAGTGTTCTTGGTAAAATGGAGGCCAGGTATTAGAGGTCTTTCTAACAAGAAGAAGCCAACTGTACAAGGGCCTGGGCTTGTGGTGGGATGGAATTCCAGTTTGTTGCTTTCTAGCATTAGAGGAGTTGATTTTTCTTTCTCTGGCATCGGTTTTCTCATCCCTACAATGGGACTAACATAAATCTTAGTAGTGTTGGAAGGCTCTGTGAGATAAAGCTGAAGCGACCCACAGAGCACCCTCTACCACAAAGATCTAATTACAGTTGCAAACCTTTGATGGTGCTCACCTTGCTAGGAGCATCACAATTCCAAGACAGATAATAGATGTCACAACTATTTCAGAGGTAGGGAAACTAAAGACAAGTCACAGAGCCAAGGATCAAAGCAACACTCCATCTCTAAGATCGATGTCCTGTGTCACTCCCTCAGTAATACAAGCTAAGATGAATCACAAAGGCCACAGATTGGAACTAGGATAGTTTTCAGATACCTTCAGGCTTGGGATAGAAAGAGAAGAGGTTACTGGCTGACTCCTGGGGTTTGTATGTGTGATGTTCCTTGATAGCGCTCACTGTGAAGGACAATGAGGAAAAGGGGAAGCTTTGAACTTGTGAAACAAGCCTTTAAAAATGACAATATTATAGTATAGCATAAAATAGTTATATTATAAAATGTATAAAATGACTATAGTAATTTGGGAAACAAGAGTAGTTCTCTATACCAGTTTCATTTATTCATGCATTATTCATTTATTTATTTATTATTTATTTAAAATATTGGCCATTGACCTTAGGTCCTCAGGCATGCAAGGCAAATGCCTTATCACTGTGCTATAGTTCTGGCCCTCTCAGACTCTATATTGGAAGAATGACTTAAGAAATGTGTAAGGAAAATGAGGAAATGACCAAGGAAGTGGATTGAGTTTGACAGAAACTTGAGGAGGATCTCCCTTTGAGAACAGGGCTTTATTTTTTTTTCCTTTTTCTATGTGTTCTCCTTGCTTTCTCTCTTTCTGTATGTCTTTGTTTCTTTCTTTCTTTTTATTTGTGAGATAGAGTCTCATTACGTAGAGCAGACTGCCCTCCACCTCCTGATGCTCCTACTTCAGCCTCATGAGCACTGCGTTTGCCATCCTTCACCACCATACATGCTCTAGGGCATCAACATGTAAGGGTTAAAGAGAGAGAATTATTTAAAGGATAGCTATCAAGAGTGCTGAGTCAGTCAGGAAAAAAAGGAGTATTTTAACAATCCTTTTTTCTAGTTTAAGGTTGAACTCAGATGTAGAGGGTTGGGTACTGGTTACTAAAGAGTGAGGATGTGATTGGGCAAAAAGGAAAGATTAGATTGGTTCATGGGGATAAAATTACAGGTAGATATGATGAACAAGCTCCAGTCTTCTATAGCCCAGGAGGGTGACTGGCTGTAATTAACAATAATTTCTAGTATACTTCAAAATAGACAGAATACAGGAGCTCGAATGTCCTCACCACAAAGAATGATTAAGGTTAGTGATGTCTATGCTAATGACTCTGAATGCATGGTTTTATATCATCTATACACATTATAATATCACAGTATAGTCCATGACCACATGTAACTGTAACGTTGAATTAAGTCTATGAAATGAAAAACTAAATAAAGCTGTGTTCTTTCATTGAGAAGAAAATGTCATTGTCCACTGCTTACCTCTTTGATATACAACCCACTTACCAGACACTGGAGCTTACAATATGGTCTAGATGGATTGGTGCCATTCCATCTCAGGAAATCATGGGATGAAGAAAGTTAAGTGGAACTATCCTCCTGTCTCTGACTATTCAGAGCCCACCCATGCAGTCTCAAAGATTTCTCCTTCACAGAGTTCTTGCAGACATCCCAGTTGAGATTGAAGAAGAAACACTTTGCTGTCTCAAGTACCCCACATATACTCATACCACACCGTTTTTGTTGCTGTGAGTTGGGTTACAATTATTTGTGAATTAGTTTGATCTCTTGCTAGAGAAAAACTTTCCTGAAAAACTTATCTACCATTTCTGTACCATCAATACATTGTATCAATTGTCACATACTGTATGGTTTAGTAAATACTGTTAACTTTATAGTAGGTATATCCAAGCTGGCCACCACCATTGTCCCAGTTCTACTGCTTATTCATAGTAGGCCTTATGTGACAGTATCTGCATGTGTGTCCTAAAGAAAATAGCCAAAACCAGTGGGAACTTAGTAAGACTGGACATTTAAAGTGCTTACAATATAGAATCTGATACTGTGCTAGCTATCACACATTAGCTCTGCATCCAAACCCCTCTGTAGATGACTCCTGGGATTCCCTCACTTCTCTGACTTTCCCATAGGTCCCTCACAGACCTAGGGTCTCAGTCTCCAACCAGCCCTCTAACTCCTGTCCTGCAGAATTTACAATCTGACTGTGACAACTAATTTTAAGACTGTAATGCCTGCTGTCATCTTCCATAAATTTGACATAAATAAATCACAAAATACCCTTTTTATACCGCTTTTTATCTTGCCACGTTCCTTGTTTCTTTTGGAAACAGTTTTTATGGCAAATGCAGAGTGTAAATCCACCCGACAATAAAGCATGCCAAACAAGCGTGTCGAACAGGCACCTGAGAGGAAATTGCCCACCATTTGCAGTGCTCTGTGCAATTACCAGCAGGAAGTTCTGGAGTGGGCCTGTTAAGCACACAGCACTGGACCCCTTCAGTGCAGTCCGCTTATCCCCCCAACGTAAACAATGTGGTCAAACAAAGAAAAGTGAGCACATATTGGTCCCCATCTTCCCAGCTCCCACCTCTTGTGGCGACATGGAGCAGAGACTCTGAGTGGCATCTCTCTTATTTGTTTCTTTAGAGACATCTTCTCTCCTAAGGTTGTAATGACCCATATAACTTTCCACATTTTGTATCTGTGCTACCCAATATGGAAGCCACTGACCCCATGTGGCTACTTATTGGACATTTGACAAGTGGGTGGTGAGACAGAAAAACTATTATTATTATTTTATTGTAAGTTGAATTTGTATAAATGTAAATGGCCACAGGGAGCTCATGACTGCTATATGAAGATCATGGGAAAGATTGCTTAGAACCCTCTATTTCTCATATCTGCCCTCACATATCTGTAAGAGTAAATACCGGATGTCATACTAAGTGCCCATTTAATACAATATCAATCTTCTCTGCTTTTATCTTACACATGGGGCAGTTGTTTCTCTGTCTATTGTTTGAAGTGGACCTTTGAACCATACATGGTTTAAGTAGCAAGTCCATGGTCTCTAAGCTACTCTGTAGTAGAACAGACACTTGAGCCCAGATCTGTCCATAAAGCCTTGCTTTGTCTGGAAGAGTTTCAGAATGAGCACTTTGACTTGAGGTTATTAGAACTGAATCACTGGAGCACTCATGAACATTTTAGCCCATCAGGTGGTTCTGCATTCAGTGAAAAGGGTATGCACCTTCAGAAAGAACCAGCTTCTCATCACACCCTGCAGAACAGGGCCGTCTGCACCATATCTTCCCAAAGGATCTGTGTGTGAATACTAAAAGAAATCTTGCCCCTATCTACAACTGAAGCATGTTGAAAGTAAATCTGAGAGTCATCTGAGGAGGAATGAAAGACGGAGAGTGCCGTGAGGCTGTTAAGCCTTATTATTAAAGGAAATTCAGATGACTCTTACAGCACACTATTTATTTCCTGACTAAGTTGTCACAAAATCTATGTGCAATATCATTACACACACCAATACTTACAGAACACTCCTAAAAGCTTACACTTGGTGCAGCAAAATTAAAGGAATGTATCCCATGGCCTTTTTGTAATATCAAATTAAAGCAATGACAATCCACAGCAGAGAACCCATGCCACCGCACTGATTATTAACATGTTAATTTCTACATCCTAGCTTTTGAAAATGATTCTGGGAACTACTTATTGAATTTTTAATTTGCAGATTATCGACCAAATTGGCTGCAATGGCTCTGAGCAATGAGACCCATCAGCCAAATAGGTAAGCAGTTGGATGCAGACAATAGCCGCTCATGTCTGAGGGGACTAGTTGGCCAACCCAGGAGTCAGTTTCCTTTGGTTTTTGAGTGCAGAAAGTTTAAGACAAGCAGAGAATATTCCCCACAGGGGTATTATGTGCACAAGAATTCTTCCCTAAAAAGGCTTTTAAAAATGACTTCGCAAGCTGAACTTCCAGAATCACGTTGATGTTTCATTATACAAACCTACTCTTTTTAAAAATTATGTTCACTTAATCTTTAAGCATTTCATGAATGCATGCTACATATCATGATCATATCCATCATTCCCCCAATCTCTAGTGTCCTCCCAACCTATGCCTCTCTCAAACGCATGTCCTATTTTTCTTGTTGTCAATGTCCCATTCCATCCAGTTTTGCTTTCCATATGTGCATGGGTGGGCCCATCCACTGAACTATGGGCAACCTATAAAGTGACCACAAATCCAAAAATAAAATGACCTTCGCACTTTAAGCTCCCATTGACTGCCAATAGCTTATCAAATAGAGGTGAATCTTCTGGCACCCTGAATCCATGCTGAGATTTTTATCTAGCTTAATTTTGTGTAGATCTTATGCAGGGAACCACAGTGGCTGGCTGTGGGTTCATGAGTGCTTCAGTTTGTCATGTTCAGAAGGCAGAATTTCACAGCACTCCCTGCAACCCCCTAGCTCTTTTATTCTTACCATTCCCTCTTCTGCAATGTCCTCTAAAACTTAGGGTGGGTAGATTCACATAGATGTTTCTCTTTGAGCACTCTCCTTCACTTATTCTTGGCACTTTAGCTGGCTTTGGACTTTGCGTCTTGGTTGTTTTGCCTTCATTCTTCTTTATGCCCTTTCTCTTCCCTTCCTCTCTCCTTTGAATAACTTAATGAATAAGGCTTACCCCCTCTCTGCTTCCATGGAATTCCTAGCACAGCTGAAAACTTTTACAACAGAAACAGAATGTGGGACAATGGTGAGGAAGGGCAGTGCAGGAGAAAGCACACAAGGACACATACTCTAGGGAGAGTAGACATTGGTAAAGGCATTTTAGAAATACCAAATGAAATAAGAAGCAAAAAAGGAGAGGAGATGGGTTAAGAGAAAGAATGTTCCAGACCTGCTCTCTGCCCCCTTTATTTCCATGGATGCAAGGGAAGTCTCCACATTGAGATTCTATACTCAAATTACATCAGCAAAACCATATCCAAATCCCATGAGTACCAGGTACTCACAGTGTAGGCTCTCACAAGTGAGGTTAATGCTCCTAAGTCTCATTCTCCAATTCTACGAAATGGGAGTCACACAAGCTGTTTTGTTTCAGAACTTTAGAATACCAAGTGTCCATATGTAAAAAGTAGTTCATGAATAAAAGAGTTTGTGACCTTGTGATTATTATCATGATTGACTTTATTCTCATAAAACCTAGTTTCTGGTCTCCTATCCCTCCCTTTGATTCCAGTACTGATTCTTCCATGCTCAACAAGCCCTCTCAGATTTCCCTGAGTCCCTTCACTTCCCAGCCTTCCAGCAACCTTCTTCCTTCATTCTCTTTTCATGCCACCTTATAACAATTATCATCCTCTATATGCCTGACTTCTGCAACTAGATGCCAGTATTTCATTCCTCCTAATAAACATCATGCTAAGATAACACCTACTGGGTCTTTGTACTTGTTTATAACTGTATTGTTCACAGAAGGCTTTTTTTAACAGTGCTACTATGGAATTCTGCAGAGTTGCTCACCAGTCTTCTGTACAATATAGAAAGTCTCATCTTCGATGTGAGAGAGAACACTGATCAGGTAGTTCCGAAGTTGAGTGATTTTTCTAAAGCCACATAACTGCTTGAGGGTTGAGCTGAGGCTAGAACTCAAGCCTTTAAACCATAGTGCCAGTGCCAGAGTCTTGATCAATGGCGGCCTAGAATCCTGATATAAAACAAAGTTAAAGGCTAGATTTTACTGACTGTTTACTGTACATACTTCCCATGAAGTAGGGACTAACACAAAAGATTTCATTATGGATAAGGGAACTGAGTCACAGAGCTGTTGCATTAGCCCATTAAGTGAAACAGCTCTGACCCCCCCCACACTTGCCCAACTTCCCAGCTCATATCCATACCGCCCACCTTTGTGGTACATTTTACAAAACCTTTTTGGACACTCTCAGGACTAGGAAGAACACAATGAGCACAAAGGTGCTTCAGTAAATACCCTTATATTAATACTGATGGCAGCTCAATCAATCCTAGGAAGTATTAAGTATTTTTTTTTTAAATGTAGGTGGCTTCAATTGTTGGGATTCTTCCCAGGTTTCTCCAATGATTTCAGCTGCTGAAGAATCCACATCAGTTCAGCCCTAGACACCTCTGCATGTGTGGATAGTTGAGTCCTTTCTTCTGCTAGGTTATCCATTTGTCCAGCTTACAGTAGGAGTCCCAGACACACCTGCCACAAAGGCACCTGCTGAACCACCAATTACAACCCTCAGCAGGAGACAACTTTGACACTTCCTGCTCAAAATGTCCTATTCTGTCCTTTAATGTTGCCTATAGATTAAGTTAGGGCTTTTCGTCTCCTTTTCTCCACGCCCCCCCCCCCCACACACTCCAGTTGAGATAAGGAAACAACCTACAACATTCCAAAGCAGACATCACAGAGTCAGACAACGACAAGATACATAAGCTTTTTATCTTGAGTACCATATAGAATGATTAGAGCATGACCACCCATGCTTAGTCGGCTAAAAGCAATGTCTGCTTACTAACACTCAGACTCTTCCTTGAGCTGTCCTTTGCTGCTGAAGTCAAGGATTCCTGCATCATTGTGCAAAGGGCGAAACACTGCAGCACAGCGCACCCCCATTCGTCACAGCAGTAACTACTGGGTAGGATGGGAAGCCAAATGCCATCGCAATGCTTCACCTGCAGCTGCAAAGGGTTAGAAGCTGTGGTGAAACCTTGTCAGGCTTTGCCACTGGTGCCAAGACTGAAGGAGTTAAAGGGAGATCTGAAGTCAGATGAGCCTCGCAGCTCTGAGCACATCCCTGCTATTTTGCAACATAGCAGAAAACAAGCTGTTAGCCACATGTCTCAGTCTAGCCCCTCCAATTTTTCAAATCATGATTTATATGCTTGGCTGCTTGTGTCTGGAATAGGTATTGCAATACATGATCACAGAGCAGTCAGGTAACCAGAGGGAAGTACCACCCGGAGGCTTAGCACAATTAAAAGTTAGAATTTGGCCCTCAAAAAAAATGGATCCATATGTCATATTCTTTGATCAATTAATGCTTATGAATGTTTGCTGGTTCTTAGAAAATGTGTGACTTGTAGCTAAGGGACGTCAGGTCATCACCTAATGTCATTCCTTTCTACCTTGGTGGAAAAATACCAAGGTAGTGTCCGTTCTCCACAGTTTCAAAGGCAATGCTTCTAATGAAAGGTTAACAGAATAATCCAGGTCCCTATCTTCCTCTCCATGTGAAAAGTAATGATCATTTCTATTTCCTATCAACCCCCCTCCCATGTTATCCCCCTGGTCTGATATTCAGTAAAGTACAACTATATGCACTGTAAAAATTTAAAGCACATGTTTTCTGGTTACTTGGGCTATCAGGTGTACATACCATAATTTTACAGAACTCTCTAGAGTCCAACGATTAAAAGGGATGACTTCACACAGCATTGCAACAGGCTTCAAGCTCCACACCCAAGCTAGACCTTTGATGCCTGAAGAAGTATAGCTATAGCCCCCCCCACTTCTGTCTCTCTTCTCTCTCATGTGTGTGCACATGAGAGAAGATATGTATATGCACACTCATACATGAAAGTACATGTATACATGTAAGTTTCTTGAATATTTCCTTAGATATGTGGGATAATAGATGCAGAATGCTTAAGAGAATCTTGGAGGAGAAGTTTCACATAACATCCGGGCACTATACTGTAATGATACTTGGCATCTGCATTGTTCAACATGCTTAGGATGACCTGTTTTGCTATTTGCTCAGTAGGTTCCTCTACTGAGAAACTGTTCAAAACAATCTTCTTTTCACCTTGGCACCATAGGTCAGGATTCTAACTTCATTTGTTGAATTTCTCCTAGTTTTTTAAACAGAAAGTGGTAATTTTTAACTAAACCTAAACACAGAATCTATCATCTAGAGTAGCATCTGTACTTCTAAACAACAGGTTCTAACTGGCTACTTGCTCATTCTAGTGATAGTAGTTAATCAGGATGAAAGAGAGGAAATTTACTGTTCTCAAACCCTACCGAGGAAGATGGGCACAGACATTTAAAGAGAGGAAAATGTGAAATGTAAAGCATCCCCGGTGGTGCTTAGGAATAATGAAACTGGAAGAAGTTAAACACAATCAGGTTTAAAGAGATAATGTTAAAAAATGAAAATGTGAGATCTCTTGCCAGCAGCATAAACCTAGGTTGTGAAGAGGAATTCAATATTTCTTGCAAATAAACATTGGTTTCTAAAATTAGAAAGCACAGATGTGCAAGACAGAAAGTTTCAAAGAATCCTAGGTCCAGACAGATAAGGCAGAAGTTGATATCCCAGCCGAGGCACAATCCCACCCCCCTTCGTTAGTCAGACTGTATTAAGCACTATAATGCAGCACATCCTTGACAGGATGAACACAGGGCTGCTTTCCAAACATCTAACCTGCACTGAGCATCTGTACAGCACTATGCCACGATGTCTTCGGGTATGTTCCAAAAACTTGTAAGGTGTTCGCTGCAAAACAAAACTATTCTGCCATTTGGTATTCCTCTCTTAGATACTCACAACACTTGTGAATATTTCGAAGACTCTGAAAAGTCCTAAAATAAATGGGATTTTCCTTTCTTTAATCGGTAGTTCCCAAACTTCTCAAAGCATCGATACCATTTGCCCATGTCATGATCTGGTAAATATGTTCCCAAAAGTACTATTATTATCCTTCTGAAAGACAAGTTTTTAGTGCATAAGGCAAACTGTCCTACAATGACAGCCCTATGAGGAAACTCTATATTTTTTAACCCATGGCTTGCTATCTGTGGCCAGGAGGTCAACTTGAGGATTCTGTTTAAGGAAAGATTAACTGCATTACAGATCAAGATGAGAGGAGTCCTTCCACCCTGGATTTATTGGCTCACAGTTGGGGGCTTGCAAACTTCCCTCTTCCTTCCTCCTTCTCTGTTCCCACACTGCACTTTTTAAACCACTGACAACTATGTACAGAAAGGACAATCCTGCAGATAAAGAAAAAAAAAGATTTAGAGTAAGTACCTTCCTTTCAGGAGTGCAGCCTTAGCAAAAATGTCACCCATTAGCTTCAGTATCAGGTTCTCAATTCTTCCCTGCTTTCCTCAGGTGCCTGCCCTTGGCTCTCCAACGGCTTTCGAACTTTATTTTCCTTTCTCTGATTGTGCTGGTATAAAGATGGAATTGTAAAGGAAATGCATCATAAAATTTATATTTGGGCAGTCTTATCGGCATTGGACACGCACAATCTTCCCTTGCAAAGTTTTTGCTCTGAAATTGCACACAAATTTGTTTCTTAAAAAAAGAAGGGAAACCCTCTATGTTTCCATGGTGTTTGATGTCTATTTATATGTTTCTTAAAGATAAAGCATTTATTCTATGCATGATTTGAATTTTCTGCATCTCTTCTCTTTGCCTTAACGGAAGTGAATTCTTACTGCATAGCCAAATTTCACACTCAATTTATTCTGCAGAGCAACTCCCTTCCTCCAGATGGGACCATAAACCAGCAGAAAGAAGGGTATTTTTTTAAAGTGTTCCTAATTGAATATATGGGATGTACTTCTAAAATGAAATCAACAGCTCAAGGGAAAACAGAGACCAGCATTGGTAGAGGATGCTAACATTCATAAAACATAGCAAATTTGCTGGTGCCAATAAGCATTGGTAACCCCTGAGAGGCACCACCATCAGGCTACAGAAAGGAACAACATATAGTGGGCATTCAAAGGGGCAAAGACTGTCTTGGGAAGTAAACTCTATTTTTCAGCTGATTTGAAGGCTATTGGAGATAAAAGAGAAGGACTTCTAATGGCCTGGCAGAAAAAGAGGGAAAATAACACAGGAACAAGTGTTGGGTAGTTTGAGAGATCAGTTGCATCAGATCCAGTACCTACTGATAGGCAAAAGTAAAACCTGTTCTCTGCTTTCGAATGCATGAATGTGTTTTCAGTGCTATATGGCAGTAGAATAAATATCCTCAGGGAATTCAAAATAATGCTAATAACAGCAGTAACATCTCCAGCAATGGTAAGGTATATGCTACATGGAAAAACTGTGCTAACCTTTTGCAAGTATTGTTTAATTTGAACTTCACCGTAGTCTTTGAGGGCAAAGCTCCATCTCTTGTTTTTATAGTCATTGAAAGGTTCTAACTGCTTTTTACATCAATCAAACACTGACTTAATATGATGACCACTATTTTCCATTTTATATAGAAGAAAACTTAGTCTCTGTTTTGGATAGGGAAATTATGCAGTAAATCATTTCCCAGGCTTGCTTGCACCCTGTGTCTTTATACTGTTTAGGTAATACTGCCTCAAATAGGACAACTGTGGGGCTACAGAATTAGGAACCAAGAGTATGGGAACAGACAAAGGCAACAAGATGGAAAAGGTATGACTGCATGGGTATGAGTGAAAAAATCCACTTGAGGTGTTAGATATATTCTGAACTGTAGACTGTCTTGAACACTTAGCTGACCTCAGTTTCTTTATCCACAAAAGTCAGACATTGAAATCTATTTACATAATTGTGAAAATTTGGGACTATGTAGACAATATGGTATTTACACATTCAAACCTGGTTTAAAAAAAACTATTTAGGATCTGAAATAATATTAACAACCTCCGTTGCCTAGAGCTTCTTGTTTGACATGTCATTGCATGTCCATATGAAAATAAGAACCATGTGAAGCCTTGGTCTCTTCATTATTTTAAGAGGCAAATTAAACTACAGGCTTCCTGCCTATCAATGGCTGAATATGAATCTGAACTCAGGAAACCTGTTTCTAGCATTTATATTACCATTCTTAGAGAAGCATAATATAACTTATCTCTGGAAATTTTTTTTAAAAATATATATAATTTAATTTACCAGTGTTGGCAGTCTTTGTCTTCATGGCTAAGGTGGTCTCTCTTGACTTATCTGAGAGGGAAAGTTGTTCCCTTTCTGTGATGCTCATTCCCAGACTAGTGACAGGTAAATGAATACTGCTTCCTGTGCACATACAGTGAATCCCTTAGCACGTTCAGCACCTCTTCTAGTCACTTTAGTCTCTGAATGTGATGAACCCACTGCAATAAAGTATATCAAATCAAATCACATCTGCTATAGAAAGAAGAAGTCTAAGATGGGGAGCTAGGTTCCCATAAAACGTCCTGTTATATAAAAAAACTAAATGACTGAGCAAAACCTCAAAGAAGCTGTCCGCCTTTTACATGAGATTATGATACAAAATTAAAATATCTAAAAAGCAGATCACTTTGGATAGAATTAAAAAGAAACAGGAAGAGGCAAACAGTTTTTCACTTTGATTCAAGTCCTGTGATGGTCACCTCTGAGTAGCCCTACTTTGAAGGCTACCATGATACTTGCTTGTCCATAACTTATAAGTAAAATGCATTTGTGCTTTGAGATAATTCTGTAATAAAAGCCACAAGGGAGATCTGCACCACAATTTATGCTAGTTTGCCTTCTGTTTACACATAAATTGTGTGTTATACTACCGTATAAAGATCACTAGTTCATTGTACAACAAGAGCAGACAAGCACATCAGAATGACAGCAGTCCCAATGGGCATTGGTAGAAGGGTCATTTAGATATGATGGACCCAGCTAGCACTGCACCCCTTGCCTCCAAGCATCCAATTTGCATCAAGCTCTGCTCACAGGCTAAAGAAAAGACTCCAGCCTTACACTGAACCCACTTCAATGTGACAGGGGAAGGCCATTTGAAAGGAAATAATATATTCTATAGTAAAATTCTTGCCTGTGAAGTTCCCCTGGCTGTCCTTCTCTATTCTATTTGAGTTTACCGGCTGGAGACTCCTTTAATTCACTTTACAACAGAAGTTAGATTATGCTCCATTTATTATAAACATTTGGTTTGCATAGAAAAGTTGATATGTTTTATTAATCTATCCATAGACTTTCTAAAAGTATGATGAATGAGTTATCATAAAATGTCATTCTTTAGAAGCTTTGGGTGGTTGGGCAATTAACGTGTCCAGCCTCAGCAGCATCTCGATCGAAGGCTGTTTTCTGATGCGGATCCCTCTTGCCCACACCATCTACAGAACTATAAACCACATGATAAATCCAAGCTTTGCCAGTGTTATTTCTATAAGGTTATAACCTTCTTTGATAAACTCAGATCAGCAGTAAAAACTATGCTAGATTAATGAAAACACATCAGAAAATCACCATGCCATTTCATTTCCAGGGAGTTACAGCTGCGAAACAGTCTAAAACATTTAGAGTAAATGGGGCAGGCTTTTTAGAAGGATATTTTATTTAAAGTAACTGAAGAAAAACACAACAAAAAGAAGAAAAAGCATTTTAAAAACACCCACAAGATTGTATGTTCATCACATCAAAAAAGCTTTGGTAGGAACAAAATAAAATGAAATGTGTTCTTCACCAATGAGCAAGGCTTGTTCAATTATAAAAGAGTAAAGTGATAATACAAAGCCAGAGACAAGGAACTGGCCCAGCACTGGGCTTCCCACTGCTGTATGCATAGGAGTGAAACAAGCCACACCTCAAAAAGATGGAGACAAGAAGGAAAAAAAAACAGAATGGAAGAAGATAAACTGTATGTTTTCCTATACATAGCTCCCATTGCATCTGAAGGAAAACTTCACATCTAAAAGTGGTTGAACTCCGCAAAGTGGCAGAATTCCAGTTTGTGGGTGATTGTTGAAGAACACTAGAAACATATCTTTTTTTTTCTTGGAGATAAAATTCATATTCAGATGTTGACCTTTTGCCATGAGCTAGGAAGCCATTAATAAAATTTTATTTTAACATCAACAAGCCCAAAATGCTCTGAAACATCAACTTTACAGGATACATTCTTCAGTATCCTTTATTATAAATGTTATACAGACAAAGGCTGAAACAAAAAAAATCAATTTTTTAATATATCTCATTCTACCACGGGGCATAAGAAACATTAATGGTTTCTGCATCCACATGGTTACAACTATTATCCTGCCATTTTAAGGTGGTACACATACAGTAGTCTTGGCTTACATTTGGGAGGGGGCTATGGGTGCTCTTCTTGACCATTTTCTAGATGCCAGTTAATAAGCAATAGCCCGGGATCTTCAGAATCATGCCAGTGCTTGCTTCACTCATCCAACATCCTGATATTTGCACAAGCACTGATCAGCAGACAGTAGAGCAACTTAAGACTTAATGATCCCAATTCACAACCCTGCAGGGGGGACAAGAAGCTGCCTAAAACCTATTAAGAGATGTTTCCCTGGGTCTTTGCTACTGAAGGAGCAAAAAGGTCAAGCATGGGGTTTTGTGTCATCTCTGTTCAGATCTTCTCGGGCTGTGATTTCGTTCTTCAGCACCCAAAAGTGTTTCTAAGACTATCTCATAGTACAAATGGAATGGGCATCACCACCTTGTGCCTGCTCATAGCTTCCTACCTCTCCAGAGAGCCAAAACCTTCTCTGGGTGCTCCTACTGGGTTGTTATTTGGGATACATTACTGTCTCCTAGGCAAGTGTAGATACAAGAATACACTGGTTGCAAAAATGGTTCTAGCAATGCTAAACCCTGAGCTCCTTGACAGCTTTGTTCCTGCTCTGCTGAGAACCTGGTTTGTTTGTTTGTTTGTTTGTTTTCCCCCATTTTCTTTTTATTCAACAAATCTCCCAGAGCTCTATTGGCTCCCTTGATTAGTTTAGCCAGCATCAGTTCCTGTGGCTTAATTCAAACCACTAGCCAACAAAAAGGAGAATGGGCAGCTTAGTCTTCATGGTCCTCCAAACTCACATCCAGAGATATCACCTATCTGCTTAAGCTGCCTGTAGTTCCCTCCCTAAGGTTTGGAAGTCACCTTTCCTCCACAGAGCATTCAAGGCTCCGATCATTGGACTTCGTTTTATATAACCAATCTCCTTCCTAAAACACGCCATATATATCTCAGTAAAAATATCATGAACACACAGGTCAAGGATCTGCATTTTAGGATATCATTTTATCATATTGCTGACATACAAACAACATATGTGCAGTTTCCTTTTCAGTTTACATAATAATGTAAAACAGCAGAGCCAACCATGGGAAAAGAAGACAGAAAAACATACCAGAGAAACCACTGCTGAGAAATTCCCCTCTAAATCTATTCTGGAAGCTATTGGGGCCAACTGGGCAGAAGAAGGAGACGAGGAGTAGATGACTGGTCCTAGAGGGCAGTATTAGCATCATTAACTAGCATCATTAACTAAATAGAGGAGTAGTGGTGAGGAAGGGGGTGCCAAAGAGAGCAAGGGCACAGGTCCAAATTCCTCCAAGGGCACCAGCACCCAAGGTCCTAGGACCTGCTGTAAGCAGAAATGTTGGAAACTGGTGCTGCTTCTCCTTGTGCATTTTCACGTGCTATTAGTATTTCGTATTTATAGTCAGTTTTATGTTGCTTTGTTTGGATTTGTTGGACCAACAAGGAAGTGGGCAGCAGGCTCCAGAGCAGTTTGTTTGTTTGGTTGGTTTTGTTTTGTTTTGTTTTTTTGAGGCCATAAGGAAATGGAAAACTGAGAAAATGCTGAGCCAAGGAGGAAAGGAAGTCCAGGAGGTTGACCAAGAGTAACTGGGTTTAAAAAGAAACAAAAGAGGGAGAAATCAGAAGAGGCAAGAACAAAATTGTTAGGTGAAGGCAAAGGCCAGAATCACCCAGAGAAGAGCACAGTGCTTTGACACACCAAGAAAACGCTCTGTTTTCATTTCGTTTACTCCCCAGTTGTAGAAGCACATGGACTACTACCCACAAATGAATGCACCACCTGGACTCTTACAGGAATGTTCTTATTTACCCTGAAAATAAAACTTACGGTTAGTCAGGAGACAGGATCAAATATTCTAACAGATGCCCAAAATAATGATGACAGTTTAAGCAAGTGGTTCTCTGCCTGTAGCTTGTCATCTCCCACAGAGGTCACATCTCAGATATTTACATTATGATTCATAACAATAGCAAAATTACAGTTATGAAGTAGCAATGAAATCATTTTAAGGCTAGGAGGGGAGGGGGTCCCCACAACATGAAGAACTGTGTTAAAGGCTCACACCATTGGAAAGGTTGAGGGCTACTGATTTAAACCAAAGAAAACTTTGTTTCCCAAAGCTGTTCGAATTGCATGCATTCTGGCCTGAGCAAGTGTTAATTCTGTATCATATGCTCAGCCCAAACAACGCTGGGTTTTCACATGTCTTCAGTACACAGCTTCCAAAGAGGCAGGAGCAGACACTGAGAGGCAAGCAGCAGCATTGTCCAGCAGCCTACTGGACAATGTAGAAGTAGAAGTAGAAGTGAGCTGGGAAGATCCTGGCCCTGTTCATGACCAGCTGCATAACCTAAATCAATTACTTTGCCTAGTTGTCAGTTTTCTTATATAGAGAAGAGGATTAAACTGATTCCTCATAAAGAAGAGTTGTGAAAATTGCTAGTATTGTAGAAAGCATTTGGCTCACAAAGTGGCAGTTGATAAATGACAGTAATTAATAATTTATTAGCATTATTATATTTAATAAGAATTGGCCAACTATAGCCCATGGGTCCAATTTGACCCACCACTTATTTTTGTTAATAAAGTTTTACTGGAACATGGCCCTGACTATTTTTTCATATATGTACTACATTTGCATTTGTCCCAGGAAGGCAGAGCTCAGAAGCTATACCAGAAATGATATGTGCAGAGAAACCTAAAATATTTACTATCTTATCTGGTCCATACAGGGAAATGTTTACTGAGCCCTGATCTATAAAATCAAACAAATATTTTTATTCTAGAAAAATAAATTGTTTCCTTTGTTGCAATGTAGAGCCATTACACATATTTCACATTATTGCAAAAAAAAAAAAACAGAGAGAGAGAGGGAGAGAGAAATGCTGGGAAGTGTCTAGGACAGTGTGAAGTGCACAGTAAACACTCTGAACCTCTCAGTCTTACTCTGTTTCCCATTCTGTATCTTCACCACTGGTCCTATGAGAACAGCACTACCTGTATGCCAAACATCACAAGACAAAGCCAAACCTTGTATTTGGATGTGCATGTGGCAGTGTGAGACTCAGTCATTGTTACAATCCCCAGAGCAGTGAAGCCTTGAGTTTGATGTGCCAGGGGCTACTATGCACATCTGTAATGACTATCTACCAGCAGGAAAACTAAAGTCCATGTGCAAATGATGAGAAGTTATTCATATTAATGTGCCTGAAGTCCACACATTTTTGAATAGGAAGGTATGAAATCGAAGTCACGAATGTGATAAATATAGATTATAAAAAATGGAATGACTTCTGGCTCATTAAAATATTTATTAAAGGAACAAAGGAGAAGACGGACAAAAAGCAAGAAAATGAAGAGAGAGGCATTTTTTTTCCAATGGTCTTCTATTACCTTTCCAATGAACAAAAAAATTATTGCCCACTATTTATCTGTGGCACTCTACACATAACCAGCCCCTCTCATTTTTGTCTCATCAACTGTATTATTCCTCTAGAAACTTCTGTAAACTGCCTCTATCCATCTTAATTTCATCATCCTTTATGCATCACTTTCTATCTGTCTGAAACAGTTTATCTGACTTTTTTTAATGCATATTTTCTTTGGCAAAACTATTTTAGCAATCAGTTGTATGGATGATTCATCACTTACAAGCCATGTATAATGATGTACATAGATTATATGTGCTTGTTCTTCTCTTAAAATAGCTAAATAAATGATAAAATATTAGATAAAAATTACCATGAATTTGTTTTTAATATTTCCCACAGTTCTGGACACGCACACCTGAATTCCTCTCCCTAACCTTCACTGCTCCTTATTTTACACCAGGCCTCTTCTGGAAGGTCATTTCCTTCAGAGAATTCTTTGCACATCATGAGGACCCTCTCTTATATGTTCTTGTAGCTTTTTATAGTTCTCTGAGATACTTAGCATAGTTTAAACTTTGTTTGTTCAACTCAGTTATAATCTCTTCTCTTCCATACAACATATTTCAGCACCAATTCTAACAACCATTCAAATGTCATTTTCAACCTCTAATAAGACAAGCATCACATCAGTTCTTCTTACTAGACTGTCTCATCATTAATATTTTGGTACACTGTAAACAATGCTGAATACCAATTAATTAGATTATTATATTAAGACAAAGACTTTTTAAAGTTTTAGAAGATTACTATTGGAAATAAGAGGTTGCTGGTGAGATAAAGTTAGATAAAGTGTTATGATGAAGGTGAGGTCACCTTTTAAAATGCATCTCCTAGGGGCTGCTGTACCAAGCAACTTTTCAGTAGACAGAGGTATGATTTTTGTATCCCCATTTTACAGAGGAGGAAATTGAGACTCACAGAATTGGAATGATTATATGAAAGCCACGCAGCTGGTTGGTAGTATAATATGAACCAAAACACATAACTCCCAACCCTCAGTCCATAATGGCCATTAACAGGCAGGGCATGCTGAGTGAGCTTGAATACTAGAAATTGTTGATACATTTAGGAAGACAGGGTTTGGAGCTGTCAGCAGAACCTTCCAGGTGCAATGCCATGTAACACAGACAAACATTCCAGAGTGGGCAGAAGACGGAAAAGGAAATGAAGCCCTCGGGGTGGGAGTACAAAAGATTACAGGTCTGTGAGGTAGTGTAAAGGACAGAGGTTGGGATATGAGTTACTAATAGCCTTCAAATCCGTCCATGTTACCACCCAATGGGAAGGAAAATATCTGTGTTTTACCATCAAAGATGCCCAAACAATTGGGAAATGGGGGTATCTTATACAAGAACACTCCACTCATGATACAGGTATCATGGCAGCAAACGGGTTATTGGATAACAGAAATCACTTCATCTTTCTTGTCTTCCTATGCCAGTGGGTGATAAAGGTTCATAAAAACAGCATGTCAATTCTGATGCCAAGCTAAAGTGAAAGTTATTTTCTTGAGTCCTACAGAGCAACACTGCTTATGTTAAGAAATGCCTTTTGTTCTCAACATAGAAAGGTCCTTGAAAATCAGACACATCCTGTTGTTTCTTCTGCTTGCCTCTTCTGAACTATAGACAATGATTATGAGCTTAAGAAGAAATAGTTTGGCTAAAGAGAAAAAAAATTGTTTGGTTAAATGTGATACTTTTGTAATTACTTCTCTAAGTGGGAAGTATATTCAAATTTAAGAATAGAGGGAGAGGAAAACCTATGAACTGAAACAGTAATCATAACTCTTAGAAATAGGATAGAGAAAATTGTAGTTCTTTCTAATTCTATCTTGAAATTAATGAAAAATAGCTTAGTCAGCAGATGGTGCTGTTTCTAGAAAATGGGAGAACCTTTAAGAAGTGGGACCTAGGGGGGATGAGTTACCCTTTGCAAGGACATTTAACCCCATTTTTACCTCTCCCTTTTACTTCTAAGACACATGAAGTAAGAAGAACCCATGCTACTTATTCATGTCATGGTGTACCACCTCATCCAAAAGCCAAAAGTAATGAAACAGAATGTAATGGACAGAAATCTTCAAAATAATGAGCCAAACTGTCAGGCATTTTGTCACAGTAAAGGAAAAGTAACTAATATGATATAAAATGTTTACACATACACATCAATCATATCAGAAGCACATCCTCTTACATTGCATTCCAACCAAGTTTTCAGTGAGAAAATGACAAAGCAGTATGGTAGCCTAACTTGATAGACAGTGGTCAAGAACTAACAAAACCTTCCCTTCAGCCCCAACCCTGAAGTAAACATTGTTGGTTAGTCATAGGACCTTGGAACACATTCTTTCTCTCTCTCTAGACCTCATCTTCCTCACCTGTAGGAGGTGAAGCCATGGTGGATTACACCCCATGGCCTTGAACAACTGTAAAATAGACTAGACTGGTGTTAAATTGTGAAGTCATTAAAGCTGTGGTATATGTTGAAGGTTTCCTTTGTGTTAACAAGAAACTAGAACTATTTTAGTAAACATTTGGAAAGTGAAGTACACACGGGGATACATGTGAATATTAATTGAAATGCCTCAAGGCAGCATTTTAAAAGTCTTTAAAATATTTATACACACTTAATAGAGATAATCTGGGCAGAAAAGCAGATTCTTCATACTTTGGTTCATAGCATACTTTATTAATTAGTTTTAGGTGACTGAGGTTCTAAAATTAAAATGACTTGTATGTGAGTCCATGTAATGATGAGTTAAAAGACAACAGCCTTTATTGAAAGACAATGAAGTACTTAACTGGTGAAAACACTATTAGGTGTTCGCAAAATTCAAGGAACTACAATAATGAATGCCCTGACCTAAAATGCCCATTGGCGCAATAGTCATGCAAGTGTTATGGGAGTAACCAATCATTCTCTGCTCAAATTTAAGGTTTGTTCCACAAGCTAGACCCCACACATGGCATTATTATTAAGGTCAAGAACTTGTGGCTACATAGATTATAGTCCCTAGGGCAGAACCTACTATTATTATTCTGCTAAACAGACATAGTGTTAAAATGATTCCTGGTGACTCTATTGCACCCATAGATCAGCACATCTCTCAACCTTCATCAGAGATTCTTATTTCAATAGCTGCTGTTAACAGGGCTACCCATAACTAGTGAATGTTCAAAGAATCAGAGATTTCAGTGTGTTTAGCCCTAAATGGGACATCTATAACCTATGTGTACCTCCTTTTTCCCTGCGAAGGTTCAAGGATTATTGTAGAAGAGGGGAAAGGAAGGACTATGAAAGCCAGAGGTAACTGACGACTATAAGAAAGCAGTATTTTTTTCTGGAAACAACAGATAGGTTATACATGTGAACTCATACAGGTTGCACACATAAAACCTATGCAAGCGCAAGACAGAATAAATGCCAGAATGGAAGAGGAGGGAATGGAATCCCATGTCTGGCTAAAGAGCTATTGGCAATGGACATGTTAGGAGAGAGAACAATGGTTTTCCTTAAGGGTGTGACACCTGGTAGGTCTACCATGCTCCAGAACAGCTCCAACACCAGAGAGTATTTGAGTTTACAAATAGGAGATAAAAACCCAAAGTTGAGAGTGTCTGGATATGGGAGTGATCTGGGATGTGCCAGGGATGCATAGTTGATTACCATCAAAATACATCATTTAAAAACCCTCAAAGAATTAATTAATTTTCAAAAATGTCAGAGAAATTGAGTCTCCCACATAGGATAGGAACAATCCTAAGAGAAGCAGTTCATGGAAACTCAAAGTATTTCAAGTATTGTATATAAATGAATTGTTTCAGGTCAAAATGACAGTTGGAAACATCAAGAACATTTTATAGATGAGGAAATTGAGGCTGGAAAGAAAAACTGTCAAATTTTCCTGGGACACATAGTCTAGTACCCAGGAGAAACAGAATTCAAACTAAAATATGTGTGTCCTTCCCAGTGTTTCTTCTCATTTTAGATGAGTTAATACTGATGCATCTCTTAGCCTTAGTGTTCAAAAATTTTTCAGATTCAAGGAGACAATAACAAATAAAGAAAAGGCGTATCAAACATCAAGAATAATTTTTTTCTGTTACCTTCAGGTTCTCTCCTGTAATGTAGAAGTAACAGGTATGGACTAGTGTTTCATGATTCATTTTAGTGCCAAAGAAGGAAAAAAGAACCTGCAAGCTGAACTACAAGACACCCAGGCTCACTTTCAGACCTAAATTCACAGAATACATATTAGAGAGGGCTATGCTACATGGTGTTTGCAAAACAGGAGCTTCTGTGGAGTACACTGGAAGGCATACTAGGCCAAAGGAACAGAATTACAAAATCACCTAATGAAAACAGTTCTAACATTGTTGTTGACTGTGTCTACCTCTCTCTGTCACAGACAACAAAATCTAAGCAACTGCAGAAAGTGATTCATATGCAATGAAATGTCTCTGCTACAGACTACAATCTTTGCTGGCTTACTGAAGCTCACATATGTACCCACCCCTCGCCATGATGCCCTCCTAGAAACCATTCCAGCCTTCCAGAACTAACTATGGTTTTCTAAAATCATAATATAAGGTTGTCTCTGTGTCTCAGTGGGTACTGACCTCTCAGCCCAGACAACCTTTGCTTCTTTCCTGCTGTTTCTCTTCTGTGAGGCAGATGTTAATGTATTGTTGTCCTCCTATTCATCATGTCTGTTCAAAGTGTAATGCTTGTCCCCATAGCCTCTCACATCCCCATCAGTTACAAGATCTAGCACATGTTGAAGTTTCAAATACATGACATCAAAATTTTCTTTTAATTATCTCTTTTAAGCATCTCTGCTTTCTAACACGTACCTTCCAAGTTAAGGACCATTTGTCTGGTTTCCTAGACTTCAGTAAGTCTTATCAGGACAGGGCTGAAGCTTGTCCCTATGAAAACTTCAGTGGCCTGATCACTATTTGCACATTGTAGATGAACATCTTCAATATTGTTAGGAACCTCCACAGTCACAAATTATTTTTCCAATGGAAAAACCAAGGGGGAAAATTGTTAGAAATTCAGCATACTGAAGATTAGTAACTTTCCTTGCTCTCTTGTGTACTTATATTATGTCCATGCTTCTCATTAGTTTAGTCACCAAATAGTATATATAAGTTTATTGAGTCTTATAAAGGTGATATATAGTGTGCATAAAATTAATGTGTATATACATATATTAAAGAATCATAGTTATATACCTATATACAGATACATATATATTTATGTTTAGATGTCAAGGTACTTGATAAATATTACATAAACTTACTAGTATAATACATAATAAATATAAATGTATTAATAATACGTAGATAAAATCATAGACATGTACACACACATACACACACACAAATAGTGTAGTCTTCCATGACCTCTAGTGGAATGAGCTTCACATTTGAATATTTCCTGATTCAAACCTGTTTAAACAAGGAAGCCAAGTTGGAAAAGATGCCTTAAAGAAAGCATATGTTCATCAGTGTGTTTCACATCCCCACTGTTCCAAGAGCTAGCACTTGCTAAATTTTCATGAAATTTTCAGGCAAATGGACGGAAGTAGAAAAGATGATCCTAAGTGAGGTAACCCATCCCCAGAAAGATGCACATGATGTACTCACGTATAAGCAGATATTAGACCTGCTTATCCTGTCTGTAGTGTGGAAGATAACCACACTACAATCTACAGACCCAAAGAAGCTAAGTAACAGGGAGGGCCCAAGGGAGGATGCCAGAATGTCACTCAGAAAGGGAAACAGAATAGACTGCAGAAGTGGCTACAGAAAGGGAAATGGGCAGGAGATGGAATGAGGAGGGACACCAGGGTGGCGATCAGATGCAGGGAGAACGGGGTTGGGAGATGAGAGAACTGGGAGCAAGAAGGGAAACTGAGGGGGGACACCTCCTTGTCAAACTGGAGGCCTGTGACAGGGCAGGCTGCTGGGAGGGTACGGGTGCACTTTAGCTGAGACTTCTAAAGGGGAAAGGGAGCAGGGAAGGACATGAAGACTGAAGTGACCACCTCTTAGCCAGGCAGGAATAGTGGAAGGAGGGGAACAGCACCCACCAATAAAAGCTTCAATCCAAAAATTACCCTGCCTACAAGAAGTGCAGGGAGAAAGAAGGAACAAGAACAAGGATTGAGGGAATGTTCAACCAATAATTGGTCCAACCTGAGACCCACCCTATGGTAGAGAGCCAGCCCCGGACACTAATAATGTCTGTTTTGCTTGCAGACAGGAGATTGACTTGACTGTCATCTGGGAGGCTCCAGCCAGCAGTAGATTGAGACAGGTGCTGGGACTTGCAGCCAAGCATGGAGCGGAGCTCCAGGGGTCCTATGGAAGTGTTGGGGAAAATATGGAAGGACCGGGAGGACAGGAACCTCATTAGAAGACCCACAGAGGCAACTAATCCAGACCCATGGAAGCTTACAGAGATCGAGACATCAACCAAGGAGCATGCATGGTCTGAACCTAGGCTCCCTGGACATACGTGGCTAATGGGTGATTTGATCTTCATATGGGGCTCCAGGCAAATGAAGAGGGATTTATCTCTAACATGGTCTCTATTGCCTGCTTTTGGATCACTTCCCCCTGACAGTGTTTGTGTGGCCTCAGACAATGAGGATATGCTCAGTTCTGATGTGACTTGAGGTGCGAAGGAGGGTTGATATGGAGGCGCTCCCCTTTTCTGGGGGAAAAGGGAGAGGGAAAGAAGAAAAGAAGGAAAAGGGGGCTAGGAGGAGAGGAGGGAGGGGAATCCTTGAACTATAAAGTAAATACACTGAAATTATAAATAAATAAATAAATAAATAAATAAATAAATAAATAAATAAATGGCATTAGAATTTGTGGTAGGGTTTTCTTTTAAACATATGTATTTCAGTTCTTCACTAATAAGGTTCAATGTCAGGAATTAATGGTTTCAATAGCAGCTGAGGTCCATGTAACTGCTCTGACAGGTTGTTTTAGATGTAAACTTTGTGTTTGTAACTAAGCTTGCCCATGTGGGTACTGCGCCAGGTACCAAGGCCTGGTACTACACACGGGGCCTTACATGGAGCCCATGTTCAAAGTGCTACTCCATCTGATTCTTTCTCACAGACATCACAATCCTCTGTGGAGACCTGGGAGGCAAGAAGAGGAAGAGGCAACCGATTTCATGAGCTTCACAGAAATAGAGAGATGGAAATGTAAAGACTTGCCTATCTATTGCTGTTCCCATGAGCTCTGAAGGAACAGGGGAGCTCTCTCTTCTTTCCTTCACCTTTTGCCCCGTAAGCATGATGGAAACTCAATACACATTGACTAAACTCAATAATGAATATAGTGAGGAAGCAGTCAACACACATGGAAGTTTTCTGAAGCAAGGACCTGGGCTCTGAATTCTTGATTTCTATAATATGACCTCACTGATAAATGAAGGTCATTGTTGTCAGTCTATTCCTCAGCCTTAAAAGTAACTTAAAATGATTTAAGTATTTTATATTTAAAACCGACAACTAGTAAGTTTGTCCTTACTCCAAAAAGCAAAAAAGCAAGTCATGGTAGTTTTACTACTTTCTTTAAATAATTTACTCATAAAATTATCACTAATGTCATACCTATATAGATATACATGAAATATCCCACTATAGTAGTATATATATATACTACTATAGTGGTATAGTATATATATACTACTATATATATATATAAGTATATATATACTTATATATATATACTACTATATATATACTTATATATATACTTATATATATGTACAAAGCAATTCAATATTTGTACTTTCATTAAAATACATA
This sequence comes from Pachyuromys duprasi, assembly GCA_028658305.1. Lineage (NCBI taxonomy): Eukaryota > Metazoa > Chordata > Mammalia > Rodentia > Muridae > Pachyuromys > Pachyuromys duprasi. The sequence continues at coordinate 75,634,162 of CM053765.1, read as the reverse complement.
TTCTGATATACATATATACATATATATGTCTATGTAATAGGATACTATTTTCTTGACCCCTAAGCTTGCCCATGTGGGTACTGAGGGACCCAGCGGTTAGCAAAGAACAGGCTGTTCCCTGTCTAGAAAGCCAGGTTTAAAAAAGAGGACAAATAAATAGTTCTGCTGTCCTGGTAGGAGAGATGAAAGACCATAACAAAGGTTCTGTCAATTTAAGAACTACATTTTCTCTGTTCTTAAAGAACAATGCCATGAACAGTACAGCTCAATAAATATGTACTCGATAAATCAAGCAATCTATTAACCTGAAATTAACAAAGCAAGTATTTAAAGAAGCATCTGACCACGAGGAAATGACTCAGACAAACATACACTGCCTTACTTTCCCTTTAAATCTGGGGGAGTCTCCACTTAAGGGGCGAGTTTTCTTTGAAGGACATTCAGAGAAACCCTAAGAGGAAAACGTGTGGCCAGGGAGATGATTTAACGACTCAAACCCTGCTCTGGAAGCTTGACCTTCACTCCCTGGGTGTATTCCCCAACAAGCCTGCAAGTCATTTCTGGAGCTTAAACCAGTTGCTCATACTTCACTCACTCACTCCAAGTCGATATAGCACATAGATGCTTGTAGCCGAGACTTTACTGCAGCAGTATTCACAATAGCTAAGTGATAGAACCAACCAAGACATACAGCAACAGGAACTGATAAGAGTCTGTGGGGCATACAGACACAGTGGAATTATTTTCAGCCATTAAAAAAAAAAAAAAGAATGAAGTGGGGCTATAAAGGTTGCTCAACAATTAAGAGTACTTACTGCTCTTGTAGAAGGCATGGGTTTGATTCCTAACACCTACCTGGTGGCTCACAACCATCTGTAGCTCCCGTTGCAAGGAATCCTAAAGCCTTTTTGCTGACTTCAATCAGCAATGTACACACGCATATGCGCTACACAGACATACATGCAGGCAAAACACCCAAACACGTAAAATAAAAGTAAATAAGCCTTTGGAAAAAAAAAGAATGACGTGATATCATTTGCAGGAAAATAGATGCAGCTGGAGGCAATATTATTAAGTGAATTAAGATCAACTCACAAAGACAAAGACCTCTCTCTTTTAGGGTGTCTACATTTTAGACAGTCACATAAAATTATATATTATATATTATATATTTTAGATAGTCACATAAAATTATATATTAATATATTAAATGAAAGTAGATGTGAATTGTCTAGAGAACAAAGACAACTGATGAAAGAAGTGGAGGCAGGAAGGGAGGAGGTGGAGAGAAGACACTCACCATATAATATTCTCCTATAAGCAAAACATTATTTAAAATCTTTATACCAATAAAGAGCATAATAGAATCACTAGTGCATATGTCTAAAACCCACTGACCTCTTCTCTCTGCTCACAGATAATTATGCAATTAGGCATGAAGTTAACATGAAGCAAAGGTCAGAGGCCAAGACATACAGAAAAGACAGAAAAAGATACAGTAAGACATATTGGCAGAGGGTTACAACAACATGGAAGCTCTGAAAAGTGTGCGATACATTCCCTCATATCTAGCAAATTCCTACTTCCTATTCAAGGCCAGATCTCAATTCAACAGGATAACGTTTCCAAGTACTGATATGGGAAGAATTTACATAGGTTTTCCTTTTAGAATTTGCATTAGGCGATATAAAAAATAAACCTGGCCTCAGCTTGCTCCCGGCTATTGATTCCCTTCCTTCTAAAGGAAGGTTCAAACATATTCCCCATGTCTGTCACACAGAAACTAGAACCCTCTGAGTCATTCTTAATAAGCTAGTTCAGAAGACAGATACACGTAATTACAACACTGTAAATATTGCAATGATTTTCAGGTAATACAGTTATAACTATTACATTTTCTGTTCTTATTGTATGCTGGTAACCATCCTGAATGTTGCATATTTTATTTAAAAAATCTGTGAAATGAGCAGTCTATTTTCTAAGTTAAAAAATATATGCACACACACACACACACACACACACACACACTAAACCTGAAAGGTTATATAACTCCCTATCAACTTTGCATGTGGGAAACAGCAGAGCTGGGATTTGAATCCAAGTGAGTTTGACACCAGGGCCCATTTTTCAGCCACAGCTAAATGGAGGATGCCGGGCTTTGTGAGTGTTAATCGTACCTCTTGACAAGCTGCATGTTCCCATTTTAAAAGAGTGATTGAAAGGCTTGATATAGCCCATTAATTTTATACCCACTTGTATCAAAAATCTCTTCAATTCCCTTTGCAGCTTTCCTGCTTTCATTTTCAACTCTTCCTCCCTCCGCTGCTCTTGCCCTCTATGTGCTCACACAGAACCAAGTCCACAGACTCCTCTAGCAAAGTCCCTCAACATTTGAGGGGCCTGTGACCAAACACCCTCCTCTTCCAACTGCACAATGCTGAATTTGCATGGTATTGTCTTTCTCAGAGCCTTAGATACTCTTCATCTTAATGACTAAATATTCTTATTAACTATACATCATTGCTGTTTAATTGATGTCGAATTACTTCTTCACTCCCTAATGCTAGAATCTAAAGGAACTTGGTTCCATTCTGCCTGTCCTTAAAACACAGAGGCCACTAAAACAAACAACACAGAAGAGAAGAAAAGGGTGAACTCTCTGCACATAATAATTTTTTAAATATATGAAAACTGATCTTAAAAATCACTCATCATAAAATCCAGTAAGAATCCTGATAGTGTTTAGAGTAGGTGAAAGGTCACAGGCAGGAAAGTAACTTGATACCAAGCCTGATGACCTGAGTTCTATCTTCATAACCAACATGGTGGAAGGAGAGATTTGACTCCACAGTTGTCCTCTGATTTTCACATGCCTATAATATCACATGCATTGCCACCCACATATACACAATCAATCAATCGATCAATCAATATTTTATATGAAAGAAAGTTGATTGCATTTAACAGTTGTTAAGTTTGTACTATGTGCCAGAAAATAACAAGTACAATATTTTTCCATTTAATGCTGAATCATAATGTCATGCACAAACTAACTACAGGTAGAATAAAAGTAGCTCCTGCAAAATATAAAGAAAATGTTAAATGAAGACCCAGAAGAAACCCCTGGATTGGCATACTAGGAAGAACCTAACTTTAATAACCTAACTAATAACCTAATGACTGCAACAGGATTTTTGGTCAAAAATAAATTTGTATTTACACTATCCTGATATGATTTTAAATTAGTCATTAACTGCCTATTCCTGCTACTCAGCATGTACAGTTCCAAGCGAACTGTCTTGACTCTGTCACCAGCTCCATTTTACAGTTGTAACTGTGGCTAGAAAAAGGCAAATAAATAAGTTGCACAAAGTCAGACAGCCTGCCTAAGCAACTGACAGGATTAGAACCAAACACAAATTAACTGCTAAGTCTACCTGCTCTCAGGATGGCTGTAAGCTACATACATGGATGTTGAACTATTGGAAAGTCAGTGGGGATTCAGAACACAGAATAAAGAAAACAATTTCTCCTCCCAAACACTACAGTAAAGGCCTAGTTGTGTCTGGAGTGAAGACAATGCCCTCCGGTACCTTTAAGGGTAATTTTCTCAGTGGTGTCCGAGGGACTTAAAGCAATCCGTCGGACAGCATTCCCTTCCTAAAAGGACTTCACTGTTGAAAAGGTTGTCATTTGTTTTTGGCATTTCCTCCTGAAGCTAAAAAAAGACAGTGTAAAGTTGCCAGAAAATGTGAATTGGAGATAAAAGGCCCCGGGTTGGTCAGATGCTCAGGCCATAAGCAAGTACTAAGCTGAGGATTAGAATGCCAGGCACCTCATTTCCAAGCAAAAACTCTCTGTGCTAACACTGTGGCTGTTTCCCCTCTGTCTTGGCTTACAAGTCCATCCTACCCTGCCTATGTAATCCCCATGTTTAGGAAGTAGCCAGTCAAAGGCTCCTGAGAAGATTTAAAATGTTCTGAAGCTCCAGGAGCCCAGTGTTCTTTTGATCCTGCCTAGAAGATTTGGCAGAAAGAGTTTAAGGAACAGGTTGGAAAGAATTATAGGAAGGGGCTGTTCTATTTGCTGGTGTGAACAGGGGACTGAAAGAAGTGGTCTATGGGAAAGTCGGTCTTCTCACTAATAAATTAGACTTCGATGATTTAAATAAAAGGGCATATTGTATAGGGACAAGGAAAGCAAAAATATCTCTTAAAACTTTATCCTGGGCAGCTGCTATTTTCCAGGTTAGTAGAGTGCAGCAGATACAAGGCCAAGCACATTACATGGCTATAACTGAAAATTAACAGTGACCTGCAAAACAGAAGCTAGTAAGCTCGTTTACCCAACCAAAGGGAAGAAAGAAAACTTTGGACCAAGGCCATAAAGACTAGAACTAGTATTTCTAGACTTCAGCATCATGTCTGTAGGATGTTAAGGCCTTTATATTCTTTGTCATACACTCCATTGATGCAGCAGCTATCTAGAAGGAAGCTTTCAAAGGGAACAAACAAACGAAAGATGTGAAAAGGCACAAAATAGCTAAGAGTGAAAGAACACAAGGAAAAAGAAAAAGTTAGTCAAACTATGCAAGAAGGACCCAAGTCCCACCAGAAATCACCATGACCAGACACTACAAAGGAACATATTTGGTAACTACAGTATTCATAGAAGATACGTGTATACCCACTTTGACTTATTTTTTGTTTTGTTTTTTATATCCTGACTATTCCTCACAGGCCATGAGTCTGCTTCTCACCCCTTCTCCAATTGTAGAAAGACTAACAAGGCATCCTTCTCAGGAGGAGAGTCTTCGGCGACTCTCCGGGAGCCTTGGCATGGTTCACAGCCTATCACTTCTTCCTCATTCTAATTGTTGTTTACCTGTTTATTTTACCAGTAGACTGTGGGGAGGAAATGAGCTACATTCAGTTATATGGTCATTGATTACCTGGATGAAACAATGATGAATTCCTTTCAGCAATGTAGAGTGCTTTTGAAAGTACAGTAAATTCTAGTCAGCCTTCCATAGGACACTTGACAATAAGCCAACCCCAGATGATGGTCAAAGACAGGAAAAATTATATGGCCAGCAACCACTAGAGATACTAAAGAGGAAGCACTGGTTGGTCATCTTTACCCCAGGACACAAGAGGACAATTCAATTCCCAGGACTTTGTACTTCACAAGCACCCTTTCTAAGCCATTGTCTCCATCGATAATGTAAAGTTTGAAGCCACATAGAGAGTAAGAACTAGCCATTTTCCCAGCCCTGAGGGAATGTTGGCAAATCTAACACCTTTCCACTATGAAACAACATGTGAAGGTGTGAGCGGGTCTGACCTGCCGTCAAATAAAAGGATATCACAGGATTCTGCCAGAACATGATCTCCAGTCAAGCACATTCAATGCTTGCCACTCCCAGCGTCATGTTGATCTGGACAAACTCTGTAAGATCAGTTTCTGAGACATAAGCAGGAAGATGGCTTTGTTTCTTCCTTTCCTGTGCAGGATGCACTCTGTTCCCACACTGTCCATTTTCACAAAAGGAAGGGAAGAAAGGAAAGGATAGGGGCGGGGAGAGAGGGAGGGAAAAATCTACTAGATAAGAAACTTACTAGGCCAGAGATCAGTAAATATTTTTCTGTAAAATTCTACAAACTAAGTATTGTGCTATCATAATATCAAGTTTTGAAATATATGTATATATGTATGTATATATATATATATATATATACATAATTTATCATGGTCATTACCATGATAATTGTAATACTAAAAATAGGTAGCCAGCCAAATTTGGCCATAAATGACTGTTCTCACTATTGGTGTAGGCAGAAGACAGTGAATGAATCTTATTATTAATCCAGCTTTGATTAGTGGGTAGATGGTTTCATGAAGCTTTATGTTCTTTGCTCAAGGAGATACTAGTTATTAGAGGCTCAAGAGCATTGTTGATTGATTAGTTATGTCTGCTGTGGATGTCAAAGGGGTCACTGTGCTGAACGCACCAATTCTGCCTCCTTGAGTGTACTAATAACTTTCTAAAGAAGGAATTCACGAAACAACAAATTTTCAAGCAGCTTGAGATCAACCAAAGCTGAATAATCACAAACTGACCATTCTGCTTTGTTCCCAAGTAAATCTTTTATTTGTTCTTTCATAAGTGGGTCACAAATCAGGAACTCCTGATTTAGAAAAAGGAAAAGTAAATCAAAAGTATATCTATAGATGAAATCTCAATGTAAATCATTCTTTTAGTGGTGGGATGAAGCAAGGTTACCATTTACATCTGAGATTGTATGTCCCGTTACCTAGGTTTAAGGAAGCACCTGGCCCTATGTGTAGCAAAAGCAACTGCAGTGGATGGGGCTAGTTTTCTTTTGGAAATAAATACAATGTTAATACTTCCAAAAGAGCCCTCTTGACAAGCAGAGTTGTAGTCGACAAAAGAGATGGTTCAAGAGACTTACTTTGATTTAATGTTAAACTTGCAAGTAAATATATAAAGCCTCAGTGTCATGAAATTAATTTAAAAGGGACATTTCTCCTTATGGCTCCCTGGAGCATTACAGATTCTCTGGTATTCTTCTGCCACCATGCAGGATGCCTTAAAGAACTAAAGCCATATTGTGGATATCAGAATACCTGGGTCAATGGGATAAATCATCTAAATGAATTGGTTGATGCAACTTCAAGTCCTTGGTAATAAGTACTCCTAAGCCCTGGCAGGTGGGCAGAAAGCCCCAGAATAAATCCAGTTTGAGAACAGCAGATGAGGAAATTCAAACAGATTTCCCAAGCATGTCAATTTTTACACATAAGACAATTTCTACTTAGCAATGTTATCCCAGGAGAATAGAAAATAATAAATATAGACAAAATGATGCATGCGTTGAAACATAAGTATGTCAGATATGGTGGTAAAAGTCTATAATCCTAGATATTTAGGAGGCTTGGAATAAGGATCATGAGTTCAAGGCCTACCTATGCTACAGAGTAAGTTCAAGGCCAACCTGGGACTCTACTTTAACAAACAGAGCAAAATGAAGGTAAGAATGTTCAAGGTCCTAGGTTCAGTCCCCAGTACCACAAAAATAAATTAATAAATAAATAAAACTTATACTATGGACTTTTTCAGAAGTTTGTAATGATTATATATATATATATAATTTTGGTTATCAATAATTTATTCTTACAGCAACAATAAAAATGTAAATCTAATTAGAAAATATGTACCAGTTTGACAGGGGCCAACATGAGCTAATTTTTTAAAGTTTTTATGCTTCTCTGTAAAATATAAAGTAAAAAGACAAAATAACATAGAAAGTCTAGTCCAGGTTACATAAGAAAGTGCTATCATATTAATCTATGGAGAGCTTGGAACAACAGATAATGCAGCTTTTACACTAAACGCAGTTCCAATTTTACTGACAATTTTGGACAAGCAAAGAACTTGTGGAGTACAGTGGCCAAATATAGATATAATTCTGTCTGTTTAAGATTTCTGTGCATTACTGTTCATAAAATATGTATGATTTTATCAACTTAAGAAGAGCAAGGTGTTGCTTCCCTTTAGAATAGAAAAAGTAAGGGAAAAACTGAAGAGTCAATAACTCTCCTCACTAAATGCTGGGGAAGCTTAATGAGTGGTCTGTATTTGAATGTTTTGCTCTGTCTTAGTTGTTGTCAAGTTGGAGGAAAATTTCCATCATTAAAATTCCAAATGGAAGACTGTGACCAAAATCAGAAATGAGGACGCTTGATTTTCCTATGTGTCATCTGCATTGCACTCAACCCACAAGCATGAATTTATTTATTACAATGAAGAAGAAGCTGCTATGATAGCAGGGGACCCAGGAGATCGTTTCACCTATGTTTTATTTGGGCTACTTATCCACAACAAAGCTAACAGCATTTTTAGTCCTTCTATAAAGGACATATCTGCAAGAACACCTAGGCTATTTCCCAGGTGTCTTTCTAAGCTCATATCCCCTGACCGCTGCTGTGCAAGTTATCACTGTATTAGATGATGTTGAACATATTTGATATGAAAGCATTGTCTGTGTGCTCCTAGTATCTAACGAGTCTCTCCCCCAGAGTTGCCGGTGAGGTGCTGATTAATTAACTGAGGTAGTGAAGCTGAATCATACAACAGCTGTTTCGAGACTTGTCATTAGCTTAGTCTCCTTTCCTGTCTATTAGCTTTCTTGCAGCCATGCCACTGAAATGCAAACCCAGGGAACTCACCATTTTCATCCACCTTAACACCTGTGTGTTAGTGGATGCAAAAGGGGCGAGAAGGGTCAGAGTGAGTTTTCATTTAAGGGAAATTGGAATGGGAAGCAGGTTTGGAAGAGAAGAGCAAAGTGAAGAGACGGTTCTGCGAACTCCCCAAGAGCCGTGTGTCTTGTCATTCGTCTTTGGCAGGTGACAATAGGGCTACGCTTCGCATGGCACATCAGAAGGGAATTGCCAGATCTCAGAAGCTGATGGGACAGTTCCAATACTTCTTCCTGAGACCTCCTGCCAGGGATAGAAGCCCTCCGCCATTCTGAGATGGGGAAGGACTGCAGTACAGAGCTGAGAGGCAGATGTAGAGACTCCACTGGAATGGTGACAGTTGGCAGAGCATTCCAACCTGTGGCCCTCTGCTGTCCCAAAGAGCAAGATGGTTATTTAGAGAGGCAGATCTATATTAAGCAGCAGATTGGAGGGAGGGCTGAGCTGATGAGAGACAAGCTCGTCATTTCAGTGTTCTGTGGTAAGAACAGACCAAAGGAAAAGGCAGAGAAATTGTATAAGTTTCTTCCTCTGCTCCTCCTTGACTCTTTTTTTCCTTCTCTATTTTTCCCTTTCTTCTTCCTTCTTCTTCTTTCCTCCTTTCTTCTTTCTTAACCTCTTTTCTACTTCCATCCTTCTCCATTTCTCTTTTCTGCCTCTCTGCCACTCTTGCCTTCCTTCTCCCTTCTTTTCCCTCCCTCCCTGCTTTGTTTCCTTTCTCCATTCATCTTCCCTTCTATTCCTTTCTTCTCTCCCCTCTTTCCTTTCCTCCCCCATCCCACCATTTGTTCTTTTCTTCTTCTTTCCCTTACATCTCCATCTTTTCTTTAGATATACTTTTACATCTATGTATAGATTCTGTGAAAAGCAACAATTGCTGCCATATGCCAGTCAACAAAATTAATTTATAACAATCTATGTCCATTTCATCCTAGGAACCAGCTGCTGACTTCGCTAAGCTCTATCTAGTCTCTCTCAAGGACTTGGTACAGAGAAATTGATGTTAACACCTTCTGTTGCTGTCATGATCGTCCTTTACCAATGTATTTGCTGCTGGTCTGCTTCACATTGGATTTACTTTATCACAAGAAACTGAACATGTTCAACTCTCAAAAGACTGGAAATTAAAGATGTGCTTAAATAGCAACTAATCAGGTCATCAGGGCATATAATAAAGAAGCCAAATGCAACCCCCAAATGCAGCAGGTGCTTTTTGTGTTAATGAAGCAGATAAATGCAGCAATGAATGTGCTGCTAGAGACAGAGCATCTGCCTCATGATAAAATTAAGTCTTGTGACAGAAATAAATCACTGTGGGGGAGACTGTAAGCTATTACCCAATAGAATTTTTCTTATTTTCTTATGTGACAGGATGTATTGGATTCCCCAACACTAGGCAACTAAGTGCACCCACAATTTGATGATAAATCAGAAAGACTGCAGGACTAGAAATTTAACAGCTACTTATTTTTCTGTGATGTAGAGATAAGGGGAAAATTTAGTGAGTATCTGTTAAATTGAGAATCTCCTGTTTTTCTGATAGTTTGATCCCCTGATTCTGTGTCACATCATCACACAATGCCAACAACCAGCAGTGAGGAAAATAGATTTTGGACTAAGATAAATAAGGAAGCTACTTATCTCGCTCTTTTTCTTCCAATATTCAGTTTTATCTAAAGAGTAGCATAGAAGGCTTCTTCTGACATAAAAATATACGGTTCTTATTAGACTTCCCTTTTCATCCCCTTCAATGGTCTTAAAAATCGCAACACCAGTGTGTTTTTCTCCTTAAAATATTTTCACAGTTGAACAATACAAAAGGAGAAATCCATATATCATGTTTAAAACACACAGAAACTAATGGAGCTGAGGCTCAGTTTACCATACTTGATAAATGTGGCTGGTAGGCACACACCTGCACCTATCCATGATTCCCTTCATTATAGTACTTTATGAATGGTGAAAGTGGGGGCAAGCGATGTGTCTCCCCAGGCTGTACCTCAATCTTTTCACATTGAGTTTTTACACTACCCCAAGTCCTTTGCTAATATTTGCAACAATCACTGACTATCATGCCAAATGATATAGCTTGCCCTTGGAAATAGCAGAGAGGTATGAGTGACTGATACTTTTATTCCTTCCTGGTACTTTTTTTTAAGTAAAAACATTGTACTGCACATCTTCAGAAGGAACTTTATCCATAGTATAAAGACATAATGATGATCTAGGGACTAACATGTCAGAGGATACTGGGAAGCAATGTGATTTTTATTTAAGTCCAGCTGTACTTCCAAGGCCAGACTAAAACATTTCATTGTAAATGAGACCAAACGCATGATAATGCTGCTGTGAGGGAAGTTTTATTTCTCCCTACATTTTATAGAAAAGGAGAGTGAAGATGGCACTGGCTGGAGACACATTAAACATTCATCATGGATAATTATGGATCTCCTTCAGGAACTTCAGCTTGTCTTCAGAGAAAGCTAATTCCACATAGCAACATGAGGAAAGCTGTTAAAGAACCATAAACATACAGTGGATTCTACCCTTTAATTAGAGCATGGTGCCAAAGTAGATGCTAGAGAACCTAAGAGAAATGTAATGAGTCTATTGATTCAAGAAGAAAGGGGCATTTTGCGTCAAATCATACACTGAGCACAAAGCTTACCAAGGACTGGAGCAAGGAGACATGACTGTCAGGAAGAGGGTCATTCAATGTGGCTTATTATTCACTTATTATGATTCATACTCGGGTGTAGCCCATGGTAACTCAGTATCCAAGTGGGTTTCCCTAGTACAGGGAACAGGAACTATTTTTGACATGAACTCAATGACTAGCTCCTTTACCTATCCCCCCCCCCCCGAGGGAGGATCAGCCTTGCTAGGCCACAGAGGAGGACATTGCAGCCAGTCATGAAGATACCTGATAAGCTAGGGTCAGATGGAAGGGGAGGAGGACCTCCTCTAGCAGTGGACTTGGAAAGGGACAGGGAGGAGATGAGGGAGGGAGGTGGGATTGGAAGGGAATGTGGGAGGGGGCTATGGCTGGGATACAAAGTAAACAACCTGTGATTAATATTAAAAAGTTAAAATTAATATAAAAAATTGCAGGATACCACACAAGAACAGGAGCTGAAGACAGACGTGCTGTTGAGGACCTAGAAACCTGGCCCACACCTCTGTTATAGACTTTGCATTGGATCTGAGTCATCATTCGAAGAGAAATGAAATCAGTGATAGTGCAGTCTGCTATTGAGATGATAAAGGGGGAGCAGTTAAAATAACCAAGAATGCGATCCTGGGGTAACTCCAGAATTAATTATGGTTTATTTAAACAGTTGTGATGATATCTTCCTAGTTTTGTTTTCTACAACAACATAAACAAAATATCTAGAGGCACAGTATTAAATTGGCACATTTTCCACAGGAACCACAGGATAAAGGAACAAGGCATGCAGCAGACTCCTCCATCATCTATTACTATCCAGCGACTTGAGTGTAGCTAGTCAGAAGGCCATATGTGTTGCATTTTCTTTTCCCTGTAATTTGTTCCTGTCACACATGAAAAACACAACTTTGTGGCAGGAGAGAGAAATAAACCCACATTATATGCAATTGGGTCAGCCTCACAGAATCTTGATTCTTTTCCACTGCATAGAAATTTGAGCCAGGTGTGTTGACACACATCTGCCATTCCAGCTGAGCCAGAAGGATGCTGAGTCTCTGTGTTAGCCTGCACCACACAGCAAGACCATGTCTCAAGAAAAACTAGAAAAGAAAAATTGAAATATGTAGGTTTAGATTTTTCACCAAAACTACTTTATTTGGGGTTCTTAAACACTTTTACCTCCTTTCCAACCTCCCCACCTTAGATAGGTGATTTGTAGGGAAAAGGGCTGTAGACCTCTTTTATCTACTTCCTGCTGATTGGGGTCTATGGGTCTTTAGGGGATTATCAAACTCAGTCGTCAGGATGCCAGCAGTCCAGTTGAAAGGCCAACACCAAGCAGCAACAAAATCAACACAAGTCAGTGAAAACCACAAGACTCAGTTGGATTGCCCCAAGAAGTTCTCTGGAATGTTTCTCTCTGTGAAGCCAAGTGTTGAAGCACAAAGATCAGTGCAGTGATATCTATCCAAAAATAATGTTGTCTCACTGTCCATGAGCTTCTATATATTTCTTTTCCTCATATCCATCCATGGATGTTCTCAGCTGGCCAAAGTCATGACCCTTGCACAAGAGATCTCCCAGAAAAACATGATGTGCCCACTCATAGTTGGGTTCCAGCAAAATATCACATGCCCAGCTTGCCCCCAAAATGTCACAGGACAAAACTGAGTCTTCAAAACAAAAATAAAAACAAAACAAAACAAAACAAAAACAAAAACATCCACTTCAGAAATGGAAAGCTATTTCTATTTCAACCTTGTTAGATTTATTTAGTATGACTGTTCTCTAAACCAACACGTGGAAATCCATCTTTATGGTCACACAAGATCAAAATCATGCTTGAAAAGTCGGGCCATAAATACATAAAACAAATTCAAATCTTACCATTTTCCAAATGAGAAAATTCTAAGTTCAAAGACAAATGTTTGCCTACATGCACAAGTGATTAGTAAGAGAGCCAGTGTATGTCATACAGCCGCTTATAAGGAGTTCACTCCTCTCACTTATCTGCAGCCAAACCTCAATTCTTCCTACCCTCCAAGTAAAGAAGAAATATGAAGGAAAGAGAGATTCGTTCCTTCAGCTTCCTGAAACTGCTTAGTAGGGTTCTTGCACTAAGACTGTGAGAGCCAAACCAAAAGCATCAGAGCAGAGATAAAAATTTGAAGATTTTCCTGGAAAGGGGCCCCACCCTGATCTCTGAAGTCAACTAATACAAGAGGACTGTTGTACAGACCATACACATTATTAGGTGACACAAATTTCAAGGGTCAATGAGCAAGTCATTCACATATCTGTATGAAAAGCCTAATATGGTTGGCAAATAGCAGAAACCTGGGAGCAGACATAAGTGCTGAAATCATGAACAAGACTAAGATGGCTACCCGAAAAAAATGAGGAATGGAACAGATATGTAAGCAGCCATCATCTACTGTAGGAACCTTAAACCATGGAAAGAAATTTGGAATTTCTTTAGCGACAACAGGAAGCAACAGGAGGATGTTAAGCAGGGATATGATAAGATAAAACTGATATTTTTTCTTCCCCAAAAATACTTTAGCCACAGTGTGAAGAGCGGATTGAAGAGCTGAGATAACACACATGAAAGTCCTTTTGAAAGAAATACGTTAAGGCAAATTCTAAATGGAAGCAGTGGATATCATTACATAAACAGCAATACAATCTTCAAATATAAAGCAGAAAATTCAAAAAATATCTCAGAATTTGGGACTAGTCAAAGGCTATAATCTTTCTATGTCCTGAAAAAAATAGTTTACCATTGAGACAGGTAAAATAAAACTTATGGGCACCAATGGGTCCACTAGAACCTATTCATCTGTGTTGCCACAGCAGGGTGGGAAAGTCTTAACTTCCACCCAGGTGGGTTTTCGTTGCTCAAAGCTATGACCATTTCAGAGTTCTGTCATCTAAGCTTTGCAAACTGAATATAGAGTAAGTAATACTTTTACAATACTCTGGCTTCCAGAAACATTAGCATGAATGACCCCAAGGAGAGAAAACAGCCCCTGAATTCAAAAGACCAACAATATTTCTAGACTTTAGGCCCAAATTCCCAATCTATTGGATGATAATATGTAAACCTCACATAAGTAGAAACTTCCTGAAATAAAGTAAAGGCCTGCCCTAGAGACAAATTAAAACCAATTCACTTCATTTTCCCAATCTCCATTCCCTAATAACTCTACACGCTTAGCCTAAAGAGAGTCACCATAAAGTTGGCTTGGGATGGTGAATTCCCAGGGACGTTCAGATAAGACAAAACATGAAAAGTGATAGGTTATAAATCTCAGAAGAGGAGGAGGACCTCCCTGTCAGTGGACTTGGGGAGGGGCTTATGAGGAGATGAGGGAGAGAAAGTGGGATTGTGGGGGGAATGAGGGAGGGGGCTACAGCTGGGATACAAAATGAGTAAACTGTAATTAATATAAATAAATAAATAAATAAATAAATAAATAAGAAAATCACTGACTGTGTTACTGGTCTTTGGTAAAAGACAAATATTTCTGTAGTTGAGTAGTAACACTAGCCAAACATTTTGAAAAACTAAATATCTTGAATTTGAATAGTCATACTACTAAAAGAACTTCAGACCCTAGTTACGGTTGCTATTACTGTCACGAAACACTATGACCAAAACAACTGGGGGAGTGTGTTTATTTGATTTTTGCTTGCATATCACTGTTCATTATTAAAGAAAGGAGGGCAGAAATCCAAACAGAACAGGAACCTGGAGGCAGGAGCTGATGCAGAGGCCATGAAAGGATGCTGCTTCCTGACTTGCTCATCAAGACTACCTTTGTCTGTTTTACTATGGAACCTGGAACCACCAATCTAGAGACAGCACCACTCACAGGGACTAGGTACTCCCATATGAATTACTAGTTAAGAAAATGCCATTTACAGCTGGATCTTATGGAGATATTTTCTCAATTGGGGCTTCCCTACCCCCATTTCAGATGACCCTAGTTTTTGTAATGTTGACAAAAAAACTAGCCAGTACACTAGTCAACATAAAGAACTAGATCAAAGTTTGAATTTTGGTTCTACCTTTTTACCACTTGAGTAAATCATAGATTTACCCTTCTATATTGAAAGTCATATTGACCACCACAAAAAATTTTGTAGGGGTAGGGATGGGGAGTTAAAATGAGGTTATGTTTGTGAGACAGACAAAGGGTACTCTGTGTCACCTTTATCTCTCAAATCATTTGTCATAGTCTTCATAGAGATGACACCTTCAGACAGATGAGAATCCTTAAAACAGAACACTGAAGTAATTAACTGACTCCATATTTTATTCTTAAGAAGAGGACTGGAATTTTAAAAACAGTCAGAAAGACTCTTAAAGTCTTAGCTTAGTAAAAACTATGAGTACAAACATTTAAAACAGGGCCAGTTCTACCACTGCCCAGGTGAGGTGCTGCCAGCAGCCCACTGTAGCTGGTGAGGAGTGGGGACAGCTCTCCCTTTCTGGATAACTGTGCCCCAAGGGCATGAGAGCTGTCCACAGCCCTCACCTGGGCAAGGCAGAAGGGCTGGTCTGAGTGGCCCAGGACACAGGAGAGCTGGTGAGTGGAGCAACTCAACTTCCAGCTAAGCTCAGATCCAGAGCTCTGAGTTGGCCTAACCCAACATCTACTGCATCTAAGGACTGCTGGAATATTCGAAGGGGCCAGTCTTACAGATACAAAGCTGCAGGAGCTCTATGGCACAGGGCAACAATGAAACATCTGAGAAGAGTCCTAGGAGGATCCAGTGATGATAACATGGGCAGAAGACAAAGGCCTCAGACCAATGAACATTTACAAGTAAGGCTTTATGGAGCACTTCCACAGAAAGATGTTTGTCTCTATTTTAATTTTATTTTTAATTTTTGTTTTCTTTTGACAGGGAGGTTACAGGGACAATGGGCAGATATGAGGGGATATGGAGATATGTGAGACTGAGGTACATGATATGAAATTCACAAAGAATCAATATGATTTTAAATTAAAAAACATGTAAACCAAATTCTATTTTAAAGTAAGATTTAAAAAAGGTTTTGGCAAAAGATATATGTTCTTTCTCAAAATGAGTTTTCAAAATGCAGACTTAAAATAAGGTACAGGAATGGACTGTCCCACACATTGTTAAGAAGAAATTCAGCTTCCTGAACTAGAGCCAGCTGAGGGCAGAAGCCTGGAGAGTCAAGTCCTAATGTGTCACCACCAGCTGGGTCACCTCTGGTGAAAGCCAGCTCATCTGTTCAATAAGCTAATTAGCTGAGACATCCCTGCAGATTCTGTTGGCTCTGGCACCATGACACTTCCATGGACCCAAGCTCACAGGGACCAAAAGGGTAAGACTGCTACAGTATTCATAGATTCTTCCACAGACACCTCTAGATTCGTGGATCTGAAGTGTCCAACCTGTAATATGGGAATGACAGAGGGTTAGATCTATGAAAAGAACAAGCATTAAGAATCATGGGAAATGTAATAGAAAGAGAGAGGCAACAGAAGATACAGAATAGTGACTTGCTCCGGCACACATTGATTGGTTAAAAGGGAAGTTAGATCAGAAGCAGAGGAGGGACAGACTGAAGAGAGAGCATGTCTTCCCCAAATCCAAAAATCTTATGATCCAATTATCACATGGGTTAAGGAAGGTCTCAGATCAAGCTTCATGTAAGTGTGCTATCCCATCAAGAATCACAGGAGTGACATAGAATACTAAAGATTCTTATCTAGTTACAACCCAAGGCAAGATTCAGGATCCCTCATTTATGGCCAGACAGTAGACTTTCTATTGGGAGCACTACCAGTTTAGAACGTAGAGAAATGATGGCAGTACCCATATGTGGAGGATATCTTGGGAATGTTGCCACTTGAGCTGGATTCGAGGTTCATGGGTTATCCCTAGATAACAGTTCAAGCCATTGTGAATCAATTTGTCTTCCAATAAACAAGCTACAGAAACAACTTCTGATGACGCTGTTCTCAAAGAGCCAAGGAGAAGATAGGAACTGGGAATCTCTCGGCTCTGTACTCTGTAGCTTGTAACTTGTTAGTCCTTAAGTCAGAGTACACTGTTGAAAGTCAGTGTCATCATGTTTCCACATGGTAGACTACTTCCTATATTCCCCAAACACCAGAAGTGCTGGAGTTGCTTCTCAGCAGGTGAGCACCCTCTATATCCCAGTGCAAGCCATAGAATCAGTATTTGCAGTATTACAGTGATTGATTGTGCCAATGATCCACATTTTCAGCTTACCTTTTACAATGCCGTCAATTCAACTCAATTTTCCTAGATTTAATCTAGCTTAAGTTTATTTTTTTTACATTTTTAGTTTATTTTGTAAATTTTTATGTGTGTGTACATGTGCACACATGTGCCATAGCATACATGCAGAGGTCGGAGGACAACTTATGAGAGTCAGTCCTCTCCTTCCATCCAGAATGAATTCAAGTTATCAATTCAATATCCAGTACTTTTATCCACCAAGAAGTACACTAGACTTAATAATGTCACTTAATTCTAATGTACATTATTGTAAAGAGGCATATATTCCCACACTTTGTCATCTGGTATTCTGATGTACAAAACAGAGAGCCATCTCACGGTCAATGCTCAGTCATAGTTTTCTTGGCAGTGTTATTTTTTTCTAGATATAAGCTCATGTACCATACAATTGTAGGATCTTACAGTCAATAAATTACAGTATGCCAAGGAGGAATGGAAAACTATACCATCACGGCATCCATAGGCCACCAGTGAGGTAATAAGTGATTCATGTTTCCATCTATCTATATTACTATCATCATTATCACTCTCTCCATTCTTTATCGTTTTCTTAATTTAACCAAGATTTACCAAAGGTTCCCTCTGTTATAGGCAGAGTGCCAAACACTAGAGATAATGTAATGAACTCAAACAGAGGTGACTTCTGACTGTGTGAAGCTTATTTGTCATCTAGTAGAAGGATAGACCTTGGTTAAGTAGGACAAATGCCAGATGAAGCACAATGATGCAAAGGTTAAGAACCTGGATAAGTATGAGTATGGAAGAGCACACTGATCTCATCCAGCTGGAACAGACCCCTGAAGAAGTGAACAAAGGGCTGATAGGTCTGAATGAGAAGACATGACTTCAAAGATTGAAGGCAGAGCAGTGTGTAAAAGAAATATCCTTCCACAGGAGATAGCAGAACTTTGGGAAGGCTATGTGAGAACAAGGGGGTCACAGATGTAGGGTGAGATAAACAGGAAGTCAGATGGTGTCAGGGCTCTCTCTTCATCTCAGGAACAGGCTGCATGCATTGAAGAGATAAGACTGAAGGGTGAGTGGGAGGAGTAGGATGCTCAGATCCTGTGCAGCATGTGACAGAGAAAGAGCAGGAGCAGTATAGACTGGGAAAGCATGAGCACTGTAGATGAGGTGCTAGCTGAGCGATTACCACAGAAGTCTAGGTGAGAACTGGTCTGATGATGAGAAACAGAGATGGTATTGCTCTCTGGCTCAATCACTCAGCATGTCACCTCCTACACTCTCCATAAGTATCACAGTGATGCCCTGGGAGTAATACCCAGAGAATGAGGTCAGAATATTCAGTTAAAGGTTCCTCTCTCAGATAGAATAGGGCATGAACAAAGTATTGGGAATGCAAGTGAGACAGGAAACCCAGCCCACGTGCACGGCAGATCCTGTCCAGCTGGGAAGTGGTATGTAAAGCCTAACTCTTTACTCTGAACTCTCCAGTGCTGGGTCCACCTTTTGTACCTTGGGTTTGGTCCTCATTAGATGCACTGAAGACCTCACAGTCAGCTTGGGGAAGATAAAAGTTTATTTGAAGCCTGCAAAAAAAGAGAACTCTTTATTTAAAGGCAACACAAAAGATCCTTAGGAATTTTTTTCACCTCTTGTCAGATATTGACTTATAAACCGATGCTCCTCAACTGGTTGGAATATATCTATTTCTAGTCCTCATACATGTACTCTATGAATTGCAATTTGATGAAGCCACACAAACAACTAATAAAGTCCTAGCATAAAAGTGCTAGATATTCTTAGGAAGAGAAAACATAAAACGTCAATCTGTGGCTTATTAAAATCCCCAGGTAAGCACTGTTTACAAAGCTAAATGCCAATAGCTATAATTCACCCCTGTGATAGCATAGCCATAGAGGTCCTTCTGTCTTTGCTGGCATTCAGGCTTGGTTGCCCTTCAGAAGAACTGAAGCTCCAACTCTTAATGGCCTTTTGTATGAAAACACCCTTTGACTGACAGAATGGAATCGTGAGAAGAGCAGCAAACTCTGTGCAAGGCATTGCTCACTGTTAATTTGTTTGTTTTGTTTATTTTTTCCCTTGCAATATCTATAGGCATGGGGGGGGTCACATAGTCATGCAATTATTGGCTAAGAATGTTATTATTCTTGTTACTATCTTTAAAAAAATACTAGTAAGCTTTCTTGGCAAAGATAAAAATATGTGGGTTCTTTTCCCACCGTTTATATATCTTAAATCTTTGGTCATTTTTACAGCAGCTTTCATCTTAGCATTCCATCATTTATCTTTCCATTCTCAGCAAGGGCTAGCTTACTTAGTACTAGAAGACCTTCATATAACTTTCTGGCTTTAATTATCATGGTGGAACAAACTCCCATGTGAACTATTTGCTACGTGTCCCACAGCCTATTAGTATATATACAGTGAAATAGAGGGGCAAGGGGAGGAAAAGAAAAGGCAAAACCTCCTGAAGATAATTCACTATTTTGTGTAATGAACTGAGGGTTTTATTGGAAAGCATGGATCCTCTCTGATGGAAATGTGATGCAGCCTTTGTGAGGAAAGGGAGATGGTCTATTCCTTTCAAAAGCTCCATCCTGGGAACAAGGTTCCTTCCTGTATGGCATGAAGGTTGTGGATCAGTGTGAGGGACATTCAACTAAAACAGCTCCAAATGAAAATGAACAAGTATCTCTAAAGAGCTAGCCCTTGAGGATGACAGTGGTGCAATGAGCATTGTCCAACTGCTGATTTCACCAGGTCCCTTCTCAGGCTCCTTGCTGGAACAACCAAAAGGGTAAACTTCCATGTTGAGAAGTGGAGTGAATGAATCAGGCTAACTCAAGTCTTTTGAAGATAGCAAGATGAGGGAAACTGAGAATATATCAAAGCCAGATGCCACCACTACAGTCTGAGGTGAGTGGCATCTTCCTGTAACCAGCAAGGGAAACCTGTGTTATCCATCACTCCTTCTCCTGGGAATACCCACAGAGGGTACTGGTTGACATTTGTTAGTTTAGCTTGCTGATGTCAACAGACCCACAGTCCTTTCAGCCCCCAGCCTGCCATTCATTGCTCTAACACCCCCTACACAAAGGTAGGTAGGACACAGGACAAGCATGGACTGTGTTGTCAGTCACTCAGCAGCGTGCTTTGCATATTAGTAAACCCCCACACAAGGAGAAAAAGAAAACAAAAACAGCCATTTAGTGGATTGGTTGGCCAAGTCAGGGAACTTAAGAGAGTTCCCTGGGAGGGTGTTTCAAGTTGTGACCTGGAAATAACCAGACCCCAGGGGAACTCTGAGGTGATCCTGGTAACTGTGCTGGATTCTAAAGCAAGCCCTTAGCCTCTCCAGCCTTTCTGTGCTCTCCTTTGCTTAGAATACCATTATCTTATGGTCTTAAAATATACCTGAAATACTTGCCCAACTGCACACTTATCACAGTATCTAGACCCTAGCAGGCCCAAGGTGATCTGCTCATTTATTTACAAAAAAAATTTTTTTAATGCTTGCTGTATCACCAAATAAAACTATCCTTACCCGCTCTCAGAGATCTTATATACCAGGGGTTCAGGAAGTTGTGAATTATACAGGAAACATAAGAAATTTGTGAGAAATCAGAAAGGGATGATTCATTTCAACTATTAATGTATTCAATATATATATATATATATATATATTCATGAGATTGGGTTTATATAACATTTTTCTGAAGGGAGATTAGTAACTTTTGAAAAATATGAACTGATACTTAAAAAAAGTCACAGAGATAGATAAGAAATTAGGATCAGAGGGGGAAATACAGAGTCTTCTCCAGGCATACTGTGTCCCCAAAATACATGCCTAAGAAGCATAGGAACGCTGGAGATGATTACTACTGACACATTCCAGGCTGGGGCCCTGTCCCCAAACAGCAGCACTGAGAATTTACTCTTAGCATAACAGTGTCCCCACGAGTGGTAATTTTCACTTGGCATCATAAAGAAATCTTGAGAACTGCCCAAGACCATCTGTTTATCTCTGATAATGAGGGACAGGGGGGCTTCTCTTGGGAATGTGCCAGGATATAGGAAGACCTCATAGCAGAAATGGAACCTTGGCCATTTCAAGAACCAATGGAAGGGACTGATCACCGTCATCTGGGGGTTTTCCATAAAATCACAGAATCCCATCCTTTTTTGTCCCCTTAACTTCAAAATAAGTCATCTGCAAAGGAATGCACTTCAAAGTCAGATCATCAGTTTTAGAAGTGACAGAACTTTCACCCTATTGTGCTGAAGCTCTTGGGAAAACATGTCCATGTAAAGAAGACACTTTGAGTCATCAGAACAAATTCTTCTTATTTTAAGTTCTGTAAGGACAAGTTCTTGGACACACACACACACATACCCATGCGTACACACACGTGAGAAAGACAAGTGCACATGCACATCAGAGACTCATTTCACCCCCTATTTTTGGAGAGTAAACAAAGCATTTTAAGCCTAAGCTTCCCTGGCTCTCTAGCCTAACAGTCACTTGGTACTACATGAAAGCTGTTCAGAGGCCACTCTGTTGAGTTTACAATGTCCTAGATGCTCCTTCTCACCAACTTTCCTTGGCTCAGAGTCATTACCACAGAATGCAAAACTCTAGCCCTTTCTTAGTCGAGACCTAAATCCACTACAAGCAAATGGCAAAATGAATAGCAACACCACCCTAAACTTGCAGCAGTTGCATCCTGTGAAATCTGCAGCAAACTTGTAACTTTTTTTTGAACAAGTATTGCCTCTTTAATGACAATTAGGTGCTGGGTGCAATATGTAATTTCTTCTGGCGGTTACTGGTTTATGAAGCTATGGGAAAACCGCCAGTGTATCTGAGCTGCAGTTATGAGCAGTAACAAGGGTTATAATTTACATGTGAATTCTGTTTTTAAGTTAATGAGGTATCTAATGTATAACCCAGGAAGAGGCCTTTTGTGCACATAGCCTCTTGCTACCTAAAATAGAAATCTGCTTTTAAAAAATATTATACCTTTCATATGTTCAGCTGCTAATAGAAGCACTTAGAATATTCACTAAAAATTAGTGATGAACCAACTTCACCACCATGGGCCTAGTGACACAAGAACTTTTTGTAAAGATTTTCCAGGGGAGAGAAAGCTTAAAATTATATGTATACAAAGAAGCAAGAGTTTCAGAGGAAATAAAAATCTATGTTGCGAGCCCCCAGACCTCCTCAGACTGCATCAGTTGGTGATTGTCAAGTGAGGATACAGATGGTGCTATTTGGCTCGAGTCACATCTCAGTGGTTGACCTGAATTTTCTGTGCTCCTGATATTCATTAGACCTTATATATAATTTCTACTGTTCCCCAGAGCCTCCCCTCCTCAAGCAGCTGGTAACTGGATCTTTGCCTCTGGCATGGTCTATGGCCATTGCCTGTCCATCTATATTGGACTCTGTGTGTGCCAGCCCTTTGGTGACCTGCCATGAGCTAATCTAGTCTTCTGATCTGAAGCTGGACCTCTAAGACTTTCTAGACAGCAGTCACTTGTGGTACACCTCAAACCTCAGCCTCCAAAGTATTCAGTGTCCCTATAATTAGTGAAATGTTAAAAAGGAGACCTTCATAAAGCCTCATGAAATGCCTGTTCATTAGGAAAGCCAAATGGGAGCTTGTCACAGAGGGCCTCTGAAAGGCTCTGCCCTGCAGAATATCAAAGCAGATACTGAGACTTATGGCCAACTGTTGGGTAGAGTGCATGGAATCTTACAAAAGATGTGGGAAATAGTAAGATAGGGAGAGGACAGGAGCTCCACAAGGAGAGCAACCAGAACCAAAAAAGTCTGAGCCCAGGGGTCTTTCCTGAGACTGATACGCCAATCAAGTACCATGCATGGAGAAAACTCTGATATGAACCTGCTCTTTGATCACCTCACCCTGATGGTGGAGCAGCCTTACCAGGCCACAGAGGAAGACAATGCAGCCACTCCTGATAAGAGCTGATAGACTAGGATCAGAAGGAAGGAGAGGAAGACCTCCCCTATCAGTGGACTTGGGGAAGGGCATGCATGGAGAAGGAGGAGGGAAGGTGGGATTGGGAGGAGAGGAGGGAGGGGTTTATGGGGGGATACAAAGTGAATAAAGTGTAATTAATAAAAAAAATTCAAATGGGAACGGACACCAATGACTAGAAAAAGTGATACTATTTTAATTTTTAAAAAGAACCTTTTGCATTTACAATATGTATTGAATCTACCTCCTTTTCCTACATTGACTTGCAAAGTTCCTATAGAGCTTTGCTTTAGTGAATGAGAAACAAGGCCCACTTAGAGTCAGAACCATGTAAGGGGTTTCCAGTTTCTTCTCCTACTTAGATTTGTTTATTTGTTTGTTTGCTTGCTTACCTATAAATAAAACAGCACAAATGATCTAATTAGAAAACACTTGTGAGACTGGGGGAGATGGCTCAGTTGGTAAAGTGCTTGAGAACTTAAGTCCTATTCCCCAACACTTACATAAAACCCAGGTGTGGTGGTGTGCTTGTAATCCCGGAACTGGAGGGGTGAAGACAGGAGAATCCCTAGGGCTTTCTGGCCAGCCCACCTAGCTAAAGTGGTAAGAGCCATGTTCAGTGAGAAACACTGCCTCAGAAAATAAGGTGCAGAGAGCCTGAGGAAGACGATGGATGTCCGTTCTGGTTTCCTCATGCATGGCATACATATGCATTTGCATTGGCGCACACACACTGAGGGAAAGAGAGAGAAAGAGAAGAGCTAGCCCTTGTAGCAGGTTGTTCATTGGTGAAATTCATTCCTGTAGCCCCTCACTGAGCTTAGCATTGACTACAGCCAAATACCTATAAGATTTCATAGATCCAGGGTACAGAATTAGGTACAGATCAGTCTATCCTGGCAGCGCCCCCATGTTGCAAGCTCTAAATTAGCAAAGCAGTAATTAGTTTTTATTTTGTCATCCATTAGGCAGTACAAAAGTTTTCCTGAAACTACACATAATTCCAAGTCCAAATTCAACTTGTCTTGAATAATTAGCGAGTGTCTCAGCACCGCATGCACTCCTACATCTGGCCAGATTTCCATTATCCTTGCCACTGTATCTCAAGCACTGGCTCTCAGGCACCTTCCTAGCATGCCATCTGCATTTGCTCTCCCTATTCTGTTCTTCCATGTCTCTTTGTACACATTGCTGCATGGTCTAATAAAAGTCCATCAGCAATCTCTGTGGTCTGCCTGTTGTCTGAGGAGACCATCCCCTCCCTAAGGTATAGGCTCGGTTTTCTAGACTGCTCCTGTTTGTGTAGGAGGGAGCTGGAAATGAGCTCTCAACGATTCCTATGCAGCCCTCATATGAATTCCATCCTTCCTCTCCTACGCAGTCAATCACCGTTTTCATTCCCAACAGGGCAAGTTCAATAAGCGATTAAATTTTTGGCAAAATGAAATGCAATAATTGCACATGTCCCATGCCTGGACATTTAGTCAGTCAATTCATAGTGAAGGAAGTCACAGTTGTGAGGCGCTGCTATGATGCCAAGAATTAATTACCCCCAAATAAGTTATTGGGGAGGGACCAAGTTTCCCTCATCAAAATTCAAGTCAAATGCCACCACACAAAGGGAAAGAGGAAGAAAAAGCCCAGAATCCTGAACAGGAAAGAACATTTAAAAAAGAAAGTATGGTCATTAAAAAAAAAGTATATTGTGAAAGCCACATGCCTTCTTCCTCACCCACTGTTGTAGGATAAAACTACTACAAGTTCATTTCCAAGACCCCATTCCTAGATTCAAGTGTCTGATATTTTCAAAGCAAGAGCAAGCTAAGTATTTTTTTGTTCCAAAAGTGAACTTCTCCTTGTTGTCATAACAGAATAAACAAGTACCGATAGAGCTGACTTTGTGGATATGGAGCAAAGGCAGCAGCTGGGGCCAGGGCAAGCACGAGGCTCTCAGCCATGTGGACCTTGCTTGGATCCCTTCTTTGGTTTTGCTTATGGAGGTGGATGAAGGAAGACACAGAAGGGGAAGGCTGTGGCAGACGCAGGTGCCATAGGTCCACTGTCTGGACCCACAGCTTTTTAGATGTTTATGCTCAGTGTATATTGCTAAGTTGCTGACCATTAAAAAGCACACGGCTTAAAGCAACATATATTTAGTGCATCTTGGCTGCTGAAGGTCAGAGGAGGACATAGAGAACTGCTCAGGACTCAGAAGGCTATGTTCTCAGGATTATGTTCTCAGCTAGGGTTTGGGTCCTCTCTCGCAGCTCAGGTTGTCAGTATTCTGGGCCTTAAAGCTGTGAAGACTGAGGTCCTCAGGTCGTAGATGTCATCAGTCATTTTAATAACTTCTCAACTGAAGAGAGCCACTTTCTCTTTAGAAAGGACCTAGTCCTACTTGAGACTTTTGCCTGGAAAAGTCAAAGGCATCTGGGCCTAGAGTTTTCTTGATTAAATCCTATCAACTGATTATTAGATTGATCACATCTGAAAAATCATTTTACCTTCACCAGATGTGACTGTGCTTTCAGAGATGTGAAATGTTACTGTATCACACTCAGATGCCATAACTGAATTCTAGAAGAGGAACCTGTACAGGAAGAACCCCCCATAACTCAAAGTTCAGGGACTGTGGGGAGATTCTGTCCAGTACAACACAGCTATCCTCTCTTGGCAATTCAGGACCTTCATGATTTTTCAAGCACAGAAAGAAATTGGGGGTGGGGGAGATAGATAAGGGAGGTAGGAACCCACTTTAAATTCAGAGTAAAGGGGCTGAACCCTATAAAATGACTAATAGGTCCCAATACCTTTCTTTTTTGACCAATAGAAATAGATAACATATAATAGGATATATCCCATAAGCATGTACATATATATTCCCACACTGTGTGTGTACACATATCAGATTAGATCTAGAGCCAGGTGAAGTAAACATGGAAACAATACAGAGATAGGCTTTCCCCCAGCAAGTTCTCTGAAATTGTCTTAGTTACGGATTTTATAAAACACCATGACCAAAAAGCAAGTTGAAGAGGAAAGGGTTTACAGTTCCATATCACTGTTCATCATCAAAGAAAACCAAGAGAGAAGCTCAAAGAGGACAGGAACCTGGAGGCAGAAGCTGATGCAGAGGTCACAGAGGAGTACTGCTTACCGGCCTGCTCTCCTACGGCTTGCTCCGCCTTCCTTCTTATATACCCCGAACCATTAGCCCAGGGATAGCACTATTCACGATGGGCTGAGTCCAACAATCACTAATTAAGAAAATTTCCTACAGGCTTGCGTACAGCCTGGGCTTACGAAAGCATTTTCTTAGTTGAGGTTCCCTCCACTCAGATGACTTTAGCGTCTGTCAAGTTGACATAATACTATCCAGCCCAGTCCTCAACCACCCTGTCACATGAATCTTCAGTTTGGTATTAGGATCCTTATTAGGATTTCAGCTAAGTCTGTTATTTTGTATATAAAAGAGTCATTATTTACTTTCCATTTTAAAGGGTATAATTGGTCCTTTTTTTCCCAACCTTGGTGTTTTGAGTTTCAGTTTTGTTTTCAATAATCACGGAGTCTCAAAAAAAAGTAGAATTAGAGAATGGCCCTTGTAGATCTAGCTTTCAAGTCTGAGCCCAGCTAGCCTCACAAGAGCTTTAGCTTTTCAGAGCCAACATAACTCTTCCCAGTTCACTTGGGACACAAGTGTGTCATGCTCCTGGTTACATGAACTCAGAGGGTTCTGGTAGAAGACTGACCCCATCGAAGCTCTTGTCCTTGGTGGATGAGTGAAATTTGTTTCTAACAGACAATGTATATAATTAATTTAGAGCTTCACAGAGGAAGCCTTGTACAAAGCTAAAACACAAAGCAAAATTACACAAAGCTAATTTTGGCTTTGTAAAATGTGAAAACTCTGAGAAGACCTCATCTATCACCTTGAAGGAAGCTTGCTTGCTTCAGCTGCCAGTGGTTGCTATAACAGAGAAGATTCCTCCCCTGGGACCCCAATAGCACAAAGGCCTGAGTTCTTTTGAGGCTGAGAAGACACTCACCACTATGTCACTGTGTGTTCCTTGGTTTATTGCTGGTAATGTAGTGGCATAGAATTCAGTATTTTCAGTAGGTAGGAAAATAAAAACTCAAATTTTAGTTGCCTGTCAATGCCTTCAATATTGATGACACACATTCTGAAAACAGGAATCATTTTAGTGCAGGTCTGTTAGAAAGCAAACCAGGACCATTAATGCAGACAGACATTCCCACACTGAACATGCCTCTGAAACACTGGCCCACAGTATAGTGGGTGAAGAGTGGGAAGAAACAGAAGGAAGATGCTCTTAGGTCATACAATCAGATACTCAGGCAGAATGGCTAAATTTAATCCATCTTCTCCTTGAATTTGTGCACAACTAAAGGCAAGATAATTGTTTTTTCCAATCTCTGTTTTATGAAATATGTGAAATGAATATACATAAAATTATTAACCCACTTAACAAATGTCCTCAGCCTTCACTGAGGATGTAGTTTACTGGCAAAGCACTTACCTAGCATGTATGAAATCCAGGGTTCAGTTTCTAGTACCATCTCATAACATGACACATTAACAAATACCAAAGTGAGAACAAGATCTCCACAGTCAGAAGTATCAAGAGTGAGAAAGGAAAGAGAAATGCAGATGCTATCCCATGAAAGGACCTTTCTAAATCCCAGAATGGTAAGCCTGACTGCCTCACTGGAAGGTATACAGGTACCCATAAGAGTGTCTGCGTCTTTCCAACTGCTGTTACTGTTCAAACTCTGACAAGATATGTTTAATCCTACTTTATGACATCCTCCAAAGTTTGAACGAATGAATAACACCCTGTAAAAATACCGGATGATGAATTACACCGATAGATCTAACTGGCTGGTTGACTCAGATATCATTGACCTTGAATGATAATATCATGTTGGTATCAGCATTCTTTGTCTCAGGTTCGGCCAGAATTCCCATGGTTCTCACCTTTTAGGTAGAAGGACAAAGGTTTCTGAGAAAGGGATTGCAGGAACAGGAAGAATGGGAAGTAGGTCAGCAAAATAAAATGCCTATCAAGGTCACAGCTATTGCACAGCTGAATTCAGGTCCCCAGAGACCCAGGGCTGGAAAATGTGGGTCCTTTTCCACTATTCCAGCTCATCATTGTATAAAAAATGTTCCCAGGATGGTTAAATCTTCTGACTTATTCACATACAATTGTAAAACCCTAGTAATCATTTAAACTAAATTAAGCATCACTGGAATTAAAGTAAATAGGTGGCCAGGAGGCCAGTTGTGACCTTGATCATAAAATATGAAACTTTAAGATGTAGTTATGTCCTGATACTATGCATGAAATCAGCCTAAGTGCCGGGCAGAGAACTCAGTAGGCAAAGTGCTTGCTACAAAAGCATAAAGACCTGCTATCAGACCCCCAGCAAGCAAGTGAAATGATTCCCAGTGACACACACATGTGATCCACCAGCACTGGGTGGATGGGGGCAGACAAGACCTAAGAGGCCTGCTGGCAAGGAAGCCTACTTGAATTGGTGTGCTTTCAAGAGAAAGTCTGCCTCAAATAAGTAAATAAATAGATAAATAAATAAATAAATAAATAAATAAGGTGAAGCCTGGAGACTGATAGAGCGAGATATACCTGATACCAACTTCTGAATTCCAAGTATGCAGACTCAGGTACATACACATACATACATACATACATGAACAAGCCTGTGTGTGTGTGCACAGGCACGCACGCACGCACACACACCTAAAACAGCATTTCTTAGTAGCTAAAAGGCCTCTGAAGAAATGAACAATGATGGTAAGTCTTATTGAAAAGCTGAAATCTCATTGCAGGAAAGACAATTCTAGAAAGAAAAAAAAAAAAGGTGATCTCTGCACATAGCAACAGTGAGCCTCAGACAGAACAAAGGAAAGATGAGACAAACAAGCAGAGAGAAGGACCCTTCATAGAGCTGGCTGGAGTGGGGAGCGGGGGATTGCTCACCAAAGAGAGAAACAAACGATGGCAGAAATGGACATTTCAGGGAAATAAACATAATTCATCTACACTTGTAGTTATAAGTCTTCACAAGATCATTTCTAGAAATTTTTAGTGACAGCAATAATGCTGTCGTTATTTATGAATGAATAATGCAGAGAGAATTCAGCACATTTTATGATGCCTAGCTTTTGGGTATAATAAAGACAAACTGGTTCCATACTAAAACTTGTTCCTAGAATTAAACACTTAACTGATAGATAAGTATTTTTGGACAGTTTTGAGAATCATATCAGTTTGAAACAAATATAATTTTCACACACACATGTATTCTTGGAGTAAAAGGAAGAAAATATTCATAAATGTATTTTAACCCTTTGGAGAGAAAAAGTCGTATCCATAAGCATTTGAATGCAGGTATACATAAGCATCCCAATGCTAAAATCTATATTCATCTGAAAGCCCTCAAAACCCTACAATGCTCAGGGTCAAGTTGTAGCATCATAAAAATGATAAATCCCAGTTCATGAAAATAATTTTCCATTTATGAAGAAAATTAAGGGACCTAGCCAATTCCTGAAGTATGAATATAAATAGATATTTATGTCAGGCATGTGCTCCCTCTAAACATTATTTCATTTTTTAAAAATCCATTGAGATTTAGACCCAACTACTCCAATAAAGACTTGATAGGAAACTGTCCTCAATTCCTCTCCCCATTTCTCTCCAAATAGGTACAATATTCTTTCTCCTTTAATATTTTTTTTATTTTTTTCACAAGAGTGGGTAATAGTGTTTAAAATGTCACAAGTTATTTTTTTTAATTTCCACCCAGGTAAGTCACATTTTGAAAATGACAACTATTCCTTCTGCAAAGACCCGTTTTAGGAAGTTTTACAGCTCATACAATTTAATTCAAAAGGTGGATGGGCGAGGGCTTGGATGTGTGGCAATGGTGGAAGGGAGCAAACAAGTCCTTATGCTGCCCATAAATGCCAGTCAAACTCAAGTTTGTGGCACGGGTCTCCGTTTCTCAAATGTCAGCGAGTGTTCTAACTTTAAAAAATAAAAAATAAAAAAGGAAGTCAAGTGACTGCATAGCTGCCATGCCTCATGGTCTCAATTTCAAATGCTCCCGATCTTTCATCCCCTACCCCTTACGTTTTCTGATGGAGTGACCCCGGCATGTTCATGCCACATCCAAAAATCTCAGTCAAAGGCTCACTAACATGTCAACTTTATAAAAAAAAAAAAAACAAACAGTAAAGGAAAATCTCTTACCCAGGAAGCTTCATCCACACTACAAAGCTCTGTGTTTTCTTCCAATAAAAACCAAAA
Organism: Pachyuromys duprasi; assembly: GCA_028658305.1. Lineage (NCBI taxonomy): Eukaryota > Metazoa > Chordata > Mammalia > Rodentia > Muridae > Pachyuromys > Pachyuromys duprasi. The sequence continues at coordinate 75,603,560 of CM053765.1, read as the reverse complement.
TTAAACAGAGTTCAACCAAAAAAAAAAGCCTATGTGGATATTGTAGAAATCAGAGACATCAAAGATTTTACTTCTCTCTTCCAAGGGTGCATGCAGGAGCACTGTGAACATGAAGAGGCACATATGATACTCCTTTGTAATGTGATGTTTCACTTGAATTATTGTGAATACTGTTCTGTAGAGAAATGACAACCACATGGTTCTTAATAAACAAATTAACCATTGTCTATGCATGCCATCACATATTCAGCCCATCCAAGTTTTCTCTATTATAAACAATGCCAACAAGGACCTGTTTCCAGTTCGATCTTTGTACTATTTCTCCAAGCATATGTTGTCTTAGTCTAGATTCCTAACAGCAGCAAACAGAAGTGCTGCTGATCAAGGGCTTACTTTTTATCAGATTCTGATAACACACTTTCTATGCCCTGTCTCTCTGAATCTTTGCACCACTCCCTGCTTTATAGGTTAGAAAATGAAGAGATGAGAAGGATCAGTGACTTGTCCCAGGGAAGAGTGCTTGCGCATCTCTCAGGTGTGACCAACCTTTCTTTTAATCACCCACCCTATTCTACTGCACCAAAGGTAAAAATTCTGCATGAAAGTATAACTACATTTCAAATTATTTTGACCAGAAGACCCTGTAAACATGTCATTGCCTACTGCTGCGATGTATGTGGTCATTAGGTTTGTCTAGCTCTCCAGAATTCTCCAGAAATGTTCCCTAACCACTTAACCAACACCTTTCAGTTAGCTTTGACATCGCAGAAAACAGTGCTGTAAAAATAAGCAAAAGACCCGGGACCCAAATGGAGCATAAAAGTTGTTACAGATGTTCTTTCTTGACAAACTGCTTCTCCAGACCACATAAATTGTCCAAAACCTCTTAAACTTTTGCTCTGCATCACCCACAAAGGACTGTGAAGGAAATACACAGGAGAAACTGTGGGCTAATTGAAAAATCATTCACTGGAGATGCAGGTTGGATTCTGCTCCACTTCTACAGACATATATAGACACAGGGAGCATGGGGAATCTTCCCTATGCTGAGCAACTGGCTAATCAGCACACTCAGAGGAAAATCATCTCCTTTTTTCTCTTGTGCGTGGCTGACTTTGTGTTTAATAATTCATGAGGCACAAGAGGAGGGAGGGACACTCCATACAGGAGATCGGGTATCACAGCCATGCCCGAGCCTTCATCTAGACTGCTCCCAATTCAAAGGGAGGTTGCAGTATTGCCAGAGGAGCCAGTGCATCCACCTAAGGCAGATACTTGTAAACTTTGCTTACTCCAAGATCATTATTAAGGCTTTTTTCCATTAGCCAGACCAAGTGAACAGTTTCCTAAGTGATTCTGTTATTGGGTTTTTCTTGCTGTTGTTTTTTAAACATACTTATTTTGGGGAGAAAAGCTCAATATAATACTGGCAAGAGGACTATATTGAACCTCATTTTGAAGGATTTTACCCCCTGTCTTTTCAGAGGCACAATTAATATTGACTGCACTTATCATTAATTTTCCACAGTCAGCAAGGGATTTTAGGTTTTTATAAGTATAACATCAATACAGACTGACTTAGAAGCTCTTATTTATTTTGTGTTTAACTCTTGGCGTTCAACGTGTTCTATCCCCACAAGACTATGCTTCATGGCTTATGGTAATCAGCTATGAAAGAAAGTCACTTCAAGCTTAAAAATGGAGGAGCATCCTCAGCCCCCAGAAGGCAAGCAGGAGTAAAACACTCTGATGTCATGGTGGTGGGAGTAGGTATGGTAAGCAGAGACCGACCGGAACTGCATCTGCCTCTTTGTCATCTCCATCCAGAATGCATACCCTTGCCCCCCTGAAGCCTGCAGAGAACACATAAAGAGCTCAAAATGTATCTTTTTCCTCTCTCCATGAGTGGACGTACTGTGTACTTCTATTCTGTACTTCTTCTTTTAGTTATGCCAAGTACCCTAGAATAATATGAAAGATGCAGTATTGAAATGGCTCCTTAACTTTGCTCCAGCCAGCATGGCTTTCAACAGTTTACCTCCCATGTTTCTGAGGTTACGCTAATTTGTGTGGACATCTGAGTACCAGGGCCATTCAAACACTTGAGTTATTATCTGAAGGTTTGGCCTGCAGGCGGGGCTCCTGGTCCCTAAAGGGACTGATGGCCCTGCCTTGATGCTTCTTTCCCCTTCCAGACATGTGAGATAGTGCTGAGATTCTCCTGGTCAGGGGTATGAATCATCTGTTGCCAAGTGCATCCTCACCCCAAGGCAGTCCTCCCCCAGCATTCTGTGCTACCTCAGGAAGTCTCATATCTAGAAGCGGTCACTAAGGCTTTGCAAAGCTGTCCTGAGAAATGGACAGGTCTCTTGCTAGCCTTCCACTTTACGACATTCCAACAGTGGTGCTTTTTTTCCTCAGTGATTCTGCGGGAGCTGGCTCCCTGCCAGGTGCTTTGCTATGCATCAAAGTTGTTTGTCCAGTCCTCAAATAGCTCACAGGATGTGGTATCTGGGACGATGGGCAGGGAGGATGGGACCAAAGGGAAGACATGGAAATATCACAAAATTGTGATAAATTTAGTGTAAGAATGGGTACAACCTGTACATATTTGTTTCAGTTGGAAAAGTAGGTTCTCTAGTACATTACAAGCTTTAAGAAAAATGCTAAAACTCTCTGCCATAGCATCATGGCCGCTCAAATGAAGATGACGGCAGTGTTGGGTGCTAACACATGTGTTTATGTGCCATCAGAAGGATGAAACCAGTTAAGACCTGAGAAGTACGTAGCCATGAAAATAGGATGAATGGGCTGTTGCTGCGGTCATTAATATCCTGTCTCAGGTCACCTAGGACTCCCGGGAAGGTATAATCTGGGACCCAAGACGCCACTGAAGAGTAGGTGATATGAGAGCTTGTCCAGGAAAGGCCATACCATACGGTGTGGCCAGAACAAATGGTAATAGAGAAAAACAGAGACTAGAAAGAGAGGACATCCAGAGCTAAGGGCAGATGCTACCCTGGGAGGTTTGATAATGGTCAGGCAGAGAAGGGATGATAGAATGACTGACAGTGGAAGGAGCAGTTAGATGTGGTAGTGGTATGAAAAGGGCCCAGGGTAAAGGTCAGGCTGTGAGCAATAGGGGCAATGACAGAGGTAGAACAGGGAGAACTGTTGCTCACTAAGATGGCTGCTATCTCCTTGTTCTCTTCCTGCCTGGCTATCTATGTGTCATAGGCTTTCTGTCCATCTCCTCACTGTATCTTGCATCCATGCCATACCCCTCAATTGTGTGAGTGTGTGTGTATGCGTGTGTGTGTGTGTGTGTGTTCATAGAGGCCAGAGGCAACACTGGCCCTCTTTATTAATCACTGTCAAACATTTTCACACAAGGACTTGGTTGATTCTGAAGCTTCCCAATTTGACTAAATTGGCAGTCCCACAAACCCCAATGATTTGTCTATCTGTTCCTCCTTAGCATTAGGGTTTTAAGCACCTGCTACCCTGCCTTTTTACAAGATAGCTAGAAATCAAATTCATGTCCTCATGCTTATAGGGCAAGCATTTTATCAACAGGGCCGTCTCCCATGTTGAGTCCCCCCCTCACCCTCTCTTACTTCTGTTTCTGAATGCCCCATGCTAGCACAGGACACAGAATGCTCTGCTCACCACGCCATGTCTAGCTCTGTCCTTCCCTTCCTAGACATGGATTTATGACACTCTTTCTCTAGAGTGTTCTCTGCCTCCCCCATGCAGATCACTTCTCCTTTGTCTCCCTCTTTTGTATTCAACTTCTCATGTGTTTATTCGGGTGCAGAACCTTTGGCAGAGATCTACTGCATGTCTGTTCACTGGCATATTCCTGGCAAGAAGAAGCACACCTGTTCCCATGAGGAATACCCACCAGGGTCTCTAGCCACTCTACAAGGGTGGTGAAGGTGAGTTGGAAGGAGAGACAATAACAGAAGTACAAGATGCCTCTCTTGTACTGGCATCAAGTTGGAGAGTAGCCAGCCCCCACCCCTGGAAAACTGTGGGCTGCAGAAAAGTCAAAGCTCATTGGACCCCTCAGTTCTACAGTAATTCACGTGTGTGTCACTTTCAACTTTACATGGAAATGAACCCTACACAAGACAAAAGCCCTTCCTTTTTTAAGGTTCAGGGGTGTGTGTTATTGAAGTTGAACTAATGTGTAAAGTTGAAAATATCTCAGCAACTACAATAGAAGTTGAAATGAATGTGTATACATCATTTTGAGGAAAACGACAAAGGAAAATTAGAAGGCAGGATTTAATATAGTAATTAATATATTTAAAATATTTAACAATTTATGGGGGGTTGTTGGTGTGTGTGTGTGTTGTGGGTTTTTTTTGGGGGGGGAGCAGGATTTCTCTGTGTAGCATTGACTGTCCTGAAACTTACTCTGTAGACAAGGCTGCCCTCCAACTCACAGAGATTTACATGCCTCTGTCTACCTGAGTGCTGGGATTAAAGGTGTGTGCCACCATCACACTGCCCAAAACTCTGATAAAATTATTGCAGTTAATACTACTTCCTAACATATATGCCTATGTATTCATGATTTTACACCATCATAATATAGTATATACAGTGAGGATTTTTTCTCTTATTTGAGAATACTTGTTATCAGCTTATATTAGTGGTCACCATTAAAATGAGTGCAGGAAATCTTCTGAAAGAAGGGGGAGAGAGAAAGACCTGGAGGGGACAGGAGCTCCACAAGGAGAGCAACAGAACCAAAAAAATCTGGGCACAGGGGTCTTGTGTGAGACTGATACTCCAAACAAGGACCATGCATGTCGATAACTTAGAATCCCTGCACAGAAGTAGCCCATGGCAGCTCAGTATCCAAGAGGGTTCCCCAATAATAGAAACAGTGACAGTCTCTGACATGAACTCACAGGCCGGCTCATGGGTAAAGGTGAACACCTCCACCTAAGGGGAGAGCAGCCTTAGCAGTCCACAAAGGATGACAAAGAAGCCAGTCCTAATGAGACCTGATAAACTAGGGTCAGATAGAAGGGGAGGAGGACCTCCCCTATCATTGGACTGGGGGAGGGGCACAGGAGAAGAAGAGAGACGGAGGGTGGGATTGGGAGGGGAGGTGGAAGGGGGCTACAGCTGAGATACAAAGTGAATAAATTGTACTTAATAAAAATAAAAAATAAGATGAATGTATAAAGTCAAATTAATTTTGATTCCTTTTGATCCCATAGGTAGTAAGTTAAAAGCAAATCCTGGCTCAAACTGGCTTAAGTCATAGAAGAGGTTAATATCTTGCACACAGAACTGAACGTCTATATTAATTGGTAATATGTCAATTGATTACAGATAGTAGGTCTAGAAATGAACTGGAGTCAATCACTTGATAGTCTCAAAGTGAAGACGAAATGAGTCTCCCTTCACGTTGCACTTGTGGCTTCCTGCTATCATGGCTGAAGATACTTGTGATGAGACTCCAGGACTTTCTAGCCATAGTACCTTAAGTATTCAGAAGTTGACATCATAAAAATTATAAACTCTTATAGTTCCAGAGACTTAAGTTTTTATATTTTTGTGTACTAGGGAATGTACCATTCATCACTGGTACAAAAGGAACTATGGCAGGCCAATAGAATCACTGCCCCCAACTTTGATTCAAACTATTTATTCATTCAACAAATACTAACTGAACTCCAAGTGTAACTGGAGAGTGTACTAAATCATTGGTTCTCAACCTGTGGGTGGTGACCCCGTTGGGGGTTGCATGGCCCTTTCACAGAGGTTGCATATAAGATCTCTTACATATCAAACATTTACATTATGGTCCCTAAGAATAGCAAATTTTCACTTATGAAGTAGCAATGAAAATTATTTTATTTTGAGGATTTAGGGGGGCACCACAACATGAGGAACTGTATTAAAGGGTCACAGCATTAATAAGGTTGAGAACCACTGTGTGAGATGGTCTGGCTCCATCAAACCTGGACCACACAGCTATGTGGTACAGAGGAGATTGCAAAACTTCAAACACATGGTTGAAATACCTGGTGGCATAGAAGGTGTAAAAGGAAAGCAGGTCCCTTACAGTGGGCAGCAGAAATGGCCTTGTTCTAAACCTTCAAAACAGGTGAAATGTAAGCTTCTCTTAGCAGAGCATTCCAAACTGTGGCCAACTTCAGAGGCAGTTTATAGTTACGCTGCCATCCCATGACATCTGTGTTACACACAGCTCATGATCCACTGTGTCTGCTTTCCCTCTGGTGTGATCAATAGCTGGGACCCCAGGCAACCAACACCAACCAGGCAGTTGAGAATAAGTGATGGCCAGCAGCCATGCTGTGTCCAGATCAGTATTTAGACATCACTCACCAGTGGATACCTTGTTAAAGGCAGGGTCAGGCTACTGATGCAGCCAGGACCAGCATGCGCAGCAACAGTCTCCTTGCCCAGCTCTGACCCAGATATCCTGCATGACTTGCAAGCACATGCCCAGTTTACATGCAAGGACACTGAAGCCAGGAGTCAAATCATACCAGGGATGAATGAGAGCCAGAGTATACTTGATCCTACTGGCCATGCTCTTTGTCGGCATCCAGCTCATGTCTGGCTTAGTCCACAGGAAGCAGCTTCTGTCTGCACTGTCCCTGTCTACCTGCATCTTTCTGGTTGGTGTAAGCTCTGCTTTCAACTTGGCTCAACAATCTCATCATATCATTATCCATACCCAGTGTAACATGACAGTCACTGTGTTCTATCAGGCCCACCTCATACTGCCCAAGCCTTTGGCAGGGACAACTTTAAAGGTTATCTGACATAGGAAGCCCCACGTAAATGGGTATAAATTTTCTGTCACTTTCCAACAGGCAGGCAACTCTCCCATCAGCTCAGTTTATTAAACCATCCCCTCTATGTGAGTGCTAGGGCACACCAGAGCTCCATGTGGGGAATAAAGAGATCTTCCAGACAAGTTCTGTGATCCAGGGACCCATAGCACTTATCCAATAGCTAATCTAATATCAAGTGACAGCCGAAACAGGCGACTTTCACCTCATCTTTGCATGCTGTATGCAAAACAGCTCTACTGTGTGCTTGACTACTTAAAGTGTGTAAGATTTAATTATCTCCTACTGCTCTCCAAGTAATGACATTTTACTTAGTACTTTTAATACCAGTAGACAAAGTCTTTCTGACAAGAATGCTGAAAATGCCAATCTCAGGAAGCTATAATATAAAATGTCCCTGCTCTAAAGAAACTTGGGGTTTGCTCACCTAAAGTTGAAAATGACCCCTTGATCTTCAAGTTGATTGCCCTCAAGGTTTAAAAATGTGATGTGCTTAGAGCAATGTGTTCTGTAATGTCTTTTCCCAAAAGAGAGAATCTCCAACTCCTAAATCAGATAAGCACCAAAGAATACAAATGGGCGAAGAGGAGGGCAGTAGCTATGTGTTTTACTAACACCAAACTTCAGATAAACATCTGTGGGAGTCTCCACACACTTGAACGAACACCATCATCTTTTTGTCCCAGGAAAGGTCCTGGATTGGGAGAGCACAGCAGAGATTTATCTGCAGCGCTAAACTCCAGTTTGTCTCAGTTCACATTCATTTCTACCATTATTCTTAAACAAAGAATTTTCTTCTCCCTCCCCAAGAATTACAGATCAGTTCCCTCTGCCTAGCCTGCCCCATTGCTCATTTCTCTTGCTTAACAGGATTTGTCTTGTTTGCACTAATCACTTACAGCTGCCTGTCCCTTATGACCTATGCTTTCCCATCTCACACTGTCACCGGAAAAGATGGCATGGACATGAAAGCAGGGGACGTAGAAGCCAGCGAGACTCCCAGTGTTACTAGCTGAAGGGACATGGAAAGAGACACAGGCATGCATAGAATGTGCAGCCGAGGGACAGTGGCTGCCCACTGTTTCCTATGTAATACTTGGATCAGGTGGATATTTAAACTATCAGCAATGCAAAATGTTAAAAAAAAAAAAGAAGTAAGGGTTGGGGAAAATGATTATTGTCTGGAGCTGTAACTGTTTTTCCCTGAGTTGGGATTTTCCCATGTTTTCTAGATCCAGATCCCTTTGTGGAATCTCCCGCTAGTGACGTTTTAGTCTTTACAAACATGTATGGCCCATGATGGCTAGTCAATCCAAAGACATGATGATTGACCCACCACCATATCTGTAAGAGCTTTGTATGAAAAATCTAGCCAACACCTAAACTGGAAATGTTTTATATGGAGTTCAAGAAACTTGCTATGTTTTAAGTCCAAAGGTATGGCAGGCCTGTGTAGACACCGCTTTCCAGTGGCCATAGGGTGATTCTGACTAGCAGCTTCTCCTCAGAATGGAATATGTAGCCTCTAACTCACCACATTGCCCTCTGCTGTGTTACTCTTTAGCATGACCTGTGAAACCATGAGTTTCTGGCCCCTCATAATCTGTCGCTCAGGAGAACTGTGTGCACAAGGTGAGAGGAAAGGTACCGTGCTTTGTGGAACTCTTGGTATACATTACCCATTACTGATTCTTTAGCTTGGACACATCTCCTGTCTGACCCTCAGCTTCCTTGACAGTATGATAAAGGATGTACATAAGCATCTCTTGGATCCCCTTTGCTGTGCGTAATTGAGAACACAAAGGCTCTTTTTAAATGAATCCTCAAGACAAGCATGGAACACTCTAAGCTCCAAAACACTTTCTTTTTAATTCTGCAAACCAACAAGTGAGCCACTACCAATACAACAGATGCCCAAAGACACCACAGGGGAAAATTGTCAGGTCTTTAGACACACACTTCCACCAAATAATTGTCCATCCACTGCTCTGAACTATGGAGTGGCCACTTTGCACAACAGCAATCACATGCAGTTTATCTGAGCAGCAGAGAACATGACAAAGCTGTGGACAGACATAGCTTCCCTTGCTCCCCAGCCATAGCACAGTAGTATGTGTTTAGTATGAGAGCCAGCACCCTAAGATCAAAGCCCAAATGAGAAGCTGATAACAAGTTAAATGGTGCTGCTGGGCTTCCCATCCTGCCTTTTCTACCCAGAATTATATAAATAGGGTCTAAGTAGAAATGAAGTCATTTACATGATGGCTACTTCCTGATGTGTCAATAATGTTGTGGAGACACAGAGGGAAACCTACTTTCAACTCATGTTTCTGAAGTTTTTGGTGGCAGAAAAGATATCCAAGAGGCAAGAGCATACCCTCAGTTTACAGAGACAGACACAGAAACCCAAAGTAGACTAGACCCAAGAAAGAGGATCGTGTTCAGGTATCCCCAGGCTGAAGCGTGTATATGTACATGTGTGTATGTGTATAGACAAGTGTGTGTGCATACATGTGTGTATGCAAATATATGTACAAGTACATGTGTGCACATGTACCCATGTGCAGCACTCTACACTCATTTACAGCCCATCACAAGCTACACAAGTAGAATGCTTGCAATCAAAGCTGACATCCATCCTACCTACTTGAGTCTCCACCTATTTCTCTTGAACCTAGTTTTCAATCTTTATGAAGATCACGGCAATATTTGTTTCATGGAATTGTATGAGGATGAAAAAATATTTTACTCATGTAGAGCACTCAGAACGAAAATCCAATGTATAGGTAGAAGTGGGTGATAACTCTTTATTTATGAACACCTTTTTTCTAATTAGAAACTATGAGAATGCTTCTAATGAGTGTGTAATATAGCCAGGTTTCTCCTGACCTTATCTTGAGGGACCTCTGTCCACTTATTATGGATCACTAAGCAGTGATTTCACCAATCTACAACTTAAGTACTACCGAGAAGATTGTTGAGAAGATGCAAAGAATAAAATATGATGAAATGAGCCTCAACATATCCAACACAGAGTTGTTGATAAGAAAAGTAATTGTAATAACCAGCTATTACTATTCTCATTCTTTTCCCCAAGTTGCTTTTGATTGAAGGCTGTGGGTTGCCTCATGAATGAATATGTCATATCTTGGAATCACAAACCTTTTAATACAGCAATCAGCACCAACAATAAGGACTAATTTTTACAAAGTACTTATCAATTTGTTAGACAGTGTATTAAGTGTGCAGCATATATCGATTTCCTGAACTTTCCCACCACACTCTAAAACAGGTCATATTATTAGCATCCCCATTTAATAGATGAAGAAACTGAGGCTTGAAAATACAAGTCAAAGGCACAATCTAATAATAAAACAATTATATAAAATTATAGTAAGAAACGAAAAAGGAAAATTTTCACCAGACTTTGGACCACAAGACTCCCCAAAGAAACAATAGATGTTGTTTTACGGGATCCTCGGGGAAACAAAAATCTGTCCTCACAATATGTACCATACTTAGTCATTTCTGTTAGAGAGTTCAGCAATAAGTGTGCAGGTATTTTTAATGATAAAATAAAACTTAATTTCTCCCATAGCATAAAAACCTGACAAACTATTTTCTGACAAATAGGACAACTGAGACACACTGGCATGTGGAATGGTAAATGCATCAAATCAGATAATCACGGGTAAAACCTTGATCATCATCAGTATGCCATTTGGAACTGTGTCTCTGTCAAAATGAATGGCTTCTAATAATTGAGCACCTACACCATGCAAGGAGCCATCCATGAACCATCAATATGTTACTTAATGAAAGTGCCATATGTGAGCTAAATGACCAATTCAGAAGTCACTGAATATCTATCCTACCCTTAGTTCAAGATCTGGATTGTGAGTCATGACAAGATTCAGAGAAGTTAACACGAAAGGTTCTGGAACCTGCCTTCCAGTGCCAGTCCCTAATCTCACTAGCTATAATGCTGTGGAAATCTTTTGGTCACTTTGTCCCTTGTCTGTAACATGGAAAAAGTAAGCGCCCCCATGAATGACTGACTGAATGTCAGTTGTTCAGAGACAGGCTATTCACTATGTAGCCGTGGGCTTTGAGAGCCTGCATCCTCAGGTAAGTACTGACACGTGAGAGAGTAACCCATTGCTCACCAACTGTGTTCGTGGTAAAACAAGGGTCGTGTGTTTTCAATAACATTGAAACTTTCATTTTCCATACAATCATATTTCAATAGGGCACTACTCAATGATATACTGAAATTTTTATATTCAATGCTTATCTTCCATACAGAATGCCCCCCAATAAATGTCAATTATTGATATATTTGCTATAATAATCCTCTACTTCCTGAAAAAGAGACAGGCAACATGATGATGAACTTGGGGACACAGGATACTGATTAGACTTGGTCTGAGTTCACACTCCAGCTCAGGAAAGCCAGGGAGAAACCATGAGTCCATTTTGAAGATTCTGCTGGCACAAATCAATGGCTTTCCATGGAGTGCATCAGTACACAGAGTGAAAAGGAATTCAATTCTTCCAATTTCCACTCTACTCCACATCAGATATGTTCCTTCCTATTTTCTCAGCTATAAATCTTTTCTTTGGTTATGACTTAACCTTCCCCCGGCACTTCCTTCTCCAACTGCAGGTATTTGATTAGATTTATCAGGTTCAGGCAATGACACCTGGACTGGAAGCCTGGTTCACTGCTGGGCCAGCCATGTGATTCTGAGTGTGTAACCAATCATCCCTGGGCCTTGATTTCCCCTTCTGAATAGATCAGGTGAAAATAGCTACCTAGAAGAAAGATGAGATGACATGACACAATAAAGAACTCCCAGAAGCCTCTATTCCCCTCTCTTTTCTGCTCTCTCTCTCTGAACAGAGGGTGACTGGAGATAGCATTCACCAATGAAGGTTGGAGGAGGATAATGACAAATATAAGGATAGGGCCTTTTTATTTTTATTATTAATTTAATTATGAAAAAAATTAAAAAAGAAGAAAAATAATAATAAAAAAACAAAAAAACAAAAAATTTAATTATGAGACCTCAGATTATCAAGAATGAAATTGAGGTGAACAGTGCAAGTTTCCATTTATAGCTAGGGAAAATGAAAGTGTGTCCTTGATGAAGCCATGGTGCTGAAGCCCAGAGAGGAAAAGCTTGTGCTAAGAGATGGCTTGGACTCATATGTGTCCTGAAGGTCTCTCTCTGCACTAGGAGGTGTGTTAGCCCATAACAAGGCTTCTAGGAGGAAGCTGAGATCAGGAGACGCTCCCATTCAGAACCCCACTATAAATTAACACTAATCACGTATTGACAAGCACAACAGACCATTGACCAACTGGAGTGATTCTAAGACAAATGAATTAAATGTTCAACAATGGTGTGTAACAAATAAACCATGTGTGATTAGATGTAAATGGTCCCGAAGTGACTCAGAACTTTGGGTTTCAGTGAGGATTACTGGAGACAGATGATGCAGCACTAAAGAATATTTAAAGCATCCCCAAATCCCTCCCTACCTCCATGTCTTGATGTAAAAATACAGTCCTACCAGAAAATACTGTCCTCGCTGGAAGGATCATTTGCAATGGTTGATACTACCAGTCTCGGAAGGGTTTACATTCAGTGTAAATAAGGTAGATTTGAGAAGTTAATGAGTTCCACTACCCAACCTGCTCCTTATTAATTCACACAACTTGAAGACACCTACTAAAAATAATACCTTTTGAGCCATATACCATCTTTATGGGGATCATTAATGCTTCTCCATAATAGAGCAGTTACCAGCCCCATTATTCCCCTTGATCACCTTCATGCCTCTGCACCACACCAGCTCCCCTGCACTTCTTGCTTGTATTCTCACTTGCATTCTCTGATCCCACACCCTCCCATTCTGCAAATGACTGTCATCTCCCTTCTCCCCCCCCCCCCGCACCCTCATGAAGTGTCAGCCAAGAAAGCTGCCTCCTCCCTCATCTCCCTTTACAATCTGAGATACACAAAGTAAGTTGGGACAGAAGCCAAAATCTTAAAATTTGCACAAATGTTAGTCCATAGGATTTTAAGCCATGCCTCATTCACTAATTCATCCATTTGCTCATGCATTCCTTCCATAAATTTGAGAGTGTCTGTCTAGCACCAGTGCTGAGGCATGTGAATAAGCAACTGATTGGATGAAGATCTGGGAAAGCAGGCATCTCTACAGGGAGTCTGGAAGGATGAGTAGGGCTTGCCTGGGGAGGAACCAGGCACTGGGTACCTCATGTTACACAGCCAGCACCAGCCCCATTTCAGCTCTGCTCTGTTCCCAGCAAAAACCCAGAGTCTGTTCCATCACAAGACACTACAAGTAATAAGTAATAGGTGAGCGTCACAAAGAAGTCCCACCAGAATCTGAAACTCCTTGCCAACCAGTCCCCTAGCAACATCACAGACCCAGTCCTGCTCTTATTCTGGCCCTGCATGCTCAAGATGCCCTATGTTCTCCCTTTAAGGAAGAAAAGCCTTCCAAATAATCAGCTTCTCTAAGGCTCCCTCAAATGGCCAAAAGAAATGGTAAAATAGCAAACGAAAAGAGTTGTGGATAGCTCTTTTTGTTCTGAAAACATAGGGCATGCATTAAACAAAGATTGCTGGGCCTGAGTAACAGTTTTGTCATGTTTACTGTAGTGGTCTGCCTGCATAGTGTGATATGCTGAGAAACACCCCTGATAGACATATCAGCATCTACCTAGTGTAACAATAAAAGATACCCAGGGATTAGTGTATGTGCATGGGTGGGATGCGGAAAAATTCACCCAAACTGAGAAGCACGCCATTAAGCTTAAATTGGCAGGAAGTAGTGCCTCCACTGACCATTCTCCCAGGTGGAATCTCCAGTGATTGCCATAGAGTCTCAGCATTAGACAAGAGCATGGAGTGGGCCCAGGCCAACTCAAGAATTTGCTTGTAAAGAAGAGAAACCCAGACAGGAATGTGGCTATCCTACAAATACCTATCAATAATTGTAGAACATGACAAACCTCTTACATGTAGTCTTGGAAGAAGCATCCTACCATACCAACATTACACAGGGCATTCTTTTTGCACCTTCTAAGATCCAAGGAAACTAACATTATATTAGCAGAAGAATGGGTGATTCTTTATATTAAAGTTGTTAGAACAAAGACGATGCATAGCAATAATAACAAAGTCAACACCAAATAGCTGTGATATACCAAACAGCATTTAAGGAACTTTTTGCACTTGCTCTCAAACTTTGGACATCAAAAGCGCAAAAAATCCTAAGTACATATTACTACTGCTATTTTTATACACAAGGGACAGAGGCTCACCAAGTCTAAGGACCTAGTCCATAGTCCATTCCAGAGCAGGCAGCTGCACAGACTGTTCATACGAGGTGCCTATTTAGCATTTCCCTCTTCCACGGTGTCCTCCAAAGTTCAAACTGCTCCTCGGGTCCAGCTTCCCACTGACCTCTAGTTCCTCCTGATTTCAGCTGACTGCAGGTCCTGCTGAGTTAGCCTGCTCTGCCTCCTGCCCTTTCAGATGCCTTGTCCCCTGACATTTGCATGTTCAAGCCTCACTGGTGATGTGAAGCAGCTGACAGCATCCATGCAATCCAGCAGGTACTTGCTGATACTCACCTACTGTGCCAAGCATACTTTGTTTCTCTCTCAGCCTTGTCCAGATGGGATGTTGTATATTTGTTTTATGTACCTTCCCACTAGACAGGAAGCTCCAAGGGGGACAGTGGGTCATGTCTGCCCTGGTCATCCTCTGTTCTCAAACACAACAAAGAATATTTGCTAAACTGGTGCTTGTAACCCACATTAGACCTGTCATTGGAACCTGTTCTAGGTCAGGTGATCTCAATTATCTACTATCATCTCAACTCAACTCAGACACTTTGCATAAGATACACTCTCATGTCAAAAATACAATCGAGGCACTCAATGTTACAAAGCTGGCATGTAGTATTGTTCCTAAAATAGTTCTGAAGAAGCTAATCAACCCCTTTAATATGTACTGCTCACTCATGTTCATCAATAATAATTTTTAAGAAAAGATTGAGTATGTGATTCAGAGTGAAAAATATTGTTTTTATTGATTCACATACATGAATTCAAAGATGCTGAACAGCAAAGTATTTAAAGACACAGGCTTGAGAGCTAGACTCGTGAACTAATACTTCAACACCTATTACCTGTATGACCTAAAATCAGTAACTTCTCTCTTCCAGTTTCCTGGCCTATTGAATAACTACAGCTCCTCCCTCAAAGACTTGTTATTGTCTCCATTGTTCAGGTGAGGAAATTCAATCACAGCGATGTTCACTAACTTGCCTAAAGTGACACAACTAATGAGTGACAGAGAGCTACGATTTCACAAAACCCTGTCCACATGGCCTGCTGAGTAACAATGCACACTTTCTGCAAGTCTATTTTCATAATACAAATGGGAGGACAAGACTCATAGAGGTACACACATGTACACACACATGTGCACACCACAAACGCCAATCAAAAGCAGAGAGAATAGTACAAGAGAGAAGCAAGAGCTGTGCAGAAGAAAATAATCTTTCTTTGCCCCACAGGAAATAACACCTTGCATTCGGGTTTTTTGCTATTCCATTTAGAGTTGAAAGAACACATCCTTGTCTCAGACATAAGCCACCCTTTTTACTAGCATTGAATTCAATTTACTTTTATATGCTGTTTTTAAAAAAAAGAGAGAGAGAGAAGCACACACAATTCCAAAATGCCTTCAAGTGGCTGATAGAGAGAGCAGGCTCACGTTCAGGCAAAAGCCGTTATTCCTGCTGCGTGCTGCGTTACCCTGTGGGAAACTGACTAGGCGGGGTTCAGCAGAAATGGCTCCAAATGGCTGGGAGAGATGGGACTGCATGGAGGCGGGTGATGGGTGCTTAACTCCGACTCATATTCATTTACTGCTACATTTAAGCTGCTTTCAAACCAGTTTTCCTTCAAAAACAGCATTCATATCCCAGTGGCCAGGCCCTGGCTCTGAAGCCTGGGGCTGTAGAGAATCTGTTTTCACCATCATCTTCAGATGCACATGTGCGAACGGCGTGGAGTGGGTCAGTGATGGCAGGGCATCAGTAAATAACTGATTCAATAGACATCTGTCTGTCGGACACCAGTATTGCATCCCAAACACTCAGTTATCTTCCTGAAAAATAACTCAGAAGTCAGTCTCAGGTCTTTCCTTTCCAAATATCTAAGACAGAGGAAAAAGAAACTCTCCAATATCTGGGGTTTTTTAATTATTTTATTCATCTAAATCATAAAATGGACACAGTTGATGTCAGTTAATTAAAATGTGTAGAGATGACTCAATCAGTAAAGCTCTTGCCTCAAAAGCAGGAAGACCTGAGTTCAAGTCCCAGAAGCCATTTAAAGTGCCAGGTGAGGTGTATGATGGCCAGAACAGAAAAAGAAAAAGCAGACATTCGGGTCCCCAGAGCTCACTGGTAGGCTAGTCTGGCTAAGTTCCAGACCCATGAGACTCGGCCACAAAACAAAAGTAGTGTCTTTAGGAGTGGTATAGCTGAGGTAGCACTATTCCTAATTGTCTGAGAAAGCACCAGATTGAATTCCAAAGTATACAAGGTTGCATCCCACCAGCAATGGAGGAGGCTCCCCTTTCTCCACAACCTCTCCAGCACTCATCAACCCTTGAATTCTTTTTTTGAATTTTTGATGTTACCCATTCTGAAGGGTGTGAGGTGGGACCTCAGGGTCATTTCATTTGCATTTCTCAGATGACTAAGTTGAACAATTTAAGTGTTTCTCTGCCATTCAATACTCCTCTGTTGAGAATTCTCTGGCTCTGTACCCCACACTTTAATTACATTCCTTAGTTTGTCGTTGTTTAACTTCTGTGTTCTTTGGGCAGAGAGCAGGAAAGTTTATGAAAGAGAAGGGAGATAGAAAGACCTGGAGGGGACAGGAACTCTATAAGGAGATCAACAGAGCCAAAAACCCTGGGCCCAGGGGGCCTTGCAGAGACCGATACTCCAACCAAGGACCATGCATAGAGAGCACCTAGACCCCTTGCTCAGAGGATGCCCATAGGTGCTCAGTTTCCAAATGGGTTCCCTAGTAAGGGACGCAGAGGCTGTCTCTGGCATGAACTCAGTGGCCGGCTCTCTGATCACCTCCCCCTAGGAGGTTCAGCCTTGCCAGGCCACAGAGGAGCTCACTGTGTAACCAAAGCTTGCGTCAAGTTCCAGGCAGTCTTCTGGTCTCCACCTCTCACAGTTGAGATTACAAGCAGAAGCCACCACACACAGTTCACATTTATTTTAAACTCTTTCTAAGATAATAGTAATTAGTAATTATGTGATTGCATTATTCCCAAACCTGAAACAAGCCACACTGTCCACATGAAGGCACACTATGTGAAAAGTGGTGAATTAATGAAATAAAGTACCACAAAGCAAAGCGATAAATACACAGTGATTTATGTAAAAACATAGGGGAAGTCTTACTGGCATTTTTAAAGGAACCAAAGAAAACAGATGCAAAAGAGTAATACTGATGTGTCCACTTATGTAGTACAATAACAGGCAAAAGCCACTGGTAACAACAGAAATAATTTCTTAAGTACGATATTGACTTTAAAGGGGCACTAAGGAAGTTTCTAAGGTGTTGGAAATAAATCACACAGACAAAAACCTCTGTTGCGCTATAAACTTCACTTCAATGCGCTTTATATAACTTACTCTAGCATCTTCGTATGTGTGTGCAAAGATATTCCTTTGCAAGGTACTTACACCAATGTCAAGTATGCAGTAAGTGGAGGTGGGGCTACTTTGAAACTATTAATATGTTTTTTTTTTCTTATCGGCTAGTGCTCTATACGTGTCATAGTCTCCAAACGTTTCTGAAGAAGTCTGGAAGTGTTATGGAGATATTAATATTCTGAAAGACAGTCCTCATCCTAAAGAGTGAAGAAGCCGCAGGAGGAGCACTCCTGAAGCATAAGCATCGTGGCTTAGCAGCTGAATAGACCTGAGAACCAGAAAAGTCTGCTCGGGGTTCCTGGTGCGGTCATGGGCTAACCTTCGCAATCATGGGCTAACTTTCGCAATGTTAACCTCCGCTCTAGTCTCTATGTTGACTACTACATGGCTGATGGTAGAAGTGCCCCCCCTTTTAAAATGCTTGCTGGAAAGTGAGCCACTATCGTTAGGACTAAATTGCCTTTATCTTTAATTTTCAGAGAAAGATGCCTTATGTAAAAATGGAAAACAGTATGTTCATTAACTACAAACAAACAGAGCATGATACCCAGGTTACTTTCATGTTTCTGTAGACGCTACCTAAGAAGGGGCACATGACCTTGCTGTGTGATCACAAAGCTATATAAACTCCACCTTATTTACAGCAGTGCTTGTAAAAGGAACATGTCAATATGTCAGTCAATTATGATTTTATTTCTGAATATTACCTCCATTACAAGCAGAGAAATGGGGCCTCCCTAACGATATACCTGCATTTATCATTGAGTTTCTGGCAGATTTTCCA
Organism: Pachyuromys duprasi; assembly: GCA_028658305.1. NCBI lineage: Eukaryota > Metazoa > Chordata > Mammalia > Rodentia > Muridae > Pachyuromys > Pachyuromys duprasi. The sequence goes on along the minus strand of CM053765.1, from coordinate 75,585,137 downwards.
ATGACATAAAATAAAAAAAAAAAAACATGTACACATGAGTATGATGGCACCTTTGCCTGTGTTTGCACTTTGGTGAACTCCTCAAACTCTTTGTATATATGGTGTGTGTTTGCATGTGCAAGTACCTGCCACAACTCAAAGGGTACCCAACAAAGAGGGAGACTGGCCTGGGTACAGTGGAGGTTACCTAAACCTTCCTTAAATAGACAAAACCAATAGCACCCAGTCTCTATAACCCAGACTTCCCCCTTGAGCCAATGCAGTCTATCACGCTACAGCCACTTTATCCACTTACCTGGCCCCCAGCTCCACTAAGTCCTAAAGTACTCAAGAAAGCAAAAGTCCTATCTACCTGGTTCACTCCATAAACACAAGAGGTTTTTATGGTGCCTGGTACAAAGTAGACAAAAATTCTATGTTGATCTGTATATCTAGAAAGACTGAAGCAGCTGCTAGCTAAATGGCAGCCTTTTAAAAGTCAGACTGGATACTGCCAGCGTTGTCCTTCACATAGTCATGCCAGCTGACAGTGGACTGGCTTTGGATCGCCCACTTGCTTTGATAATCAGGTTTCCTTGTACAAAGAACAACCTCCCTAAATATAACAAGATGACTGAAAGAATGTTATGCCCTTGAAGAGAATACTGACATGGAGTGCCTGTGGCTGCTCTGTGCATAATTCTCTCGCTCAGGATTATTGCCATCCCCTCTGTAAAACTGAACCTGGATGTCTCTGTCACCTCTAGATGAGACTGCTTTAACTCAAATGGTACCCGACGAACAGAGAGAGTGACCCAGGTACAGTGGAGGTTACCTAGACCTTCCTTAAATAGACAAAATCAATAGCACCCATTCTCTATAACCCAGGATCCCCCTGAGCCAATGCAATTAACTCAGGTTTGGAACCAAAGTCTGTAAGTGATATTTACAGTTCAGGAACAGGAGCTGGAGTAATTGCCTCTCCTGACTAACCCTCCAAGGTTATTTGGAACCAGCTTGTGATTCTAATTCTCTCTTTCAGCTAAATCTTGAGAAACACATCCTGCATTCAGGCCCTGACAACATTTCCAGTGCTCAGCCAGAGGGTGACATTTCCAGTGGCATCTCCATAGTATGTGCTGTGGGGAATCTCTCTCTCTCTCTCTCTCTCTCTCTCTCCTCTCTCTCTCTCTCTCTCTCTCTCTCTCTCTCTGTGTGTGTGTGTGTGTGTGTGTGTCTCTGTGTGTCTCTCTCTGTGTGTCTCTCTCTCTCTGTCTCTCTCTCTCCCAATGCTCCCTTCCTCGGGTGTTTATGAAGGCAAATGGCTATCTCCCACAATGGACTCAGCTCTACCCTAATTCTATTAAACCTTGCTACTGCACCCCAGACACTATGTTTAATCAGGCATTCA
>CM053765.1:75556486-75583647 GCA_028658305.1 Pachyuromys duprasi | reverse complement strand
TCTGTCTCTCTCTCTCCCAATGCTCCCTTCCTCGGGTGTTTATGAAGGCAAATGGCTATCTCCCACAATGGACTCAGCTCTACCCTAATTCTATTAAACCTTGCTACTGCACCCCAGACACTATGTTTAATCAGGCATTCAGAATTCAAATAGAGCAGCTGATCTATGGAGGAAGCCAGCAAATCCGCTCCCTTCACTCCTAACTCTTGCTATTTCCCCCACAGAGCACTGGCAGCCTCACCTCGTGTCACCACCGAGATTTAATAGCTAAGAACCACAGTGAGGCCTTGTCTTATACAATTTAATTACACACACAGAAAAAGACAACAGTGCATGTACTGGCGTGCTATTAAGTATGATCATAAGTAATTTAAACTTAACATCACTTGTCCAAATATATGGACAAAATGCATCCTGCTATCCCAGCATCTTAACATTCCTTCCACAACAGTGAATCATAACAAATCCACAGTCATTTCTTCCATGTTTCACTTGGAAGTGTGTCTTAAGAAGAGAAAAGCCGAGTGTGCAACCATCTGACAGTAAGGTGATCTACCTGTTATCCAATGCAAATCAAGGAGCCATACTTTAGTGATCCAATTACACCACTGAGTAATTGAAAACACACAATTACAAGGATGTAAAGTTCCTAAGAGAAATATAATGTCCACATTCCAGATTATCTAGTATTTGATTTATAATCGGGATATTGGCTTAATAGTCTACATTTGAGAGGAATCACTCCCCCACCCTGGGTAATCCTCACAGTTGAATATTTAAGGCTACAGAAATCCTTTAGAGTTTTTCAGATAATGAAAATGAGCCCAAACATGAGTCGATTCATAAAATACAGAGAGAGGTCAATGTGACCTCTCACTCTGAATTAGAAATTTTAGCGTTATGTAGACTTCGTTTCTTTGGAGTTGGACAAAACTTACCCTCAGATGGACACAAACCACTTCCCATTTCAAGGCAGTTTCCCTGCCTTTGAAAGACAAGAGATAACAACTAGACAGAGACCAACATATAGTCACACAGAACTGACTTTATTTAATCCTTTGTCAAACTGGAATGACCACAAACAATGAGCAGCCTAGGAAAAGTTCTCCAGTGGCCGGCAGAAGTTTCTTCCTCAAAGACACTCTGCAAAGAGTGAATCCCATAGTAAGACCACAGTAAGGAGATAGCTACCACTGCCACCTTATCACGCACCCCATCCCCCTTTACTGCACCGTGCCATAGTTGTTCACTTAACTCCTATTAATACTGTCAATATCTAAGCAATAACCTGGGCATGAGATAGCATGACACATGGGGAGATCTTTACATGCCATTCTGAAGAGAGCCTATCTATGGCACAATTCCTTGGATTGAATGACTGGATTCTTGCTCATTTTTGGGAATACATCCTAATCAACCACAGACCATTGGACGTGTGGCTCATTTCTCTAGCTTCCCACTGACTAGGTGTGTTTGCCTTCTATATGACACTCAATGTGCTGGCTGTGCCAACCCGATTGTATAGCCAGAGGTGCCTTCCTTTGAAAAGCTTACTTTTAAATTTTGAATTTTAATATGCAAATATTTTTAAAATCACAAATGATTATTCCCATCATTGACTTCCTCTATATTCTGCCTCCTGACAAAAGAATTCAGAGCCTCTTTAAAACCCAAAATAAGCTCATGTGATCAAATGCTAATTTAGCAATAAACAGAAAATTGACTTCAAATCATCTCTCTGTCACTCTAATTGATTAACAGTCACATGAAAATTGATAACACGATTTTCAGCGAGAGAGCGTGTGGCAAAGCTCTTCAGTTCTATTGGCTTTGGATATTGACTTCCTTCCAGATAAAGCTTTTTAAGAGTACATTAGTGAGTCCACTAATAAACTTAAAAAGCAGTCTAATTGCAAGAATGAACTCCATACAATGAGTTAATGCAATACCAGCATTTACAAAACCAAGCCTCTCACTGAAATAAAGCCAGATGCCGGTTCTATTCCACTCAGCACACCATAGCTTTGCTTCAGGGGTGTAAGTAAACAACTCTTTTCCCTCTTTACACCTCCAGAATTCTGAAAAACAGGTTCTCATGATATCCAGATGCCTTAAAAATTATCCCAACATCTCTAACAATTGCCTTCACATGAAATTAATTTTAAGCTGCTGACCCTTGAATGGGTATATATCTGAAATAGAAACCACCTCAAAAAGCTGAAGGTTGAAAGACCAGAAAGCTGCATCTGCATTACTTGGCTGCAGCTCCCATTGGCGGTAGGAGAGTAGACACTGGGTTTATAATGAAATATGCTGGATAATGCCGCCATGTAGGGCATTCTCCAATGTTCCTTAGATCCTTGGTGTAGAGCGCTTTCCCACCATCTGTGCTTCTAGAGCCTGACTTTTGAGCACGCTGAGCTATAGGAAGGCACTAACAATAGAGTCAAGGCTAAGAAGACAATGAGATGGGCATGTTTCTGCATCTTCTCTGCTGAGCATGGCTGAGAGAGGTTGTTGCCTCCATCGAAGCCTGTGTTCTTGAAATGCATCCTTTCACTGGCAATAGGTGTGTCTTTCTGGGTACAGCAGCAGCTTGCTCCTCTGGCGTCTCCAGGTCTCTCTCTGTTGTCAGCCTGAGGGGAGGCACCACTTGTTGATTTCCTTCATCCTCCCCCAAACTTTGGAAAACAGTTTCTTCATTAAACTCTAACCCCATTTGATTGTGCCATCTGTTACCTGCCAGAATCCTGACTGATAGGGCCACCTCCCATTAACCCAGCGGTTCTCTGCCTGTGGAGGGTTACAAACCCTTTAGAGAGCCTAAATGAAAAAAAAAAGAAAGAAAGAAAGAAAGAAAAGAAATTACAGAGACCTCTCTTCAGAACTGCACACGGTCTATGGACTGGATTTGTGTGATACAGTTTAAAAGAGTTGAAAGATACCAGATACCTTAAAGCACATGCATGGATGGACCTTAAAGTATAATACTCAACTCAGCAGGTACCTTCAGATGTGGATGGTGTGAGGACTGTGCTGCTCTTTGAAGAGTCCTACTTTGGAGTATTTGGTTGTGGACTAAGAAGTTATAAAAAGGGGGAGGCTGGAGGGAAAGGCTGGCAATTAAGAGTGTTTGCTGCTTTTGCATGGGAACAGATTTCCGTTCCCAGCAGCCACATCAGACAGCTCACAACCATCTGTAACTCTAGCTCTAGGGCATTTGATACCCTCTTATGGCCTCTGTTGTCACCTACACACATGTTTACACATATATGTACATATAAGTAGAAATAAAATAAAATAAAATAAATCTTTTAAAAAGAAATTTCTGGAAATACAGCTCAGTTGGTGCTTGCCAAAAGCCTGATTTCAAACCCCACAACCCACATAAAAATTTTAGGTGCAGAAGCTTGCAATTCTAAATGTTTGAGAACTAAGAGAAGTAGTTTTCCAGGGCTTTCTGGCCAACCAACCTAGCCTAATTAATAAGTTCCAGGCTAGTCTCAAGTAAGGTAGTATGCACCAGAGAAATGATACCCAAGGTAACACATGCATACACACACACACACAGTCAAAACTCATAAGGAAACACCTCACCAAAAGCCATTCTCTAAACAATAAATTGGGGTGTCAAATATTACTTTATATTGAATCTTTATTAGTTTGTTCTCTCCTTTTCCTTCACATCATGTGAGTGGTTTATCAAATAGACAGTTGGACTCTTTTCCCATCAGCCATAGTTTTACCCACTTGTAAAGTTCACTATTCATCATCGGTATTTGCCATCTGGACTACAGATAAGAAAATGTCTTTAAAAAATCTCTGAAAAGAATTTCTTAAAGTTTTATCATATGCCAAACCCCACTCAGCATTTCAAAGCCTCATTTCCCAGGAGGCTGATATTTATTCAGCTGCCTTTTTTTATTAACACTCATGGTTTCATAATATTAAAAATGTATACACCCAGCTACCCCAATAGAAAACATGCATATATTGGAAGGGAAAAAATTCTACTTCAAGCAGTCATCTGCTCTGCCTGTACACTTTCTCCATGGTCCAGCACGAGCAGATTCATATGGAAAACGAAGAAAGGTTGGAATCCAACACTTCAGTGTGTTTTAGTCTCCTGAGGCCTCCATCAGTGACTATTAAAAGTTAAAGTACTCTGGAAAATCCCCGACTCCATAAAATGCATGCTCCTTATGTTCCTTAAGCTCCTGACATCTTACAGTGTTCTGTGTGGTTCAGAGAAAACAAAAGAATCCACAAAGTAGATATGAGACCCAAATGTCACTGAAAACAGGGTGAAAGAAAACCTTAGTTCATGCCTTCTTTCTAATGTCAACCATCTTAATGACCCTGTATTCAAAAGTCATCTTTTTGAAAAATAAATAAATTTGTTTAAATATCATGACAGAGTGTAGATAAAGTCAGGTGTGTCCTGTGGGAATATAAATTAACTTCTCTATTTTTAGTTTAAACATATAATAAGGATAGGAGATGCCCCAGGGGTCATGATTCTAAAGAGCACAAACATGTAAAGCCCATTATATTCGTGGCCTATTAGTGAATGCTTTTCTTTGTTATCCTATATTATGTCCCTTATTAGCAAAGTTCTCTTTGATTATTTAAGTTACTTAACATCGTTTATAAGCAACAAATAAGTAACTTTCATTAACACCATTCACAAGTAATAAATGATCTGCCCCAAAATTTTGGTCTTCGTCACTCATGATTTACTAATCTGCTGTAAGGGCAGCTGAGTGGGGTCACTAGGCAGTGACACTTTCTCTTCATCCCTTTTCTACCTTGATCCTCTCCTCCCAAACCAGGAGGTGACTTTTTCTTTAATCTAGAATATGTGCAATTTAATTCATAAGGTCCAGAGGACCGTCTGCTCCTCTTGTCCCCGCTCCCTTACGTACCCTACACCCAACTCCATGCAACACACTTCTGCCAAGTTAATCTCCCTAAAAGCACAGCCCTGATAGTCCACGGTCACCCTCCCTGACCTATCTTGCTTAGCCCCATCAGGTGTTTCTTTGCCCAAGTGAAAAGAGAAATGATTAGAATTCTATGCACTAGCAGTCGAAGATTTTTGTCACTCAGACAACAGCTTCTTTCTAGTTCCCACTTTTTTCCCCCATGTTACAGTGAGGCCCAGGGAGAGTACTCACTAGAGGTGCCGTGCGCTAATCTGTCATTACTTAACAGTCCTCTGTCACTACAAAATGCCTTTCTTCAGACAGTTCAAATATGACATGCTATGGCATCATTTCAACACTTTCCTACAACCTGCCCTCCAGCTCACCCTCAGTGATTCATCTGTTAGTAGCTTACCAAATCGTAAACTATGAAATTTGGTTTATCTGTTTGCAAAATGAGGCTAATAATAAAAAATGACAAGAATTAAATACGTTAAACAATTAATGCAGTTAAGGTCTTTATGGTTATGCTGGTTACGACTGCTAATTTATCATTAAACAAGTTAAGCTAGAAAGTTAAGACTTTAATAGTATTTTGTTTACTTGTTCCCTGTCCTTTAAAGCATTTAGGAAGAAAGAGAGGAGGTGCATATGAAAGAAGCCTCACTTCTTGGGCAAAGACTTCTGATTCTGAGATCAATGTATGTGGACAAAGTCTTTCGCCTGACAGTGTCAAATGGGTCACCACACAAGCCTAACTGCATTCTGAAAGCTATCAACTACCGCATTTAATTGGCTTCAACAAGAACCCCTCCCACCTTATTGCCCCAGCCCTTGCCTCCTCTTCAGCTTTCCTTCAAGTACACAGAAGACAAAAGAGATGCTTCTTTGTCATCTCAGCCCACCATTTTCTCACGATGCTGCCCTCTTTTAAAAGACATTGAAGCCCAGCTTCTGATCTGAGCTGTGCTGTGACGAGTGTCTCAAAAGAACCACCCTGCTGCCTGGAAGCACAACAGAGAGTGTTAGAACTAAGTCATCGTTAGTCAAAACCACAGTGATTTCCCAAAAGCTTCACGTGGGGTCAGAAGGGCCATTTTGGATATGTTTCAGTGAAGAACTCACACTTCCCTTTTAGCCAACAAGCATTTTCAGTTTGTACTCTTCCAGAAAATGGTGTTGAGAAGCCTGAACGTGGCACTCGAAATCTAAGCTCAGGCAGAAGAACCACTCTGGATGTTACAGGCATCACACATACTGAGTTCAGTTTTTGCAGAACCTCTGAGCCTTAAGAGCACTGGGCACATATCAAAATGACACACAGTGACATAGAGTCCCACAAGAGTATAAACCACCCAGTTAATTGGCAATGCTGGTCACTGGAGTGCACACTCCACTCTCCAGCAGCTGGAAGGCCACTTGGGCAACACCCAAAGAAACCTTTCAAGTGGACAAGAGTCCTCAAATCTCACGCAGGCAGCACACATGACAGCCAAGGACACTTCCTTATTTGCACTTGTCCTCTGCACTTCCTGGGCAATGCTCAGAGAGGAGTTAAGGGGAAACTTCTCTAAACAGACATGTACTTTAAGCTTTACCAGGCACAGAAGTCCTCAGGGAAATGGCTCAGAGGCTTCAGGGTCACTGCTTCCTAATTTCCCTGGATAGCATGTGATGATTCAGCAAGAGCCTACATCCTGATTCTTGCACGGAACGAATCACCCTAGTTCCAAAAACGTGTACTGAGCCAGAGGGCCTCAGTTCCATCACCAGCTTAGTGCACAAGGGCAATTCCTTAACTCACTTCTTCTGCAGAAGAAATACTGAAATGTGAAAAAGGGGCACGGCTGTGAAGAGCTGATTGTCTTAGAAAACAAAGGCTTCAAACAATAGTGATTTGAATGAGTGTGCGTAATTTATTGTGCTTAGTAAGAATTTTCATCATGATGTCTCCATGTTTCTATATAATGTACATTTATCATATTCTCATCGCCTTTCTTCTTCTTCCCCTTCTACATTTTTAGTACTTTTTTAGTTTCACAATTAGTTTAGATGTTAAGAAATGCTATGTTACACATCTTTGCTAAAATCCCTCCCTTCCCCCTATGATGCTCTCTGACATAATACTATGTATGTTCCCTAGAGCTCCTTCATAAAGTCTACTCTTTTTTTAGTTCTTGAAGAAACAGACACTTATTCTCTCACAGGTATGGAGGCCAAAAGTTCAGAATCAAGGGGCCAGCAGAACTGTAGAAAGGAAAACATGCCTTGCTGCTTCTGTTTCTGGCTACAGGCGGTCTTTGGTGTTACATCGCTTGGGGATGGGTCACTCTAACACTTGCTCCTGCATTCATCCTTGCATGCCTATGCCCAACTATCCCTAATCTCGTAAAGATGGTGCCAGTAAATAATTTAAAAGCCCACACTAGCCTGTAATGATCCTAACTTGATCAACTATTGACTCTGTCTTTAAAGAAGCTCATTGGATTAGTTACTTTCCCCATTGATGTCACAAAACACCTGATTACCATCAAAAAAAAAATAATACTAACATGAAAGAAGAAAGGGTTTCTAATGGCTTACAGTTTGAAGGTGTATCAAGACAGAGACGATGCAGTGGTAGAGGTGGCTCTCAGCTATGCCAGCAAGAGCACAGAGCATCAATCAGGAATCAAGGAGAAATAAGTCAGGGATCATTGCCCATGGAATGGTGTTGCCCGCATTCTCTTCTCAGTAAAACCTCTATAGAAATGCCGTAACATCCAGTGGTCTGTCTCCAGGGTGATTCTAAATCTGGTCAAACTGGCAATCAATATTAATCATCATCATATACACAATTGCATAACATCATTGTGGGAATACAATCAAACCTGTAAATGTACACTAGGTGTTCTCTGTACTAATAATTTAAAAAACTAACTACCAGTGATGAACTTCTGACACAGCTCAGTCAGCCTCATTCTTTAGCATCAGTCACCAAAGGGTGCTTCTATTTGTTTCTGATATTAGAAGCTACAATTTCGTTGCAGGTTCCAACCCTATATAAGGGGTTGGAATAAAGGCCCCAATAAATGGTAAGTGAATAAACTGAATGAATGTATGAATGAGTGAATATGATCTTCAGAGAGTGAGAGATTCAGTAGTCATTCTAGAATAGTCTCCATTATACGTGTATTAGCCCTATTACTTCCTTTGTGTAAAATAATGCTTGTGTTCAAAAATACTTTTGAAACTAAAATCATTAGAAATAAGAGTTAAAAAAAAACAATGGGATGTTTAGGTTTCCAAACTCACTATACACCCTTTTTTATTCCCTCTGTCTTTCTCTCTTTCCTTACCTCCTCTCTCTCTCCACTCCCAATCCTTTCCCCTGTCTTTCTTTGCCTTATATTCTATCTATCTATCTATCTATCTATCTATCTATCTATCTATCTATCTATCTATCTCTGACAATTGGAAGATCTTGAATGTTGTTGATTAATTCTTGACCTCTCTGCTCTCCAAACACTCATTTGTCCAAACTCTTTCCCATGCCCACTTCCATTTCTTGAGTTGGATCTCTTCTTGTGCCTTGCATTATTCACTCAGTATTATTAACTTAGTTTTGACCCCCCACAATCCTCTACAAGTCTCACCAATCTAAAAGTTTAAACTTGGTCCTCTGCTCTCTTAAATCACCTCAGTAATTATCCTTTACCCTGAGGATTGAATCTCAGATCGTTAGCATGTCATATAGGATGGGCACTTCTGGCTGTGTGTCCATCAACACCTATTTCCGCATATCCTTGATTCGTAGATGATATTTTGTTGCTCATTTGTGTGACCATATGAGTCCAGTTCTAGCCAGTAACATGTGAATGCAAATGATAGGTACCCTGTCCAACATGGGTCACAAAAATCTCTTGTGCCTTCTTCCACGCTGTCACATCTTCCACTTGACACTGTCACTAAATAGAGCTCTGCATCACTGGGAGGTGACCCATCTGCAATAAGGATATTGGGTTCCTGGGTCAATGGATTAGACTACTGCTACATGTGTAAGGAAGCCTTTCCTGCTGTGCTAACTACTGGGATTGTCCACACTCCGCCTGACACATCCCTTCAGTTGTCACCCTGCTAGCTCCTTTCAACATCTTCTCCCCTGCCCTTCACTCATTACTACTCTCCACTCACGTCATCATTTTGCCTGGGAGGCCCCTAGTTTCTTTCCCAGATTAACTGCCTGCGCCTTGACTTCAGTAATACTGGGCTGATGATGTCTGCCCTCAGCATCAACTCTACCTGGTTTATTTTTCTCCATCGTACTTACCACCACTTGACATGATATTAATTTGATCATTCTCCCATGTTTCTGACTAAAAACTACTAAGCCTCTTGAAATAATGTCGTTAGTATTTTTTTAAAGTAAAATACACGCAGCTCTGCATTAGGCATGTCATGTATTTCAGCAAAGAGCCCTATGATATAGCACTACTCTTTATCTCCACTTTACATCTGAAGAAAGTCTGAAGAGAAGTTAATTATCTTTCCAGATGTCTACGTAGCATATGGCTGAGTCAGGATTTGAACCCCCACAGACAGAAGAATATAGAACACTTACACTACAACTACTCATTTATGGTTTAAAATGATTTATAATTTCATCTAACAAAGTATCTAGCAGTCACCAAACAAGCAAAGTGGGCCAATCTCAGAATGCTAAAAGGCTGAGACACCACCCAAACTTCTATTTATGAACATTCACAGAGGCATACTGTTGTTCATGCTTATTGTCACCCCTAGTCTCACAGAGCAGGGAGTTAGCTCACTTCTTGATGGGACCACAGATGCTTCAAATGTTTTCTCCAACTCTCCAGACTTCACACTTCACTTCCTGCATTTTCTGGTTCATCACTATTGAGCTTAGTAGGTAAATGGGAAAATACAAATCGTTCAGACTGTATTAAGCATGTCTTTTGATGTGCTGTGCTCCTGCTCCCAAATGAATGTTATTCATGCAACAATGTCTCAGGTGCCTAGAAGTATTAGCAATTTGCTTTCCCTTTGCTATTTTTTTCCTCTGGGCTATCTCTGTGATATTACTTCAGTCTCTGTCTGTGCAGTAAGTCATGCTCTAATCTATTCATCATTCTTGCCACTTACTAGCAGCCTTTCCGTTTCATTTCTCTCCTTTTTCACTTAAGCAAGATGATGGTGCTCTAACACAAATCTGCAGCCACCTACTCCATGATCTTCACTCTCTCTCTCCCGAGTTCCTCTCCAGAAGAACAGTGGCAATTTTAGGTTTCTCTCCTCCTCAGCTCTACTCTGGACAATGCTGTACTTTGTCTTAGTTGTGATCAATTTTCTTCAATAGTTACAGCTAGTGTTGTGATCTGCATGGGGACTCTCCTTCAGTCAAAACAATTAATGGCTTGATTTCTTAAATCTTGAGAATTATTTCCAAAGAAGGTGAATCAAGCATCAATGGAACCTACATATGGTGTCCTGTGGAATTAGGGCTCAGACAGGATTAATGCAGGACCTCTCAGTATCAGTGAGATGCCACTCATCAAATGGTGCCTGAGAAAACGGACAAATCTGGGCTATGGGATTTATAAAAGAGGAATTTCAGCATTGCTATTGGTCTTTTTAAAATTTTATTTCTGTCAAGTTATCCACAGAACTTACATCCCCCAACTGTACAATGCTCAAACTCATTCTTACACTCATCTTTTATCCATTATCAGTCAACTAATTTTCATTCCCTGTTCTCTTTTTCACATATGCTTTGTTTTCTTTTCAATCCTGAGGACTGAACTCAGGCCTCATAGATATAGGCAAGTGCTCTACCCTAAATGGTACCTCAGCCCTCAGCCAAATCATTTGATAAATTAATTTTAGCTAATGAAAACTAACATGTCTTCATACCTTTAGTGAGTGCATGGCATCTTTACCTGTATAGTGGAAATGAAACTCTGCTTTTTGTATGTCCTTTTTGAGGGAATTCTGAAGTGTCTGTATATTTACAGTGGGGACAACACATTAATTCTCATAGCTTTTCTCTTGGATTTACATAAAATTAAAAAATGCTTGTTGCAGTGTCTTCTGAGCCATATTAGATTGATTAAGATTCCTAGGGACAGGAAGAACTTGAGAAGTGCCAGCCAGGGGTGGGACGGGAGAAAGATCTGTTCTGAAAAGGGAAATAAAAATAAAATTAAGACTAGATTTGGGAAGCCAGGTGTGGTGGTGCACACCTGTAAACCCAGCACTCTGGGAGGCAGAGGCAGGCCTCTCTCTGTCAGTTCAAGGCCAGCCTGAGCTCAAAGGGAGTCCAGGACAGCCAAGGCTACACAGAGAAGCCCTATCTCAAAAAACCAAAAGCAAAAATAGATTTGAAAGAAACACACCAGGTAGGAAACTGGGGTGGATCTGGGGGAAATATCGGAGGAAGCGTGAGTTTGGCAGCCTGTGGCCACTGTGTATTTTTAAATGGTGGCAAGAATGGCGGAGTGTGGGAGCTCCATGCGCTCTACCTCCCAGCAGCAGCTAGAGAGGGAATCATGAAGACAAATGAGCGCTGGTGGCTCTGGCTCCTTTGTCTTTTATCGTGGCAAAGTCTCCCGCGAGGGATTTTAGCTCTATAAAGGTTATTTGTAGATTATTCACTTTTCCATTCTTCCATGGTTATGGTTGGTTCCACCTGCCGAAACCCAGAACAGTCTACTTCAACCTCTGCATGCCCTTTTGACACATCACCTCCCAACCCAAATCAATGGCATCTGGGGATCCCAGTGTGACATTAGCAATAGAGTTATAAGGTTTGCTGTCCTTCTACAAAGGAGACAGAAAAAAATCTTTTAAAACAAAGCAATAACTTGAAGATGATCCAAAATTTGATTTGTCTATATTCTTCTCCATTAGTGTGCTTAATCAAGGGATCACTGTCTACAGAACTACTTATTTCTATGCTTCCTAATATTCTCTGTATACTTTTTGAAGTTAATTTTTCATGAATGATTTCCTTGTTCATTCTTTTTTAAAAACCTTGGAATAAATATTATGCTTCTTCTGATTTATATGATGTAGTTTAGTGGCTGAGAGCACTCTTTGGTTTAGCTTCTTATGTAGCTTTCTTCCTCTGTTAACAAAAAGCTGCTTGGCTTTGGCTCCTGTAAGCTTCTTCTCTGTGTAATTTACTTAGGGGGAAGGCCAAAATTGCTAATTAATTCCCCTGAATCCGAGTTCTTTAGGAGTGTAACTATTTCCCTCTTCATGTAGAGCAGCCTGTCTGGCTCCTTGATCACCTTCCCTTTCTAATTCCATTGCTTCAAGGAAATATTTTTGGCTCTGTTGTGCTCTGGCATTGTAGAACCCGTTTCTACAAATTGCAGTGTGATCCTTAAATGCACATTGACAACCAGCTTATCTCAAAAGCAATTTTATCTGCCTTGCTACCAAATCCAATCAGCATTGTATTGGAGACCTAGTCTATCCATAGAGCTCAACCAATCCACACAAGTGCTTTACAGAATACCAGATACCATACTCAGACATGAGAGCCCGATGAAAGGTACAGTTCCTGCTCTTTAGGGGGAAAGGGAAAGGGTTTCAAAGGACTCATCTTCATATTTGAGAGAAACAAACAGTTTGTAAATGTGCAACATCTTGTAAATGATCAACAATAATGAGGGCTGTTTGCTATGGAGTGCTACGGCTTCCCTCTCTACGAAGGGCTCCTTACAGCAAGCTTACCCTCCCCTTTAATGTTCGCATCAGCCCAAGGAGTTAGACTCTTTTTTACCCCCATTTCACAGATGAGAGAATGAAAAGCTAAAGAAATGAAAAGCATTAGCTCCCAGTCATTCAACACACACAGGCATGTATATTGCCTTTCATTAAGAATACAGACAAGTTCACACAAGAGTGTCCAGTATGTATGAACTAGGAATAGGGTAATGGCAAACTCGTGGACAGCCTGAGTCTGACAGGCTGAGAGTTCCAGGCCAGCCAGGGAAAGACAGCAATACCCTTTCTCAAAAACAATACTTAAAAACCAACAGAACAGCTTCTCCTCTGTGCCATTTCAGGTTAAGAGGTCAAATAGGCATTCTGATCTATACATGTAATTCCAAAGAAACTCTGCATAGCCAATTTTCTTTTAGGTCTTTCTTTGACGTCCTACTTCTGTCCATTTTAAGGTTTATATATAGATGTGCATGATATTAATCAAACAGAAGATCCATGGGGCCATGCTGTTGTTTTTGAGAATTATTCCTAAATTGCAAAACAGGCATAAGATACAGAAAGAAAGAAAAGCAGAGGGAAATGGGGTGGCATGTATGGGTTCAAGGATAGATGTCACTAACCTTTTTGGGTTTTAAAGCTTATGCATGACATAAAATAAAAAGATGAAAGGTAAAAATAAAATAAAATAAAATAAAAAACAAGGGTTCATCCATTCCAAATCTTTGCAATCACTAAAAATGGAATAATTAGATAGATTCTCTCCATCCTTCCAAATACTACATTAATGGTAAATAAGATCAAAAGCCTTGTGTTTGTCGAGGCTTTCACCATTGTGACAACTTACCATAAAACAACTTACAGAGAGAGTAGGATTATCTTGGCTCATGATTTCAGAGACTGTAGTTTATGCTTGGCTGGTATTGTTTCTAGGTTCTGGAGAGGCCAGAACACTCTTCTGGAGAGGTGCAGTGAGGCAGAGATGTTCAATTCATAGCAGCCAGGAAGCAGAGGGAGAGAATGTTCATGGTAGCCAGCTTCCTCCCCCTTTTTTGTTCTGTCCTCTGATTAGGAGATAGTTCCACCCATATTCAGGGAGAGGCCCCCCTTAGTTAATCATGCCAAACATATCTAGAAGGATGTTTAACTAACCTCTCAATCCAAGCAAGTGGGCTGTCAAGATCAATCACCACGGACTTCAAAGTTAGACCCATGTTTGAATCTTACCACTCTGTTGATCACAAGGTGACAAGATACAAGATAAGAGACCTCTATGTACCCTAGTTTCCTCATACATAGCTTGAGGGCAAAGCCTCAGGTTAGTTGCAAAGATGAAAAGAGATAATGTTCCTAATACCTGGTAAGATAGAGCACAGCAGACTGCACAATAAAATGCAGCTATTATTTATGGGATATTATAGTGTGGTACGTACTAAGTGTAGAAAGTATTACCCTGTACTGGATGCTCAAGTAAATCAGAAGAATTCTGCCGTTTGCCACCAGCCTCTCCAGCCAACCAAAGCTCTGGGTGCTTTAATCATCTGAGGACCAGGAAAGTATGGAGGGAATAGAATTACTGTGGAGTAAATTAGGAAAGTGCACACTAGTTACTGATCTGACATTATGAATTGTTGGGATTGTGAAGATTTGAGACATCAACGAACTGCTCAAAAGTGGTGGTGAGATCTCTAATAGAAAAGGGATTAGAGGTTCCACACCAGCTGTTTGCAGTATTGGAATTATAAGAATCTGAATGTGATTTTAAGGAAAGATAGCCTGGTGGCGGGAAGAGCACATTGCTATATGAATGGCATTGTTTGCTGCTGCAAAGAGAGTGAAACACAGATTCCCTTAATAGCTTCTTTCAAAAATTACAGAAAACCCTTGATGGGCACTTACATATGCGTCATACAAGAAGTCTCCATCTGAGAGAACAACTTGGTAAAATCTTGCTTTAAAAAAAAAAAGGCTGAGTACATAGGTGACCTTCCCTTCATGGCAGTTTTAACTCTATGCTTACGCATATCTATTAGTGGGATTGGAATTCTTTTCTCTTTCCCTGCTGCTGATTTTATCTATACTCTGGATTCAGTTACATTCTGGTATGGTAAGTACTTAAATATCTTTCCAACTGGGTAAAAATTCTCACATCATTTACATTTGTACATGCATATTTAATTCTCATGGTAAAAACATAATTTCACTCCATTGGTAAATGAGTTACTATCACCATATTTTATTAATTATGTAAGAAATCTTATTTAAAGAAGGAAACGCAATATACTTCATTTATAACTGTGAGCCAGTACAGAACCCCCAGTGGTGGTTGTGTCTCAATTTCTTTTACTGCTTCTGTAATAAACTACTCTGAGAAAAGTAATGGAGAAAGGGGTTATTTTAGCTCAGAGTTCATGGGACTCATCATGGTGGGGAAGCCAAGGCAGCAGGAGCTTGAAGTAGTTGATCACAACCCATCCACAATCAGGAAACAGAGAGGAATGAATGCAGACCACTGTTCAACGCCCTTCCTTTATTTAGATAGTCTAGGATCCCAAGCAGAGATCCCACAGTGGGCAAGTCATTTCCCTGGAGCTCAGTGGCCAGCCAGCCTTTCTTAATGACTGAGAGCCAGGCTCTATGACAGACCTTGTCTTAAAAAACAAAATACAGAGCAATAGAAGCAGACATCCAAAATTGACCGGTGGCCTCTGCAAACATGTACTCCTGTACTTATACACACACACACACTCACACACACACACACACACATGAGAGAGAGAGAGAGAGAGAGAGAGAGAGAGATACAGAGAGAGAGGGAGAGAGAAAGAGAGAAAGGTTGCAATGAAAAGGAAAGCCCTAAGAACAATCAGCTGGAGGGAAGCAGGACAATGATATGTGCCAAAATTGCCTGAAACATTTACAATGTATTGATCACCGTTCTTGTTCTTTGTCCATGGTGAAAGATGCGGAACAGATGTTGAAGATAATGCAAATGTGGCCTTGGAGATGGATGGTAGAGGAGGTGGTAGAGGTCATTGTTAGGGCTCTGTGTGGCATGTGTATATCTCTTCTAGGATGAGGTTGTTTTCCTGAAATGCTTTCAGGGTCAGTACAGGATATTATATGAAAGGGATTAATTTCTTGTGCAGAAAAGGTGCCTTCTTGGGGAGCTGAATCCAGGTAGTACACTGAGAGGGCTCAGCATGACACTGGCAAGGAAAGGCATTCAGGGAATTGCTTCAGCAATTGGAAAAATGTGTTTTAATTAGGCTGGTTGGTTAGTGATTCCCAGAGCAATGGGCTCTGAGCAGAAGGTAGAGGATAAAGCATGTGCATTTGAGCAGATACATGCATGAGAGAAAAAGAGACAGAGAGAGACAAAGAGACAGAGAAAGAGAGACAGAGAGACAGAACAATGGATTGGCAAGAAAAGAAGCAACCTGTCATGAATAGCCTATGATGCTCTAAGCATGAGCCACTCAAAATACAGCAGGGCACAAACTTTTATTATGTTTTGGAGTCCTCAAGGCTAATTTCATCTTTGTGTGGCATCAGGTGAGAAACCTCACCCAAGAGAGTTGGCCTGGGAATCTGGTGCCTGGATTTCTCAGCTGACCTCACCTGCTTTGGGAAGTCTGAAAAACAGGGGAAGTGAGTACCTCATGGTCCAAGGCTAATAACAATCATAAACCTCCAAGAACAAAATTGACTGAAAAGAATAAAAATTTTAAAGTGAGACAGTTCTCTGTCATTTCTGTCTCGGATTATACTGGGGAAGGTTGAACTCAATTTTATTGAGAAATCAATTGTAATTTGGCACTCTGCATGATCCTTGGCAGAGGACGCTGATAACAGTCTCTGCTGAAATCTGCAAGCTAATTTACCTCTGCTGCCTTCGCACTCACAAACACACCCGCCCGCCCGAGAGGCCCTCTGCCCATCACACACCCGGGCAGCATTGATCGGCAGCCCCCTCCTGGTGTTTATGAGATAAACAGTAAATCTGGGAAAGGAAACAAAAGAGAGGGTTCAGGTCAACCAGGAGAAAATTCAGGCTGAGAGACAAAGATAAAAGTCTGGATGTGCATAAGTGCTGAGAACAAGTGACCAGATAAAAGAGAAAGAAAGTGGGTGGGTGTTACGCATCACAGAGAGGTGCTATTGGGGGTGTTTCCCCAGGGAAAGTCATCATAAGCTCTCTGAAAGCTCATTGCAGCGTTCATTTTAATTGAGTAAGGTCACTCCAACCAGCAAGAACATGCCAGTGTGGTAGCTATCCATAAAACAGAACTGAGCTCCAGGAGCAAATCTTCCACGGGGCTTTTCACTGTGACACTGCCCAGGACTTCATAAAGGAAGCAGCAGTTGTATCACCAAGCTCCTTGGTCACAGGATTTCTCTCAGACCTCAACCAAGTTACTGACACGAATCCAGCCCAAGCATCATGTATTTAGGTGGGAATGGCAAGGTGTGGAGGGACAGGTGTCGTGGGGAACACAGTGTCCTCACATAGAGGAACAATGAGCTGTTTGCCTCCTTTCACTTAATGATTCATCTTTCTGACAAGTGCTGGACCTCTTCTGGGGAAGTCTTTGGTGTGGGAGAAAAGAAAGGAGGAAGGTGACAACTGTTGGCTCACCCAGAGCTCCCAAATCCCACATTCCCACACAGCTGTGGCTGTCACACACTGTTGTTACAGAGTCATTTTCCTGAAAGATATCACAGACAACCCCAAAACCAGAAGAATGGCCTAATATATAGGTTTTCCAACTTCACTCACAATTCTGGACTCAGAACACAAGGGAAAATTTCCCTTCCAGCTACCCCTCTGGGGCCTCCCTTCAGTTTTCATCCTCTGAAACAAAGATCTCTTTCCTCAACGGTATTCCCAAGGCCATCCAAATCTAGGGCAATATAACCTAAAAATCACCTTTTCCTTCAAAGTTGAAACAACCCAGAGACACCTCTATCTCTCTTTTCTGGGTCTCCTCTCTGAAAGGCATGAGACTTGGAACAGCCTCCTGGCTGTGGGGACAAATGAACACATCGTCACAATCACACCCGGAGTTCCATCCCAAGAATATTCAATTTCTGATTATCCAAAACATTTCACTGAAGTTATGTTTCAGGCTTACCTGCAGTGTGTGCTTTGAGGCTCTGAAGATACCAGTGGGAGAGGCCAAACTCTGTTGGACTCAAGTACACACAAACACACACACACACACACACACACACACAAACCAAAGCCAAAGATCTAATCAGCAACAAGTTGAAAGAATCCACTGGTTCTGTGTACTGCCTCCTGGGCAGACCTGGAAACCAGCTTTCTTTCATATTATAGGCAACTCCAGGGCAGGGGTACAGAAAATATATACCCTTAAAAACATTACAAGCAACTTACAGCAGTAATACCTATAATTTTTCATTCATTTTTATATGTCTGTTTCTCATATTTAGAATTTCTAGTAACTCTACCTTATTATGTTTTCTAGGTTGATGTGCCCATATAATCGGATAAACATTTGTTTAATGCTGGGTTGTGCTATTTTTCAGGTACTTTTGTAGAATAACAACAGCCTCAAAATAAAAAACACTGTAGAAACAAAGGCACCTGAGCATTATAATATTTAAGACTCTCTAAGGGTGGGTGGATGTTACTTAGGCAAAGGGGGAAGGTATGCAAGAATGTACAACATTCAGACTATCCAGAATCATGGTGGCTTGGCTCCTTGACCTTTTTCAAATAAAATATTTCTTTGCAATGAGGGATCATCGAGGGACAGGGAGGGATGGAAAGGGACTACAAGACGGCTTGGCACATAAAAGCACTTGCCACCAAACCTGACAACTTGAGTTCAATTCTTGGGATCCATGTGCTAGAAGGAGAGATCCAAGTTCAGCAAGTTGTCCTCTGACTCCCATGTTACACATACACACTAAAAATAAAAACCTAATAAAAAGTTTAACTGCTGAGAAAAATAGAGCTTCTGCCTGTGAGGGCTTCAGGATGCTCACGGTAATTGGAATGTGAAGTGTTCTCCAGTATTTGAATACTTGGTCCCTAATTGTTAACACTGTTTGGGGAGACAATGAGATACAGCTTTGTTGGAGGAAGTGTGTCTTTGGAAGTTGGCTTTGAGAGCTTATATCTTCAACCTACCTCTAGTTCACTCTCTGTTTCCTGTTTATCGGTGAAGATGTGAATTTTCAGCTTCAGGCTCTGGCCAACATGTCTGCCTGCTGCCTTCCTTACCTGCCAAGATGGAGACTTATCACTCTGAAACTATAAACTCAAACAAACTCTTCCTTCTGCAAGTTGTGTTGCTTGCAACAACAGGGTAAAACAAAACAGGACCCTATTTTACAGGTGACAATATAAGGCTTTCTACCAAAGGCCAAAGATAATAATAAATATTGAGATAATCATTTCTTTGATCCTTGAAGCACTTGTTATTAATCTCACACCATAATCATCTACTTTTTGTTCAAAAAATACAACAACAACAAAAAAAACTGAAGAGTTATAGGCTGTGTTAAGTGGGCTCCTTGGAGTCAATATAAAACTACCTCAACCACAAGCCAAGGCAGATAAACTTTCTCTACAAACTGACCCAGTTTCCACTATTTTGCCTTAAATGTGTGGGCACGGGTTAGATTCATTCACAGTGCTAAAAGACAGCCACCTTGGCTGGGAGCCATCGTTGGCCCGATGATTTGATTCAGTTCATTGAAGCAAACAGGCAGAAGCCTCACTGCTTCCACTACACACTTGGGTTAAGGGTGGCCAGGGGAGAAGCTGAGTGAGAGGGTTAGAAATGCATGATACACGGCAAAGACTGTTCTCTTTTTACTTGTCTGGGACTCGCATCAGTGGGAAACAGATCCCTCCACCTGTCTAGGTGGTACGACTCAGCACAGTAGACTTCATATGCAGATTCACTTCTCCTTCAAAGAGGAGCATGGGTGAGAAGGAAGAGCATATTCTGATCAGCAGGATGTACAGGATGTTTTAGGGGCGAGGAAGGAAGATGTTCAAGCTGCTGAGTCATCTTCCTGTGGTTCTGTCTGGTTCCAGGTTCCAATACCCTTGCCTCCACAGCCTTTCTTCCTGAACAGTTGCTCTAAATTGGCATTCACATACTGTTGGCCTAGAGCTCAAATGGAAACCAAGAGAAAGGAAACTATTTAGTTCTACCCGGAGTGGATAAAGAAGTCTTCAACCACCCTGACTTGGGCCAGATACCTGACTGGGGCTTGAATTCCAGAGAGTTTCGGGAGAACACAGACTCAGTAACTAATTAGTAGGATTCCCTTCACCTTGTTATTTGTATGGGCTGCCTCTGCAGAATCTCTACTATAGTGTGATGGCTATTGTCTGGTCCAGACTTTGGCAGACAGGACTCGTGCCACAGCCTACTTTTTATATTCTTAGAAAGAAACAAAGCCTCTGGAGACTCAATCGGAAGACATCATTCTAATACTACTAATCAAACAGCAACAACAAAACAAACGAAACACAGGAAATTATGAAATTCTGTGATTTGGTCCTTAACACCATTATTTTATCATCTTCCCTAATGATACCTAGAGTGTTTGACAAATGACAATGGTGTTGTTGTCATATCTATAAGATGAGACTAAAGATCCCTCCACTCTTTATGGCTCTTAAAATTCCCAAAGGCCATGGCTGTTTTCAAGTAGGTCAAGCATCTCTGAACAGCTTTTGTTTACTCCAAAAATGAGCCAGGTGGTCACTATCTAAATATAATAGGTAAAATGTGTCAGCCTTGTCAAGCCTAGTGAGAGAATTCTGTGGGCAGAATTTCCTCAGCACGGATCACTACTTTCACAGGGTCTCTGCAACACATAGTCTCCATCTCAACAGCTCCTCTCAGGTCTCCATTATTTTTCATTTCCATGCCTGCTTGCCCCCACTAACTCTGGGTCCCCACAGGCAAGGCAGAAGATCAGTGCAGGTGGTCTTATATTCATGGTCATTCACGGTCTGGGTCAGAGCTTTGTCGATGAACAGAGAGTAGTGGAGGAACAATGGTTCTACCACACACTTCAGGGCTTGTCTTTCTTAGGCAGAGAACTAAGTTCTTAGCATGAAACTTGTAGCATTGTCTTCCTGTTAACAAACCAAATAGATCTCTTCAAAATAAAGACCTCACCCACAAATACCATCAAAGAACTTTTTCCAGGCACAAAAGATCTCATGTTTACACAGAGGAATGTTAAAGTCCCCTGCACATCTCCTGAGAGATTTCACATAAAAGATGAAAATACGCTCAGAGTTCTAGAAGTCTGGCCCTATCACAAATTCTTTGTCCTCTCTAAATGCCTCTCTAAGATTCCTTTGATTTGGGGGCTATTTACCTCTTAGCTTTCTGAGTCTTCAGGTTGTCTTTCAGAGGCAGCCCCCTTTTCTTTGACCATTAGAGGTGTCCTTCTCCCAAGCAGCCCGTTCATCCTTGATAAAAGTTTTATTTAAAAAAAAAAAAAGGAAGAAAGAAAGCTGTCTGCTATGTGCCAGCCACAGATTCTGAGCTGGCAGATTTAATTGGCAGAGAAGTGAGAAAGTGAACAGGCCATGAGAGTCAGCTCTTTCGTCTCTGGCAAAAAAGAACCTAAAGACAGAGAGAGGAGTGGAGACACCTGGCTTGCCTTTTTCCAATGTGTCCCAAGTACCCTCTTCCTCCCATTAAACAAAGGACACTCTCCCATTCTGCAAGGGCTCAGCATACTTTTCTGGGATCTGTCCCAGGGTATGGTCCCACCACTCAGTAGGTAGAGAGTGACTTCTGCCAAGTCACTTAACCACCCAATCTCAAGTTCCTCATCTGTAAAATTGGGATAATATTTCTCACCCGACATCCCAGGTTCCTAGCGATAAATATTAATGCCCATAGAGGGCTTTGAGATCCCGGGGTGAAGGATGCAGCAGAGTGTTATTTTTATGACGTTGCAGCTTCCATAAAGCATCAAATTCAATGAGAAAGAGGAGAGAGGGGGCACTGGGCTGGAACCAAGAATAATGTAGGCAGCTGCAGCCCAAGCTTCCCCCACCGCTAATGCATTGCCACAGTCACAGGCAAGCCTACCACTCTTCAAGTCCTAGGTTTCAGTTCCCGCTGGTGACCTCTCTCAATGTTCACCTCTCTCCTTTCATGCCTCAGAATCCCCACTTAGCATCATATTAATATGGGTCTTCATATAGCCAATATGGACCTGCACATGCAAGCATCAAGAGGCTTTGCCTGGCAATCTGCTGGCATCAATACGCTGCTCAGCAGGAAGCCTGTGTTCATGACCCAGGAGCAGGCCAGCTTTCCAGAGCTGTGGAATGTGGGCCAGGTTCCCACATCCAACTGCTCAAGTAGCAGCTTCTGGCTATAACTCTCTTCCCTCACAGAAGAGAAGTTTCCGGCTCCCAAGGCAAGGAAACGAAGAGAGAAATGCTATGTGCAGGTCTCCATGTCCAAAAGAGAAACTGGTTTTATTTGAAGATTTTAAAAAAATCCCTAAAGAAAATCCAGTGAGGAAAGAACTAAGAAAACTATGACAGTGATATAAAGGAAGAGTGTGGCAGAAGGTATGTGTTTGCTGGACTCTAACTCTTTGACAGCTCAGGAAAGGCACTGTGAGGTCTAAGGAAAGAGCTTCCTGCTGCTACACAAGAGGAAACAGAGGCTATGGGAAGTGATGACATCAGTAAGAGAAATGAACAAAACTATACCAAGAGTCTCTATCCGTTCACACATCTGTACAACCTCATATGCTCATCGTAGAAATCGTGTGTGCTGGGCCCTCTAGAGGCAAAAGAAGCCCGGCTAGAAATTAGCCTTCTATCATCCCATGCTGCTATATTAGGGTCTGATTGGCCCTAGGATCAAAGGCTGATTTCTAAAGTGAGAACTTTGGACTGACTTCCTTTTTCAAACCATCTTGGGCTCCTCTTTCCTATTTTCTTTGTCTTCAGCCATATCAGGGTTCACTTGAAGGCCACTGTGAAGAGAACTTTCTTCATAGTGCCTGGAAACAAATTTCTGCTAGAACTACACAAGCCAGCAATACAGAGGCTGAGCCCTGAATCTGGAGATGAGGTAGAGGAGGTCTGAGAACCAAGCAGAGGGAACTATTGCCAGGTGGGTAAAACAGCCATTTCTTTACCACGATAGCAGCCCTTGCAGGTTTGTGAGAAAAAAAACAAAAACAAAAGGAATATTAAAAATTTATTCCCATTGAAAGAGAGTCTCCAAAGTAGAATTACAACCCTTTAAAATAAGAGACAAAACAAATCTCTATTGGCGTAATGGCACCACAATACCATGTAAGTCCTGGTAAAGGAGCTCAGAGTCTGTCTTCATAGTCCAGGTAAATGGAGCAAGAATATTATTTAAGGGACTGTCCCTCCATAAAAGAGGATGGTTTACATTTCAGGGAGCACCCATTAGTGCTAATGAGAACTACAGATGTAGATCCCCAGGCACTGGGAGTGGGGGGCGGGGTGTCTTTTAGTATTCTCTGCCAAGAATCCTTCCACTGTGGCAGGTGCACTGGGATCCAGAAAGTCCTCATTCATTAACACAGCCCTCCCTAAAAATGGTTTGCAAGTTAGTCCTGTGTAGGAGAGACTGAACTAGTCTTTCTTTGCCACGATATCTACAGCCTTCCATGTTTCTGCCTGTAAATATTGTGCCTCTAAAACATAGTCTAAGACAAATGCCATTTTAATTTGCTTTAGGCAGTGGAGACCAACACACATTTCAGTGGAGAATGTTATGTGTTTTAATTGCCTTATGAAGACATAGCATATGCCCTGACACACTTAAATGATTAACAGATTACTCCAAATGCCTTTGGCATAGAATATCTATACATTCATTAGCCAAGACAATTTATCTTCTTGATAAAACTAAAATTACTTATACAGCAGGTTTACTTTCTATGATTAATAAATGATAAAGATCTAAATTATCCGTCTGAAATGTCTCTTTTTGGCCATTAATCTCACATTTATCAGCTTCTATCATACATATTATTAATACAAAAATTCAATGTTCCAAGTATTTCAATTTGCAAAGAAAAAATGAAAAATATTTAATGCAAGAAGGCACCCAAATTAGTAGGAAATTCTGCATTGGTTTTGAAGTAGTCAGTGAGTAAACAGTTAGCTTTAAATATGCATTTTAAAACCAGAGGAAATCCAGGGCACATGAAGGCATCAACCCCCTCCCCCCCCCCAAGGATTACTCTCTCATGCATCTTCCAACAGGAAGACTGGAGAACTGGAGGAGGGTTGCCATCACTCTCTGTGTGTTCAGAAGGACGGCATTCAGATCATGCTCAGAAACCGAACTGGCAGCCTGCGATACAGAATCTGTAAAAGTTCACCATGCCAGGTTTCCATGTGGCAAGACAGTGAGCTCCAGAGGCTTGAATTTGGTGGGAAGGGAGGCTTTGAGGGCTAGGTCCTTCTGTTAGTTTTTTTTTTAATGTTTAAGACAATCTAGCCTCTAGTTAAACTGGTCAAGGGAGTCCAGGATGGTTGGCCTCTCTAGAAAGCCTTCATTAAAAGTTCTATACAGACTTCCAATTTGCCAGATCTCCATCTCTATGGTCAGCTGTTGATTTCTCTGATTCCAAGTGCCAGAGTAACTGTGACAGCCAAGCCACATTCTCCAACTACCAGAAAACAAGAGAGACAGCTGCCACTGCCCTGAGTCAGCAGATAGTCACCTTGGTGACTCACTTCCTAGAGGAGCCATGACCAAGTAGCTCCAGAATGAGTGCATGAGACTGCAAGAGAGCAAGGTGTGCATAGACCCTTTGTGCTCACAGACACACCCTGGGGCTTCCTGGGAGGCTGATAGTCTGCATGGTTCAGGGCATGTGGTACTGAACGAAAACAACTCTGTGTCACCCTCAAAGTACCACTATTTAGTGAGGGGCAAAAATGGTCTGATGGAGAAGGAGCTGCCTTGCGCTGTGATCAGCCTCAAAGAAGTCACATGAAAGTCCATGCCTACCTCTAACTCAGATTGGACTCTGGAAGAGAAAATAGAGAGAACTGAGTCAACCAGAAGATGAACAATGTTGACAGCAGAAGGAACAATAGAAAAGAAGTTCAAGGAAGGAGAGTGATAGAGTACTTCACTTACCATCTGGTGGATGGGACACAAGGGGGTATAGAGGGACATGGATTCTGTCCTTTCTGAACTTACTATACTATGGACCTTGGGGAATCACTATTAACTGTGTGATGAGAGGGTAGCAAGCAACAGGTACTAAGAACCAAGTGTGTAGATGTATGCCTGGCAGATTCACCTGACTCAACAAGTGTGCAAGTAAGAAAGGGGACAGCAGGAATATGGTATCAGGAAAGAACTCCCACAGACTTAGCAGAATGAATTCCAGTGGAAGAAATACGTGTAATGTTGTGGATATCTGGTCTTAGTCTACACTGCTTAATTGAACCATGATGGGGACTTCTCTACTATAGACCCCACTAGCCCTCATGGCTCACATTATCTAAAAGCCTCTGCTTCCGGCAAGCTCCAACCACAAACCTTCATGGGTCCTATTCTATACTGCAATGTCCCCTTCGACAGCTAGACTGTGAGAAACTGAGCAGAGATTGAGGGTCAACCCCACACTCTAGTCTCAGCCCTGCTCTGGAGCAGACATTCAACATGGACAGCAAGAATGATGTATGGCATTTGTTGAATATTTAATACATGCTAAGCGCTTCCTATGCATCAACCCATTCAGCCTTCACAGTAATGCTATGAGGGTGCTGCTCTTAGGAGCTCTACTTTCAAAGAAGGAGAGTAGGGGAAAGAAGCATTCAAGGTCTCACAGATGAGTCTATGGTCTCACAGATGAGTCTGTGGCGTTTCCACCAGGAAACTCAGCCCAAGAGTGTGTGTTTCCGACCAGTGAGATTCCCCTTCTCTCTCTGTCTCTCTGTCTCTCTGTCTCTCTGTCTCTCTGTCTCTCTGTCTGTCTCTCTCTCTCTCTCTCTGTCTCTGTCTCTCTCATAACTTTGTTTCCTTAAATTCAAAATGCATATGAAATGATGGTAGTGAGATCTGGGGGGGATTAAATAAACAACCTCAGTACCAAGTCTTCCCTAGTCACACTCAGGACACACAGACCTCTTCCCAAGCCCAGCAATCTCCACAGTCCATAGTCTGTGCTATTTCACAAAGACTTTCTAAACACTGAGTCTATCAATATTGATGCATATCCTCCAGGTTAGCAACATGAATATTAGGTCAGTCAAGAGAATAGATCCTCATCAAAACAGTTTAGATGAAGACAGGCTAAATGGACATTACAGATATGTATGTGTAGAAGATACACATTGGGAAGGAAATGTGTTTTGTAAGTTAACAGAGATAAGGGTAATTGGTATCTCTCTATATCCATCCAGTAGATCAACTACACTTGGAACTACACTTGTGAAACTATACTTTCAAATAGTATTTTCACCTTTTGGTTAAATTCCTCTATCTCCTTCAGTATTTATTTTATTTGAAAGTCAAAGTCAAAAATCCCCAGGGCTAACAGAGGGAAAGAGGTACCAACTTCTCAACAAAGCCCAGCATAGCTTTTATCATTCACTCTCTGAGGCATAACCTGCCCCTCTACATAAAGAGTCAACGACTTCAGCTTAGGGGGTGCAAACACATTAGTAAAATGCATAAATACTTTCCATTGTCAATAAATTATAAGAATAATTGACTTCATCACATCAAATTTTGCAAGTGGCCTTGGATACCAGCCATACCAACTCTTAAATTAGAGACAGGTTACCATGGCAAGCAAGAAGAACACTGCAGTGGAAGTTCATTTGGCTTTGAACTAGAGATCTTCCACTTTCTTCCCATGTGGCATGCCTAGGTGTTGCTTACCATATGCGAAGGAATTATATATAGAAGAAACAATGCCATCATAAGTGACATTGCTGCCATAATAAGAGTCAGGAGTCAGTCAAACTTGTATAGATTAGTAATAAAAATGAGGGTCCTAGGTGACCAGTAAGAGATGTAGCAAGAAATTAGATACATTTCTGGGGTTAAGCAAGTAAAATCTCCCAATTCTATATGGGAATAAGTTAGAACTTAAAGTATACACAGAAGGAGCATATACACCCTACAAAACTAACCAGAATGAAGAGTGTGCTGCACACCAAGACTTCCTGCATGCTAGGAAGGATGGCAAACATGTTTAGTAATGGGTCTGTATGATGCAGTGAAGAGTGTTATGTTTAATCTGCTCTAGACCAGGAAACAGGGCATTAGAGTAAAAACATCACTCATGGTCCTTTCCCTGTCATAACCTCAGAGCCAGCCATTGAAACTATACTAAAACAGACAACACTGATATTCCAGAAACTACAAAATTAGGGAGAATGAACAGTGGTAAGTCATGTCCACCTATTTTCTGGGATGCAATAAGCAATTCTCAAATGGAAGCCCATGGTCAACTTACTGCATCGAG
>CM053765.1:75463914-75556386 GCA_028658305.1 Pachyuromys duprasi | reverse complement strand
TTTACTGCATCCACCTTAACGGTCACTTTTAAATATCTCATTTTAGAAAGAAGAGACAAAGCTCATAAGATGCAGTAGTCAGCAGGTGCTTAAATTGTGTCAGAGAAAAAAATACCAAGAAGCATCACGGTGGAGATGAAAAGGGCATCAGAGCCAACGCACACCCTAGGGTGTCATCGACTGAGTTTCAACAAACTCTCAACCTGTCTGGACCCTGGGTTCTTCAGTCTAACTTGAGATTGTCTGAAACAAGAGCAACTCTTTCCTTCTCTATTCCCCAACTCTAGAAAAACACTCACTCAATTGTGATACTATTTGTCATCACAAAAAATGTTAAAATGTTAAGCAGCAGTGTAAGTCAGATTTAAGGCTTTATTTTACTATACACTAAAAAAGAAATATGGGTGATTATATTATCTTTAAGAAATGGGCTTAAGTTAAAAAGAAGTAGGTCAGAAAACAATTGCTTTTTATACTTTTATTTTTTAAAAGATATCATAAAAACATGTATTTTAAACATATTTTTGAAGTAGAGTGTCACCACATATCCCAAGGCTGACCTTGAACTGTGTAACCTAGCTGAACCACAAATCCACAATGCTCCTGCCTCAGCCTGCATAGCATCACGATGTAGGTTTTTATGTTATAATGAAATTTTAAGTGTTTAGCTTAATACTAGAGGAGGAATGATAATTTCTCCAAGTTCACCTCTTGGTGAACGAGTTAAGGTACATTACTGAATATCTGGCATGTGTTGACTTTACAGCCATTCTTCACGGTCACCATGTGGAACAAAATGACCCTGAATTCTCTCCCAGTCTTAGCCGTTTTACTTTTTGCCTCCATGAATCTCTCCCACTTCTCTCTGAGCTATTCCCAGCTCACAAGCAAAGCCACTAAGAGCTAGGCAGGTGGAAAGCTTCAGCCTTTAAAGTTCATCTGTGTTTATGTCCTCCCAACACACACACCCACAAAAATTAACGAGAGTATAATAAAAATATTTTATTTCTTCAAAACCTCAAAAAATCATTTAAAAACAGATCTTGCATGAGATTTATCCCTTCAGGCTGAAATAAAGCATTAGAGTTTTTGTTAAGGGAAACATTTCCTAGAAATGAAAGGAAACAGAGCCATAATGGAAATGTGAGTACAACACTCACAGTCACGCCATCTAAAAGAACGTTAAGACTGCGCGGTGTTGAACGGCTCTAATTTTATGTACATATATTATTCCACAAAATAGCATTTCTTTAGTGTTATAGATTGTTCTCACTCACTTAATTTGTGATACAATTACATGCTCTTAAAAAAACTGAAAATTAAGAATTCAAACACATACACAAAAGAAAAGTTCAATTCGTAACGGCAATGACATTTTCGTTATGGATTCTCACCCCCTCGGTGGGAATCTATAGCCCTCATGGGCCAATGATCAAGGAACACAAACTAGCCTCTTAGAACTCCCAAATGTTTCCAGGTACTCCCATCTTCACAATCACTGTTATGAGTTCTATATTAATCTCTTGAAATCTGATCCCTTAATCACCCCTATTCCTGCAGATCCAAACTTGTGATAGCTGAAGCGGACCTCAAGTGGAAAGAGCCACTCATACAGTTACTATGTGCACCTTCCTAACAGGTGATAGTGAGAAAATGAAGATGATGATAGCAATGGTCCTACTAGTGGATAGTGATGATATTTGTAGTGGTGACGGTGGTAGTGGTGGAGGTGGTGGTGATGGTAGTGATGTTTATGATGCTGCTGACGGTGTTTGTGGTGACTCTAGTTATCGTCACTTTATAGATTGGAAACAGATGTTAATATGAAAAGGAGAGCGTTAAAACACTCTTAACCACTGAGCATTAGTCAGAGGTTTGAACTGATTTCTGCTACTGACAAACATTAATCAAGACTTCTCTTCTTCACAGACATTTGGACAGAATGCTTAACCAGATTCACAGTGTAGAATATACTTACATGGAAGGGAAGGGAAGAGGGCATGGAGAAAGCCATGACACCTGTGGCCTCTGGAGCCACGCTCAATGAGAGACAGCCAGGTGTGGTACTGAGTCTGGGTTCCAACAGCCCCATCCTGTGCAGAGGATGCAATTAATTTAGCTAAAACCTTTGCTACAAGGAAGATTATACTGTCACAGCGAACCCTGGGAAAGGAAGTGACAAGACACAAGAAAATACTGGGAAACAAAAAGAATTAACCTTCCCTTCATATGAGGGCAAGAAAATGATTGCTTTTTAGGCCAGAGAAAGGGAAATGAAAATGATCTCCCAGTGTTTACATGGGCTTGGATGCCCTCCTGAGACCTAACTTCTCTATCCTCTCTCTTCCGTGACTTTAAGTGGGAGTCATTGCATACATATTTCTACAACTCTGTTCTAAGTGTTCAATGGACATGTCCACACACACCTAAACACTTGCCTAGGATGTCAGCTACAGATAACCTATTTTAGGAATTTTTCTGTCTGGCTTACCTACCCCTTTTTCCTTCAGTGTTATTGGGATATAGTAGTTGGCAAATAAAAGTGTTTAGATTTCACTTTCCATATAAGATTGACACATGATGGCAATTTGATATAAAAAAAAAAACACTTTAGTTTCTCCTTTACACAGCTCTTCTCTGTGGAAGTGATCTGGACCACCGCGTGTTCCTTATGTTCCCTTTCCTCCCCAACCCCAATCAACCTAAAGAAAGGATCTGCTACTCTTTCAGGCTGTAGAAGTGTCTGAAGTTTGGGATAAAATGTTCTCCCTGCAGAACTCTAGAATTGGAAACATTTGCTCGGCACAGAGCAATACAAATGCTTTATCCCCTTCAGATGCATCTATCTTTCTGTTTTCCACCTGAGAGATCTAAGTTTGGACTCTTCAAGCCATGAAGATGAACGTAGTACAGTGAGTTGGAAGCTCCCACTTTCCCTAAGAAGCAGACAATTCTTACCCTGAAAGGGGAAGAAAGGAAGGAATGCCCCCATACACATAGCACCCCACAGCTCCCTGCTTCCTGATCTGAAGATACATACATGATCCCCATAGAGAGAGATTCATCATTTCCCTGGATGGGGAAATAGGCTCTTTCCTCCTGAGAAGCCTTCAAGTTTCTGTGAGCCCATCTCTACCTCATCCATCAGAGAAGAGGGCTTGTCATCAAATCATATATCATGTCCTGGAAACACTCTGTCACAAGTGGTATATTTCTTAAAAGCAGGGAACACTTGCCACATGGGGTTCACATGGCACAGCAGGTGCCCTATTAGTCCACACTGCTTCCTTGTATAAAAAACTAGATGGCAGTGGTCTCCTTCCCACTTTGCGTTCACAACCTCTCTGAACCATAGCCATGAAGTTGTCACATAGCTTACAATATGTCTTTAATATTCAGGTATTCTGTGGATAACTGGAAAAAAATAATAACCCTTGAGACATTGTTCAAGAAAGTCTTCCCTCAATTATTGGACACCATGAGAGTCAGGTTACAACCTATGACAGTTCCAGATAATGACAACAGACCCCCAAACCCTTCCACTCACTTGGCTTTTCTACTCTATTCGATAGTCCTCTCCAAAACTTTCATCCAAGTTTTTAGCAGACACAGGCGTCATTTTAACATTATAACTACATTTCAAATGCAGAAGACTCGCATGTAAGCCACTGGGATCAGCTGCCTTCCTTCACTGACATGCCCAGATCATGTATGATCCGGATGCTGTGTTCAATCTTTAGTCCTGCCAGATGCCCACTATTTATACCCATTTTACAGATGAGAAAGCCAAGGCTTGGGATATGTGCATTAGCTTGCCTGAGATTAGAAAGTTCTTCTCTAGAAGAGTCATCCTCTAACCCAGACCCAGGGCTAAAACAAGTCTTCAGCTAACCTAGAAATCAATCAATCAACAGATATGTGATATTGCATATGTATGTTATTATTCTTACAAAATAATTTCCCAATTTCACTTTCTGGCCTTTTGAAATGAAACCCACATGGAAGACAATAAAAATCAGCGGTTGTCTATTTTGACACAAGCATAGGTTTATTGATAAGGAGCCTTCTAAACTTAAAGATATGGAGAAATGGGAAGGACACATTTAGGCTGCTATCTCCCAATAGTTCATAGTGAACTTAGGAGACTGAGCAGCCAGGGTCCAGATCTAGCCAGGAAGCATGGACAAAAAAAAATCCGCCACTCTTGCCTTTATTCCTTATTTGGAAATCTTAATGGCCCATCTTATTAGGCTGCTCTCCCCTGAATCATCTGCTGATTTTCAAATGTGGAAGAGTAGAATTAGGTACGTATGCAACACACAGACATCACTTCTCCCTTCAGCTCTACAGAACAGTAGCTTCATGACTTTATTAAATGAATGTTTAATGTTTATAATATTGTAACTATTTAAATGTTGTTCATTACTGAGTTACACAGTACATGTGATTATATAATATTTCTTAAATGATGTTCCACTAGATAATAGTAATAGTCTTATTTATTATTTCTTTGTGGTAAGCAAGAGGCTGAATTCTTGTAAAGTCCCCCTCCGTCTGGGCGAACCTACCTGACAACTGATCAGACACACACACACACACAAACACACACACGCGAATGCACACATGAAGGCACATGTGCACATGATGTGTATTTTTAGATGCCCTAATCCTCCCATGCTGGTATAGACTGGTGTCTTTCCAGATATCCTGAGGAGCACAGTCCTGAAGCACCCTGTTGCTCTTACACTAGAAGTTCCTTGGCTGCTTTCCGAGGTTTGGGCCTCTTTCATCTGGAGCTTGTACCTTCTTCTTTGTGTTTCTATGGCATATGTCATTTAGTAGCTTTCGGAGGCTTTGTAAAGCACTTGTGTATCCAAAGACACCTTATCTCATTCCTTACTCTTGTTAACGTTCTCTCTTTGATCTCATTTAAAGATGTCGTCTACTTTTACTCCCATGGCAGTAGGAGACAGCAACAGGAGACTGACAGCTAGCATCAAGTGGTATGTATTTCCAGAGTGATTCTCAGTCTTTGGTGCAGGAATGTATTTTACTTTCTTAGAAATTTTAATGTGTTCTAGTCATTCCATATGTGGTAGTTTGGATGAGAATGGTCCCCATAGGCCTTGTGTATTTGAATATTTGATGCCCAGTTGGTGTAATTGTTTGGAAAGAGTTAGGAGGTGTGGCCTTGTTGGAGGAAGTGTGTCAGTGGGAGCTGGCTTGGAACTTTCAAAAGCCACTCTCAGTTATTCTCAGTCAGTGTTCTCCCCTCTCCCCTTCTTCCCAGCACCATGCCGGCTTGCTTAGTGCCATGCATCAGACATTGATGGTCATGGATTCAAACCCTCTGAAACTGTGAGCCCCCAATTAAGTGCTTTCTTTTATAAGTTGCTTTGGTTATAGTCATGGCATTTTTCACAGCAACAGAAAAGAAACTAAGACAGAATATATGCTTTAAAAAGGCTTTTCAATGAACTTCCTACATGTGTATGCGTCTGTGAATCTGAATGTTTCTTTCATTATCCATTCACCAAACTGACCCTTCGTAAAAGACAGATATACTATATTTTCTTGCCTCTCAAATGATAAAGAGATTCTTTTGACAGTTCCATCTGACTTGTGTTGCCTCAGTTTCCTACCATTACTTCTTATTTCTGTTGTGATCTCTTTTTCATAGGAGAAAACTTCCAGGAATACATAGTAATCTGCTCTCTTTAAGTATAGAACATCTAAGTCTAGCTAGCTAGTGGGAGGGGTTTCCAAGATGTGGGTCTTTAGGTGACATGGAAGAGAAGTAACCTATTTATCAGAGACTTTTTCTGATGGGCTGGCTAGCTTTCCTAGAAAGAAATCCCTTACAGTTTTCCCTGTGGGGTAAAAAACCAGCTACTCGCACTGTGCCAAGGAGACTGGAGTCTACTTCCTCCCATACAGACTTTCACTGGATTCTAGTGGTCTTGATGGTCCATCCACTGGACCAGATTTCCCAGACTAGATCTCTGGCTCAGCTTTTAGAGAATAGTCTTTTGTGGCTTGGCCCTTTAGAGGGGGTGAGGGACCGGGTACTCCTCAGTTTTCCCTTTCTATAAACCTTCTCACTTATTTTCTGCTGCTTTCCCTCACCTTCTAAGACACCTGGCATCTCTGATCCCTAGGCATTTCCAGAAGTTGGCAAAGCAGCATGCCAGGCTGCTTTTCTCCTACCAGCTTACATTTCACTATTATTTTAATGCTATGCCAAGTCAGTTACCATTCATTTGTTTGTTTGCTTTTTTTTTTCTTATCAGTACAAAATGTAACTGACATTTCTTTACCAATGTCATCTGCTCTTTCATTTTCTTTGCCCTTTGAGGATTAAGTCTTTTATGGTTTTTCTGTCTTTTATAGGGTTTAAGATGCCATATTTAACCCAAACTATCATCTCTACACATTTCACTTAATTTTATACCAAAAGCTGGCTCCCCAACACTGAATACTAAAAATGCCACATCCAAGGATTTCTCATGGTATATCTACCCGTTGCCCTACGACTGCAATTGTAGGATGAGTCAACATTCATTATATCAGAAATACTGGCACATACTTTCTTTCACAGGGAATGGTCTGTTGTTCTTTCTCTCTTGTACTTTCCTTAATCTTTATTTCTAGAATAATATTAAGGTTTTTTTCAGTTATTGATACTTATTACCTGATTGATTTCCAGAAAGATGGTTCTAAATCACTCCTCTCTTCCAAAATGAAGCCGTCCCCACATGGGCTTCAGCCCTCCATCACAAGCACCATTGGAGACATTATCCATTCTCAAAATCTTTGCCAGCTGTTTCTCATTATTGTTTTAATTTGCATTCTTTGCTGATAAGTGCCATTACACTTTTTCATGTATTTATTAGTAGCATATATCTCCTGTTAGTTGCTTGGGAACAAGCCCTACATTTTTCTTAGTAGACTGCTTATATTTGCGTGGATGGGTGCGTGCGTGCGTGCGTGCGTGTGTGTGTGTGTGTGTGTGTGTGTGTGTGTGTGTGTGTAGGAAGTTGTGATCGCCTATAAGTGCACATGAAGAAGCCAAAGGAATGCCTCCATCAGCTCTTTCCAAGTCAAGGTCTCTTACTAAACCCAGAGCTCACCATCTTCATCAGCTCCTGGATGTCTAATGAGCTCTCATGTGTGCCTGTCTCTGTGCATCCCTGGGTTTGTAGATTTGTGCAGCTACTCTTGGCTTTTACTTGGGTGCTGGGGATCTGAAGTCAGGTGTTTACACTTCTGCACCGAGCACTTTATGCAATGAGCCGTCATCTCCTTGGTTCCAAGATTCTTTCTGTAAATTCTTCATTTTTTTAAAGATACCAATGTATTTTTTTGTCCAGACCTACCAAAACCCTATTATTTGTCATATCCCTTCGCTTATCCTATTTTTCATGTAAAGAATTTTTCTGTCATTCTTTTACTTTACATCTAGATGTCTTCTCTTCACATAAAAAAGAATGTTTTTCAATACTTTTAGTCTCTTTAGAAATATGTTTTGGTTGTTTTTCCTCTGAAATTTCATTAGTCTTATCATCCACCCCCCCACCCTCAACCAGGTGACTATTAATGACATAATTTGTTCCTCAACTACTGTACACATGTGACTATATCTTACATTCTTATTATCAATGTTGCCAGTATATTTTTGGCCCCATTAACCAGCTGATTTTTAGTCTAGAATCTCCCACTTTAATGGCCAGTGTTTTACAGGTATCTTCTAATGTCTACTAGAAAAATTCCTACCTTGTTGTTCTTCTTAAGTTTTACTATTTTTTTGAGCTCTCTACTTCTATTTATTATTCAAGATGAACTTTAGAATACGTGGTGAAGTTTCCAGAAAACAACAGGGGCAACATGATTTCGATGAGAATCCCATTAAAAATGCACATTCATCTGGGAAGTATTAAAGCGCTGACAGCATGCCCTGCTCCTCTCTGGGAAGCCAACACCTATTCCTCTGCATCCGAGGCTTCTTTCTTACCTCCTGCTAAAGTCTTACTGTTTTCTTCATACGGAGTCAGCATAATTGCTCATATGTTTATTCCTGGATGTTTTATATGTCAATGCTGTCTGAGTGACTTTCACCTTCATATTATCTAACTAATTATCACTCTTAAGGCAGAAGTTATTACTGTATAAATGTATGAGGGTTTTGTTGTTTTTTGTTGTTGTTGTTGTTTACTTTTTGGTTTTTCGAGACAGGATTTCTTTGCGTAGCCTTGGCTCTCCTGGACTCGCCTTGTAGACCTCGAATGCACAGATATCACACTGCCTATGCCTCCCTGAGTGCTGGGATTAAAGGTATGTGCCACCTTGCCCAGCTCAAATATTTACTTTAATTTCCATCAACTAACTCGATTCTCATTGTTCCTTGTGGTCATCTCAGTTGTTCTAAGTAGCCTTTTTTTCTTCTGAAAATTATTTCTTTTGATAATATGGTAATTTTTCACCTCCTCATTTCTTTAACATTCTTGTACCATGTAGTAGTAGGCTGCCATCAGTAGACAATATTCTGATGTCCCTAGTCGATGCAAATACCTCTATAATAGGGATGACAACTGTTTGTTTTTATTGAGATATGTAAGGTCTCTTGATCCTCACAGTCATTTTAAGAGAAAGTTATTATTGGAATTTCTTTTGGAAAATTGGGAACCTGAATCTTCGAAGTAGAAATATATGATAAATTGCTCAACTAGTCTAAACCAAACTGTATTGGTGTACTCCAGAGCTTGACAGTAATACATTTTAGTATCTCAAGAAGTCCTGTGAGTTGGTATGGGTGTTTGAAAGGGTGGCCAGGGGAGACTGTGAAATGATGGCTCAGTCATTCAGCGTGGTATGCGAGCAAAGAGATCTGAATTCAAATCCGTAGCACCCACATAAAAAATCCCCAGAGTGGCATGCACCTGAAATCTCAGCAATAGAATTATAGAAACAGGAAAGAATCCCTGAGTTCCCTGGTCAACCAGTATAGTTAAATCAGAAATTTTCAGGTTCAGTGAGAGACCTTGTTTCAAAACACTGAAGAATATAGAGAGAGAGATTGTGGAAGAGACCCAGTGTCCTCATCTGACTTCTACATGCACACAAGTGAGCAGATACACACACACACACACACACATCATGAGTAGGAAGTTTTGTCTGTTTGATATTAGTTTTGCTTCTTTGTTTGATTGTTTAGAGTGAGAGAGGATGTAAAATAAAGGAGAGATTAATAAAGGTTAATACTGGGCAGAAATCA
This sequence comes from Pachyuromys duprasi, assembly GCA_028658305.1. Taxonomy (NCBI): domain Eukaryota; kingdom Metazoa; phylum Chordata; class Mammalia; order Rodentia; family Muridae; genus Pachyuromys; species Pachyuromys duprasi. The sequence goes on along the minus strand of CM053765.1, from coordinate 75,547,115 downwards.
TATAGATACAAGAATAGTAATGATGGAAGCAATGTACAACATAAGATTGTTCCTTTAGCTCAAAGTCAATTACAATTGAAAAGAACGTACTTCAAAAACCAAAACAAAACGCAACTAAGAATTTTCATCTTACTGCCCCATTTTACTTTCCAAATTTCAGTTTCTAGATTTTCTAAGAAAAGCATTTGGGTCTCATTAGCTCTGATCTAAGTCACTGACTATCTATGTGAAAGGTGGTGTTACGGTGATTTGGGCTGTGTAACTCTCATCCTGGCAAGCAGCTGAGTCGCATGAGATGGCATTCCTCATTTCCTAGTAAGAAAAAAAAAAGAATCCAGCAATGCTAAAAATAAAGTCTCTGAGTGTGTTACCCAAAATTATGTATTTCTGCAGCATATGCCCAGATTACTGACTGTGTAATAGCCCTGCTGGACTCCCACCACCACAAGAAGCCCACGCCCTGAGCATCATGATCAGCTCAGGAAGCGTGAACATCTTCCTTTCCCACCGATAATTTCTTTGTTGGCATTGGTAGGAGAAGCTCTCCCTTAAAAATGATTACATAAAGATTTAGCTCATTTTTTTCTTCTCTCCCTCTCTGTCTCTCTCTCTTCTGTGTGAGGGCATGACATGTGCATGTGATTATATGATTTGATTATGCATGCATGTGAGTGTAGGGAAGCCAAAAAAACAAACCCTGGTATTGTTTCTCAGGCACTGTTCACCTTATCTATCTATCTATCTGTCTATCTCTCTATTTATTATTTTTGTGGCAGGGTCTTCCCCTGTCTTGCAACTCATCATATAGGCTAGTCTTGGCTGGCCACCACACCCTGAGAATCTGCGTGTGTCATATCTCTTTCTCCCAGCACGGGTATCTTAAGTGCACATCATCATGCCTAGTAGTTTGGTTTTGTTGTGTTTTGTTTTTAATGGGTGTTCTAGAGACTGAATTCAGATCCATGTGCTTACAAGGCAGGCACTTTACCCACTGATTTCTTTCCACTTGCCAAGCTTTTACAAGAAAGAGGAAAATGGGTTGGTACTAATAAGGAATTGGGGAAGGAATAGTAGCACATACCTATAACTTCAGCAATCAGGAGGCAGAGGCAGGAAATTTGAGTTTGAGACCAATCAGGGCTACCCAGAAAGTTTGAGGTTAGCCTAGAAGATACAGTGACATCTTGCCTCAAAACAACAAGTAGAGAACACATTTTAAAAACTAGGAAAATGTACCCCTGACTATTGAACAGAGAGGCAGCTCAGTCTAAACCGGAAGCACAGCCTTATACTCCACCTCCTTGTCTGGCTGGGCAAGGCTCTTACCCTGAAGCCCCTCTGGGTATTCATCTGATGATTGGTACTAATAGTGTAGCTGTCTTTTCCTTGGTAGGGCTTCCTTGAGTTTGGAAAAGGATTATAAGTGGAAAAGGGCTTTTGAAAAACTGAAATACACTTGACATGTGTAAGGAAAGATCCAACAGTTCTCGGCACGCTCTCCCTAAAGAGCAGTCATATTTATTGCTCAGCCAAACTCCTCTGAAAAAGACAAACAGTCATCAACAGTAATGGAGTTCTGCCGTGAGCCAGCCGATTCCATTTCAATTCAAAGCCCTGGAGGCAGCAAACTTTCAATCCAGGCACTGCCCCTGATTGTGGAGTACATGAGTCTGTTTCCCCAACGCATGCAGAGAGCATTTTAAAAGATCCTATTCTCCTACCAGGCAGTGATCCTCAGAATTCAGAGGCGGAAGGAGAAATGACCTATTTTACATGGACTTGATGAGGGGCCTTGGAGAGCAATGCCGTGGGGTCCGGGGGCCACTTGATAACTCAAGCTTTGGGTCAACACTTGGCTTCTGCTTCTCTCAGTCCCCTTGGCCAGTCATTTCTTTAGAGTCGTACAGTGGCTCTGTGTACTGGGGACTGAGCTTAAATTGAGCTTGAGACAGGGGCCAAGAAATGATTGAGTAGTGAATTAGATAGAAAATTGTGCCTTTTGTGCCCTAAGTAAGAGAATTGCAGCGTTCAGCCAGCTGCTACAACTTTAGTATTTCTCACTGCTTTTGACATCTTTTCTAACAGGGAGAATTTGATGCAAAGCATACTGGCCTTCTTAGAAACTAAGAAACGCCCTTCTTCCTTGACCTCTTTTAAAATCTGCCTTCCTGGTCTAGACTGGTTCTTAGCTAGCTTGATGGCTAATCATTATCAACTTGACTGGATTTAGGAATCACCCTAGGAGACATATCTTGGTGGGGGTGGTTAGGGTGTTTCTAGACAAGTGTAACTGGAAGGGGGTCCACCTACCCTGAATGTGGGTGGTACCACTCCATGGCCCAGCATCTCAGGCTGAATATAAAGGGAACATAGCAGATGAACACCTGCATTCATCAACCTCTGATTCCTCACTGTGGATGTGAACAGCTGCTCCTGCTCCTGCAACCATGCAGTCCTGAAAACTGTGAGCCAAAATAAGGCTTTCCCTTAGTTGGTTCTCCTCAAGTAGTCAGTCACAGTAGTGAGAAAAGTAACCAGTACTGTTGTCTTAAGCCTGGATGGTATCCTGTAGGGATCTGTGCTGGGAACCCTTTACAGGAGGCAGACGTGGGGGTTGCCACTCTATCCAAGGTCATTGAGCACTCATTAGAGCCAAAAGGAGTACAGGAAACTGAATGTGGAAGTGCTAAGAAAATCAAGATATGGTAAATGCATATTTCTGCTCTAGAGTTTTATACAAGATGTTTCCCATCCCAAGAAATACTTAGCGTCAAAGTTGAAAACTAAACTCCTAGATTCATTTATTTGTGTGTAGTCACTTGTGTATGAGCACAGTTGGTTGGTCCTGGCTGATGGAGGCACAATCAGACATAAACTTGATCTCAGCACACGTGATGCTGAAGCTGGCATCATGCCATGCTTGGCCCTGAGGAAGTAGGCAGGCAAATGAGATTCCAGTATTGTCAGGTTTTTTATCTGAAGTGTTAGAAAGCCTAAATGTTTGGAATTTTGTATTATTTTCTGATCTCATAGTATTTAAGAATCTATAGGATATCTTAGATATTGGGACCTATACCAAAATGAAATTCATTTGTTTTTCATAACTCTTCATACAGCATAGGCTGTAGATAATTTTGTGAAGTGTTTTAAATAATTCTATACATTGGGAAGGGGTTAGAGAGATGGCTCAGCAGTTAGGAGCACTTACAACTCTCTCAGAGGATCCAGATTTGGTTCTCAGTACATTAGCAGGTAATTCACAATCACCTGTAACTCCAACTCCAGTGTGGGGATCCAATGCCTTCTTCCAGCCTCTATGAACACACACACACACACACACACACAGAGAGAGAGAGAGAGAGACAGAGAGAGACAGAGAGAGACAGAGAGAGAGACAGAGACAGACACAGAGAGAGACAGAGACAGACACAGAGAGAGACAGAGACACAGAGAGACACAGAGACACACAGAGAGAGAGACAGAGAGAGAATGTAAAAACAGAACCAAACTTTCATGATGTAGAATTGCCTACCTGTGATTATCTTGTTGTTACTTAAATGGATTTGGGTTTCAAAACATCTTGCACTGCAGATGTTCAGATCAGGAATGTTCAGCCTATAGAAGAGCAACACCAAACCCCTTGGTAGCCTTTCTACCTGATCTACAGCTTTCCAGGATAGTGCAGTAAGCACTTAACAGCAATGCAATAGCCTAGCAAGGCCTGCAGCCCCTTTTGCTATCCAAAGCACTGCACACCCCACCCACAAAACAACTACCAGCAACGGTCTCACAACAACATTCTTCAGACGAGTGCTTTCCATTTACTTCTCTAGGTCTTTGTTCACCTGGTTTTCTGCCATCTTCAGCAACCTAGATAGCTCTTAGTCATTTTCAGCTGGCCCAACTCTGGAATCTTCAGAGTAAAATTATACAACCATGGTTCCCAGTAGGTCCACCCAGAAGTACATTGACAAAACAAATTGGAGTCTAAAGGTTATTGAAATTTATATTTTCAAAGAACTCACAAAGTTGGAGTGGGTAGAGAGATAGGAGTGGGTCTGGGAGGAGTTGGGAAAGGAGTTGGATGGATATGATCAAAATAAATTGTATGAAATTCTCAAATACCTAATAAAATATCCACCAAAGAAGTGTGCAATAAGCAATGGCACCTGCACTAAGAAACACACCAAGCATGTCATCTTCCCGAGCTACTCTATTCTTGATGCCTTTGGTCATATTTCTCTCCAGTCTCTGAGCATTCCCTCCCACTAGATCCTTGTCATGCTGGGTTGTTAACTACTTGTTCACTAGAATTTTACCCTCTCAAACAAATAGATGTAGCCCCAAAACAAAGTCCAGCATCTTAATTCTCTTTCCCTCTGCTTATCAAACATGGCTGTAACAAGGTACGAACCATTCTCCCAAGTTTATGATGAGTATTTTTTATCTACCCCTAATTGTGCGGGACAGGTACTGCCATCCTTTTGTGCATGGATAACTGAGTCTGAGGTTAAAGTAACACATTTACAGTCATCTGGCTGAAAATGCTCTAAGACAATCACCATAACTGATACATTGTATTGCCTTTCCTACATTGTATTGCCTTTTGCCCTCCAGGGCTTGGCTGCAAGTTCCTAATCTTTATAATAAGAAGACAGTAACTGTATTAACCAAATGGGTAAAGAACTATATCATCAGGCCTGGTTAACCCTGTCTAGATCACCCTGGAAAGTTCTAGGCTGTAGGATTAAACATAAGGAGCAGATTTGGAGATGGTTCAGAGAAAGTCAGGAAAATGGAAATGAAGAATGATACTAAAGATGTCGGTTGCTCAGCCTTGAGAAGCAAAAGCTGAAGGCTGCTTTCATAATGATCTTCAAGGCCAGGAAGGCTGATGCCTGAGGACATTGACTGAACTGTTTTTCTCCACCTCCAGGGAGGATAGAGGAGCAGAACCAGGCCTCTGCAACTATAGGTACAGTTTTAAGCTGCCAGGAGAAAGAATTTCCTCACCCTCAGAATCGTTTGTTAGAACCCAGAATGAGTTATGGAGAGAGGCAATATTAGGCTATCCATCTTTAGCCTTTTGGACTTGCCTCCTCCGCTCAGAGTGAAGAGCATGTAGGGCAAACCCAAACAATCCCAAGGTCTCTCCCAGTCTTATGAATCTATAATATTTGAATCAAAGAAATACACCAAATATTTCCCCTTCCCTGATCCCAGGAATGCATAAATAAATAAGTGATTGTATCCTAAACTTAATTACAACAACAAACTGATAATGAGACATAAGCAATGGAGGCTTCTCATACTACGTAGGCCAATTTGATAATTGATAATTAATTTGAACTCCCAAGAGCCCATATATTCAATTCAACTCTTTCTAACTGTTATCCAATGTTTAACGTATAGTCAAGATGGGTCAGTTCTTATCCTTACATGTGATTTGGCCAATCATCACCATCTACTCACTTAAGGAATGATAGAAAAATCTTGAAGCAGATTTTTCCAAACATGAACTAAACTCAAAATATGAGGCAATCTTAATGCCTGGTGTCAGGGCAAATCCTCTCAGCAGCAGCAAGCCACGCCAAACCTATATGTTTATTTCCCTGCCTCCTTGAAGAGCGAAACACAAAATAGTGTTGGGAACAGAAGCTGAGACTACAGAGCACTATTTTATCCTTATTGTTTTTAACAATATGATTGTGTGTGATTTTTGGTTAGTAGAAGTTAAGCCTCACAGTTGTAGAATGCTTACAGCTGGCAAGGTTTCTTCAATCAGATATTACTTGAATGAATATTTACTAACAAATGGATGTTTTTCTTTTACTACCAGATTTTTAAGAATTTTGTGCAATGTGTTTTGATCATTCATCTTTTATTAAGATTTGCATGTGTTTATTTTATGTTTATAAGGGTCTTGCCTTCATGTATGTATATGCACCAGTGCATGCCTCATGCCTGCAGAGGCCAGAAGAGGGTGTCAGATCCACTAGAAAAGCAGTTCTCAACCTGAAGGTCAAGCCCCAACAGGGGCTTGCATATCAGATGCTCTACAGATCAAATGTCTACATTATGATTCACTGAGAGTAGTAGTTATGAAATGGTGATGAAATAATCTTATGGTTGGGGGGCGGTTCTCCACAACAAGAGGAACTGTATTAAAGGGTTATAGCATTAGGAAGCTTTAGAGCCACTGCTCTAGAACTAGAGTTAAGGGTGGTTGTGAACTGCCATGTGGGTGCTAGGAACTAGACCTGGGTCCTCTGTAAGAATAGTGAATGTTATTAACCACTGAACCCTCTCTTCAGTCCCTTTCTTTTTCTTCCCATCTTAGGAGAAAGCCACCCTGAAAGGTGAGAAATTTGCCTGAATTCGTATACCCAACACTGGCTAGCCTCTAGCTGGGGCTGCTAGTTTCTAAGGTGGAGGTTCCTGTCATGCCCATTCTGGGCACTGAGCTGTTATGGTGTGGGACAGTTTCCCTGGGGAACCCTTCATTATGTGTGGCCTCTGCTGGGTACTATGGAGCTGGCTTGTAACATCTTAGAAAATTCAGGTGATTTAAGAGTTTGGGGATATCTGTATACAAGAGACAGCTCTATCCATCTTGAGAAAAGACTAGCCATAAGCATCAAGAGTCCAGACTCTAGTTTAGTCTTCTTTTGCAAAGTTCTGTGTCTGCCAAAAAGACCTAGTTCACAGGCCATCTACTGTGTGAAGTATTCTCTGTCCCTCAGCTTCCAGTGAGTGGTTATACATACAAGCAATACATACTGCTTGAGCTGCAAACCCAGGAATATCCAGCTCCAAAATTTGATCAATCCATACAAGAAAAGATAAGTAGAGGAGCAAAATTACTCCCAAGTTTCTTTATGCTGTTTATCTTATCCATCTCCCTCTTGTACAAAATGGGGATATAGATATGGCTCCTAATATATACAGCGTGACAGAGGATTAATTCTGCAAGTTAATGCAAGGCAACTGCATAAAGCTGCCCTTGGTATAGGACAAATCGTCATCAGTATTAACTCCTTTCCATTTTGTATCTTCTCATGTCTCCACTAAGCTTGTATATTGTGTACTAGGATAACATACTATGTATGGTAAACACCCATCATTGTGTTAGTGACTATCCAGTCCACCACATACCTATCTTTCATCTTTCTCTCTGGAACTTTCTTATCAGATAACAACACCCATCTCAACCTTGGTACCTTCTTATGTCCTTATTTTGGCATAGGTCTATAAGCAAATCCATCGTCCTTCCAAGGTCTAGCCAGCCCTCATTTAAAGTTCTAAAACAGCTTAACTGGGTTTCTGTCCTCCAGTCTTGTAACAAACCCACACCCAAGTTGGGATGATCTTTTTAAAGGACACATTTCTGGAACACAAGCCCATCACCTTTGCCCCTCCTTTGTCCACTGAAGACGTTTGTCCTCAGTGTTTAGGACCTTTCTTCTGTCTACTTCAACTATATCCTGGTTCTTGCTTTACTCTGAAGGGATGGAACCACAGGACAACTGGCTGTTTCCTCACCATGTATTTTAGCATTCATCTCCTTTCTCTGATATTCTCTCTCTCTCTCTCTCTCTCTCTCTCTCTCTCTCTCTCTCTCTCTCTCTCTCTCTCTCTCTCTCTCTCCACCTTAAGGGCCATCCAGTTATTTTCCTGGTATATTTCATCTTTATTGAGTAATTAGTATCTACTCCATGCACCACCCTTCAAGGCCTCCAAGCCAGCTCCTCCCTTTGCCTATGGGTCTGGGGGCACTTGGGTTTCCCCCGTAGTTATAAGAACATGCCCTACTTTCCTACCAAGACCTGGAGTTCCAAGGGAACCTGTCAAATAAGTTTTTCACCTGTGTTCCTAGACGTGATTCCCACATAGCAGGTAGGTACTCAAACGATATTAAATGGTTCTTCTTATAACAATAATAAGTAAGTAATAGCAGCCACATACTATGAACCTAATGAGTCACTAAACAACAGTTGTTAAAGTGTTCTAAACATTTTCCCTAAATTACTTCATTTAATCCACACAATCTTATATAGTAGCTGCTATAATTATCCCCACTTCACACATCAGAAAACTAAAGCAGAGAGAGGGACTTTAAATGTCACCAGTGTTACACCGTGGGCAACTTGGGCCACTAAATTTAGATGGAACTCAGGAGTCTGGCTTAGAATTGTTTATTATTATTATTATTATGTGATAATTATATAATACATTGTGGTTTTCACTATAACAGTTTAATACATGTATACAATGTATTTTGATCACATGTACCACATGTTTCCTTGATTAAGCCTCATGTTTTAATGACACACCAAGAAGGATATCCTCATAAATAGATGTCTGTGAAGGCTTACATCACAATCTCTCTGGGAATGTGAAGGGCTAGGGAGGAGTTACATCAAAAGAAGCCAGGAGGAAAGAGGCCCTGGGAGATGGCAATCCCTGCTGCTCACTGAGAGTTGAGCAACCTGGGGCACTCATTTTCTATCCCTCTTCGAGAGTAAAATCAAGGCCTAGGATCTAGATCATGTCTAGACTTCCTTACAGATCAAATATGTAATTCCATTCAGTTCAGCAAACACCCACCCAGGGTTTATTGTGTGGAATGCTCTGTGATGCACCTCTGCCCTTGAGGAATTCATCTTCTTGTAGAAGACAGTCACAGACAGACAATATTGATAGATGGGTTCAAAATGGCCACACAGCAGTTGTGTGGGTTGTTTTAAAGGGAACCATCAAGACACTGAGTGTGCCAAGCTCCTGGAATACCAGTTACTTAGGAAGCTAAGACATAAGAATAAAAGAACTCAGTATTTCAAGGCCAGTCCGGGTGACACAGCAAAAGCCTTGTCTCAATAATAATAATAATAATAATAATAATAACAATAACACATTAATTTAACAAATAAAATAAAATACATCCAGATACAACATTCCCCAGAAATGAGTCCTTTGCCCTTTGATATCTTCTGGCAATTGCCCAGGCAAATGGATAGTTATCAAGGCAGCATCCAAGTGTCAGTGCTTCGATTTACAAGAGGAGGAGTAAGGTACCAGTTCAAGTTAGTCTGCCATTGGGCCCCGGGTTCTCTGGAAGCATGAGCCACAACCCTCTCTGTTCCTCTCAAAGCTGGCAGAGCTCCCAAGAGACTGGAACAGTGACTTTGACACAGCTGTTGTTGGTTTTCCAGTATGGACTATATGCTTAAATGGATTTTCAGATTTACAGTTGACTTTGGTAATTGCATCTAGCTCATTTCCAACTCCATGGGTAAGCCAGTTCACTTAAGGCAAACTGCATCCAATTAAAACACATTCTAAAGAAGTAAGTACATGAGGCATTTTGCCCAACTCTTATTTATGTTCAGAAGAAACTATCGGGGGGACTTCTCAAGGACCAAGCCCATTACATCATTGTGAAATCAAAGAATTCAATTTTTTTTAAAGTGCACGAAGCAAATAGAATTGAAAGGCACACTCTAACAGGCAGCCCATTAATAAGCACAATGGATTCAGGGAGAAGCAAATAGATCCACTTCTGATTAAAGCGTCTTGGTGGCTATGTGACATTGGGTGTGTCCCATGCATGTGGGGACCCAACATAGCAAGACAGATGACATGAGAGTGAGTACAGCAGACAAAGGTCATGGATTGTTGGAGAAAAAAAAAAGACAGAAGCAGGTGAGATGGTTAGTTGTACCATGTGAGCTTCAGTTTCCCTGTTGCCATAATGGAAACAAATTCTGTCAGAGCATTTGTAAGAATTCTCAGTTTAGCTGGATGCATGGTCTAGAATAAGGGTTAAAAACTAAACTATTAAAAACACTTCAATAATATCTTAATGATTCAGAGATTGATTATTCCATTAGAAGATCATCATGCTGTTTCCCTCACTCCTTCTTGCTTCCTGCCTGCCCACACCACAGCTGCTTACAAGCTATTATTCCATGAGATTAAGAAATGAGAAGAAATTCAACTCACATGGCATAGCAAGTTAGTGGGAAGAACCTAAACTCTGGAGCCAAACATGCCTGAACTTGATCTTGGATGGCTTTGCAAGAGACTATGTAACTTCTCCACACCTCAGTTTCTCATCAATAAAATGTGGGATAATATGTTTATACACACACACACACACACACACACACACACACCTTGTAGTGCAGTGGCTGCTAAATCTTAGGTAGAAAAGTGCTAGGCCTTCAATGGTTGGCTAAACTAAACCTTAACATCCATCATAATTTAAGGTTCGACCTTTAATCTTATTCCCATACCTCCATTGTCAGAGTGGATGGGAATAAATACCCACTCTTTTAACAAAGGCCACCATCAAGAATAATATGAGTATTGGTGAAAGTGGGGTGAGACTCCATGCATGTGGGAACCCAGTATAGCACTACAGACAACCTGAGAGTGAAAATAACAGAGTCAAGCAATGCTGAAAGAACAGGAGCAGATGAAATGGTAGGCTATACCCCCATGACAGTCTCTCTAGTACTGAGGGTCTGGAGGATCAAAGCAGAGATGGGATGTCCTGTCTCTAACCACTAGTCCCACCAGCCCGTTGGCAATGTTCCAGTATTACAAGAGACACAACAGAACAAACCAGCTGTAAAAGATGGCATCATTAGATGCCAAGGGCATCAAGAACATGCTGTTATCTCTGTTTGGAAGAACTACTAAGCTGTAGGTTCAGGGACGCTCACAGGAACACGGGGCACACATCAACAAACACATCTGGATCCTGTGGTTTTTATTTAAATCTTTTACCCACAGAGCCCTCTGAGTCATCTCTTCACCATCGTTCCTCTGCTCTCCTTTGAAACGGAGACTATATATAAAATGACAGCTTTCTAAAGGAAAACATAAGCAAAAGACAAAAAAAAATCATCTAAGTCCCATTAGCCGTAGAATGCCATGAAATATCTGGATATTTGCTTGGGCTCCTGATGTCTCCCCACATGTCATCCTCAGAGTAGCAAGCAGAGATTTACTTTGCACATCTTTGCTTTCTAAATAATGTCTCAGTCAAAGCAGAAGGACTCCAATTACATGGCAGGCCAGAAGAGAAATCCTTGAAATGCCTTATTTAACATCATGTTGCATAGAAGGAAGCTAACCTGTCAGTATCAGTAACATAGTTCCCTAAAATATCTATTATAGAAGGAAGAAGAGATCTCATTTTAAAATGGTAGACTTGTTTTGAGGTTTGTTGGTTTTTTTCCTAAGTGGATGGTGGAAATCAACTCATCCTGAATCATCATCTTGCCACAAAACATCATTATGAAAGAAATGGATAAAAATCAGAGTTTGACTTTGGCCAGCATGACCCACAAGACAGGCTTTATGCACACAAGTGTGCTTTTCCATAAGTCGGTGGGGGGGGGGGGGAGTCTCCAACATTGCTCCTTGATGTTGTTGTCTAATTAACTGGCAATTGGGGTGGATGTGTAACAATCTGCATTAGAGGTATGTAACATGCAATGAGAAGAGTGAGCAAAGGCATTCAGCAGGGTTCAGGAAGGGATTTCTGTTGGCAGCTTTTGAAACGGGAGCATATAATTTTGCTAATTTGAAATAGGTATTGTAACATATAAACATCACCGCTTTGCATATTTTAATGAAAACTGCCTCTGTGCCAAAATGAATCCTTTAGCTGGAACTCTCCTCTTACCACAGCTTTAACCCCTGATGAGTTCAGCATAAATGAAGAGGACACCCAGGCTGTGTTAAAAGAATAATAGCCACCTCATTAAAATAGGTTAAAACCAAGCCCGTTCTTCCAAACTACTCCAAAGTCATAACATAGGTCTTATGACAGGTGGTGTATTAAATTTTTATATTGCAATGAACCTGTACTCATACAAACCAAATCTGTGTGTTTCCTTTGATACGCACCTGCAACTTGTTAATTCAAGGGCCTTTATTAAGAAAGTATAAATTTAGCAGCATCTATATAGATTTGTAAAACCCTATTAGCTCACTTGAGAATATAACGTTAATTCATATTTGTGGTTTGTAAAGAAGTGGCAACTAATGAAGGCTTGTCCCAAGCAGATGTGCCTGCAGATAGCATAGCTATGCAAATGCATCCATGTATATTACCAACACTAGAAGAGTGCAGCAATATGGCTCCCCTCTGAGGTTGAGGACCTCACTTACCGGCCAACCCACTTCTCTCTGAAGTCCTTTTTCTAGTCTTCTTCTGGCATAGGGGTGGTGACATCTACTGCTGATGCTGCCTGCACAAATGGGATTCGCCAGTGGCAGCAACTCTCTTTCCTTGCAAGCCTTTACCAAAGCAGTAGCGAGGGCAGTTCAGAGGCGGACTGTCATGGAGAAAAGGCCATGCTAAAGGATGAGGGATAGAGCAGAAGGACGTGTGTAAGCTACACAGAGCTACCCAGACAGCTGACAGCTGACCAGACTGAAGGACCGCTCAGCCACAAAGTGTCCGGAGATTAGGAACCAAGCTCCAGGGCCAGTGGGTCATTCTTATGCCTCTGATGTAAAGATCAGAGGAAGGTGGAGGCAAGCTCTATGCTCTGGAAACACGTATTTCTTCCCATGTTCTCCAAAGGCTCATGGCTTTGTAAGGACACACACACAAGAGAGCAGAATTAGCATTAGCACACCAGAGAGTTTTCAAATAAATAATCTCCTTTATGGAGTAGAATTGTGTTTCATTTGAATGTATCTTCCCCAAACTATATCATAGGAATCACTCCACTGCCAGTAAGTATACATTACTGAAAGCTATATGTATACTGAAAGTATACATTACTGAGTGAGGATGGATTCGTTCCTACAGTTGAATCAAGAAGCTTCAATCCTTGCCCTCAGGGTGTTCATGGTAAGCACTTCAGTCTGACTATGAATCTCAACCCTTTCCCCTGCCCATATCTAAAAAGATCTCTGGCTTCAGTCTGAACCTCGAAAAGGGGAGCCAACCTAAGTCAAAACAGAACAACCAACTGTCCTATTTCATAATAACTCCTTGTGCGGAGGTGTCTTCTGCTCTTTAGAACCCAAGCCTACATTCCAGAGGCTCATATTTAATTGGGCTCTAGTAGAGCTCAAAGAACTAGGAGTTTTGTCTTTTGCTTGTGTTGTTTCTTTAGATGACATTGTATTATGTAGTCTAGGCTGACCTTGCACTCCTGATCCTCCTGCCTCAGTCTTTCACACATTGGGATTACAAATGTATTACACATGTGTGACTTAACACTGATATTTTCATTTAAGGAAAAAAAAAAAAAACCTCTGAATGCTTCCATTGAGCAGCCAGAATTAGAATCACAGAAGTCATACATGAATACATACAAACACTTATATGTACCCACCACACACATAAATACATACAAACACACACACACAAATACACACACACACAGCGGAAAGAAGAGAGAGAGGGTGAGGGGAAGAGAAAGAGAGAGAGAAGAGAATGAATCACCAATGTCACTACAAAGAATCATTTAAGATTTCCTTAATCTGATCATTCATCTGCTTCTGGATTCCCTCTAACTCTGTCCCATGATTGGTTGCTTGTAACCTTCTTGCATATTCTACCTGTGGATGTAATGTTTCTTAATCACATAGGAAATAAGAGTGAAGCCTATAGTGTATGTAGTACAACCCTGCAAATACTCAAAAGATTGTGGTAGCCCGTGTGCCCTCAAGCCTCTATTGAATAATCTGTTTTCTGGGTCAAAAACTGTTAGTTTCTTTAGCAAACCACAAAAAGACAGCTTCAGGTCATTTCTCCACCCTGGTGGACAGCCTCAAATGTATTCCATATCTTCAGTGCCCCAAGAGTGACTATAACATTTCCAATGATCTACCACTGCAAATAGAGGCAAATAATCATGTGCCTTCTCAGAAAGATCTCATGCAAAACTATCCACACAGTGATAAAAACAACCAGCATTTATGGTTCATGGGCTTAAATGCCCAGTACTGTCATTTCCTTTATTAAGCTCATCTTACTTCTCCTTTACAGTCTCTGAAGTCATCATTATGCTTCTGATTTACAAAGAAATAATCCAAGATATGAAGGCATTGCCCTACGTGATTGGACCAGCAGTTAGCCAAGACCTGACTCAAATGCCTACTTCATGCTAGTTACAGCCCTTGCAATAATACCACCTGAGATACACTGTCTCTCTAGGAAATCAGACATCCCTGATATAGAAACACACTTAGTCCTGTTAGGACAAGGACATATACAAAAATTAATGACTATTGTCCAGATATAGGCCTCTATCCTTAGCACGTGACTCTCAGCCTGCCCCCACTTTCCGCTGCAGTGACTGAGGAACCACACTGATTAGATGCACACTGACATCAAAGCAGAGGAGAATGCTGAGCCAGCTCATGGAGAAGAGTCGTCTTGAAAGTCACAACCAGCATTATATAAACAAGAAATACCCATGGTTGTGTATTATCACAACACAGCCTAGCCTGACCAATATACTTTCCTTAATATACAGACTTCTAAAGAAAACATGAAATCTAACACAGCTACAGTACAGACCACAAGCACTGAATCACCCTGCAACATCTCGATAAAGCAGGTTTAATTTGGAGTCTGGTCTGTTCTAGCCATTCTTCTCACTCTGCTACCCCACCTTGTTTGATAGCCTTGACTTTTCCTGCTATAAAATTATAGAAATAATTGTAGTCTTTTATATAGACATCTCAGAAATATAATTTCTAAAAAGGAAGAGGATGTGTTCAACAATAGTGGCTCTCTGTCTCTGAAGGCAAACTTAGAATACCATGACTTTAATGCTACTTATCACTTAACAATCATATTAACGAAAGCAAAATGAAGTCTCTAATCATAAGTGGAGCCCATTATAAATCCACTGATGATAAATCCAAGAATGTTTTTCCCAGTGTAAACATAACAAACATATACGTGAACAAAGAAATTTCTTACTAGCCAGGCTCTTCCTTGCTAGTCTTGAAGAACAACAATCAGTTTTGCATCTGTCTGTGATAACTGATCTCTCTTAATGAAGGAGCAACCATGAAAACAATGGATAGAAAAGCCACAGCAATACCTCTAACAGATCTCACATTGAACTTCAAGAACCTAGAGTCTTTCATTGCAAGCTCTCATGCCTCTTGATTCCTTACTCTTGAGACAGCACTTTGAGAGTCTTCCCGTTTGTAGGGTTTTCGAATGCAAATGCTTATACTGTTTTCTCTTCTGCAGGTTGCATCATATTAAACTCTAAATGGGAGGCTTAATCCTTAGCACCTCAGAACATGACCATATTTGGAGACAAGAATTTTGTAAAGATAATCAAAGTTAATGAGATCACTGGAGTAGGTTCTGACACAGTGTGGCTGACATCCTTATACAAGGGGCAGAACTGGGCACTGAGACAGATGCACTTGAGAATATCTTGGACAGGGGAGGCTGAGGTCTTGATGATGCATCTACTAGCCTGTATTGTAAAGATTGCCAATGAATACTGGGAGATGGGACGCATGGTGGACCAGATTCTTTCCTTGGAGCTCACAGGAGGACCCACTCTTGCTTACATCCTGGTCTTGGTTTTCCAGCCTCCAGCTTGGGAAATGCATTACTAGTGTGTTTGAGCCATCTCAACTGTAGACCTCTCTCTAGCATCCTGAGAAGACCAATACATCCTGGTTTCAAAATATATGCTAGAATGTAATCTTTAAGTAGAGGGATCCAGGTACATTATAAATGTTTTTGTCTATACTTCCTTGCCTCTGAATAAACAATACATGTTTATTACATTGGGAGTTGGGCCCTCAGTGAGGGTGCTCAGCTGCCGGTACCACAGAGAAAATAATATCAAATTGATGTCAAAAGTGATGGAAAACTCTCACAATTTTTTCCCTCAAGATAAAGCAGCATATTACAAAAATGCTGACTAATAAGAACTGGAGAGGATTTCGAGATTTGTAACACTTCCCTTATGAAAAAGTTGCATATAAAAACTCATAAAAGGAAAATTCTATACTAAGTGAATCAGTCAATTCTCCCTTGATTTTAAGGCAAATTCCTTTAACTTACAGAATAAATGTTGGTGGATACTCCATTTAATGACTAAAACCATAAAGTGATTTCCGGGAGAATTAACTACACACTCTACAGTGCTGGATGCTGCTGGAAGAGGGCACTCTGATCTTTGAGATTCAGATCTTCAGTCGGACAGAAGAGATGAAAAGAAACTCCCATGGAGGGCTCAGGAGGACCTTGAGCAAAAGGTATGAAAAGCCAAGGAGTCTACAGGCATGGCAGTAATGTGCTGGTCTTACACATAGACTGTTGTATGCACTTGTTCTACTTAACATTGTGCCAGAGTCTGCATTGCCTATTTTATTATATATTCCACTTTAAGCTCATTTTAGTAAAGTCTTCCAACCCATGAAGACAGGAACAGCACATGTTCGCCGTAAACCTTGCAACTGAAGTTCTGTTTGTGCTTTTGCATTTTGCTGGCAATAACAGCGACGTGACGTCTAATAATCTACTGAAGCTGCACTCTCAGAGGTCTCTGTATATCGACTCACAGAAAAAGAAAGCAGATGTCATTGAGAGCCGTAGATCTGAAACACACCTCTGGCCCTAAAATCATTGTATTTCAGCAGCAAACGCAAGTGCAGTGCTCAGGTTCACGGTTTCCCAGGGATAGTTATTCTGCCATTCACTCTACACAATATCTAAATGGAACTGCACACACAGCCTCATGGCCAATGCAAGACCTGTGATTGGCAGAAGCAACTTTGGAGTACTCACAGCTTTCGTCTCGTACTGAATGAGTGCCAAGATTCATCTGTGTTTCTTCCCAATCCTGTTTATGCCAACCGTGCCGCTAATGTAATTACATAATTTAATCAAATAATTATATCTATAAAATATGAGTTTGCAATGAATGGGACTTGTTGCTTTTATGGAAACAAGTCTAGTGGTTTCTTCTCTTTGCAATGACTCCATAAATAAAATTGGCTATAAAAGAATCACCCCAGGGAAGCCAGGGCACATACAAACTGCCCAGACTCCATAGTCAGGTTGTTGGTTAGCATCTGATGACCGGTAATTTACTCCACCTGGAACTGAAATTGTAAAGGCTTCACCCGTGATACAGATTCCATGGGAACATCTTGAGAGTAGCAGTCCATAGGCTCACACTCAGAGCAACAGACATGCCTTCAATAGCAACACAGTAACCAATGTGCACTTGTGTACCTTAAGCAGAAGTGGAAAGGTCTGTACTGTATGAAATTTACTGTTCTTCAACTTGATCAGTTTGTAAAATTAACTGGTCATATGCCACTTTCAGTGACATAGAATAAGACTTTTTATGAGAAAAATAAATGGCAGACTTGGACTTTTTTCCTAACCTACATGCAATGAGCAGAGATAGAAAGGAATGGATTAAAATATTCAAACTGAGAAATCGACCCACTTCAGCTCTTAAATGAGAAGCAACTTAGCTGTAACTTAGCTGTGGATCTACGCCATGAACGTGTCGACTAATTACTACATGACGTGACTGCGCTTTTCTACAACTGTAACAATAATGCCAACTGCCTGAAATCAGAAGGATTTAGGACACCTACTGACAGATACAAGATGACTTGCCCACAGTGTCTGAGTTACTTTCCTATGTCTAAGCACAAGGCAAAACATTATAAAAGGTATCCTATAGATGGAGATCTCAGGTTTTTGTCTCCAGGTGAATCTGTCCCTCCTTCAGAAAAAATTAAATCCAACTCCACCCTTCCCAATTCAGTGTAAAAATAGCTGTAGCCTTCCAGTGTGTTTATATCCTGTTCCTGACTCTATGGTGTTCTGGACATCAATAAGCCTCAGACACTAGAGTACAGACCTGGTAAATATTAAGCACAGTAGAAATGACATCCACAATATTCTCTTGGAAGAGGTTGCTTAAAACAACATCACCACTCATGCGCTTCCATTAAAAAATATAACCAATAAGCTATAGAAGAGCGTGAGGAGGCAGGTCTTATGTGAAGTAATCTCGAAGCTTCTCCTCTCACCCTACTGTCCTCCAGCTGCCTAAAAACTTGACCTCATTGTCTGCTTTAGATACGTTTGTGATTGACTGTGAAACTCAAGGATATACCAAAAAAGGCTTCCTTGTCTAACATTAAAGAAGTCTTTCTAAACATCCTGGAGAATAAGATTCTCAGCAGCTGGTCCTAAAAAGTATGCAATAAGGGAATCTCAGAAGAGCCTGGGTCCGAGGTGACAGATGTCAAAGCTTCCCTAGGCACAAATGATTTTTACAAAAAGAATCTAAAGACTTGTGAAAATTAACTCTGTAAACCAGCTGAATTCTTTTGATGGCTGATTATTAAAAGGATCTGATAAGTTTACATACGAGGCTCTTATGATTGGGGTTGGGGGCAGTAGAAGACCATCTTTCTTCTCTATTCCACTGTATAAATATCCCACTGTCACAACAATCTCCAACAGTCTCGCCTTTCAAAATAAGAATGGCTTAAGATGACAACATGCTCAGAATATATGCAAATGCCTCCATATTCAAAGTTACAGACCAGTATCAGAAGGAAAGGAATTGATTAGAAATACAGATCTTGGAGGCAATTCTCCAGACTGATAGTATTTTCCATCTCCATTTTGAACAGAGAGAGTTGCCTAAGTTTAAAAGGTGAGGAGTTGGGGCAGGGGTAACAGGGGAACTGCCTTCATCATCTGCTTTTACCCAATCACCTTCCCCCCACATTTCCTTTTCCTTCTTTTTCTTTGTCTATTTGTAAATTAGGGTGTATATTTAAAGTGGCTTAGGAACGGAATGACTGACAAGCCTGATGGGGGGAAACAGCTCTAGAACCTACGCTATGATCTCTGTTTCAGCATTCTATTCAGGATTTCTCTACAAATTACACAGTTGATGTGAAGGGCAGGACTTGGGACCTTAAATCACTCACCACCCTGGACATACATGGCCATCCCACTTATTAGTTCAGAAAAACAGCTGATGACAAGCAAATGACACTTCCTCTGGACATTCAGATGACTGATTTTTGTATAAATCAATATTGAGTGCCACAAAATGTCAGAAAATACCAAATGAGGAAAAAAGAATCGATAGATAACCTTGGAATTAAATGAGTGATGAATAATCTTTACCAACTAAAATAAATTAAACTGTGCAAACCAAGTTAGAGTAACACCAAGGGTCTGCCTTAACACCACAGGAAAACAATATAATTTAGAGGTGAGGGCATCTGTGACAGGCATAGCTGTTCATTTCCCTCCTCGGGCATGCATCATGACAGACAGTACAAAATAAGAGCTGAATTCATACTTTCCAGCCTCTGTTGGAACAGCCATACATTTTTTTAAGATTCTACAACAAATAAACTATAATTTACAGATGCCGACCATGCTTTAACCTGGCATCTGTGAAATTCAGCCTCCACTTTATTTTTTAACACTTTGAGAGAACAGGTGGTAAGAGCAAAGAGACAAATTCTACGATTTATTTAAACCACTTTATTTTAGATTGTAAATGTGCCTCCAGGAGTTATCAGACAAACTATAAATTTACAGATAGACCAAACTAGATTTCAGCACTCAAATTTAGATATTCTCAAGTCCTAACAGAGAACTACATTGCAGATATATGCCACCCTGCTCCAGGAATCAAGATGTCTTTGTTTGTAGATAAACATGAGCAAGGCCAGAGACTATCATGTCTTTAAACTACCCTGGAATGTACTTATAAATTGAAAGAGCATATGCTAAACACCTACTATGTGCTAGGTAAGCATGGTGTTAGGGGATAATGATTGACAAATAAGGAAATGCATTTTTGCCTTCAAGAAAACTGCTGCATCTGTACATAACATCTTGTTTACACAGAATCAAGCCTGTCCACCCTTCTCCAGGAATGTACCCCAGCCCAGCTCTCTGCAGGACCAGGTTCATTCTCAGAGTCTTCAGTCACACTGTGCAGTGTACTTAGAGGAGATCTTGTGGATACTGTGCCCCCTTAGCATGAAAATTAGCAGACTCATTTCCTTTGTTAAAATATCCGCAGATGTCTACATAACAGCAGTGCCGTAGGGACTAATATTGCCTCCTTCGTTGGAACTCAGTCAGGGAATTGTATGAGCAGACATAGGAATGAGGGTCCTTCTGATAGCCCATGGCTCCTATTTCCCCTGATGTTCCAACCCCAAACCTGCGAAGATTCAAGGAGTCTTTCAAACTGAACTTGACAGCAAAGAGACTGAAAAGCAAAGCTTCTTTAGAAAAGTTTAGAGAGAGGGTGAGCCTGAATTTCAAAGGGCTGGGATATAAAGAGGGCTACCTGAGTGAGACCTTCTGATTTCTGCCATGTTGGAAGAAGCTGTGCTGTTTCCAGCTGGGATTCCATCTTTTAGGTTGGGACACTGGGCTTCTCTTGTTTAGCGAGGAGCTTCACTGGACGCAGAGAGTGGGAGGCAGAGAATGGGATGTCTGCTGGAAACACGGATGGGGGCGTGGGAGAGGTTGGCGGTTGCATGCTATGGTTCCAGACACACTTCTCGTTTAAAGCTAAGGTTGTCATCCTGCTTAAAAGAACACTTGGAATCAGGGCTCAACACTGAAAAACAAAATCAAGCCAAGACCATGCCCCCACAACGTAGTTAAAACAGCCAATACGGGCATTTCTGGGTATGCTTGCGAGTGACTCCAGTGTTCCTCTGACACCAAAACCAGCAGATGCTCAAGTACCCACGTATAAAATGTTGAATTTACATATGCCTGTGTACAGCTTTCTGCAAACTTCAACTCATGTCTAGATTACTTATCATACCTAATACAATAGAAATGCTGGGTAAATAGTTGTTACACAGGGAATTATAACTAGAAAAGAAAGTCACCGCATGTTCAGTGCAAATACACATCTTCCAGTATCTTTGATCTGTACCTGCTTGGGTCTGTGGATCTGGTACCCATGGATACAGAGAGCCAATTATCTGCGAAGCCAGGAGCTTGAAGTCATGTCTAGAAACTGAGTGGAACGCTAAGGGCCACTGGCCACACCTTTTGTTGCAGTGATGAAACTGGGAAGGCGAACACGGCCACTGCTCACTTGAATCTCTAAAATAACTCTGGAAGATGTTAGCAGCATGCCCGGTTCAGGGGTGAGGAGAGTGGTTCAGGAGAAGTTAAATTATTCCTTCCAAAGTTCCATTGACTTTAAAGGGGCGGGGCCTCGGGCAGATGCAGAGGTCCTGGACTTTTGGCCCTCTGCCCCACTGCCTTCTCTTAATAACAGACCAAGACCTTGTCCCATGTTTAGGATGCATTTTCAGGGACTTTTCCAAGCCTCATTACACATTCTGAGGACATAGGAGTCCCCTCAAACAGGCATACAGGCTTAAGCCTAAGAGCATGTGGCATATACAAAGGCATAAAAGAAATTAGATGACACAGAGAAGCCCTCCAACACAGAGCCAGTGGTGCCAGCTCCCGAAGGAAGAGCACATCTGTCCCACTGGCCCAATGAGTACTCACAGAGTTGTTTGCTTTTAAGATGTGTTTAATGCCTTCTTTAAAAAAAAAGAAAGAAAGAAAAGAAAAAAAAAGAAAGAAAACGCCTTGTCAGTATAAAACGAACCGGAATTATCGCTGCAGCTTTGATGCTGTGTGTTATTTTTGGCTGAGAACCCAGATCCTCTGGATTCTGTTGGTAGGGGAATGAGGCTCACTCTAGTAACACAGGCTGAGTGGTGTCCCCAAAGGACCCTGAGCAAAACAAGAGGGACTACCTCGAAGCCTTCAGCAGGCTGCTGAGGTTTAACATAAATAAACTCCCACTTAGCATTTTTCCCCCAAAAAGGATCCATTCATTATCTTTCCTTCCGACAGAGTATTTATGACTTTCCTCTCACCATTACCCATCAGGGCAAACGTCACAGCTGCTCGGGGTAAAACGTGTCTGAAGTTTTCTTTTTCTCCTTAAAAGATTAAGGCCAATGAATAAAGGAAAGGGGGATGTGACCCCTATATTTAGCTCTCCTTACAACAGCATGTCTCACGAGTATTAAAAATAGACCTAAATCTCTTGAAGACATTCTAAAAAATCAAAGATAGGATAGCTTTCCAGGAGGAAGCTTGATACATTCACTATCTTCTTCCTTGTTGAGTCTTACTAGTGAGAGTGTTAAGCACCCAGCACTCTTAGAAGTCGATTCCTCCTTGGTCAGAGGCCTGGCCAGGATGGTTGCTACACTGTGTTCACGATGCTCTTCCTCTTACTTATGCCCCTAACGTTGCTTCTCAAGGTGTCATCTGTATTCTAAGAGAAGTCTGGGTTGGCCCTGGTTAGAAAGTGTGGTGGAGTTCCCATATACAAATTCTCCTCTATCAATCACCTTCCCCCACATCTGGCCTCTGACTTTCCCAAGGTCCCTATCAGAGGAAAATCAGCTGAGATTCAATTCGCTGAGCAAATATGTGTTATTTGTGATGGGCAGGCACAATGCCAGGCAGGATGAAGCGAGCAGAGGATGCAGCGACCTTGTTGGCATGGGTGCCAGGTAATTCTATGAGTAAGCGAATTGCCAAAGACCAAAGGCAAGAACAGAAAGGAGAGGGGTGAAGCCTCATTTGAGATGGATCAGGGCAGACAGGAAGCTGAAGACAGCATCTGAAACAAGGAATGGAGTCGAGGATAGAGATGGGAGACTCAAAATACATGAGCCCAGGTGCCAAAAGTCAGGAATTAGCTGTGATGCCTCTCCTCCAAAACATAAGCATGGGAGGCCCAGTCTGAAGAGCTGCCCCGACACTTGACAGGACACTTGATGATGTAGCTCTTGCCAAGTAATTTGAGTAATTAACATCTCCGCCCTGAGGTCCAGTTTTCTTCATCTGTAAAATGGGGATCGTTTTTCATAGGGCTGTTCTATTTAATCATGAATAGTGTGTGGTGTGTAGAAAGTAGGCAGTGAGTGCATGCAACTCACATGACAACATCTGCACAGATTCACCAGTTTCACATGCCCGAAACTGGGCATGCAAGCCCCTCTTCTGGCAGAAAGGTCTGGATAAAATTAGAATCCAATGAGAGTAAGGTAAGAAGAACTTTCCTTTTGGCATTGTCTGCTTTTCAGAATACTCTGTGGCTCCCACTTGGCAACGTGGGGAACTACTGCAGATACCACAGCCCTTCAATTATCAGAGTAAACATACAGCCTGGAAAAAAATGGATTACCTCTTAATAGGGCTTTATTTCTACCTATACCTTAGAGAGCTGTTATTTTTGAATCACAGAAGGGACAGTGAAAAGTTAGGGAATACTTTCTAACCTAAGACCCAAGGGTGGGAGGGGCCTCAGGGATATAAACAATGAGGAAATTAAATGAGCAGTGGGCAAAAATTAAAAATGTGAAGGGACCAGGGAGAGAGCTCATTGGCTAAGTGCTTCATGCCTTGTGACCATGAAGATCTGACTTCCTCTCCCCAGCACCTATGCAAGAAGCTGGGCATGCTGGTATATGCTTATCTGAAGTCCATAATTCCAGATCTTGGGGCCAGTCTGAGACAGAAGATATCCTAGGGGCTTGATGGCTTAGCCAATCTGGAAAATGGGTGAACTTCAGGTTTAGTGAGGGATCTTTTCTGAAGAAGGACTAAGGAAGACAGCTGACTTTGACTGCTAACCTGTACAGATAAATGTACACGGGCACAGAAACATATCCACAAACACACCTCACACACACGCGCGCGCACACACATTTCTCAAGCTAGCCTGCATACCTGAACAGCTAGGCATATAGTTGGAGCATATGCTCATTCTCCAAGTAATCCCCAATTATCAGGATGTAGAACATGTTTAAAGGTGAGAAAGTTCTATGTTCATACCTAAGGGAGAGCTAAGTGGGCAGACAAGGAAAGCCTGAATTTTAAAAAGAAGATTAAGAAGACAAACAAACAAGATGGCAGGTTCATGGGAAGAGCTAGGGGCCTGCTGGAAGGTGCTGAACTGCAGAGGCAGGACCCCCAAAGGAAAGGTGTTCAGAAAAGCTCCAGCTCACAAAGTTCCGGGGCATTACTCATGGTGCCTGTGAGTCATTCCCAACCTTTTAGAATTGTTGATGGCAAACATTTTGGAGAGGGCTGAGATGAAGGGATGTGCTCACAGCTATTAACTATGAAGCACTAAGTCATTTCAGCAGCCCGACACAAATTATGCTCCACACTTGAGAAATAGCTATTGATCAGTCCTTCCTTCTCATGCCCTCCAATACCCCAGATCAGCACTTCCCTCCTCCCCACATTCCCTCACTTACCTAGTTAGATCCTTCTCAAGCCAGAAAACATAGCCCTACATGTTCCTCTCCCTTATAGATTTTTCCTTCATAAAACACGCCAAGAAAGAGCCAACCCAGAAGTTTCCCTTCGTATCTGTCTCCTATGAACTTCACAGTGTCTTTTCTCTATTCATTATAGTCACTAAGGCAACAAATCAAGTGATCTATCATTTCCTGTGCAGGAAGATAAGAAGCTAAGAAGGCATGAAAAGAACAGGATGTAGAATTAGCTTTAAAAGATTGACTTCCATTTCAGGGACAGGTCGAAGAGTAACATTCAGCATCTTTCACTGGCAACTTGAGTCTCAAGCAAGAAAGAGGAAGCTGTGATCTTTCAAGCATCTTCCTTGATTTGTTAATCTTTAAAAAAGAAAAGATGAGGGATGGCGATCTGTTAGAGACCTGTATCTGCCTCTATCCACACCCTTGGCCACGGAACTCTGCAACTTTTTCCCAAGGAGTGGGATGGTTGATTTTTATGCCCCCTCTCCTTAAACAGTTATTAATTTGTGGCTTGCTTTAGCAATAGACTATGGCAATATAGGCTCAGTGACCTTACCCATTCCGTGTTTACTCTTCTGCTTTCATCAAGAGAAGAAGCCTGAGTTTGCCTGAGATCACCTGGTAGTTAGTTGGGGCACAAAACAATGAGCCCAGCTGAAATCTATTAAACCAAACTGAGATTCTCACATTCATGGGAATGAACAAATGAGGGATGCTTTTAAGTCACCCAGTTTTTCTGAGTGCTTTGTGATGTGGCTTTATTTAGAGGAAAAATAAAAGCTGACGTAACTTCCTTTGAAAAGCCACAATAAAAAAGACGAAGTGTACACGTAATTCCAACAGGACACTGACTCTCCTCTGGCAAAATTATTAATGAACACAAATAGCATAATAGCATAAGCACATCATTTATAAAAACTAAAAAAGAATGCATTAGGGAATTAGATAATAAAAAACTCATTTCTATATTAGTTTTCATTTTTCAAAGGGTTTAATCTATTAATTAGTAGACTATATTAGCTCATATCATTTTTTTAAACCTGACTAGACTTCAAATTCAAGTGGCCCTTCTTTCCTCTATGTCTTCATTTGTTGAGACTTAGGGTAATCAGAATTATGTGTGCTCTACTGGTGTCTAAAGATAAATCACACACTGGGCCCTGCCCTCAAATGAGTCCCATCAAGTAGGGTTCGAAAAGAACATGCTGAAGTGCTCTTTCAATTGGTTAAGGAATGGATTACAGAGGGAAGGCCACACCATTGCTGCCACTCTTGCCATGTAGAGCTTCCTCATCTTACCAACTGCAGGGGGCAGGGTCTTAATAGTACCACTAGGTTTTAGTTGGGTTTGGTTTGGCCTTGGTTTTGATTTCTTCTCTAGTCATGCATGGACAGTATCAACTTTAAATACACGTATTGAAAGGTCTAGAGCAAGTTGAGATGACAACCTAGACATTCATAAAACTTAATGTTCAAGAAAGCTTAATATCATATACATCACGTGTATGTTCTCAGTTCTGCAGGTGATAGATTATAGAGGAGATCTGACCATGGAAACATGCCCTCAAAGCTCTGCTTTAGGAAAGATTATTGGGGCATCTCCGGCCCCTACTCTGGACTTGGATAAGCCTGAGGTGCAAGAGCTTCAGAAAACAAAAGAGATTATCCATTTTATATTCTGCATAAAGGTGAAAGATGTTGAAAACCTCCTTGGGTTACCAAATAGCTACTGTGACATTGGAAAGTGAGATTTAGCAGAGAATACAAGGCAAAGAGAATTGAACAGGTTGGTTGAGACAATTCTCCACTACAGAAATTTTCTGGGAAGAAAGCAAGGAATGGTGATTGTTTACAAAGAGAATCTGAGTATGCTCATGTAGCATTTGGAGTACAATGAGAGCAAGCCCCTCTCCTATAATGCATCACTTTGGCTGATCTAAAGGTACAGAGCAATTTTGATGTGTTCCTCCAAATATGGAGGTCGCATATCTGATATCCTGCACATTAGATATTTACATTACGATTTGTAACAGTAGCAGAACAACAGTTAGGAAGTTGCAACAAAATAAGTGTATGGTTTAGGTCACCACAACATGAGAAATTCTATTAAAGGGTTATAGCATTAGGAAAGTTGAGAACCACTGCTCTGTCTCCATCTCACCCCCTGTTACCTGAAACATTAGAATCTCCATCAATTATAGTTTTGTTTAGCATTTCTATGACACTTCATATTTAGATATCGCTGTTCAATTATTGATCCTCCAACAATCAACCTTGAAGACAGACATGGAGTAGTGGTGTGGGTTCAGCACGTATGCTTTTCCCTTTCCAGGCTTCTACACAGATGTGAGCAAAAGGCTGTGAGGAGAATGCAAGATCGAAGATGTGAGAGAAGAGGGAGAAAAAGACATGCAAATCTGCATTCAATTGTCTTCTTTTACCTCCTTAGGAAAGGTGGCACAGTGCCCAAGATCCTCCACCAGCTGGTACATGTGAGTTCTGCATCCCCCAGGAAAGAAGGAGAAGGAGGAAGCACCCTGAGCTTAAAGAAGAGATGGGATGGAATGGGAGGATAGGTCCCCAGCAAGGCTCTACCATCAGGGCTGACAGTTTCTGCTCACAAAACACACAATCTTCACAGGTGGTGACAGACTGTGCTTCCTTGCACAACCCCTCCCAATTACTAACCCTACCCCACACTTAGCTGCACATCACAGCAAATGTCAGCTCCTTGGCCTAGATGACAAGAGCCACACCTAACCATCGGTTCTACTCTAATCATTTTGGCTGGTTAAGCGGGAAAACTAAGGAGCATGTTATAGATGGTGAAGGTCCAACCATGATTAAAAAAAAAAACAGACAAAAAAAACACTAGATTGTAGCCCACAAGATTGGTCGGCTTTTCTTTGCTTTGAAATATCTCAACTAAATGGGTTTTAGGTTCCCCTGAATGTGAAATCAGCTACAGGCTATTATACAGTCCAAATAACACATACTAAACATCTTCTCAGCTAAGTTGGAGGAGTGAGCACTGTGGGGCTTTCGGCCTCTGGTCCACCTCTAGCAGCAAGAAGAATCACAAAATCATGAAGAAGATGAGTCAATCAGGAAAAAAAAGGCTCAGATACCACTAGCCCCTCAGCTGTTCTCAGACAAAGACAAAATTCTCAGATAGTCATAGTAAGATATTTTCATGAACTTAGTGCAATAGTATTGGCTATTCTAGAAATATCTTGATATACAATATACAGAAAAGTTTTTCTTTGCAAAAGCAAAGAACACTAACACGCAGCAAGCATAATAGGCATCTCTGATGTGTCCAGTACTCTGAGACCACACAGCGCCTGATTTCAGCGCTAGGAGAAACATTAAGTTTGTCTTCATTTTCAAATAGGAAGCTGACAAAGCCAAAATATCTAATACTTTGCTTTAAGAACCCTCAATTTAAAAAGTGGAAGAATTGTGCCTGAAAATCAGGCCTTCTTCTTTTGTTTTGCTTAATTAGAGTCTCACTCTGTAGACCAGGGTAGACTTGGAACTCACCATGTAGCCGAAGCTGCCACAATGATCCTTCAACCTGAGCCTTCCGTGTGCTAGGATGATAGGTGTGAGCACTGCATCAGGCTAGGGCCTTGTGATTTAAGCCCAGAAAGGGGCAGTCATTACACATAAGCAGTGTAAATGTTGTTTTTATTTCCCACTGAGTTTAGTTTTTTCATTATTCCTTAGTTTTCAAGGCTTAGGGGAAAACGCATTTGAGGTATTCAATCTTTTCTTGTTGCTGTTTTGCAATCACATATCTTCCATCACCCTGGGGAGCTTAGAGCAAACATTACTTACTGTAATACTCTTTGATCACTGAATACCTATTGAACACTCATTGATTGTTAATAGGGATTCCTACTTGACAAAAGGGGTAAGCGAGCCAATTTCCTTTGCACTGTGATATATATTGGCTACATTATGTGAAGCCTTCATCTTTCCCTCATGAACATTCTCCAGATATAGTCAGTTCAAAGGCAGGAGCTCTCTTCTGGCATTTCCAGTCTTTAGCAGGCTAGTCATTATGTACACACCAGCTAAGAAATACATCTTAAAAGATAGCTTTTGACATACGTAAATTCACAATATACTTTATGCAAGAAACTTCCAAACAGCTAACTTGCTACCAGACTGTGAATAAACATGTCGTAGAAACTGCCTTTAAAGGATCGCAATTAGCTACAATGATTAGACAAAACATGGTTTCACATTAAATTAAATTGATATTTAAATGTAATTGTTTTTAGCTCTATGGTGTCAAGGTGCTACATAAATCCATTATTACTACTATTTAACAGCAATAGTAACAACAGCAATAACTCAACCAAATTTTCCAAGATTGTAATTTGCAGTGCCCCAAAGAAGTTAATTGCATTCCTGGGAGGTGTGTTAACTCTTTGAAGACACTTAATACCATTTAATGAGAATTCTAGAAAGCCTTAAATGCCTTCCAATTACCTCCCAGTACAGCACATATCCACTTATGTATATGAGTATATCATACATAAAATCTGAAAAAATATTAAGTTATACAACTAGATTAACTGTGCCCAAATAGTTTTGCTGCACTTAAAACTGACTGAAATGTCAACCCACTAGTTAAGGGGACTGTTAACAAACACAAAGTTACACTTGACTTTAGACAAAGAAGTCAGACAAAGCAAACCACTTAGGAAACAGTGGTTAGTCTTGCTGTGATGACATTCAAAGATTAGGAGAATAGTTTTGAAATGTACCTGTTGTCCTTTGCCTAAATCTGAGCTTTAAAAAAAAATCAAGCCAAGGAAAGAATAGAGGAGAGTGGGGGGGAGCCCACAAATGGTAGCATTGTGGCCAACTGAAGAGCTACCCTGACGAAAAATAATTTGGGGCTTCTTAGACCCAAGTAATTATTGTAGGAACGTGGGCACAGAGTTTATGCATTTTTTCAACTCATAAAAAAGAGCCATAAATCTGAGTTTTTATCTAATGCTGGATTTTTTTTTATTTTGAAAGCATACCTATACCAGATAAGATATGAACACATGGTGAATTTGAGCCATAAGCTTGAACTTTGTCCCTCTACCTTAAGTGCTTCCTGACATCAAGCAACAGCAGGTAGGCCATATCTAGATGTACATCTAAGAGCTATTTATGCCAGCTTGTCTTAGAAACACAGCCAGGTACAAGGCTGTCTGCTTCCGGGGGGGGGGGAATGAGACACCATCAATGTCATGATCATTCGTCACTGTTAATGTGGCTGATGACTTCTATTTCTTCTCTTGGTTTTTGCTGTAGTGATCTTGCCCTGAATGCATCATTTGGAGTCATTGGTGACATAATTCCAATAGCAATCTCATCAAAACCAGCCACCCAATTCATCCACAAATTCAAATGCACTCATTATCAAGTGAGGCACAAGACTGTCAAGACCCATCTCTCACCCTATCACCACTCCTTTCTCAACTGGAGACCACTTCACCGTAGACGTGTCACCAGCAGCCACAAGAGCAGAGTCCTGAAGAGCTGTCAAAATAACTCCTGTAAGAATCATGACATTTTTTTCCAATGATAAACCTTCAGAAAAGACTGTTGTGTTAAATACAGGTGCTATGATAGATCCAGACTGCTCAACTGATGTCTTACTCCAGAAAGCTGCCCTGACCCATTACCTTTGAACTCAAAGTTCAATGCATACTATCTGTCTTGAATCATAATTGCTTGGGTATGTATATAATTTCCAAAATAAATCATGACTTCGTGTCTAATATATCTTTCCAATCCACAAAGCATTTAATATGTACACAGCAGGTTTCAGCTAGACTACAAGTGCTCAGTAGGTGGGAGGATGGATTAATGAAAGGGAACAAAAATGTTGTTTTGTCTTGGTCCTAAAAGAAAGATGACTAGTAGAAGTATGCCCTATGCAGAAAACCGCTTATAAATTGCTTTGTGGCTAACAAAGTAGAAAAAAAATGTTGAGTGCTCAATGGCATAAACCTACTTTCTTCCCTCCTTGCAGAGAACCTGAGCTCTAGGCCAGCAAGGACCCAACCTCTTTCTCATAGTTCAACCGTAGTGATTTTACTGATGTTGTTAATAATTTATCTTAGGGAGAAAGGATGCAATGACCCTATTCTGGCAAATGAAACCCAGGGAGAAGCCTTTGACACTGAAACAAGGGCCTCCTTGCTCAATAGAAGAAAATAAAAGGATCAAAACTCAAAATCCTTTTCCCTGGTCTTTCTGCATATAAGACCCAAGGTATGTGGATATGATACTTGTATCTAGAGCAGCTCTCTGGAAATCATGGGGCCATCAGTAGGATAAACAACAACAGCAGAAAGGGATGTCCAGGCCCTCTATTATGCATGGCATTGTTGAGCTGATCAACTCTGGGACCACTGATCTCCCATCAAGCAAATCATAGATATGCTCTGATAGAAAACAACTGTGAGATGGATTTTTCTGAGTTTATAGTGGAAATTAAACCTAAGTGATACCACCTTTCACCCAAAGACAAATGATAACAAACACCCACAGGGCGGATTGTAATGGGCAGAAGGTCTGAATGACTTCTGCCATCTTCCCTACAGCAAGGGGGGAGAAACAAACAAACAAACAAACAAACACTATCATAACTCAAGTTCGCCACCTGCACAACCCTAGGCAGACCGAGCAAGGAGCAGCTACCACACATGCTGAACCCATCTCCTCCTGAGATGGGTAACACGGGGACTCACTGCTGATGTCCTCCATTTGTAGTTTTCCAGCACGCATCTGGACACATTTACACTGGACTAGATACATGGCCACTTAGAAAGACAGACCTTCTTAAATTGGGCAATTTGTGACTCCATACCTCAAGTTTTACTAACCTCTGATTTGAAATACACTAAAAGCACATTATTACTGCTTAAGATGCGAACTATGGCCTTGAAAGTATTGCTTTTTTGTTCAAGGTGAAACAAGCTATAAATTAATGGTTGGTGAGGAAGAAGGTGCACAAGTAAATAGAAATCCCTACAACCATGTGGAGCCCATGCTGCTTGTATGAGAAGCCAATACTTCCCAGCGGATTAATCACTCTTTTCTTCTAACTTAATTTATTTCATACTTTAAGAAACCAAAATGTCCAGTAGCCACTATACTTGTGACAAAGAAACACAATAAAAGCAATTTCTCCAGCACAAAAAAATAAAGCGTTCCCGGTAATGCATTTTTGAATCCAGCATACCTTCCCCTAATGAGGTTTCGGCATGCTATAAATAACACTAATGAGACTTTGTCTTGCCCATGTAATATATTTTCTTGATATAGCCTCAGATTCTCTGTGTTGCATGGAAAACTAACAGCCCCAGAAAGAAATGTCGTCCAATAGCACATTAAAACGAAAAGCACAATTAAATATAAATGAATTCAGTAATTTAATTGCACAATTGTCGCTTTAAAAAATTCAGAAGAAAAGTAATGATGTCATTTTTTTTAATCGGTAAATAATAAAAGTGCATGAGGGGATGGTACAATATTTAAATAAACATTTTTCAGGTGAAGGGTAGCCAGCAGAGATGATCACATGTGCTTGGGGAAATCCTTTGCCTTGGAAAAAAACTGAGGATTGTGGCATACCCCATCCCACCTGTGTGAAAATAGACGTCTCAATTCCAACCTTATCTTGAAAGTTTATCTGGGATTGGAGGGACTTTAGATTCTAAGCATTAGCAATCAGCCTCCACTTCATTCCAAGGAACATGGCAGAGTATCTAAGGCGCTTTTCAAGGAGCTCTGACATTCCCAGAGCTGCATTGCCCCGGCATTACCACCAGTGTCACAGCTGGGTGTTGACCACGTGTCAGAATATCATTAATGGCTCAACTTCAGGACGACCTCCCTCTGTCCTCCTGATGAGATCAGAGATGTGAGGATTTGCCTGAGATCTAAAGGGAGCCTGAGGCTTCACTGGGCATTGATTTGTATTCAATTCCAATCAAGCACACATCCAAGAAATCCATTTCCCCAGTTCTAGCACGAGTGTGAGGATAGTGTGGGGAAGAGGGTTTTAAATTTTAAGTTAGCTATTATCTTACATTCTGGTTATTGGATCTGACAGAGGCAGATGAGAGAACAGACCTTGTGCAGCTAACTACGCAGGTTTCTGCTAGAGCATATCAGAGCATCTGAGTGGCCTAGGCTGAGCATTGCTTGGCATTTGTCCTATTCTGCTTAATATTTACAATGGTTTATACCGCTGGCTTTTCATCCCTTAATCTTGGATAACCTTCTGACTAGATAACTCAGCTATGCATTGTTGCATTCACTGTTTCAACAGGTGCTCACCCAATGCCTTGTCTGTTGCAGGCCTGGATCTAGACATAGGATTATGTCATTAACTAGTCATGGTTCCACTTTCAAGAACTGGCAATCAGCATGTTTGATATTGCAGATCTTTAAGAACTAGACAAAAACAAAGTTCATTTTGAAAAGAAATAAATGCTACAATGGACGCTCCTAGAGAATGTGAAAGCTAACCTAGGAGCTAAAGAATGTCAGACAGCCAATGTAAAGACATGAGAAGAGCCAACTTGGCAATAGAAACCAAAAGAATGGTGCTCATAAAGGCTTGGAGGGCAAGAGACGAGGGACATTAATAAATGACCAGAATAAGTCTCATGGCTACTCTCTAATCAGGGATGAAATAAAAATCTAAATGGGATTGTATAAAAAGACTGGAAAATCTCAAAGTCATGTGTTCCAAGTCCTAATCCTATCCCTGCCTACACCATAGCTGACTCATAGGTTAAAGGAGTCTGCTGTATCCTTCTGTACAGAGCTCCTGGTAGTGCGGAGTAGTCCACCCTCAGAACTGGACGGCATTTCCCAACTGGCTTCTCATCTGGCCTTCAGCAAGTTGAAAAAAAATCGATGACTGAGCCTACCTAGCAAAGTTGGTAAAGAATCACAGGAATAAAAGTTTCCCATGCCTCCGAAAGGATTATGTTTGTACTGGGCAAGGGTGACCCTAGAGACTTTGGAATCTTAAAGTAACCATTTCCCCATAAATAGAAGGGTTTGTGTTTTTCCACTATCAAATGGCCTACATTCAAATCCTGCCAATGCCTTTGCCTGCTCTGGGGCTCTGAGCTCATTCTGTGCCTGATTCCTGTTAGGTGGAGCAGAGCTAATAACAGTGAATAGCCATGACAACCCTGCACAGCAGGCTTGGCCATTTAATAAGGGAATCAAGAAATATACCAGCAAGAACATCTCAGGTATAGCTGGGACTTATCAACACTACCTCCCCAGACTGTCAAGTTCAACACGACAGGAGAAACAGGCCACACTGTGGCAGATCCCCGTAGTTCTAGCACTTACGAGGCAGAGGCAGAAGTATCAGGAGTTACATTTTATCATCAGCTACGCAGCAAGCTCAGTTCTAGACTAGCTTGGGCTACATGAAATACTATCAAATAAGAAGCCTCTTTACAATGATTTTTAACGCATTACTAAGAAAACAGCTTCAACAGTTTGACAGTCTTCTTGTCTCTTTGGCCCATGAGCCTAATAGGTAGAGAATTTATCCTTGCCATTAGCTTTGTATGACAGCTGGCACACCATGGAATTCATAAAAGTTCAGTAGCTCTTCTAAAGTGAGCACTGTCTCTTCCAGAAATACCTACATTTGGTATAAGGATAAGGTCAGATGGCAGACAGGAGGACATTACGAAATGAAAAGGCCCTTAGCAGGGACAAGATTCAGTGAACATCTTCTAATAATCCATAGTATTACTAAGGAAGATCTGTGGAGATGGGTAAATTAGCATTTTAGCCTCCATGCTTCTAGAATATGCTTTCAACATTCTAAATGCTTCTCACAGCATCTGGGATAAAGTCTCCACTTTCTCCAAGACAGACAAGTTGAGCCTCTACTCTCCTTCACAGATTGCACCAGCATAGCTTCTCTGTGTGCAGCCTCTGGAGTTCTGAGGGCTGCGAATACCAGCTGTGGGAGGCCGGCTGGTCATTCATCTTGCTTCTTTAACCGTAACTCAAAAAGCCTGAGATCACTACTTGGAAAGCACCTTTAGTCCTCTGATCCAGAAGAGACAGCAGCAGACTGGATTTACTACAAAGCCCTGCCTGCAGAAATCTTCCTGTCACCTGCAGGCCACATAAACCATTAGCATCCCAACTATAATGTGCACAGTCAATGAGCTGCACAGACATTTCAAAACTCAGCACCTCACTGCTATTTACGGGCCAAGGCAGCTCTCTGATTTTCTCATCAGCCTGCCATGGAGAAGCTACAATGAACAGCTGTGGAACCCACCCTCTCACAGTTCAAACATTTGAAGAAAATTCAAATAAAGATTCCCCAAATGTTCAAAGGTGCTGGGTCTTTTTGTGGGGACTTCAGCTCAACTCTCCATGAGTGCCCTCTGCTAAAGAGGAACCAGCAGAAGAATCGCATCGCTGTCTAATTGCCCTACGCACAGCTCTCACCAAAAGCAAGCCACAGCGGAATATTATTATTTTTAGAACACTATCCCATTTTAACATTTGAGCAGCCACGTGATCTCTCGAACCACAATGGTCCTTAAATGAACCATTTTTCCTTCTTCTCTGAAACAGATAAATATAGACATATATATTTAATAAGCCCTTTACCCTTACACGGGCTGATAAAAATACACTCAAACTCTATATCCACATCTATTTATAAGCATAACATATACACATGGGATATTTAAAGTGTTGATTGGCCTCCTGTAATCGTTTTTTCCACTTGCATAGAAAATTAAGTAGAGGTCAACACAATGAAACATTTTCTAAGTCACTGCTGTTTGTTAGGAAGTTCAGAATAATAGGTTCCAACCTGGAGGGGGGAAAATGTCAATGCAATCTAAAAATAACAGAAGGTGCATAACAAATTTGTCCTCATTTTGTTCTTAATAGAAGGTGTTTCTAGTGCATCGGCAAGAATGACCTATCAAACACATCACCTTGTACAGTCAATTTATTCCTTTATCAGGCAGTCATTGGAGAGGTGTTCTGCTCTGCATTGTCTCGACACAAAACAGAATGCCAAGCCCGTGTTCCTGTGCAGAGGCAGCGAAACCTCTCTAAAAGACTTTGATCAAAACGAAGGCGATGAGGCAGGGACGTTTTCTCTTTAGTTCGCTAAGTGCTGCCCTTGCCTCGGCTTAACGAAGTCGCTCCATGGAAGACTTAAGTCGGAAAGAGGCCAGCCCTTCTGGCTTTCGTTTTCTGTGTCTCCCCAACAACACTTGCAGCCTGCTCCACGGATTGTAACTATTCCCCAAGACCTCTGGATGGAAGGCAGGGGCTGCCCTGACCATTGCTCAGCTGTAAATATCAAAGGCACAAGAGACAAAGGGCTTCTCTGTGGCAACAGGGGAGTAGAGCTCTCCAGAGGTCAAACAGCATCAAGGGTAAAACCTAAAACAGGCACTTCCTCATTGGCACCTCACCATTTTAACAAGCCAAAGAAAAGATGAAGATTTGCCCAACTTCGCAATAATATAATATACACATTTATCCACAAAAAAAATTGTGGCATGCAATATATAATTGACATATATATGCACACATGCCTATATACATGTATACGTACACATATTTACATACATAAATGTATGCACTGATTGGAGACTTTTAATTTGGATAATAAGGTCCATGCTCTACTAGAGAGAAGTGGTAAAGAAGAAATGATTGTGCTCATTGATTTGAGCTCTGACTGAACGCATGAATCAACCTCTTCTTCCTAAGCCCCACCCAAACCCATCTCTGATTCTCAGACTCTTAGATACATACAATTTGTCCATCTAAAATACATTCCTTCAATTGTCAAACCTGTTTTAAGTACCTTTCATAGGTTCCAAATATCCCTGGGGACAAATGATACTCCAACAGGCCTGGGAACAATGTAAGAACCGGAGCCAGGTAGCTAAAGCCAGGAAGCAAACAAAAATTCTCACAGGCAAAAATAAATAAAAAATTCAAAGCCTGTGGTGACCCAGGAACCTAACATATGTTGTCACATGTAATCTTTGTAAACTACCCTATGAAAATATATGTCGATGTTATGAATACACTATGAGGAAGCTGAATGTCCTGGCATCGGCCAGTTGGAGAACTGAAGAAAGAGAAACAGACCCTCGAACCAAACCATCCCTATACAATCTGTCGTGGGCCTGGCTCAGACACAGTAGGCAGACCTTACTCCATAGACCCCAACAGAGGCCACAGCTCCATGCTCCCAATTGAAGTTTGCCAGACATCACTGACTTCTTCCTTTATAAGCAATGTCTCACGCTTTCCCCTAAAGACTTTGGCCGTGAGTGCTGTTCCTTTTGTACACGTGAGAAAGTCAAGATTCAAAAAAAAAATAAAAAGCTTGTGATTCTTCACACAGCTATTAAGTGGCTGCTAGAACCCAAATGGATGCCCTCAAATATTTAAATGACAGAATCCTAACTCACAGGTATAAACACTAGGAAGTACATTCATTACTTTTCTCATTTCTGTGAGAGAAAAAAAAACCTTACAAAAGCAACTTAAGGGAAAAAAAAAAGGTTGTTTTGGCTATAGGTTGAAGTTGCGGTCTGTTCATCAGGTAAAGGTATGGCGGCAAGCATAAAGGAGTGACAAGCAACTGGCCCCAAGCTTCCACAGTCAGGAAGCAGGTTGGGATGGATGATGCTGTTTAGCTCACTTCTGCTTTTATTTTATCCTGTTCCGTAGCCCATGGCATGGTGCTGTCTACAGTTGGGGTTGCTCTCTCACACCCCACCTCGGTTAATCTAATCTACAAAAATCCCTCATTCTAGCTCCTGTTAAGTTGTCAAAAATCAATATTAAAGATCATATGAAGTTAAGTTTCCAGGAAGTATGCCAGCTCTGGGGCCAGAGGCCCCATCAATGGAATGCCTTTCCTGTCAAAGAGGCCTGAAAGAGATAGTTCTTTCCTTTCACTGTGTATGGACACAGCAAGAAGGCACCCTTGATAAAGTAGAATTGGAGGTCTCAGCAATGACTCTGCTTTGGGCTTCTCCATCTCCAGAAGGTGAGATATAAATTTTTGTTGCTCATAGGTTTCCCGGTCTTTGGCATTCTGTTACAGCTGTCCATGTGAACTACATACCAAAGCCAGGGGTCAGACCATGTCATTGTTCTCTTCTGGTTCCCTCTCTGTTTCATCAACACACATGAAGTAATTGAACCACCATTCTGGCACACTGCTGGACCTGTGCCTTACTCCCAAAGAGCTGGGAACTAAGTTCCTGGCTAGGGGACTGCTGAACTTAGTGCCGTACAGCTAAGACCCCAGTATCTCTGAAGGGCCAGGGCACCTAGTCACATGACAATGGCCAGTTGCTGCAGAGCATTTGCTGTGACCAAGAAAATCCTACCCGGAAAACCAAGGGCCTCCAGCCTGGAGGGAAACCTCTAGTTCTGCTTCTCTAATAAGTTAGACTAGCAGCCAGCACTGCCCTCAGGAGCCTGGGGAAGGACCACCGGTCTCACAATGAGCCTTACGTGAACACACCTTTGGTGAAAATGGAGTTCAGGGGACCCACTGAGGACTGGACAGCCACCCTTGAAGGAGAGAATCTGATTACACCAGTTCAACCCTAGCAGCTACCCTGCCAGGCCTGTCACCTGTGCCCTCTGTTCATTCTGAACAGCCCAAATGACAAGGGAGATGAGTACACCACAACCTCATCCATAGCTGTGTCTTTTAAATAGCATCTCCTCTCCACAGCCCTGCGTGGGAGGGGAACATATGGTCCTACATCCATTATACTCCTGAGTTTAGGTCTGAAACATCATATTTTCATTACAAATAAGCTTTGATGACACCACCTATTGCAATGACTGCAACGCATGGTTAATTTTATCTGTGGCAGCGGTGAGAGCGGCATACCAATTTACTGCCAGTGAGAACAATCTCATTTTAGCATCTTAACCCTGAACTTGAGTTCCCTTTGTTCCTGAGAACTTTGTTTTAGCAAGACTCCAATTCAGAGTGCCAGGGAAGAGTGTGTGACTGATGTGACTGATGCTGACTCAAAGGGATTGAACAGCCACGGGAGAGAGGAAGAAGCATGGGTGGGTGGCAGGGGTTGTGGAGAGCGGCAAGATGGCTGCAAGTTCGGGCTCCCTGTGGCACTGTGCTTAGAACTTAGAGTTTCAACCAGCATAACAAGTCCTCACAACTTGGCTGGCTGGCTGGCAAGAGGAGACCTCTTTGTGAGGTTCTTCTGTTCTGTCTGACTTCAAGCCAAGCCAGGAAGCAACAAGAAAGGCCTCCCTCGTAGAGCACTTTGTTCTGGGCCAGGAAGTTTAGAGAAAAAAACAACAACAAAGTATTGGAATAATGTCATTGATGGGTTGGGTGGGGAGGAAGGTATTCTGAGGCACTCTAGCTTCTTAGCCTGCACACAAACTGAGACAGCAAGACGAAAGCAGATATCCATTTCAAGTTTAGTTTCGTTATTTGGGAAACTTTTCTGCAGCCACTGGCTTACATTATATTTCAGGGTCTGTCTCTGCCCTTCTGAATTCCAAAGTCATAAAGTACTCATTCTCACTTCTAGAGGTTACACTGAAAATGTTGCAGTGTATTTTCATATTTAACAGAAATATTTTTAAAGTATATTTATAAGTTTCTGTCCAAATACAACAAAGGAAGAGAAGAACTGCAGATAATCACACCAAGTCTCAGCAAGACAAACATCACGTGCTTTCTCTCACTTTTTGGCACTAAGAGTGAGAGGTAAATGTTCTCAGTGCACGCTGCTGTCTAAACTGTCTGCTGAGGAAGTGGAGGACTATTGGGGAAAGAAGGAAAGGGAGGGGGAAAGGGCACAGTTGGGAGACAAAGGGCAATGTACTCCAAGTACATTAACCACTTGCATGAAAATGACCTTCTGTAGCCCTAAATAAAAATAAGCTTATTAAGGAAAGGATATAAAATTAGTCCTTGCTCTTCACTGTTTTCAACACTTACTTACACTCTGCTACATGTATCTTAATTCTCCCAATCATTGGAGAAACTTGCCAAAAGCATCTCTGTGGAACCACAAGGTCCTGGGAAAGAAAAAGAGTTGAGAACACAGTTCCTATGCCTGAGCAACTGGAAGTAGCCTGTGACCTAGAACTGCAATGCACCATTAAAAAGTGTGCTATGCTGCTCAGACGCATCAAAAATTCTGAAGAGAAAAGTATCTGATTCTCACTGGGGTCTTAGACAAGACTTCAAGAAGGTAGTTAAATAGGAAGGAGGCAATCCTAACAGATTAAGGGAATTAATAAGAGGAGAGCCTGCAGAATGAACAGCCCTTCCAAAAGCCCAGAGCTAAATACTACTCAGCTGGAATTTGAGAAACCAGTACAAGAAGAACTCAGGATTATATGTCACCAAATAATGTGAATTCAGATATAACTAACAATACAGTCCAGTCCTCTGTCCAGTTTCAATTTTCAAATGGAAATGACTAGTGTTCTTTGGTAAATGTGTGTGTGTGTGTGTTCGTGCACGTGTGCATGAGCATAAATGCACACAGGTGCATGCATGAATGTGTTCATGTACACATGTATAACATTAGCACACACAGAAGACAGAGAAACTGGTGGTGGGCTCTCATAGGACACACATGCTCCCATTCTGATTGATCCAGAGTGAACCAATGAAACAGATGATAACCACATGGAGATTGCAAGACTTGTTCTACTCATTCTGAGAGTTGCAGCCAAACAGAAGGGCTCCTCTCAACAAATAACCAAAGTGGACCTGTGCTGCCTGATGGTACCAAATGCAAACTTAACTAGATGCCTCTAATGCATACACCAAAATCTATAAAACCGGAGTAACTAGCTCGCCAAGGGTCTTTCCAGTCACTTTTTGCACTGTAGCTTATGCTTGCTCTCACCTTGCTCTCCACATTTGACTCTTTAAAAGCCATTCCTCAGATTACATAAGATTTTCACAGTAATTGATGGATGGCACTATAGGATTGTGTGGATGAAATGTACCATGGTAAAAGACATGCACAGAAATGGAGCCTCAATATGAAGAATTGTATGGTCCATAATAAAAAGTTGGGACATTTTCTGGAGATACAATGGAGAAATATGTGTGATGTTACCAATGGGTCAGAGTCAAGGCTTATGAGATGCAATGTGTTTGGCCTGGGCAATACTTTCAAGTCCTGCTTTGACCTGGGTCTCTCTGCCTTCCCCAGAGTAGCTGAGCGATCTTTCCTTTGGTCGGACAGCATTGCTCTGTCAAGATGGGTTTGGAGTGTTTTCTCCAAGTCTCCACAGACACAGCCACACTTAAAAGCTTCATGCCCTTGTGGAGCCTGGTATATGTAGAAATCTAAGTTTGCTTAAAAAGAGAGAGGAAAAAAGCTCTACCAGAATCAAATTTGCATGTTAAAAAGTTCACTGGAGCACAGCATTGAGAAGGGGGCTGATAGGATGGGGGAGGAGAGAATAGAGGAAGGAGATCATGCCAGAGCGTTAGAATAACCATCAGAATTGTACATGCAGGAACCAGGGGAAACTGTCAGAAATGGCTACGGATATCCCCTTTAAAAGCCAACCTCTAGCTGGATGGACTGTCTCTCCACACGAACCTGAAACCCCAAAACCTAAACGCAAATGTTGAGATATCACAGCTGCATCACAGTTTGACAATACTGATGGGAAACACAATGAATATGGAGGCAAATACACCAGTCAGAACTAAAGTAAATTAATAGTCCAGCTTAGCTGGGCTCACAAATGAATCACTCCAAAAGCAATTTTGTCCTGTTGCAAAATGAGATAAACACCTACTTGCCAGTTATTTTGGGAATAACACAAATCAACCCATCTGTCTTAATTTAGTGGCACTCATCATACATTTTTTTAAGTTATCACTTCCTGAAGAGTCCTATTGATGCCAGCAGACGCTTTACGTTGACAGTCTGTGGCATGACCCACCATCCAGGTGTCGTTCCAGAGCAGCCTGGCAAAGCCAGGCTACATATCTGAGCTGAAAGTGACTTGTTCTCCAGACAGCGTGGGAGGGAGAATCTGGGGCTGCTGGCCAGATACAGTCTTCAAATGACATTGGCGAAGGAGCTGAAGGTAGAAGCGACTTTTGAAAGGAGGATATGTAAATGTTAGCACAGAGAACAATTTACTGCAAACCAAACGACTAATCAATATCTGATCGCGGGACAGACTATCCAGCATGGCCATCAGGCTCATATTCAATGTCTGATGGGAGAGGCTTGGAGGAGAGTCTGCTCGGCTTGAATTTTACTTTTTTTTTATTCAGACATAAATAAGCTTGCTGATCATATCACTGTCTCAGATTTATGGTAAACACATGAGAGCACAAGAATTCCAGAAAATGTCCCTGGGTTTTGCAATTTCTTGGAGCAAATATTTCATGCTCCCTCCTTGAATAAAGGAGATCTGAATGAACATGCGCTCAGAAAGACGCTGCAATCAAGGGAAGGAGCTAGACATCACAGAAGATCCAAAGTTAGAGCACTTGAAGCTCCAGGTAGAAGCAAAAAGGCCTGTGAATGTGTTTTACGATCAGTGCAAGCTGCTTGAAGAATAACGATCCTCTGTTATATAGTGTCCGACACAATGGAAATTCACACATCTTAAATTAATCGTGATGGGGACCATATAACTAACTCCCACTAACTCCCACTTATTCTTATCATTTTGGCCTACAGAAGCTTGCCAGGCTCTTTCTCCATGAGAGCATTCAAGGTTGCTCCTATGAGTTCACAGAGGAAGCCTTCCCATTGGGGACTCAAGGATGATCCACTGGCTCATGATATGATCTGTGGACCCCAGGCCTCTGAGTCTCCCTGATGGGTCCTTATATACCTCAAAGCATCTGCCAGTGGTCCTGAAGACATCAACCTGGGACCCCTTGTTCTGGCAAGGCAATTGTGCAAAGCAAGCACAATTGTTTTCTACCAATGACATGATAGAAATTTCTATATCTGCCCTTCTTTCTCCTTCTCTGCGTTCCTACCATTATATTAGTAGTTATCAGTTCAGGGAAGGCTGGTAATTCACAAATAATGGCTTCAAATCTGCAAAGTTACTAAAAAGTTACCTGAACTCTTAGAGAAACCCACAGAGAAATATGAGCCAGACACTGAAGGATTTTAAACACTGCTTTTGGTCATAGGAGGCCACTAGGTCCTTGGTTTCTTCAGGGGAGACTGTAACTGTATGGCTCACCCATCTCCTTAGCAGAGACTCTCAAAGTCTCCTTGAATAAATAAATCAGTACAGACCTTTATTTGGCTCTATAACACTAAAATAAAATTTTAAAAGTGGAAGGTGAGCTGAGAAATGTAACTCTTTGTGTTACTCTTTGAATGCTTTGACACTCTAGATGTGAAAAAAGAAAAAATGTGGTTCTTTAGTCTTCAGAGTGACCTACTAAGGTAGCCATCATTTACTTCTATTTTACAAGTAAGGAGAAAGGTCCTCGGAAGAGAACATTGAGGGATGTCCCAGGTCATGACTAACCACTGTAATTGACATAACCAGGTTCAAGTCCAGACCGCACTGGCTTAGTAACCCAGTGAGGATGCCAGCAGTACCTCACTAAGCAGGGCAATGCCAACTGCATCATTTGACAATGGCTAGCCTTTCCCAGTGGTAAATATTGAGAAAAAGAATTTAAGCATTAACTGATCCTGTCCTGGCTACACACACACACACACACACACACACACACACACACACACACACGTGTTTGCAGGGGCAGAGGTGGGAATAGGAGAGAAGGAAATTTCATTTGGATAAATTGGTTCAAATTCTCTCCAAGTCAACTAATCGGCAATTCCCTTTGCAATAAAAAGTTATACAAAAAGGATAAACCCATGTCTCTAGTTCTTATCTTTAAATGTGTTGCATAAATGGAAGCAGATTGACTGAGACATGTGACCTCAAAGGGCCTGAGTAGAAGCCCAGTAGCAGGATGAGCTCCCTTCTTTTCTTGAGTTACCCTAGGACAAGTGACTCTTGAATATGGCGAGGTAAGAACAGGAGAGTGTCCCTGGCCCTTTCTGCCTGCCTGTAAATGATGTCTCACAGGTCATCTTATGATGGCAGAAAATACCAGAAGATTGCTCAGAGCACATCGAACAGTCGGCACGGGTGCATACCTGGGGTACACCAGGCCTCCGACAACATCACT
This sequence comes from Pachyuromys duprasi, assembly GCA_028658305.1. Classification (NCBI taxonomy): domain Eukaryota; kingdom Metazoa; phylum Chordata; class Mammalia; order Rodentia; family Muridae; genus Pachyuromys; species Pachyuromys duprasi. The sequence continues at coordinate 75,503,479 of CM053765.1, read as the reverse complement.
GATAATTGTGGTTTCCCAAGGACTGTGTGTTCCACAGCCAGTAAATTTCATTTCTAGAGTCTCCGCCCTCTGTTCCAGTGATGGAGTTTCCACAGGAGCCGGCTGCCTAGCCAGTTTTCTAAAACACAATTATTTTTATGATGAGGTTGAAGGAAGCTTGGGGCATCAAGAGGACTTCTCAGATCAATAGCACGTTCACAGCCCTTCACTCCTGCTTCCATCTGTTAGAGGACGACTCGGCCTGGGTGGCCGTTTTCCATCCCTGAACCACGCTATAGGTCAACAGCTGCCCTGCCTGCCTCTCTGTGCTGCGGGTGACCTGCTGAAGTCCTGGATCACAGCTGACTAAATGAACTGGATAATTAAAAGAGGGGATGAGCCATGCCTGGAGATTCTGTTTGCCTCATCGAGAACACCGTGCCCTTTTGATCAATCTACTTGGGGGTTTGTTTTTATTTTTCTCCCTTTGAAAAATGATTAGCCTTGAGAAACTTCCTAAGCATGGCACTGGCCACCATTAGCTACCAAGGCCAAAGTCTTTGAGAAGTTTTAAACGTCTGTGCACTTAGAAAACTCTCATAAAACCTAGGAAAGGAAGCATGGAGATCAGTAACTTTTTTGCATCATAAATCAAATCACCAAAGGTTTCTAAAATGTGAATGTTTGTGTAACAGTGAGGTATTTGTTTAAAAATATATGATCTGGTGAGGATGAAGGTGGAATCAGAAATGACTCTTCTTTTGGTGATTTTAGTACCTGTTCAATTTTCAAGAATCATATGATTAACTTATGTACGTGTGTATACACACATACATATATGTCACCATACATATGTGTGTACATATGCATATATGTAGATATACACTGTGTGAGAGTGACAGAGAGAGATCTTTAGTTGCACAAAAATGTAACGTTCTAAGTTCCATCACCACCTCACATTTCTTCCAGGAGAAACTTTAACAAGTGGGCCTGAAGGAAAACACCTTCTCTCTTCAACATACAGTGCTCCAGAAGCACCAAAGAAGCGGGGGCCTTGTGGTTCTGGGTGAATAAGTTACATAAAAGTGATTAATGCATGAGTGCATCAGCAAGGGTGACATTAGACAAAGATAATGCAGTCATAACAACACTAATGTTAAACATCCAGTCAGAAAAGACCAATGAGAACCACAGTATACAGCTCTCAGAGAAGACTGTTACAGAAGAGCCACCAAGGCTTGGCCATCCTGTACAACTGTTTACTCCAAGCAGAAATCCTTCTGCTAAACTGCCTTTTATCCCTTAGTCTCTAAGCTTAATCTGAAATAATCTCTTAGCATCCTCCAATGTACATGTACAGATGGGAAAAGATATGACCAAGAAAGGTCAGCACTGATGAGACTCTGCCTTGAAAAACATGTTTCCATCAGCATAATAGGTACATTAGCATGATGCTGGAAAGCCTAGTCCAGATTCCAGCCTACCAGTCACAAGTTTGGAACCAATGACTCAGGACCACTGTGAGTCAGTTTGTGCTCCTACATAGTGGGATGGTATACTTCTCTAGAACAGGGCAGGTGATACATCTCATATGCGGCACTGTGAAAATCAAGTGAATCAATTCTGAATATAAAGTTCCGAGAACAGTGCCTCACAAATAGTTCTACAAAAATGACATTGAATTTATCGTTATTAGGTTGGTGAAAGAATGAATTATGGGTTCAACTCTGAGAAGTTGAATGTCAATAAAAACTGGAACTAGGCTGATCTCAGCACCCAGGATCGGAGTTAACACTCACGCTTGTCACACTGTGTGCATATAACATATGTGCAGGTGTGCCCAGTGATTCAAAGGAACAAGTGAAACTCAAATCAGTGTGTACACACACATGGCACAGTGGCTGACTTGTGTTCAGTTCTCGTTCCTATTATTAGACACGTTTAGATGAATTAAACAGAAATAATTGTCTCTGCTGATAAATGTTTCACAATATGTGATAAAATAAGAAAACAAATGTCTCGTCCCTCTGAAAAACAAATTGGTCCTCTGGCAGAGGAAGCAGAGGCTGTCTCTGACTCTGTTGCCTGCCTTTGGATTCTGTTCCCCTAGCTGGGCTGCATTGTCAGGCCTGAGTGGAAGAGGATGCATTTATTCCTGCTGCAATTTGAGGTGCCAAGGAGGATTGGTACCACGTGGGGGCCTCTCCTTCTCTGAGAAGGAGAGGGAGCAAATGGGGTAGGGGTTGTGAAGGAGGGACTGGAAGGAGAGGAGGGAGGAGGCTGGGATCAGGCTGTAAAGTGATTGAATACATGCATGCATGCATACACACATACATAAATGGAGAGCAACAGCTTGGGTCTGGCTCTATGAAACCTTTGCTCAATTCCCTGCAGTGAAATAAAACTCTAAGCCTTTTAATTAAACGAAACAGAAAAGACATTACCAACCATCAAAGCCACACTAAGACCATGACCACAGAGAGTAACAAAACACCTTTCACCCTCTGAGTGGGAAACCCACATCATCTTACCAAGAAGAGCAAATGTTCTCCTAAGGAGTCACGGTGCATCGTAGAACAGAAAGGTATCACGGGAGAGCAACAGCGGTTATAAATGCGACTCCATATGTTAAGGATACCTATATTTAACACTATAGAAACAATGAACCTGGACGTTCCGGACACCTGAAGCATAAATATTAATGATAAAATCCATCTAATAAATTGTAGGCATAAGATTTAACCTCTCAAATAACAATTCTTGACACAGCCAGTAAGGCCAAGGAACACTGTAGTTGTCAGGGTAATGTCACATCACACTCTAATAAAAGCCAAAAGCCTCCATGAGTTGCTCATTTGAGAGCTCTGGCAGGTAAAAATCTATGCCATCACCTAACATGCACCTTATTTTGGAAACATCTGTAATATATATCTGGTCAACTAAGAGGGCCCTGTGGCTTTGGGGCCTTGGAGAAAGTTAAGGAAAAGCTGAATGGTATATTAAAAAGAATATAAGACATGTCACAATAAAAAATAATGTATTAATAACAGATTACATTTGCAAGTGTATGGGAGTGTTCAGGGACTTTGTGGCAACCACATTGTCATTTAATGTAATGACAATATAAGGTAGGAGTTGTTTTTATTGCCAGGAAACTAGAGGGCCAAGATTAAAGTGTTCACTCAACACCATTCAGTCCGAAAGTAAGGCAACTGAAGATGACATCCAAGCAAACTGAGGAAAAGACAAAGCATAACTAACCAGGCCTGCTTTCTTTATCTCGTGACCCTGCCAAAAGCATTCATAGGCATTGCCTTCTCCAAGCCCCACAATACCATCTGTCCCCCTGGGTATCAGACATAGTTGCTATCTCCATTTTAAACATGAAGGAACCAGGGTTATAGAAGCTGAGTAACTTGTTTGATATGGTGCTATGAATAAGATGGCCATCTCAGCTCTGTCTTTGAACTGGTTTGGCAGAAGTCACCCCACTGAGCTTCTTGCAATGTGCCATCACCTTTTCATGTAGAGGGTCTATCCTAAATCCACCTCAGTTCCAGCATTTAACGTTCCTGTAAATGAAGACTAACTCATTCCATGAGTCATTGCCCACCACTACCTACCTTCAAGACATCCTCTAGCCTCCAGACCCTGATCCTTCCTCTTCTCTCTTTTTTCAAGCACCCACATTGCTCTTCTACCCAGCTCCAGCCCACTGTGTCCTGTGGGCTATAGTGGCTTTGTCCCTTCTGCTTAAGATGTTCTCCTCTCTACCTCTCTGCACCTAGCAAAGCCTATTGAGTTTCACTGTCTACCTTACCCTACTCTACTCTACACACACACAGGAGGACTAGTTTTCAGCCCAGTCAGACAGAAGTGACCTCCAAGGACATCTGTCAGCTGTCTATCTCAGAGCTTGCACTATTTTCCAGCACTTTCTTGGTTCTATGTCTAGGTCCCTCTGTAACCCCTGGAACCACATCCACTTGGGTACTCGGCACACAGCTCTCCTTTCAGAAATATTCTCCCAGTAAGCAAAGAAAAAGATTGCTGCCCGAAAAAGAATTTACAAGTTTTAATTTGATTATCAAAGTTTTAGGTATCACCAAAAGAAGGCATAATTTATTGGTTGATTTAAAAGCATTAGAAGCTGAATAACTAATTCCACCATCACCCTACACAACTGTTCTCAGTCAACAAAGGTTAATGAATATCCAGGAAGTTCCAGGCAGGATTCTGAGAATATATATTCTCCAATAAGCAAGACACGGTCCCTGCTCTTGTAAAGTGAAGCTGCTAGGTGGGAGGCCTACAGAGTCGATCTATCAATTCTACAGTATGACATGTGCTGGAAGAGAGAGCTTTCACACTGAACCAGGAAAAGGAATCACATGCGCCCTTCCAATGATGTCTGTAACTAATTAGACTTGATCAAGGGGAGGAACACATTTATTCTGTTTTCCCTTTTTTAAATTTACATAACTGGCCAAACAAAACTATACCTTTTACAATTTAAAACAAAATTTAAGATATAAGGAGGCATTATAACATGCTCTTAATGTGTGTCTGAGTGTGTGTGTTAGTTTTTGAGAAGCTTAACACACAAATTAATGTGGAAGATGACATCAGAAAGGAAAAGCTGATTCTCTTAAACACCTTAGAAGGAAGTGTTCTGCGCACACATGGACACCGGAGCCAGTGAGCAACTGAGCGAGTGAGCTGAGGCTCTGCGAGGTGATGAGGACTCGTCCTGCTGAACCCTCAAGGCCAGACTCTCTATCGGACACAGGAGAGTCCTCTGCAGTAACAAACCGCATGTGTGGGGACCATAGCGCAAGGAGTAATCTGCACTCTGAATCTGTCTTCGATTTTTACTGAGTCCTGAGGACATTTTGCATGAATTATCCCAGTGAATCTTTGTTTGTTTTCTTTTTTGAGACAGGGTTTCTCTGTGTAGCCTTGGCTGACCTGGCTTCTCTTTGTAGACCAGGCTGGCCTAGAACTCACAGAGATCCATCTGCCTCTGCCTCCTCAGGTGCTGTGATTACCTGTGCACCACTCCACCAGGCGCCACTCCATCTGTGAACATTTCCAACATCTCTATGAGGATAGTTCTAGGACTATTCCCAGTTTGAGAAAATGTAGACTGCGCTAGACACATTGGCCGTCAAAATGGTATGTGTGGGGCTCGGCTTTTGAAAGTGAAAAAGCCCAATCCATCTTCCAGTTGTCAATTACTGTCGTAACTTTGTGAAGCCATCCCTGCTGAGAAGCCTGCTTTGATGGTCTTGTGGAGGCCCAGTGTCTTTACTGGGACAATAAACAGTGATTTCCCTCTAAGTAGTTAAGCAGAGCAGAGCTCTCCAGATCTGCAGCGCTGCGCTTCTAACAACCCTGTCACCCCCTACACTGTTTAGTCAGCGTTTGTTCCGCAATGACTTTCTCCTCTCCCTGTGTGCTTAGGTTACCGAGAAATCCGAGCGCCTGCTAATGCAGAGACTAGCTCTTGTGAAATGTTTGCTTCCCACCTTCTGTTCTCCCAGAGCTGACCTTCGAATCAGGGTCCTGAAGGTAAAGCTTCATGCGATTTCACGCTCCATTCACGCTCTGGCGGAAGGGCTTTCCCACGTATTCCTGCATTAACATCTTCAATTCAGACTTTTTTTTTCCCCTCCTAGACAAACAGCATCCTTTCAAGGGTTCCTAAGGCACCTTCCTCATTTGACCTACCTAATTTACAGCAGTCCCCAGTGCCATCTTGGTCACAGAGTTGTTCTGTGACAGCTAATACATACGCATACATTACTGCTGACATTTTAAAACATCCCTAACAGTTTGTGTGAGGACATGGTAAACAGATGCTATGGGATTTTTTACCCATTATCAGTCATCTCTGAAGACTGCAGTCAAGTGACAAGTTTTTTGAGACTTCTCAGTCTAACAGGGAGAGATTTATTTTTAATAGAATATTGATATTATGGTACAAAATGATATTTGATGTTTACTTTCTTCCCCCTCCAGCCAGGCAGTTCAGCCTGGTGGGTTATTGTGAAACCCAGGTACCCCTAGATTCTCTGTGGCTCTGTTGTGGCTTCTTTTTCCTGGGGAGGGGGAGCCACAGACTTTTATGAACTGTCTGATTAAAGCACCTCCATCTGAATGCAGATTAAAAGTTCCAACACCTGAGAGCTCAAATCCAATGAATATTTATACCCCAAACCAGCAGATGAATACACTCTAAATCTTCAAATGCAAGTCTAGTCATGGGTTTTATCTTATTTTAGGACTTACTTTTTATTAAAATGAACTCTTGCATATTTACACTACAGAAATAAATGTTATTTGCAAGCACAATGCAGTGAAACCTTACAAAATGCATGGCCTGAGAAAAAGCAAACATGCTCTTCGGGCAAAGATTTTATTTAATTTTTTGGGGGGTCTTCATTGAAGAAGAGTTTGGGGATAATTTGAGATCCAGAAGAGACATTCATTTGGGAAGAACATTTCTTTAGTGACTACCCCCACCAAATTATGTGGGACCTTCCCTGTAAGGCAAAGATTTTGTTGATTTAATAATTTTTTTCAGCATCATTTTTGCTGGATGATTTGCCTCACTGTTAGTTGGCTTAACACCTTTTGGTTTTATGTTTAATGTCCCTCCTGACAATTGCTAGATACTCCTTGTACTAGAACAAGGAACAAACATGAGATTTACCCTGAGGTCTGTCTACTCCTCAGTCTACACAAAGTGCATCCACATTGGCCTCCAGAACAATAATCTCTAACGAAGGGTCAAGTTTGTACTGTCAGACTGCAGTCTGAGGAGGTCCATAATGCAGCTCCTTACCTGGCTTCTTTAGTAACACAGTGAAGGTAAATATTGTCATGAAATAACACCACAAGGTTATAAATGATCCCTACACAGGTCTGAATAGCAATCATTCATCTTAGCCCATGTCTTCCATAATCCCCTCACAACCTTTGCTCTTTATTAAGATGTAAGAGACACCAAATGAAAGACCAAGTGGGGTTTTCAGAATTAGCTTTTGTTTGAACCCTCCCTGCGTCTTGAGATGCCCATCCCCTCACATTCTGAGGGCTCAGAATGTGCAATCTGCCCACCCCGACTTATTCCTTCTCTTTCATAAAGTAAGCGCAAAGATGAATGTTTACAAATCAAGCCAGTCATCATTTCTTCATTTTCATGCTTAAACGCTTCATTTTGATTGCTGTCTTTTTGACATTTCACCAAGGAAATATGTTCGCATGTTCACAGTACCATTGAATCAGCAATTAGACCTCCATATTCCAGATGTCAGGAGACTTTCCGATGCGGCTCTCAATAAAATCTATTTCTGAACTTAGGAAAAGAAAAGATGTACTTTGTATAAATCGGGAACATTATCCTTATTTTTCTAATTGCAGTGTGTACACAGTGAAGCTATTGAAGCTACTGATTCAAGAATTTCCCACCATTCTACGCACTAATTTTTCTTGCAACTCATACAAGTTTTAATTGAGACAGCATATGCATTTTGGTTCACTAAAATTCCTTCAGGTGGAACAGACTGTGTGGCGATGAATTTGTGCTTCTAGCAGCACCCTACAGTTTACCTCCACAGGAGTCTTCGAAAACCTTGGAACTCTGAAGAACACAGGAAATTGATTGTTCAAAGCAGATGAGGAAAAATAATGGAATTCCTGTCTCACCCATACCTTAACTGAAACTGTTAACTACCCAAGTTCCTTTCTGCAGTCCTAGCTATGACTCCTGTCTCATGGTCAGGCCAGCTCAGAAGCAGTGTTTCTGTAATCCAGTGGCTATTGTATATCTAGATGTTTAGAGTAACGCAATGCCAACATTTTCCTCTGTCAAGCTTTGGCAAGTGACAGACTGTTTCTCAGTCCTTTGTCACGGCTTCTAATTGACTCTTTACAAACTACAATAAACTAAAATGGCTGCACAACTAGCATTCTGGCAAGGCTCAGACATTTTAATGAAGTACAGAGTTAGCTCTATGAGGCCCTGTCCTGAGTAAACACAGGCGTAGTTGTGTGGAAGAGAAAAGTTTTTTTTCCTGTATTTCTGTTCAGCTGGGTCCAGTCATAAGTTATATGCACGCATCACCAAGTGAACCAAGCCTTCCTGTTGGCTTTCTTGCAAATGGCCTATGTGTCACTCCTCCCATTTTCCCTGTAACCTGTCTTTCTAGACACATTCTTCTCTCCTGAGAAAAATGACACAACCCACTCTTCCTTCTGACACAAGGGTTTTGTTTGGTATTTACCCATGTCCAGAGGATAACACAAGAAGGTTTTGATTCTGTGTTCTCCACCAGCGGCAGGAATTTGTAGACGGCACCTTCTAGCCTATCCCACATTCTGAAAAAAAGCTCTGAGCACAAAGTCATCTGTTAGAACAGAGCTGAAAACTGCCTCATTCCGGCTAGAAGTGGTACGAGAGCTGCTACTGCTCTGGCAAATTTATTTTGCCTTTCAAGGGTTTAATTGCACACAACATGGTGCAGTTTTGATTAATCCTTCAGAATTTAATATATACTCTGGGGGGGTCAATGTGTTGATTCTCCATGCAGCACTATCATGGGAGTAACTGGAATGTGTTTAAACACCACAGGAGGTACACTTCTCCAGCGTACCTGGCCCTGCCAAGGGTAAAAAGTGCTCATTAACGACTCCATCCAGGAGAGGAGCCAGCAGAGGGAAGTGCTTCCTCTCTGACACTATTTCTGGTTTGCTTGGCAGGCACATGTCCCATGGGGAGGTCCCAGGTGAGCCACACACTGGAATCTTCCAGACTCATGCCCTGATCATTTTAATGAGAAAGCAGTGTCGAAATATTGGCACCTTACATCCAGCCAACATATGGGGAATGCTGTACAAGTGCTTAATTGAACTATTTGGAGATTATGAAGGGGATAGTCAACTGGGTCAATGAGTGTTTATTCTCTAACTTGGGATAGAAAAGGGGTCATCCAAAGGTAATAATGAGTCCACTTGCAATTTCCACAGAGAATGTTCTTCTAAACTCTGGAAACCATGTTCCCGGAGTCACGTGTTTTATGGACCACAGGAACACTCTGAGTGACTGTGCATTTCTAACAATGTGAACATAGCTGGGAAGACTCAGAGGTGACGTGGTGGCAACAGCGCACTTGAGAAGTCATTGTGCCAAACAGCCCCAGGAGAGAGGTGTGCTTCATTAGAAGCAGAGAAACAAAGCAGAGTACCAACTTATACCTGAACCCCACACCCCTCTGGGCAGCACACTCTAGAGCCCTTTCTAGCCTGCTGCTGCTATCACATAGCATAGTGTTCATTGACTTCTAAAGAGCTGTGTGATAGGCTGACTCAAGGGATCCCCACATGTATTATGTTAAACTCCTAAACCCCAGTGCTCTGACAAAGGCAATATCCAGGTGTTCAGGGATAGAACCTCAGTGTGTGTACAATAATTAAATAGACCAAGGCATAGCCATATAGAGAGAACCATGTCAAGACCAAAGTCAAAGTTTCAAACTAAGGAAATAGGCTTCTAACTAAAACCCCATTTGCCAACCTCTTGTTCATCAACTGTAGCCTCCAGAATGGTAAGGAACTACATATATGTCATGTGAGATATATAGCCAGCAGTCTGTTATCACAGCACCATGACCTGACTAAGGCCAGTCTAGGAAACGCCAAAGCAATAAGATGCAATAGGGAATACAGGCCCTCAAGGAATTCTGGGTTCTTCCCATTCCATCCTCCCCAACCCCATCTCATAGAAACACAAAGGAAGCAAATACATTCAGATCAGTTATCTAAAGCTTCCAAAAGCAAAGAAGAAGGAAGTCACCTTCCGAAATTCAGAGACTCAGCCCAATCTACTGGTACTCACCTAGTTTTTATACAGCTACAAAAGATCATGGGTGTGTGTCTATGTGTCTTGAGAACAGAAGCAAAATTAACCAGAGGAACAAGGGGAAGTAAGAAGAGGAGAGAGGAGGATAGAAGGGAAGGGTAGGAAGCATGGGGAGAGAAATGTGTTAGTATATAATGTGTGCTTGTGTGAAAGTGAATTTATACGTACCATGCACAGTATGAAAACATGTATGTTAAGAAGGTAATGTAAGAAGGTGAATGTAAGAAATCACACTGAAGAGGCTAGGAATAGGAATAGCTTCTTGCCTTAGGCAGATTCATGTCTCAGCATAACTTCAATGTTGCTAAGCCAGAAACAAGGGGTCAGAAGGAAAGCACTGCCTAAAAAGCCAAAACTTTTCTCAAAATCCCTTCCCTGTAGTGCTAGGAAAACAACCAAGCAATATCTACCCCATTTTTTTCAAGCCCACACAGAGGTAAAACCATCAGATAACTATGATAAAAATGATTATAGTCACTAACTTCCACCCGCCACAAAATCCATCTTCCATGAAATGTTCTCAGAACTAATTCTATGTTGTCACACAAGCATCTGCCAGGATCTTTGCCAAAAGGAAGCCAAAGCACCAGAAGGCTGGGATCACCGTGGAAGCCAAGGTTCTGAGTATATAACTGCCCACACCCCTGGGCTGTGTGCTCACTAGATTAAACCAGCTACAAAACATCCAAAAGTTAGAACAACAAACACACTGCCAGGTCTGTAGTTAAACTGCAATCCAACAGGGTCACCAAGTCATGTGTGCCCCTCTTGATCCCCCTGAAAGGTCAGGTGACTCACCTGAGGCCCAAGAAGTGTGCCTATCTACCCATGGCCTGTTCCAATTCAGTTTCTCTAGTTGAGTCAGGTCTCTCTCAAGCTCTAATTCTTGGCAGCTTGAAGAACCACAACCAAAGTGACAACTGGACACAGTCCAAGGAGCTTGCCTTGGATACACTGGGGTGCACAGAACGGGCATGTGTTTACTCAACATATAAGTTAAAATCAACAAGGGAAGGTACACTTCCTGTTCACAAATCCTTTAGGGCTGTTTGTTTTGGGACCTCTGGTTGTTCCTGGTAAAAACCCCAGAGCATGTGCCTAGGAGTAACCAGCTTGGTCATGTGAAAATCCTTCACTGCTGTAAATTACTAAAGTCTCCTAGCCTCACAGACTCCTGGGTTAAGAAACCAAAGAGTATTCTCTCTCTATCTGTCTCTCTGTGTCTCTGTCTGTGTGTGTGTGTGTTTCTCTCCCCTCACAGTACAAAAACCTTTGAGCATTTATCCCACAGATTCAATTCAGCTAGAAACACCAGTAGAGATCCACCAGAATGCGAAGACCCTAGTGTGTGTGTGTGTGGAATACATTTCTTCCTATCTGAAAACTGAGCAGAGACTGTCTATTAAGCAAAAGTATTGATTTTGAGACTTGTTCCTTTAACCTGAAAGACATTTGGTGGCCTCAACCCAGCACCTCTTTTAACTTCTTATGTTTGGAGCTGTATATTGTGAGCTACCAAGGGAAGCTAGCTTCCATTAGTGATGCCTCCCCTTGGACACTGCAGAGTTCTCCAGGGCAGTGTTTCTTCCCTTAAATTGGTAGTAGATGAAAGTACGTTAAACAATTTTACCTGAAGCAATTTACCAGGTAGGTTTTCTCAATTATCAGAAACTTCTAATAACGTTGATGCTTATTTTTTCCTTTTCTTTCCTTTCATTTTTTTCTTTTTCTTTTTTTTTCTTTCTTCCTTCCTTCCTTCCTTCCTTCCTTTCTTTCTTTGCTGTAAGATCATTTGTTCTAATCAACAAACATTAATAAATCCAGGGAACAAAAACTGACTGAATAAATAAGAATTTTTAAAGACAAAAAAGGAAAATGGACTTTTTAAAGATTAATATTTTATTTTTACACATATGTGCATATTGATGTGGGTATTCACACATGCTTATAGGTGCCCAAAGGGGGTCAGAATAAGATATCAGATGCCCTGGAGCTGAAGTTACAGGGGCTGTAGGCTACCCAATGGGGTGTTGGGAAGCAGACTTGGCTCTGCAAGAGCAATAAGCATTCTTAAGCACTGAACCATCATTTCTCCAGCCACAGAAAATATTTTATATTAATTGTCACATGACCTTTCTGCCATTCTCCTAGCTCTGAGTATTTTTGACAGTGTACATTAGAATCCTGTGTGTATCCTTCCATGGCTACATACTTATTTTATGTATTCCCTTCATACATAAACACTTGAGCATGTGGGGCAGGTAAAGGACACACTCAGTGACACCAGAATGAGGGAAGCACTCATTAATAAACATAAATGATGAAAGTGACGGCATTCAAAAGGAGTATCTAGCATTCTGGTCCAGGATAGTTCCGTGGGATAAAACAAAGGAGACAGAACCTCTAAAGCAAGCATATCTAAAGATGTAGCAGAAAACCTTTCTGTAAATTTATCCACTCACCCCAAACAAGCTGGTTCCTTACCCAGAAGCAGGGCTAAGAGCTGATGTGCTCAGAGACCTAGTACAGACAGGTCTGTCTCCTATCTTACTGCTCTAGAGATCATATAGACAGCATTGCTGGGTCAGGATCCAAAAGCTGCCCACAATGTCTGTCTGCTTGCCATCTGGCTGCAAGAGACATTGGGGAATAAGGGAACAGGTGAGAAAGTGCACTCATCCCCAGTACCAAAACCAAGGGTAAACAAAGCGTGGTGGAGGCAAGGGCTGAAAATAAATCCATCTCCAAATGCTGAGGACATATGCAGAGATAAAGGCAGGGACAGCTATAGATAAACTTGAGTTATATTCGGGAGGCATCCGTCTTGGGTCACCTATCTGATCATAGTTCCTGTAATCACACAGCCTCAAGACAAGAACAAGGGATTTCTTTTGTTCACAGCGATGCTGAGGAGCTGTGATTTGGGGGCTGATCACTGGACAATACTGTGTTGAAGACATTCTGAAAATAGCACTTTCTCCAAGTCCATGCTTAACCAGAAAAGGATAATACACTGTGCCCTCAACTTGGTCGGATTCCATCCATGCCTGCAAAAATTCCTAAAAGGAATGCCAGCCCCTGGTTGCAAGAAATACTGGATTGTATGCCAATGCCCTAAAAATAGGACTCTGCTGATGAAAAGGGGAGACGAAGAAAGGTGAATCTCTTTCTTTGTGCTCACATGGCTGAGAGAGGCGTGACAGGAGAATTCTTTCATACTCTCAGTTTCTGCCAAGCATACTTATCCTCAGAAGCAGGAGAGAGATGTGTCTTTTCAAACTCGTAGTCAACGTGTCTTCTGCCTCACTAGGCACTTCCCCAAAAGAAAACAATGATAGAGGCAATCCCATCTAGCAGTGATGAAGAGGGTCCTCTTGACAGGCCAGATTTCTTCTGTTCTCTCTCTTCTGAACCATATTAGATTATTCTCCTAACAAAAGGACTAATAAAGAGTTAAGAGAACTCCAGAGAGAAATAATCTCCACATATGGGCTTTAATCAGCTTTTAGAGCCAACAGGACCTGCTGAGTTAGGTTCCTTAGAGCAGTCAGTTAGGAAGCAAACTAGCAAAATGAGAGGCTGGAGAGATGGCTCAGCGGTTTGAGAGTGTTTCCTGCTCTTTCAAAGGCCCTGAGTTCGGCTCCCAGCACCCACATCTGCTCCCTCATCTCCGCCCATAACTCCAGTTCCAAATGATCTAATACTCTCTTCTGTCCTGTGAGAACATCCACATATGCGTCATAAACACATAAATGAAAATACCTCTCCGTTTTGAATATGGAGAAATGGGGAGAAGTCACCCTCACATCCAGAGAGACTTTAATGCAATGCTGGCCATGCCCTTAGTGCCTCACAGATCACTGATACATTCAAGAAGCATGAGAACAAGTCTTGGCCAGATGCTTCGGAGGCTACACATTAAGAGCCTTGCTGTATTGAGCTTATCCAGACCTTCAGGTTCTTAGCAGCTATACCTCTGACACAGGGAGGTGTGAAATCTTATCACCAACTGGGTATTGATCAGGAGTCAGCCATGCTGATACAGTTCCTCTCCAGTTCTGTGGTTTACTAGCCAGCGAAAGTAGGGACTGCCAGCAAGGTAGAGACAAAGAGCATGCCGTGCAAGACATTACTTCATAAAGTAAAAATGGGGCTGTAGGGAAAATTGAAAGAGGGTTCCCGCTTCACATATCACCACTGTCAAAGCACCAGCTACCATCTTAGAATCCCCACTGTGGCGCTGAAAATACAAATGAGAACGGGGCTGGAAGAGGGAGGTCAGGGTCTTCCGGTGTGTCTTACTTACTTGAGAGCAAAGCCCACTGCTGCCCTGGGACCCCTGAGAAAATGGGACCTTCACTCTCATCGGGATCCAAGAATGCGACCATTTACAAAGGGAAGACACTCAGTTTCCTTTGGTGAAAATGAAAACCACCTCAGGCCAACAGGAATAAGCACCAGGAAAGGGGAACCAGGCTTTGAATCAGGACACCAAAAATCTACTACCAACTAGAGGCTGAAAAACTATGGCTTTGAGCTCAAACTTAAGGCTCATAAAACTAATTCATAAGGCTTCTTTAAGACTGTCGAAGAAGTGCATGGAGCACCCCTGGGAACGGAAAAGAGCTCGAAGGACACTGTGACTGCGCTTAATCACAGCAAGAGACAAGCACAAAAGTTATGCCTACTGTATCAGAAAAGACAAGGGAGAAAACGATCCCTAATGTGGGCAAACTACGCATGTTAAAGATAGGTACATATGTAGTTTGGTGGTGTTGAGACAGGATCTCACTATGTATCTCTGAGGATCCTAGAACCCACTGTGTAGGCCAGGCTAGCCCCAGACTCACAGAGATCCATCTGCCTTTGTCTCACAAGTGATGGAAGTGCGTGCACCACGACAACTGGTTTATCTGTGTGTTTTAAATAGAAGAATGCATGACAAAGTGCTCACTTGAGGGAAAGGACGATGAAGATTTAGAGTATCTTGTCATCCTTTTATATTTTATTAATTTAATTGTTTATTAGGAAATGTTTGTGGAGAGTCTGTTGTGTCCTGGGCTCTGGGGGCAAAATGATACACAGACAAAGGCTCCGAGGCTGTAGTGTTAATCTTGGTTTTCAAAATGGTGGGATTTAGAATTGCCATTGGAACCATCTCTAGGCATGTCTTGAGGAATTGTTTAGATTGGGTAAACTGAGTTGACCCATCCTCCTATGGGATAGGAGGGATAGGGTCCAGGACTAAATGAAAAGGAATATGGCGCTGGATAGAAGAATGCTTTTCTCTCTGCTTTCTGGCTATGGGTGTTATGTGACCAGCTCCTTTGTCTTCCTGCCACCATGCCCCCACCATGACTGTTGTCCTCTGGAGCTACAAGCCAGAGCAAACCTTTCCCTCCTTGGGTACTTTTTCAGGTATTTTACAGTACCCGTGAGAAAAGTAACTGGTTCATAGCTGCGCCACCAAAATCCAATACTGTTACAAACTAGGACATGTGCCGTGAAGAGTCAACAATGCCCGCAACAGGGAAAATGGAGTTAGAAAGTGCCAAAACACAGTGTCACTGAGATAACTTGGTTTGAACCAAAAACAATAAAAATGTATAGAGGAAAAGCAAGCAAAGAACCAGAAAGGGACTTCTAAAAGGGATAAATAAGGTGACAGAAATATGAATAACCGTCACAATAGTGACCATGACCTGTAGGAGGGTGCAATAGCACAGACCTGCAGTCCCAGTATTTGGGAAGCTAAGGCAGGAAGACTGTGAGTTCAAAGCTAACCTGAGCTACCTACAAAGACCATCTCTCCAGAAAACAAGAAAAGAAAAGAAAAACCTGTAAAGATAGGAAGGGGGTTAGGTTTAGTATTGGTTATATGAGTATTTTAAGCATTTTGGTCATGTGTTCACCAATAAGCTTTTATTGAACATATATCATATATCCACTGCTGTGATGGGAAGAGGGTTATAAATAGCACAGACATGGCTCCTGTTCTCAGGAAAGCTTAAGTCAAATCAGAGTCAAAACTCCGATCTCAAGAGCTGCCACTTGGCATTACAACAAACTGGGGAAGAGCCAGCAACTCAGAGGGACCTGCCAGTATGACTCCAAGATTGCAGTTTGAAGCAAAAATAGCAGCTACACTAGCTTTCTTTAGCATGCATCTCACTGAAACCCCTTTCATGTGTCTTTCATGCATCCATCTGTTCATTCATCTGGGCCCTGCTGACCACAGGTCCTACACCTTCCCAGCACTGAAAGATAAGGACAGAGATGGAAAACAGTGTCCCCTGAAGGAGCTCACAGCCTATCTGATATGAAAGGAAATAAGTGCAATATACAAAGCAGCCCAGGGTAGTTATCTCTATGTTTAATCCTGGGATGATTGTCAGGTGTTTTAGCAAATAAAGTGGACAGGTGTTAACTATTTTGATGACCTTTTGACGTCACAAATGTTCAGAATGCTCTCCCTAGTCCCAGGTATTATTTATGATGTTAACTTTAGGAAACAGTGGGGCGTCACACAGACACTTGGTGAAACAGTCCAATGGATCTCTAGATTGGCCAGTGGGAAATATATGTCTGTTTGGTAGCCTTAAGGATGACTATCCAGAGGAAGTACTTGCAGATTCCAGTTTTAGAAGAAATGGGTGTTATCAGGGACTCTGATACACACACACACACACACACACACACACACACCCTTTCCACCTTTTCTTGAACCTTCATGGTCCCCTCAGCCGGAACATCAACAGTATGTCTGTGAATTGGACACTCTGCTCAAATAAATGTTATCTTCTTTCCAGTGCTCACATTGAACAAAACCACCTAAGCGCTGTTCTGTATCTCGGACAGGATGCACGTGTTTTCACTTGCAAGCACGAGGAAGGCAAAGAAGACTGTCAGGGGCTTCTTTCTAGTCTTCATCTACACCCTTAAAAACCAACAATATAGCTGTGTGGTGGCAGTGCACACCTTTAATCCCAGCACTCAGGAGGCAGAGGCAGATCATTCTCTGTGAGTTCGAGACCAGTCTGCTCTACAGAGAGAGTTCCAGGGCAGTCAGGGCTACACAGAGAAACTCTGTCTTGGGAAAAAAAAAAAACAGTAACATTTACAGTTGCATGGTTCCCTACGGTTTTCTACAGTTTCAACACATCTTCTTCATGGAAACGCAAGGGCATGGTGAATATGTGTGGGTATGTCTGTGTACATGAACACTGAGTGCAGCCCTAAGCACTTTATTTTGGCATTGAACCGCACAACTCACCTATTACCAGTTCTATTTCAGGGGAAACAAAAGAAGAGGCTGTTTAAAGTCACTGTTTGTATTACCAAGAGTCAAAACCAGTCAGCCCAATGGCAAACCCACACCATACTTGCCACTCTCACAGCATGATGCCTTGCCACCTACTGAGATACATAAGGTCACTTGACCACCTCTGCCAACAGACAATGGTACAATAAGTCAAGGAATATAAATGCTGGGCCAACAGCCACACCCTTAGACACTCAATACACTTCTCCAAATTTGTCAGTGTTTTCTGTAAACCCCTGGTGCTCTGCAAGCCTGTAACCAGAATGACAGATATTGCCTCAGAAACACTGAAGATTGTCCTTCTCAGCTTTAGCTAACCCATACATGGGAGAGTGTGTGCTTCTAAAATCTTCTCACTGTTCTGGGTTGGGCAGAAAAAAAAATAATACCGCATACTAAGCGGTATGAGTATCCAGTATAAAGCAGCTAGAGACGACAGGATAATTCCGGACGCATAACGAACAAAGCAAATTTAATAATGTGGGCCTTGTTTATACTTCTGCCATCAACTTTAATGATGAGCCTATTTATGCTAAACTTCACTACATTATCGAAGTCATTAGTGCCTGTAAGTAAGTGATAATGTGCTTAAAACTTCCACGAGTACATGAGGATTCCTCTGAGTCTTTTATTTCCATGTTGGGAGACACAGGGCCAGGGAGTATCTTCAAACATTTTCCTGGGGTAACCATTAGGTATTATGCCGTGGAAAATGGATGAGGGTTCAATCAAGTTTGAGAAGGAAAGAGAAATGCTGTCTTTCACTTTAAAGATGTGCAGAAAACTCAGTGAGTAAGCTGCTTATTACACCAACACAAGGCCATGAGTTCAGACCTCAGATATGCCCATCAAAGCTGGGCATGGTGGCACACAGCTTTAACCCTAATGCTGTGAAAGCAGAGGTATGAGGATCTCTGGGCAGCTGGCCTAGTCAAATAGATGAGTTCCAGGCTCAGTGAGAGACTCTGTCTCAGAAAAAAAAAAAAAGAAGAAGAAGAAAAAAAAGTGGAACATGACATAAGATAACCAACATCAAACTCTGGCCTTCACATGCACACACAAACACACACACCAATGCTCAACAACATTTATGCATGCATACACCTCATAAAAACATAAAAGGGTCAGCAGGGTCAGCAAGACAGATGACACTATCAGATTTTCTGGAAGTATTGACCCAAGAAACAGCAAAAATGGTGAGATCTTCCCTCTCTGGCTATTGGTCCATTAAGACACAGTTTCATGGAAGCTAAATGAAAGAATCAAGACTAACCCAGCAGTGAATGTAAAACCAAAGTATAAACAGAATGTACACTTGTTCCTTAGTTCTTCTCAGTGATGTGTGTTCTTGGCCTGGGCAAGGGACTAGAATGCACAGCTCTGTAAATATAAAGTCCTCAATAAGAAGGACACTGTAAGATTAGCACCCAGCAAAGAACCTCAGCCCTCTAGAGCACTCTCCCCTCTGTCAGAAGCCGGAAGTTTCATATGACCTCTGATACTCCTACCTTGGTATTTGGAGCATCTTTGTCAACTGCCTGAAGAAGCACAAAGCCATCAGAACCTTAGCAGAAACACATATTAAAGATCCCCATCAGCACTTTTCTCAAAGATGAATCACAGATAGGAGACAAGCTATGTGCACAAAAGAGAAAAATCAAGGCAACAGTCTATAGTGGATCGTACCAGCAGCTCAGAGGGGAGCTCGGCGTGTTCTCTTCAGCAAACATGGACCCCTTCTGACAGTATTCCCTCATTAGGAAAGTCTCCCTTGACCATATCTGATGGCGCAGTTCCGTGGTTCCCCAGCCCACGCCTCTGTTTTTTAGTAGCATTCATTGTCTAATATTATTTTGTTATGTTTGGGTTCCTGGTCCCCCTTTAAAGAACAGAATTTCTCAAGGTTGGGAATAGATATGTCACTTTCATCTCTACAGCCCCATGCCTAAAAAAGGACATCCACCCAATAAGTATCAGTTGTGTGTCAAAGGAATCCATTGCTTTAAGAAACCTTGACTCCAGGTAACAGATGCCCTGGGGCAAACAGTCTTGATATAATTTGGTTGATATAATTGTCAGGTTTTCTCACAGTCACGTGGGCCTCCTATCTAATCAGGGCAAAAGAAGGGAAAAGAAAATGCTGTGGAGAAAAGGGCAGAGCTCTGGAAGAGAGGCAAAGTGTATGTCCTTGTGCTTATCCTCAACCCAAAAGACCAGGTTTTCCGAAGACGCGGTATTGACATGTGCCATACAAAAAGGTTATTTCCAAGCTTTTTGAACCAGAGTGGCCAATGTCAGTCACATGAACCAGCCTTCAGGTGACAGAGTACTTGGCAAAGCCTTTAAATCTGCCAGAGAACCACACCCCATGACTTCTTGTTTTCCTTACCAACTTCCCTGAGTATATTCTATTGTCTGCCTTCTCCAGCATTCTTTTTAGTCTTAATCCCTCAATCTCTTATGAGCCTGTCTGTCTCCTTACTCAATCTTGACAATCTGGATCAGAAATTCTTTCAAGTTCCCAGCCATCCAACTTAAGAGAATTCCCAAGTTTCTCCTAAGAGGTTACCCAAGAATCAGTGAGACTAGCATGCTGGCTGTGGACAGTAGAGTTGTAAGATCTAGGTAGCTCAGAGAATGTAGCCAAAACGGTCCCAGAAGAAGAATAATGAAATGAATCAAGCCACAGAGGAAATAGAGAAGGTAAAATAGATGCTCTAGGTAGCTTCTAGGATTAGGGAAACCTGAAAGACCCATCTGTTCTCTGTGAGAAGAATCAGAAATAGATGTCTCCCACTCATCTCAGACACCTAACTTCATCTCACCAAAGGTCCGATTCACTTTAATTTATCAAGTGTCAGCATCCGTACACATGCTTTACTTGTACCAATTTACGTGGCTTTTCCTACCTTCCATCAAATATTGATCAGAATGCCAACTTTGCACCTAACAAGCTCTGTACTCACAGGATTGAAACCTCAACCCTTTATTATGTTCTTAAGCATTATTCCTGTGAACACTGTTCTTTCATGGGTAAGCTATAATCTTACCTCTGGTGTGTTTGTGTGATGGGGAGGGTATACATGTATGTCCAGCTGCAAATATGCACATGTGTGAGCAGGAGAACCTCAGGGATCATCCCTCTGATACCTTTCACTTTATGTGTTTAGACCTGGCTCTTCAACTAATTTAAGGTGGTTGGCCAAACAGTTCCAGGAATTCATCTACCTGTACCTCTGTCTGCCTGCTGTTGGAATTGTAAGTGGAAGTCATCATGTCCTACTCTTTGCGTGGGTTCTGGGCATTTGACCCAGGTCTTCACACTTGCAGTCACCTTCCCAGCCCTTCATTAGTAGAATGATTACTCTACTGGCACATAATACTTTCTGAAACCATCTGTTTGATAAGCATCTATTATGTGATCTAACAGGTTATGGGTATATAATAAAAGAGACAGTCTCCGGATATAAGGAGCTCCTAGTACTATGTGAAGGGCTTATTCACATATCAATATGCATCACAAATTATGAACAACTAAATAACAAGTGGGCTTGAAACACTGTGAAGCCTAAAGGGTTCAAGGAAAGAATGTAGCTACAGGTCTAAAATGGAATTTCAGATGAATAAATTACCGAGTCACAGTACCTCTCAAAGCTGAAGCTATCTGTCCAACACAGAGGGGTGAAGGTCTCTGTGATGGGAACATGAACATGATATGTGCTGCCAAAGCAGATGAGAAATGCCATCTCTTCATCAGTAAGAACACTCAGAAACAGTAGCCAAGACAGCCCATTACTGGCATATGAATAAATGCCTCACTAAGCGCAATGTACATATACTTGCTTGATGGATCTGTCAAAACTCCAGCACCTGCTCAGCACCAGAGGCTGTGTTCATATCACACTGTATCTAAATATTAATCTCTGGGTGGTCTTCCTCTTCTCTGTGCCCATTCAAATTACTACCATACTTATCCTTAAGTGGGGTTTAAAAAAAGAACACCTACTTAAATGAATGACAAAAATAAAACAAGCAAATTGCAGAAAGAATGCTTATAGCTACATGGGAGTAAGCAGAAAATGGGCATGATGGAGAGTTCCCTACATGAGTATGACTATTATTAGTTCTATCTATCTTGCATGGTAAATCAAGAATAATGAAGACACGCCACCTATATGTATTTCCATAATTCGTTATTTGCCTCCTAACGCCAATATTTCTAACATATAAAACCAAGGTAAGCAGTATTAATGACTTGTTGGATGTAGCAGTTGGAGAAAGATTTTAATATCTTGCATCTTTTATGACAATATTCTAATAAAAGCAATAAATTGGCAGTCAAAAGACAGAACCTGTATGCTCAGGATTAGGCTGAGGTTAAAGCTAAAAAGCCTGTTGAAGGGTTCTTTTTATTACTAATTTACTTTGCTCATTTAGAGAATCCGTTTGATGCCATTAAAGGCTTGGGTTTCACATATTTTATAGTTTACACGTGTTTCTTCGTGTGAATGAGGGGTGCAGTTTTGAAGAGCCCGGACGGATTCCGGTCTAACAGCCTGACAGACACACGTGTTCTTAGGTGCATCAGTGCCAAGCTGCCTGCCAT
Source organism: Pachyuromys duprasi (assembly GCA_028658305.1). NCBI lineage: Eukaryota > Metazoa > Chordata > Mammalia > Rodentia > Muridae > Pachyuromys > Pachyuromys duprasi. Next base: position 75,481,651 of record CM053765.1, on the reverse strand, counting down.
CCTAAGCAATGGTAGAAGATGTGGAGCACTGTGGAAGCTTTGCTACATGGTTATGTATATTTATAGGCCTCTTCAATAAGCCAGTTATGAAAAATAAAAATTAAGAGGAGACCCTTCCTAGCCTAAACTGTTTTCATCTAAATCTAAATCTAATTTTTCTGTACTCACTGCAAACCTCAGAGGCAAAGCCAAAATGCATTGATTTGGAATAGGATGGATGAGTATCTCTTCCAAAACCCTTTAGGAAAGCGATGCACCCTCCAACTTTGGGGACAAAGGAGTTTTTTACAGATCATAGTATTTCGATAACTCATAGATGAGAGGACAGTCACAGAATATCCTTAACTTAAGACGAAAAACAAATTGTGCATTGAGGTTTGTAATCAATAAAAAGCTAACATATCAGCCGTGCAAACAAGATGAGACAATCTTATTCCAACCTTAGTCATGCACTGAAGGCTATAGCAGGCTGAGTCCTGTGCTTCAAGTTTGCTCCTGGGATGACACACTTGTGAACTATCAAGCAAGAAGGTCAGTAGAGACCAGCGTGCTATGGGATTTGCAACACGGAAAAGACAAGTAGAAGGAACATGAAAGGGCACACTACACAAATGTCAATTAGCGTATTATGCTTCTCCTGAATTTCCTTTAGCAAGCTCTTTGGTGACTTTGAAGCCCCTGTATATCTCCTGGGAATATGAGTGAGAACTCTTGCTTCAAAACAAGAGACCTTGTCAATCTAGACTAAGCTTTCCACATTAAAACTAGAGGGCTGACCCTCCCCAATTGGTCTAATTCTTTTGAAATTTTACCATCAACAGGTTCTCTCCTTTCTTTAATTTATTTCTTTACTCACTTCACATCCTGCTTATAGCTCTCTGCCTTCCCTCCCTCCTCCCAGTCTCACTTTCCCTCCCTTTTCTCCCATTCCTCCTCCCCTATTCCTCAGAAACGGGGACCCCACCCACCCACTCACTCACCCCAGTTCATCAAGTCACATGAGGACTGAGCTTGCCCTCTTCCCCTGAGGCCTGGTAAGGCAGCCCCACTAGGGGGAGTGAGCAAAGAGCAGGCAACAGAGTCCATGTTGGAGTCAACCCTGGTTCCTCTTACTAGGGAACCACATTAACCCTGAGCTGACCATCTGCTATATCTGTGGGGAGGGGTGGGGGCTAGGTCCAGATTATGCATGGACCTAGGTTGGTGCTTTAGTCTCCACAAGTCCCTCTAGGCCCTTGTTAGTTGGCTCTGCTGGGCTTCTTGTGGAGCTCCTATCACCTCCATGTCTTTCTATCCTTCCCAACACTTTTCTACAAGACTCCCTACATTTTGCCCAAAGTTTGTCTATGAGTCTCTGCATCTGTTTCCAACTACTGCTGGGTGGAGCCTCTCAGAAGACAGCTATACTAAGCTTCTATCTGTGAGCATAGCAGAATATTGTTAATAGTGTCAGAGGTTGGCTCTCTCCTGTGGGGTGGGTCTCAGGTTGGGCCAGGCATTGGTTGGGCATTCCCTCAATCTCTACCCTATCTTTATCCTGAGTACACAGGGTAAATTTCAGGTCGAAATTTTTGTGGGTGGGTGGGTGTTCCCATCCCTCCACTAGGAGCAGGGCCTAGGCTTTCTCCTTTCTTGTGCTTTTAATGGTTAAAACTTGTTCTCTTAAACTCATTGATTCCAAAGTCTGCATGCTACGCATAGCAGCCATCTTTGAACCACCTAGGCCACAAGAAACATGCAAACAATACCCATTTTCCAGAAGAGGTTTATAACTCCAAGAAAATGGTCAAAATGCAGAGAACAGGGTATCCAACCATAACTGATCCATTACAATGGAACCACAACACCTAAGGCTCTAGAAACATGGTAGAAAGGGGGCTGGAAAGGCTGTAAGAGCCAGAGAAACAGAAAATCTACTGTGAGATAGTGTCTTCTCTATATGATAGGGAAGCTTCCTCAAAACTATAATCACCTAATCAAGACCTGCACAATGACAACACCAGTTGACATGTCAACATGGACAAGGGACATCTCACAAGGTCAAACCCATACATGCAATTAATGGCTACTTGGAGAAGAAATTACTGTAGGAACAAAGCCCCTGCTAGGTTATATTTTCCACAGCAGCCAGCCCCAAATTTCCATATACATATTAATAACATCAAATGCCTCTGCAGTGTATATTCACACACACATTCTCTCTCTTCTTTAATTGTTGTGAATGCACAACAATTAAAGAAGTCATGAATTTGAGAAGTAAGGGAATGTGTACATGGTGTAAATATAGTACTTGTGGATGAAATTCTCAAAAAATTAAAAATTTAAAAGAGGAAAAAGGCAGAGCTGGGATCACTTTCAAGTCACTCTAATCCCAAAGCCTATTCTTTGTGCACTGTATGTGGCTAGGTACTGCTCTCAAGATCCACAAGTATTGCCCATCTTAATTGCCTGCTGTCTCCTTACATTCTCTCTTGTTTGTGCTCACACATCTTTCTTATCCCAAATGTATCATGTGCCTTGTCATGTGTAGGGTCTTTCCATACAAGCCTCTCTGGGCTGGACCCTGTCACATTCTAAAGTCTACCATTCACCAAGCTACATTGCAATCCCACCTGCTGAGAAAACACAGTTTCCTGCTGTCTCCACTAAGCAAGACACTTACAATGGCAGCTAAAGGCAATTCTTACCTTTAGCGTTCTTTGGCTTTGTTCGCTTCTCAATGTTATTTATTGTGTGAGGGCAGAAGCTGTATGCCTAAGATCATAACATAGATTGCTACAACAGTATACCATAGCCTAGGTGGCCAAAACAAGAGAAACTTATTTCTCCTATGTCTAGAGCTGGAAGTTCAAGACCAAAGTGGCAGAACATCTGGCTCCTGGTAAGGGCTCCCTTTGTAGCCTGTAGGCAGCTTCCTTCCTGCTGTGTCATCTCCTAATGTAAGTGGAGAAGGCTCTGGGAGCTTCCTGTAAAAACAGATGCACTCCTCTCATCAGAGGGGCCTTCTTCAGAGCTCATCTCCCCAAGGTCCCACTGCTGGATGTCAGCACATTGGTGAGCAGGCCAACCACCTCAATTTTGCAAGAACCCTCAGCACCAAGATATGCATATACTTCCATGCCAAGTACTCTAAGTCCTTTCTATTGGTTACAAATACAAACTCATTTAGTACAATTAGCCACATACATCAGCCACCTCGTCCCAATGAGAATCTACACAATGGGGAGACAGGGACACAGAGAAAGAGCGATCTGTCATGGAGCTAACAAGGAAACAGAGACTTTTAGGTTTCAGAAGTCACACTCTAAATTTTGACACCATGCAATCTCCGGACAGCTCTGTGCTTCAAAGCTGCATCCAGCCAAGTGCTTTAATCACAGGTCAAAATGAGTAAGGAATGCAAAAGCATTGGAGATAAACAAACTCAGAAAGGGCTTGAAAACTGCTCAGTCAGTAAAGTGATTGCTTTGCAAGGGTGAAGACTTGGGCTCAAACCTCAAAACACCACACACACACACACACATAAACACACACACATGTACAAATCTTATAAAACTCAAAAGTTTGTCTTAAGGAGAATCTGACTTGCTTGCTTTGACAATGACATACTGACCTGGTAAAAGAACAGCTTTTGTTGAACAAAAAGCACCATGGCACTCTTTTTCTGATGGAGTTTCTGGATATATCAAGGTCACATAAGGTCATTCTTTCTCCTTTTAAGCCACTTCCACCCCAAATGCAGAGTTAGTTCAAGAAAGAGGTTTTTTTGTTTTGTTTTGTTTGTTTGTTTGTTTTTTATCAACCACAAAGCCCTTGCGACTGTCTCACTTTCCTATCTGTGCTTAGAGCCTTGAAAGGCAAGTGACTTAAAAAGCAAACTATTTCCTCGGTTGGTATTAAAATCAATGAAACTCTGAAAATCAGCCTTCCATTCATGCAAAGGTTTGCAAAGTGCCTGAGATGCTCTGAGCACTGCCATTGGCCATGGGTACCAAGGCACAAGCCAACAGTCACAGACAAGGAAGCAGCTATATTAGGCACAATTCCAATGAAAACATCATCTTGAAAACAGACACAAGTGCTGGGAGGGAAGAAGCAGAGAGATCAAGGTGGGCTTTGGGGCTGAACTATGTTTGTCCAGCCCTTCAGCAAGGAGTGTGAGAGAGCTTTACAAAATATATGGCCATTATTATATATTCGCAATTATTATAACTAACCATATTCTAAACTATCTTACAAGGACTGGAAAAGACATAAGCTAATTTGATTAGCTAGCTCTGTATCTACCATTCCCAAAGTTAACCACTGAGGTGAAAAAAAATAGTTCCTTCCTAACTCTAGGCCTTCAATAAATAAACGTCTATTTGGGTATTACAAATAAATTGGAATTTAGCTAATCTCACCTTGTTTGCCACTCGGCAACAGTTCCATGTGCTAACACTTCTATTCAAGACAGAAGACATTAATTAAATAATTAGCCTTGAGCTCAGACATGTAAACAAACACAATTGATGAATTTGTTAATTGTTCTTCCCTGCTGTGGACAGGAGCTATTGTTAGCAACAGTAATAATAGCTGGGATCTGATTTCCAAGAGACACTTTGGGTTCGGGAAAAGGTAACTTCAGAGAAGCATAAAATGTTTGCTTGAAAATACGAGTTCTGCAACTGCCCTGATTATAAGCCCGCATGGAAGAGGACCAAGAATGCCAGTGAACTGAAAATAGCCTAGTCATTGGATATTTGAATTTGCACCAAACACTGACAATTCAATTATTTTTGCCAAGCTCCCAGCACTCAGAAATAAAATAATTTAAAAACGTTTCAAAGAAATGGCATGCTTTGAGAAAAAAAAATCAAGCATTAGCTGCCTCCTTTTCTTTTCACCAACAGGGTGATACGATCAGAATAAAAATGAAGCTAGATGGTACAGATTGGTATTTTAATGTTCCTGCAGGATTTCTTTATAAATGAAGTATAAATAGCAATTATCCACAGACATGTGTACACTGGGCATGGAAGACATATGCCTGTTGACAACAGGTTTCCAGTAGGAAATACAAGGATAACTCAAAAGCAAGCCAAAATATTTTTTCTGCTGTTTATTAACATGTCAATCACTCCTTAGTCCATAAAAATTTCATAAAATGCTGTAAACATTTTCCCCTGCTCTTCATTTGCATGAAAAACTGATGATATTATTTTCTGTGCTGTGTTAATGGCGGTAGATGACAATGGTGTTGATGAATGGCAGTGACTCGGTCTGATTTTGAGATAGTTTCTGTCATAGGAGCCTAGAGGTAAGACCCAGTTAAAGCCAGACATAGGGATACCAGCATTGACAAACTAAAACAGATGCCTGTAAATGACAAGTGTTATGACTCGAATCTAAAAATGTCTTCTAAAGACTCATGGGTTGAAGGTTTGGTTACCAGCTGATGGATTTTGGAGAAGGAGGAGTTCTAAACCTAACCACTGGGTTCATTCCTCAACAAGCTCACGATTGAATAGACTATTGCATGGTGATGGTAAAATACAAAAACTTTCCTCACTGGAAAAATGGGTATTGAATGTACAATTTCATAATTTTAAAGATGTGTATGTGCTTGTGCTCATGTGTGTGTGTGTGTGTGTGTGCGCGTGCATGTCTGTGTGTTGTTGAACATACTTCGGCTTGTGTGCCTTAAGGCCAGAGGCTTACTTCAGGTATCTTCCTATATCAATCTCCACCTTATCTTTTGAGACAGGGTCTCTCACTGAACCTAGAGTTCACCATTTTGACCATTTTTGTATTCTTCATTTCTCAAAGTATCCTGGTATGATGTCCTGACCACAGGAGATGCTCAGAAACATGTCTGTCAAGGAAGTTAAACAGTTATAGCACTTCCTTCTAATAGCCATAGAACCTGATCATCTTTATCGTCTAGTAGAGCTCTGTAATTCTGGGGAAAGTAGGAGATAAAATAGAAGAGTCTGCTCTGAATCCCAGTAGACTTCCATGTGAATAAACTCAAAAAACAAAGCCAGCCCACCTCATTCTAGGTCTTCCCTGCTTTCTGGATTCACATTTGCCTACTGACTTCAGAACAAGCAGAGTGCATGTTTCTTTTCCTTAGTCAAATCATGGAGCCTTTGATAAGTAAGTGAATGTCTGAACAAATGAGCATATGGGCACTGGGAACTAAAAGATGAGAACAGTACCTATCTCTCCTCAAGAGACACACTTGCCCACATAGGACAAAGGTAGATACAATTATGTAAACCAAAATAAAAAGCAAGACAGATTACATTCCTAAGAAAGGGAGTGACACTGTCCCTTATTAGGACATTGGGGAAAGTTCTTTGGAACAGTTGAGTTAGATGTTAAAAGGTACATTAGACATCCTTCAACCACGTGGGGAACAGGACTGCTGCAGGTCCCAAAAATACCAGGTGCTGTAATCAGGAGTTAAGGCTTGCTTTGCAAAGAACTAGGTTCCAATGTCATGTCACTACTAAAAACGTTGGTAGCCTGATGAGTATTCTCTCCTTTGCATCCCAGTTTCTTTACTCAAAGACAGAAAGGTTACTTCTGCCCTCAACACACTAAAGTATTAAGTATAACAATGTATTCAAAAATTTTCCAGGAAGAGGTCTGAAGAGAAGGTAGATACTTGAAATTTTAAAGTACAACTTAGAAACAAATAGGTAGGTATTTTATTCTAAGAGGGTAGGCAATAAATCCAACACGTACTGTCAAAACCACAAACATATTTTACTTTCTGTGCCCTCTGGAAGCTACCAACACACAAAAACAACAAGAGAAGAAGGACCCAAGACTCAATGGCATCTAGAATGATCAATTATCTGCGTTTAATCCATACATTCCCAGGATGTGGATTTTCGGTACTAAAAGTAGGAACCCATCATCTGTCTGTCCCCCTGGAGAAATGAAAGCAACAAGTCCCACTAGAGATACAAAACCATCTGGCATTGTGACCTGCATAATTAAGGAAGGGTACATGCACCCTGAACATTTACCCACACCTATTTCTTTTTCTTCCTCTTTTCAGAACTCTGAACATTTTGTACAAGCAGATCCATTCCCTTAAAACTCAATTTGAAACAGGGCCCTTAGCTTTGAATCAGAGACCTAGCTTTCTGTTGGGTACAGGCAAATGCTGTTTTTCTCATTTTGAAAATGGATAAACTGAGCTCCTCATACACGCTAAACAACTTGTTCAAATCAACGACACAGCTGGAAATAAAACCCAGTTTCTTTAGCTCCTGGTTCAGTGTGTATTGGGGGAGATGTATAACATGAGCTTCAAACAGTGTTTACGTTCCATCTAACCTTGGTGGGGAATATTCCAATTAACATATCCACCTCTGGGTATTTCTCACAGTTGAAATCCTCTTCCCTTTCTGTAAAGTGAAGAAAACACTTCCCCACCCTCCACTTATTCTTTTCCCCTTTACTAAAGCTGGCAAGTACGAACACCTTCTGTAGTTTCTGCTCTATACTATGTAAGAGAAGCTTGAAATGTATTCCATTTTCTGTAGCAGTTAGGCTAGGGCTGTTCAAGGGTTGGAAAGATCAATCACGTATGAAAAATGCTAGGTGTCCCATTATAGGATGATAAGTTCAGCTGCGTAGCATATGCATTTTTTGCTCTCTGAATAAATGGCAGAAGTCAGTTCCCCATAAATTCAAAATGTATATTAGAACATGAAATCATATTTTAAGTGGATTTCACATATTACTTCTCTTCATCATTCTAAATAGCAAAGATTAAGCTTGCCACTTGGCTCTTGTGGTGCTCTTGCTCTCTTTCTCTCTCTCTCCCTCCCTCTCTTTCCCCCTCTTCCTTTCTCTCTCTATCAAAGATGAAGTGTTGATTTTTATTGTTTAAGAATACATGGAAAAGAAAGAGAGAAGATGAATTCTGCCCATTCACCACTCTCTCCATTCTAAACCAGGCTTATTTTCATTCAGATTGTTTCTCCATCATCCAAAATGGCACCATTACCAAACCGTGAAGCCAAACAAAATACATTCTTTCAAGCCAATCCATATTCCCATGACTCTGCTCCTTTGATATTGAAATGCCCTGTCCCCTCCCTCCCATTTAATCTATTCAAAGCTCCTACACAGAGACAGCATAGGGTGGTAGTCAAGAACAAACACACTAGAGCAAAGATCTCTGGGTTCAAATTCCAGCTGTATCACTTCATCATAACCTTGGTCAAGCCATCTAAGTTATCAGTTGCTGTTGCTGTGGACTATGACGTTGCTCCTCCTCTCAACAGCATCAGCATTATGGCTAGGGCTGGTCTACCTCCATGTTCACCCTAGTCAACCGCACGCTGCAGTTATGATCTGGCTGCAGATATGGTTAGTCTCTCTTTAACCTCATGCTTGTTGTCCTCTAGTTAATTGTTCTGTGAAGTTCTTTCTTTTCTGTAGTGACCACTGTGGTCTCTTCCAGAATGTTCTTTGTGGGTTTTCTCTCCCTCTAAATATATGCTCAACTCTATATCTATTCTCTTTCTAGAAAATTGTATACTGGCATTAAATGGTATCCTAAGTTCACCTTTCTCATATCTTTTCCTCCTAAATCATGACTTGCATATGTGACCCTTGTCTATCACTTTTCATATGACTGTTAGATATTGCAACGGTTCCTGAACCACAGACATCTTCCTGAATATATTCTTTCCTGACTTTTCTTCTTCGGTAAATGGCAAGGCCATTCATTCTGTTGCATCCCAATTACTGGGAAGATATCCTGATTTTTTTCCCTCTGTCACTCACCCAAATCCATACTTCAAGAGTTCTGCCTCAAGACTTCACGGTACTCACTGAAGACACCATGTACTTCAGATGCAAGTAGGTCCCTGAGTTGGAACTGACCCAGAAACCTCCTCCCTGACTATTAGCTCTCATGGTACAAAAAGCATAATATAAGCTTCCAAAGCAGGGAAGCAACCAACAGTCCTACCCAGCTATGATGTCTATGAACTACTCTGATAACCAGCGTAGCACAATAATTTAAGGGTATAGTTGTGGCACATGTACTTTGGTAGTAACCAGTAGCTCTCTGATTGGACTTACAAGACCCACTCAAAAAGAGAGGCCCACAGCCAAACTTATGCAGACTTGGGAGAATCCTGCAGAAGAAGAGGAAGTATTATATGAGTCAGAGGGAGTCATGGACACCACAAGAGTATGACCACAGAATCAACTAACCAGGGTGGGTTCATAGGTGCTCACAGAGACCAAACTGCTTATCAGGGGGCCTATATGAGTCTGACCTAGGTCCTTTACTTATATGTTATGTTATGTAGCTTGGTGTTCTTATGGGACATTTAACAGTGGGAAGGAGTTGTCCCTGACCCATTTGCCTGCTTTTGGAACCTTTTCCTCCTACTGGGTTGTCTCATCTATATGAGGGTATGTGCCTAGTCTTATTGCAACCTGATATGCCATGTTTAGTTGATATCCCTGTGAGGCCTGCCCTTCTCTGAAGGAAAACAGAAGATGAGGAATGAATCTAGGGGAGAAGGGAGGTAGAGGGAAGGGCTGGGAGGAGAAAAGGGGGGGAAATTATGGTCAAGCTGTAAATAGGAGAGAAGAATATATGTAACTTTATTTTTCTCTCATATATATGAAATATGTATATACCTCATATAGATATATGAGAAAAGAATAAAAATAAACAAAAAATGAAAGAATTAATTTTGAAAATCTTCAGTTCTCAATCCATCTCTCTCTATCCTTCTAATTTGCCATTTTTGGTTAATCTGGATATCTATGGAACTCCTCTTGGTGGTCTCCCTGCTTTGATGATAGTCCTCCATTCCATCACTCCACAGTTGTCTTTTTTAGGCAGCAAGACAATTTTTTAACTTAAAAACAGAAAAAGCAAAGCAGATGCATTCTCTTCCCAGTTAACCTATGAACTCCACTCCTTCCTGGTGACCTTTGTACCGTGCGTATGAAACACACTCTTCTCACTCCTGCCTTGCCAATGTCCATCATCACCCAGCCCTCCTGGCCTCTTTCATTCTGTTCTGAGCACATGCTACATGCTCTACACAACAAGTCATGTGATAACGAGTCCTTTCCTCCCATCACTGTAGCTTCCGGCCAGTGGTGGCCTCCCCAGCACTTTCTCTACTATTCTACAATAACCTCAACACCAGCCACTTTTTTTTATCCTGCTTAATTTTTTTTTGTCACACGCAGGCTTCAAGACCTTCCAGAATATTGGTGACCAGACATTTATTTTCTGTCTCCTCCAAATTCCATGAAAGGAGGGACCTTATTTAGTTGGCACTTCCATTCCCAACATTATAAAGGACTGGGCATACGTTATGCTCACCATTAATATCTGTTGAATGGATGGATGGCCAGCTTTTAAAATCTCTTAATGCCCTGAATTCATCCACATTACTTTGGTGAGATGTTTTGCAGGCCCAGATAATTATATTGTAATTAGTTTGGAGGAAAAGAATTTAAGTTATAAGTTAACAAGCAGATGAATGGCCTATCTGAGGACACTAGCCACTTGCTCATTACCTACAGAGAGAAATAAATAAGCAAGAGCTGGCTGAAATTGTTGTGGGACAGCTTGACTTAATGTAAGAAAATTGTGTTGATTTTGAAGGTCATGAATAATTGAGACAGGCTATAAAGAAAGGTGCCAGTTCTCAGTTCCTTCAGGACCTGACAAAGACTATCCAATTATTTGCTTTAGATGCTTTGATAATTTATTGTTACTATTAATGGGTTACAGAATGAGTACTACACACAATATTTCAATCATTGTAAGATGTGCACTTTCTCATCTTGGATATCAGGATGCCTCATACTTGATTGTGCATAAGAGTTAAACTGACAGCATGTTCTCTTAGTGCTACGTAAAATAATGGTCCTTAATATAGTGCATCTTAGACTCAATAAAGCATAACAATTCTGATAAGTCATATTTATTGAATGCTGGCTTCAGGCAAGCGTGTAGAAATGTTTTCTTATTTTATTAATTCTCACAATCAGCATCTGGGATAAATCACATTAGCTGTATTTTCTAAGTAACTACGGAACAAGAAGATTAAGTAACTTTCCAAACTTGTCGAGTTTATAAATGCTAAAGCTCGTCTTTTAACCCAGCTTTTTCTGAACCCAAACCAGGTTTCAAAACCCTGTTCCTGTGATAATTGCTGTTACATTGGGTGTTATGCCTAAAACACAAAATATCCATCACAGTGAGCTAGCTAGTAGGCATTCAGTTCCTTGAATTCCCTCTGCTTCTGTGCATTTGCCAGAACCCAAGCATGTGAGACTTACTGCTGCCACAATTCATGTAGAACCTCTTGGAAGGCAAACTTTGGCAGGCAGAGTTTTAGGTCTGGCCTTTGAAAAGATCTGAACCCATATCAAAGGCAGCACGTTAGCTCAGAAACTACTGGGGCCCTCTCATGATGGAGCCCCCAAGGGACCACTCTCTGAGTAATGAAAAGAGAGCAAAACAGCCAAATTAACTCCCTGCCTTGATCTGAACACGAGGGGCATTCACAAAAGTAGAATCTGAAAGCAGGTGGGTCCTATGCACTTGCCCAAAATGGGAGGTGGTGGGAATGCCTTGGTTTTAAAGAACGCTCATCTGTGGTTCAAATCCTAGGTTTCTTCTCTATGACTTGACCCAATTTACCTCTTTAAACCTTAATCTTCTAACCTGGAAGAGTCTGCCAAGGGTCACTGGGCACTTTCTAGGTGATGTAGGATACATCATCGAATAACACTGGTCAGTAGGTCTGGCTTTAGTTGGCTTACATCTTAGTAATAGTGCTGACATAGGTAGAATGTCAGAAGTACGATTTCTTGATTTGTGAAAATTTTAGGTACATGTAGTCATATGAAATATTAAAACTAGGAATCTGTGCCCACTAGAAAATCATGCAAAAATTCTCAGTACAGCAACCAAAATGTGCTTCTGTTTGTGGGTCTCCCAAGAACTTTCTTTGTCAAGATCGTAACATGACTAGTTCTTCTTCCAGACAAATGTCATCCCCTCCATGAGGAAGAGTCTGAGGGCTCTTCTTGCCTGTGTGCTGTTGTAGGCCCCCCAACATGGCTATCTGAAGTTCTCACTGTTCTGTGTGACAGCTTGGTTGTTCTGCTATCCCTTTCCAGAATAAATGCTCCCTAAACAAAGAGCCCTCTGCTCTTCATACCGGGCAGAAGTTTCATGAATGAGCTAAGGGGAATATGAAGCTACAGTTATGAACATGCTTTTAGCTCAAGGGCAAAGCTGAGGGCCTTCAGAAAAGAACGCCCAGGCTGTTACTAGAGCGGCAGAGGCTTCCCAGGCAGACTCCCAGATCGTGGGAAGACAGATCATTCCGCTTAGTTCGGGGGTCTGCAAACTCTCGGAATCAATGTTTGCAGATCACTGCACAGCAAAAATAGCAAACCCACAAAGAAAATGGTAGGGGTGGGTGTATGACTGGGGGCGGAGGCAGTGAACTTAGGTTTGCTTCATCAGGTAACTCCTCTGAGAGGGAAAGCGTGGGAACAAGGAGAAAAAAAAATCATGGGGTTTATTTAGCCTCAGAAGAGACTTCTGACAGTATTTCAGATCTGGGACCATTAAAACGCTGAGTCATACTGAGATTGTGGGAAGTAGGCTGACATGGAAGGGTAATCAATTCATCAACAAGGTATTTATTGAACACTTACTATATGCCTAACCAGTGTCGAGTAAATCGGCTTAAAGATAAGACAAAGTGCAACTAGAGGGAGCCCCAGGAGGCCACGCTGAGGTTGGCCTTCTTTAATATTTTTATAAATGATCCAGGCAGACGGATCCACCAACTTTGCTGAGCAAATCTCCTCAGCTTCGCAAAACGCTGAGCTGATTGAATAAAAGGGCAGCGAGAGTTCACCACACTACCTGGAACTCGGAAACCCAGCAGAGAGACATTGTGAGGACTGCGGAAATGCTGTTCAAGAGCATCCTGAGGGGTATGCCAAAAGCCTGGGGAAAACAGACAGATCATCTGTTTGGGTTGTCAGGCCATCCTTAGGTCTTACCGGAACCCACCACAAAACAGAGACTAGCTTTGTGCGATTGAGGGGAAGAACTCTAGCTGGCTTCGATGTGCCTGGCGTTGTATTTTCAAAGCCCAGGTCACGTAAAGACATGGGAAACAAAGAGAAAAGATGAAGTTACTCCCTCAGCAGCCTGGTTTCATCATTCCTAAGACCTGAGGAAACATTGGGCTGTTTGCCAAGAAAAACAGCCAACTCCACGGAGTCTCCCAACAATGGGGACAGAGAAAAGAAGGTGGGTAGTCCACATGAGGGAGTCTGCTGTCACGAGGGACAGTGTGGGAAATCCAGACATTCCTGTCACATTTAGCTAAGCAATGCAAGACATGAACAGTTGAGAACTTCGCTTTCTTGCCTATCTAAAATAAACATGTGACTAGGGCACCCACAACTCTTGCATTATACCCCTCAACAGCATGGTGGGAATTGTCTATAATTTGAACCTCCCCCTAATCTGTGTGTGTGTGTTATGGGAGGTGGGAGGTGGGTGTAAGTGTACCTGCACATATGTGCACATATGAGTAGGGAACAACCTCTAATGCTGTCCCCCTTGTTTATTTTGAGGCAGCACCTCACTGGCTTTGGACTTGCCATGTCATCTCAGTTGGCCATGAAGCTGCAGGGATCAATCAGTTTCTACCTCCTCAGCACTCTGCTTATAAGCATATGCCACCACATCCAGCTTTTGCATGTAGAGTCTGGGGTTCAAAGTCAGGCTCTTGCCCTTGCAATGCAATCGTTTTACTAATGGAGCTATTTCCCCATACTCTATGGTCCGATTTCTTAACCCTGAGAGGTTTCCAAGAACAGAGGCCTATAACTTAACAATAGAACAAGAAGAAAAAGGTAGACACATTTCATCAGCAAAGGACTTGTTGGAGTCCCTGGCCCTGGTACATGTGCTCCCCCCTCGTGCTAAAGCCCTTGGGACGTGACTCCAGCAAATGTACTAAAAGACAAACAAATGGTGCCTTGTCCCCCAACCCCCTTGGCTTTGAAGGGATACTGAGCTAACCCTCCTATGGCCTAGACCTTCGAATGCAGTGACCCTTTAGTACGGCTCCTCATGTTGTAGTGACCCGCAACCATAAAATTTTGTTGCTACTTCATTACTATAATTTTGCTACTGTTATGAATTGTAGTGTAAATATCTGATATGTGAAATCCCAAAGGGGTCATACCCCACAGGTTAAGAACCACTGGCCTAGAGGAAGGCAATGGCTGACGTGTGTTACGGAGCAATCAAGATACAAGAAGTCTTGTGCTTGGGGGATGATGGGTGACCATGAAGAGTTTCCAAAGGACCTGAGATAAACTCCAATGAAACAATTTCTGAGGTCCCAAGAACTGTCCAAAATCAGGAAAACATGACTTCAAATTGGGGTAGCCAGAAGGAAGATCATAGTTAATGACTCAGGTCTCTTTAGCAGACCCATTTGAAGCAGCTGCATCTTAATGAGGTTATTCTCCCGAAACTGGTTGTGTATGTGCTCACATCTAAGGATTCACTAATTAATTCCAGCCCACCTCCTCCTGGGATGCTCCTGTCTCCTTCTTCAAACTCCAGCTCAGATTCCATATGAAAAAGGCAAAACTTTGAAATAGGATCGATGCAGGCTCTGACCCCAGACAGTTACTTATGAGAGATATGCCTAGAAAAGGCCATTTCACTTCTGAGTCCCCAGGTTCCTCACCTGGAAGATGAAGCTAACATGATCTACTTTATAGCTGTCATTCGAGATTCGGGACTTCTTGGAGAATGGAGGTTTAACAGGCAGCACACAAACAAAGAGGGGTTTGATTTTGTTGGTTATAAAACCACAAAGAGGTAGCTTGGAGGAGAGGCAGCTTGCAGAGGTTCAAGTATGGGACTGGCAGGGAGCTATGGTTTCTTTGAGTGGATGACATCCCAACAGGTACTGGAAGACATGGAGGTGGATAGTAATTAGAGCCACTCACTCATGAAGTTTTCCCTCCTCTGAAAGGAAATGGGCTTTGGAGCCAGCTGGTTTGAGCAGGAACTCCAGATCAGCCAAAGACTAGCATCTAGTCTTGTACCAGTAACTCAATCTCATGGAAACCATTCACACAGCTGTAAAGTGAAGTCTAAATATGAAATGTTCCTTATCGGCTCATATATTTGAACACTTGGTCCCCAGCTAGTGATGCTGTTTTAGAAGGTTGCAGGACTTCTAGAAAGTGGATCACTGAAGGAAGTGATTTACTGAGGGAGGCAAGGGAGACTTGATGTTTTACAGTTCGTTTACTTTGATTCTTGATTGTGGATACAACATGAGTAGGAAGCCTGCTGCTCCTGCCTCCATGCCTTCCCCAACTGCTGTCATTTCTTTCCTGCCCTGACCGAATGTATATCTCAGAGACTGTAAGCCAAGTTAGCCCTTTCTCCCTGAAGTTGCTTTTGTCAGTGTATTTTTCCACTGGAACAGATGAAGAGCAAATGGGATACATATGTAAGGGACTTGTCACACAGGTAAACATCTTCATAAAAGAGATAGCCCTTACTTTCTTTTTACTCTATTTTCTGCTGTGTCAGAAATGCTCAAGTGTTCATTACATTTTCCTCTAAAAGTAACATTGTGTATCTAACAGACACTGAGTATAGTTTTCCACATCCTTTTCTGAAAAATGATATTTTAAATAGTATTGCTACATGTATTTTACTAAGGGTGTACATCATGGGTCTCATACAACATTCTTCATTTCTTTCTAAAAAAAAATAATAATTATAAAGGGCCTAATGATCTGAACAGTCTCTGGCCTGTATGATCAACAGCAATGCCAATTTCTATATGTTTCCACTAAATTATGTGCCATGTTAGATAAAAGATTTGTTTTGAAAAACAGCCACTTCCAAAAATAAGGGAGTTTATCAATTCCAATCATTCTTACCCAAAATTAGTTGTCAAGTTTCAGTGGCTGAAATGAATTTAACCACATAAATTCAGGACCTCTGTGGAATGGCAAATGTGGCCTTGCAGGCCCTGCTCCTCAGCATGGCTGGGGTTCACCGGCAACATTTAATATCAGCATTTTCGTGTTATAATAGAGCCTATTAACAACACTTGACTGACATTAGGTTTAGTCCAACTAAGCTTCAATTAAAAAATATGCTGACCTCTCCAAAAATTAAGAAGTAGTCCCACATACACTGAAGGGAAATTGGAATAATTACTGTGGGGTTAGGAAACTAAGGCACTTGCCTAATAGACAGCAATATGTTTTCCCTGCCACGAAAGCCAGCAAATACATTATGATGCTGTAGCAATATTGGTATTCATAAAATCTCATTAGACCAACTGGAAGTCAAACATTAGCCAATCGTGCTCTTCATTCCTACTTACAGATCAAAGTTAAATACATGCGTTAGCCAGTTAGAAACAAAATTGAATTTGAGATCCGCATGGCTCTCATTAAGTAGCACTCTATTAGGCTGTGTTTAAGAAGAACAGCCCACAGGGAGCTTTTTCCAAACCAATGAAAAGACCTCCTTCCCCTATCAGTCTTGAAATACCATGCCTGTTCATTTAGATAAACATGTTTTAAAGCAGTGTGGGCTTCCATTATCCTACCTTCTCTCCCTGTCCTTTTCACCTTACACTGTCTTTTTACAGCAAAATAGAAAACCTGTTGGAACCAAATAATCCTCATTTTCAAAATAAGCATCTCTACATTATGTTCCAGAGTAAAACAAGCAGCTCTCTTCCTTGCATCCTTATTTCTGCTTCTGACACAAGCTTTTAATTAAAAGGAAAGACGGGTAAATGGATTTGAACAGGTATGGAGAGCACCCTGAGCTCCACACAGAGGAAACCACACTTGAGTCCATTTGTAGCCACAACTGAAGCCTGGAGAAGGAGCATTAGCCTTGCTCTTCCTGGCAGTTAGGAAAGACTCAGGGTTCCTTTCCCTGCATTAGGACAAACTTTAAAATTCCAGTCAGCATTTTTCTACATGTAGACATCCAGTTAAACCAGCATCATTTGTTGAAGATGCTGTCTTTTTTCCATTGTATGTTTTTGGCTCCTTTGTCAAAAAGTAAGTGTCCATAGGTGTGTGGCTTTATTTCTGGGTCTTCAATTTGATTCCAGCAATCCACCAGTCTCTTTCTATGCCAGTACCATGCAGTTTTTATTACTGTTGTTCTATAGTACAGCTTGAGATCATGAGTGGAGATACCTCCTGAAGATCTTTTATCATACAGGATTGTTCTAGTCATTCAGGTTTTAATTTTTCATATGAAGCTGAGAACTGTTCTTTAGCAATTTTGAAGCAAAGGACACTGTCAACAGAACAAAATGACTGGCAAAATGTCTTCACCAATCCTTCATCTGACAGAGGCTAATATCACAAATACATAAAGAACTCAAGAAATTAAATTCCAACAAAGCAAATAATCCAATTAAAATGATGCACAAAACTTTTTTTAATTTATTTATTTTTATCTCAATCACAGGTTAGGTACTTTGAATCCCAGGCGTAGCCCCCTCCCTCAGTCCCTCCTACCCTCCCACTCTCTCCCTCATCTCCCTCCTCCCCGCCTCCTCCAAGTCCACCAACAGGGGAGGACCTCCTTCCCTTCCATCCAACCCCAGCTTATCCTGACTCCTCAGGGCTGGCTGCAATG
>CM053765.1:75396803-75463814 GCA_028658305.1 Pachyuromys duprasi | reverse complement strand
ACAAAACTAAATAGAGACTTCTCAATAGAGAAATATCAAATGGTAGAGAAACATTTAAAGAAGTGCTCAACATCCTTAGTCATCAGGGAAATGCAAATCAAAATGACTCTGATATTCCATCTTACACCCATCAGAATAGCTAAGATCAAAAACTCAAGTGACAATACATGCTGGAGAAGATGTAGAGAAATGGAAACATTGCTGGTGGGAGTGAAAACTTGTACAACTACTTTGGAAATCAATCTGGTGCTTTCTCAGAAAATTGGGAATAGTGCTACCTGAATATCCAGCTATACTACTCCTGAGCATATTCCTGAAAGATGCTCCACCATACAACATGGACATTTGCCATATGTTCATGGTCGTTTTATTCATAATAGCCAGAATATGGAAACAACCTAGATGTCCCTCAACCAAAGAATGGATACAGAAATTGTGATACATTTACACAATGGAATACTCAGCTATTAAAAACAGGGAAATGATGAAATTTTCAGGCGAATTGATAGAACTAGGAAAGATCATCCTGAGTGGTAACCCAGAACCTTCTTGTCTTTCAAGACAAGCATGGAATATATTCACTTATAAGTAGATATTAGCTATATAATACTGGATAACCATACTACAATCCACAGACCTACAGAAGCTAAATAGCAAGTGGAACCCTAGGGAGGATGCTTAATTCTCATTCAGAAGGGCAACTAGAATAGACACAAGTGGTTGAAGAGAGAGAACAAGATAAATGTTCTACCATAAATGTCCTCTGAAAGACTCAACCCAGCAGGGCATGGAATCAGATGCTAAGACTCACAGCCAAACTTTGAGCAAAGCACAGAGAATAGTAGGAAAGAGTGGGGGAGTAAAAGAGACCCAGAGTGGACAGGAACTCCATAAGAGGACCAACGTAGCCAACAAATCTTGGCCCATGGGGGCCTGCAGAGACTGATGCACCTACCAAGGACCATGCATGAAGAGGACCTAGACCCCTTGCTCAGATGTAGCAGATAGGCAGCTCAGTCTCCATGTGGGTTGCCTAGTAAGGATAACAGAGACCCTCTCTG
This sequence comes from Pachyuromys duprasi, assembly GCA_028658305.1. Classification (NCBI taxonomy): domain Eukaryota; kingdom Metazoa; phylum Chordata; class Mammalia; order Rodentia; family Muridae; genus Pachyuromys; species Pachyuromys duprasi. The sequence goes on along the minus strand of CM053765.1, from coordinate 75,462,753 downwards.
TCACAGACTCTATTGCCTGTTCTTTGATCACTTCCCCCTGATGGGAGGCATTGCCAGGGCATAGAGGAAGAGGGTGTAATCAGTCATAATGAGATTTGATAGGCTGGGGTCAGATGGTAGGTGAAGAGGGCTCCCCTTTGCTGAGAAAGAGATGAGGGGACTAGTTGGTAAGAGATAGTGAGGGTGGGGCTGGGAGGAGATGAGGGAGGGGGCTACAATCAGGATGTAAAGTGAATAAAATATAAAAAGTTAAATTTAAATTTAAAACATTCTAGTCAGCAGTAAAACGCAGCAGCACTGGCTGAAGTGTGTGTCTCTCTTTGTGCTGAGATGGTTCACCACATCTTCTGTATCATCTAGAGCCCACAGCCCACAGTTGGAGACAGTGTCTTCAGGACAGACGTAACACCAGAGACAGGCAGCTCTGAGCTGAGCTCAACCTCTAACTGTTTCTCCAGGTGTCATATATACGCATAAATACACAAACAATCCATATATGTACCATCTAGCTGCTTCACAAAATGGACATCAAGCAGAGAGGAGTTGGTTTCATTTTGTTTTACTGTTTTAAATTAGTAGCCTGGGAAAATCTGTTTTAAAAGAAAAAGAAATGGGAAAGGGAGTTTTTTACGAGGAAAGACTCAAAGTCCCTCTAATGTAACTACTACTAGTAGTTCCAGCAGCTTGGACTGGAATAGGAAACATACAAACATGTATCTAGAGCCAGCAGCACTTTAAGACACCAGTACTTGCTCCCTCCCTCTTTGCACAAACACATAAAAGATGGAAGCTTATCAGAGGGACTCAAGAGCCAAGCCATAGAGCTCAGTCAATGACCAAAAGCTGTACAAGACAAATGACTGCACCAGAATAAAATTCAGCGTATAAAACGAACATCAACAGAGCACCATGAGCATGCGTGAGCCCATATAGCCATGACTGGATTAAGGAAAAAATATGGAAAGAGGCAAATTTCCCATGCAGTAAAATTCCCAGTCACAACTGAGTACATTTTGCCTATGAGGCTGTGGCATGCAGGTCACTTGTTTAAGTGACTCATTCCCTGGTTAGATGATGAGCCCCACTCCTGGGCCCATAAAAGCATTTAACGGTTATCCCTATGCTATGGTCATTGCTGGAAACTGAAAGTGTTGTCAACAAATGGTTTACAATGAGCATTTAATAAGGCCATCTCCCATGTGTGGCCCATCTCTCCTCACCATTCAACTGACTGATGAAAGACCAGACTCCACCGCTGCTGAAGAGAGAAGAAAAGCTTTGTAAGTATCATGTGGCAAGTGGCACTCCCCAAGATCCAATCCCAGCTCTAAACGGTCTCCACTAAGTGCTGGTGAAGGGTGACAGTCTGTTAGTCCCTCACAGCTGGAGGTGGAAGAGGCAGCAGCTTCGGCTTGAGTGTGTCCGCACCCAGCAGGAAAGAGCTCCCAAAACTGCAATGTTAAACGCCTTGGGTATTGACAGAGCAATCCATGTGGCAGCTAAGTGGACATTAATGTACTATAAAGTACCTGTTGGAGCTGCACAAACTAAATTATTTTCCCTCCTACCTATCCACCAAGAGAGTATAATCTACTGAGGGGGGAAAAAAAATCTTGATTTTTAAACTGAGCTAAATTGCAATGTCATGGCAGGGAGGGGCCGAGTAAGACTCTAGTTGGTAAGATGAAATGCTGTATTGAACTCCTGAAAGCTTCCTCAATTCCCATCCCAACTACAACAAAGCCAGGGCTAGGTCACAGAGGCTCCCATCTAAAGCAGAGACTCTGGGTTCAAATCTTCATCACCTTGACCCCCTCAGCACAGAACAGCCACTTTCTATTTCATAGACCCATGGCGTCATCTCAGTTCTGCTAGGCACCTGGAAACCTATTGCTCCTATAGTGTCTCAACCATCAGCACAGCACCTCTGACAAGAGATTCTCTGCTCTTCATTGGGGTGAGGGTCTAAGTACCCGTCAAGGTGCTGTCCAAGACTATCATGCTCCTGCTCCACACCAGCTGACACCACAGCTCACTCTTTCTCCACACTAGCTAACTGACCTATTGACTGTGTTTTCTATAAATTTACAAATGATTCCATTCTCCACTCTTAAGAAAACCTTCTATTTGATGAGCAGGTCATTTTACAAGAGACTCTATGTTCCTTGTCGAGCATGACATTAGCAGGAGATGCAAGTAATATTGTTTAGTATTCCATTTCTATGCAATCATAAACTTTCTATTAGAGGCTTTTTGTTTTAGAGCACAGTGTTAGGAATGGAATCTAGGGCTTTGTGTATACTATACAAACAGTCTAGTCCCACCTATCAACTCTCTTTTTAAGATTGGCTTTTAGTATGGAAAATACAATGATAATATGTGTACATAATGGTAACATTACTGATCTCCTGTTTCTTACTTATGCACTGCATGAGGAATTCCAAGGCGCACACGAAACTCACGAATTCATCTCATCTTTTGCAGAGACTGGCACGGTGCTTCCCTAATTGGAAGTGTTCAGGAACCAGCCAGGAAGTATCCTGTGACCGTGTCCTAAGTTCCAAGCATCCACGACCACAGCAAAAACTCCCCTGTCATATTAGCAAAGGGGGTGAAAGTTGCTGCTGAACCCCAAAGCCTCCCAAGACTCACTACAACAGAAACATGGAAGAAAAGAAGTAAGGGCAAGCCCTGCCCCTCTGGGATGTCTCAACTGGAAAGAAATGACGTGCTCACAGAAACCCCAGCTCCAAAAAGCCTGCTATCCCCTCTCCCTACAGCGAAAGAGAACAACCCATGAGGAATCCTTCACATCCAAATGCATTTGTACACACACTTGTTAGGGACTGAGGAGACACAGTGAACCTCCCTGGTTTTGTTACCCAACAGACATGCAGGCCCCTGAAGGATTAAAGCCTGAGAATGTGCTCATGGCTTGAATTCAAAAGAAAGAAACGAGCGCCTGGGGGGGGGGGTATATGTAATCCCCACCTTGTGGAGGACCCTGTGTCCCAGCTTCAGCTTCTCAGTCTGTTTCTCACAGGCAGACAGTTCATCCGTTGAAATCAATATGTAGGAAATCAATAAAATGCAAACACGGCACTTTACCTTTGCCGGTTTAGACTTTCTCCCTGCAATCTTGAAAACACTGCAGTGTTTCCTTTCTCTCAGCTGCACGTGACTGAGGCCTCCATTTTCAGCTTCCTCCCGTGCTCCAAGCCTCAATGTGAAGCTACTTTAGAAATCAGATAAGGAAAGCTGTTTCTCAAAAACCCAGGAATCCTGTGACCTGGATTTGTACAACCGTTAAGTTTTGAACTCTATTTTGGTTGCTTTGAACCTCTCCACTAGGCCACCAGAAAACTATAGAAGGATATAAACGTGAACAGGTTGATAAAGCCTCCAGGCACCCTCGCAGATGGCCTATAATGGTAGCAGACTGTCTGTGCCTGTACACTAGTGCTTCTTCACCTTCCTAATGCCGTGACTCTTTAATACAGTTCCTAATGTTGTGGTGACCCCAAACCATAAAATTATTTCTGTTGTTACTACATAACTGCAATGTTGCTTCTGTTATGTATCATAATGTAAATATCTGGTATGCAGATGGTCTTAGGTGACCTCTGTGAAAGGGCTGTTTGATCCCCAAAGGGGTCACAACCCACAAATTGAGAACCACTGCTACAGACACCCAGGCAAAAGGTTGCTGGAGTGTCAGAGAGTAGATAAGATGATAACACTGAGGGTTGGTCCAAAGCACCATGAGAGCCGCTTTGAGTCTTGAGAATCTATCACTATGATTGGAGGTGAGAGATCCATAAGATTATATAGAAGCAGAACAATAGAAATATAAGCTCACTCACTGAAGAAGTTTGCAAAGATATTTAGAAAAGGCAGACTGCCGGGAATCACACAAACTGAACGCAAGGACATGGGGTCTGAGAGCAAGAGCATCAGTTGGACTCCATCTAAACCCAGCAGATCAATCAGTCAGAAACATCACAGTGTGTGCACAGAGACTATGTCAGTACATTGGTTAGACATCTTGGTCAGAAACTGGGTTCTCTGCCAGTCATCGAAGTAGGAGCTGCCTTGGAGGACACACGGAAAACATTTGAAAACAGGAGCAGACACTGGTCCCTGCAAGCTTTTAGTACATTGCAGCTTACTTTTATAATGAAATGTCTAATTTTTTCAGGTTATCATTGTGGAAACTCTCAACTGTTCCCTGTCATGGCCAGTTTTTATGTCAATCTGACACAAGCTAGAGTCATTTGAGAGGAGGGCACCTCAACTGAGGAAATAACCTCCATAAGATTGGGTTGTAGACAAGCCTATAGGGCAGTTTCTTAATTAGTGATTGATGTGGGGGAGGGGCCAGCATATTGTAGGTGGTGCCTGGGCTGGTGGTCCTGGCTTCTATAAGAAAGCAGGCTAAGCAAGCCATTAACGAACAAGGCAGGAAGCAGCACTTCCCCATAACCTCTGCATCCAGGTTCCTGCCCTATTTGAGTCCTGTTCTGACTTACTTTAATGATGGACAGTGCTGTGGATGTGTAAGTCAAATAAGCATTCTCCTCCCCGAGTTGCTTTTGGTCATGATGTTTCAGTAATTGAAGCCCTAACTGAGACATACCCACAAAATTATACTAGAGAGGGTGACACCAGAGAAAAATGTCAAACTACCCATACATACCATGGAGCCAATTCATAGGACACTACTTACATACTGCTTTAATACCCAGCTGAGGGGCCTCCCAGCTAGGCATATTGCTACTAAAGGGAGCATTTAAATGGGAATGCCACACCATCAAGCATCTGGCATGAGCACTTCATAAATCTCACTAGGTCCACTCAGGGTTGTGTAGGCTGGTCACTTTCATTTCTATCTCCTTAGAACCATGAGTCTTGAATTGATACTCATTTTAAGCTTAGAAAACATTTTAACGCCTTGAAATTTGGAGTTATGTCAACAACAACAACAAAAAACCCTCAATCTGTCAAAGAAATGTAGCCAAGCCATAGGGCATATCTGTCCCATACACCTGAGTCAACATGTCACTGCCCATAATGACTGGGTCATAATGCTAATTGCAGATCAAGGGCTACATGACTGGGATATATATCAGGATCAGCCACGCACATGACTTAGTCCCATGGAGGAGAAAAAGACAGTAGATGAGTCTTTTGCAGCTTGTTCAGCTTCACGGATATTTTCCAGCTGAGTCTGACCCCAATGAAATCACCCGAGACAATCATCAAAATACACAGACCTCAGAACAGCTGTTGACTCTCCATCAGGAGGTCACTCAGAAGACCAGAGCATCTTTATTTTAATAGGAATCCCAGGTCATTCACAACTTTGGGTATGTTTGGTACAATGGACAAGCCATCAGTTGATGACTCAGTTCCTCAATAAGACACTCATCTCATCAAAGGCTTGGTAGACGCCAAGACCTTTCTGAGGCTGTGTTCCCTAGGTTCCCTCTCTGTCTTTCTGGTCTCTGAGTGATGAATAGATACCCATGCCTATCTTTTGATGACATTGTTTCATGTTTTAGTAAGCATACAAAACAACAGATATCGCTATGACTTCTTTTTTTCTCTTTAAGACAGGGTGCTGTGTAGATCAGCCTGGCCTTATATGTAGTGAAGGATGACCTTGAACTTTGATCCCTCTGTCTCTATCTCCCCAGTGCTAGTGGTACAGGTATCCACCACCACAGCTGATTTGTATGGTGCTGGGAATCAAGCCGAGGACTTAGCTTTCCTGTACACTGGGCAAGTACTACCAACTAGCTACATTTCTCACCCGTGATATTTTTGTACGTGCAAACTAGTATACTTGGCTAATTTTCACCCTCGCATCACACATCTGTCTTCAGACAGACAGAAAAGTGCAGTGAGAGCAGAGACCTGCTCCTGAGTTCTAGCCCAAAGCCTTAGGATTCCTCTCAGGAATTTTTCCCTTGGGGACTTTTTTACTAGGGGATCTAAATCACACTGTCATCCAAGACTCCAAAACCAATAATCCAGGTCCCCATTTGAGACTCATCATGTGATCTTTCCAGACTAACTGGGACATGTCTTTCATAGCTGCAAAAGCAGCTGCCTTCCAAATAGGATGCCACAGGCTAGGGATGGCACTTTGCCCAATACGTGGCCTCTTTAGACATCCTGTGAAAATGCCATAAGAATGTTCTTACAAAGTGTTTATTTTCTCCGGTAATACTAAATACAAATGTTGTCTCCCTGGAATCTTGTAACATGGAGCCTAGCATATAACTTTAAAAAGTAACTGCTGCCTCCACAAAGCTTCCTAGAGAGGCTTGGCTACATATATCATTAGTTCACCAGCTCCACTGTTGGGTAAAAATGCCATTAGAAAACATGTCATTTACCCAATAGACTGAAATGGATCCCAAGGAGCTATTCCAGTCTGGCAGGTAATTATGAGGGATCCCTGTGTTATTTACTGGAAAAGATGGAAGGCCACCCTGGAAGGCAGGAAGCCCCCTCCCCTTTCCCCATTTCTAAGAGTTGAGCTCATTTTGATTTCTGGCAACACTTTTTAAAAATCTTTCCGTTGCTTTTCTCAATTTGAGCACATAGCTTACTGGTCCCAGGTTATGTGCAAATAATAACTACTCTTAAAAGTCTTAAAATTGCTTCCCATTCACAAATCTGCCTACTGGAAGAGAATGTTGAGCCCCCAGAATCTCATTTATTTCGTGACCACATGGTCGACAACTGAGGTAATCTGTCATGCCCTTTCACTTCACAGAGCCTTTGGGAGCGTGGGACCAGGCTCTCGGGCCCATTATCAAGGGCAGCCAAAGGTAAGGAAGTCATAAGTAAAACACAGTAAATAGCAAGGATTACCTTTCACTGCATACACCTTGAGTATTAAGATTTTTCTGAGCTAGGACTTTGTTTTCTTCTCTGGTCTATAAAATGCCACTCCTATGAGCTTTACAACTGTAGACAATCTAGAAAGCATGGCTGCATCCCAGTCCTACTTTAGTTTCCAGGATTCCTGGGACATGCAATGAATGTGTGCAAGCACTGCGGCTCTGCTTCCACCCTTCCAGCATCCTCCAACATGCCCACTCTTTTCTTCTTAACGTAAGTACAGTGTAGATAGGGATACATACATCTTTTAGATTTGCAGCTTCTTTTCTTTCTCTGTTTTGGAAATTTCTTCAAATAACTTATCACAGTCTTTACTTCTTGTGTCCGCATCATCTCCTAAAGTTTTGTCCCTGAAGGAAAAGTTGTCATGCAAGGCGAGGGGTGTATTTCAGTGGTAGGTCACCTGTCTCAAAGCACGTGAATGTGAAAAAGCCTACATTCCAGATACCAGAACTGCAAAATTTATGCTATTAATAAACAAAAATATATGAATAAACATGTTATGGGAGGAAGGCTTAACAGAAGAAATAGCTGGAAAGGCAGAATAGGACAAACACGAGCCATGTGGTTCTGCTCAAAGACAGAAGTTCATGAATAGGGCAGGATAGCTTGAAAACAGAAAACAAGTTGGCATCATGCCACACTCCTATAATCCCAGCACTTGTGAGACAGAACAGGGAGGATCAAGGGTCCAATGGCAGCTCTGTCTACATGACAAGTGTGAGAAGACTGTCTATACCTCTACCCTCGCCTATTGCAAAGGAGGCTTTGTTTGCTAGGAGAAGGCTGACAGAGTAAAGTCAGGCTTATAAGATCAGTTTTCTGTCTGGATTTCTGCTGTGCACACCCATGTGGAAATGTACACTGGTCCTCTCTGTAAGCACCCTACCTGTGAAACAGGAAAAAGATGTGTCACTAGGGTACTTGTATCTGACTCTAGAGAATTAATCTAATTATTTCAAGTTACTTTGACCTTATCTCTGTCCCTGAATACTGAGTTTTCATCAGTAAACTGGAAGATTGGCTGACGTGTGCAAAGATGCAAAACATAAATTCTTTTAATTTTCTGTGGTCATTACATAATCTGATAAGGATGTGAAAGAGTAATCAAAGAAACAAAGAAGAAAGAAAAAAAGAAAATATATAGAATCTATTCCATTAAGTATATGTTTTCCACAGATGGGAAGTATGTGGCGGTATACAGGACACATGCCTGTGAGTCTATGGGAAGAGCTATGGCGTCTGAGCCAAGAGCCGTAGTGCTCTTACTTACTGACTCCCTCAGACAAGAGCTTGCCTGATAAAGAGAAACAGTAATATTGAGCATGGACCCCTCAAAGCCCATCTGTTAAAGGCTGAACTGGGGCAGTGTAGAGCCAGGAGAGAAAGGCCCTAAAATGGACCACAAGCAAACATCTCAGGTCTCTACTGGAACTCTTGTGCCTAGCTCGTTAACAGCCATTCTGGGATACATAGGTGACAGGACACGGTTGCTACATCTGTATGGAGTTTGCCTTCAGAGGGAATGTTCCAGCAGAGAAAGCAGTCATTACCATGACCACTGGGACATCTTAGGACACAAGTAAGACACAAGTAAGCGAATACCCCTCATGCAGGATTGCATGGATTACATTCTTAGGAAATCATCTTTACTTCTGAAAGTCATGTCCTGGATTAGATACTCCATAAATCACAAGCAGGGGAACCTAGGAGGAAACACAACAGGAAACAACCTTGGTGGAAGAATTTGAGTTAAAGGGTGGCCTTTAAACCTAAAATACACTCAAGTCACCAGTGCCTTCTCTCCAACAGCTCCTCCATTTTAGTAAGCACTGTCTACTTGCAGGTCCCTGAGATTAAGGAAGACCCAGGCCAAGCCCAAAGTAGAAAACAGGAGCAAATAAGTACATTTACTGGAGACTGCAGGCTCTTTCAGTCTTTACACACTTTAAAACAATGTGTCCAAAGGGTTAAAACTACAAGTTCTAAATGGCACTTCACTATTAGTGAGGGTTTTTTTCCTCTGCATTACTCAAATAACATAAATGTACGTGAGGCTATGTAGTAAGGGGAGGAGGAAACAGAAAATGCATCAAGACCTTCCTCAGAAGAGCCAGCTAATAGTTTGAAGACCTTTATTATTATTCTTTTTAATCTGACTTTGTACAACAACACAGCATGCTCTACAATCTTTCTAGAAGTAGTTAACTGTAGGGGGGAAAAGTTGAATATTTCTTGGAGAAGATTGTCCATTTCTACCTGCTAATGCACACTCTAAAATGACCATTTATATGCACAGTCATTTACCTGGTACATAATACTTAACTCGAAAATTATCACTAAGAGGTACTGCCAGCACCCACATCAGAGTGCAAGGTTTGGTGCGGATGCTAAAGTGTTTCTACAGATAATGAAGCACTCCACAAAGTGCCCTTTGTTAGACAATAAAAATAAATGATTTCCAAAGCCATCAACCGGTGACGAACAAATACATTTTACAGCAAAGCTGTTGTAGATTTGAGGGGTAAGCTCATATTTCACTACAATGGGTCTGCCTTCTCTCCTGTTTTTGTTTCATTTTTAATCACAAGCCACTCAGCATTTGCACCTATTGCTTAACTCCCTTTTATTAATAATAAAAGAGCCCCTGCCATTTATGGAATTTTTCTTTGCGCCAGGAGTGGGCTAAGTGGCTTGCACTCACAGTGTGGAGTTTGTGACTGCTTCTCTTTGGGTCACAGCTGTGATAGCTGAAGGGCTAGTACATCACCACCCTGTTACAGGTAAGGATGCTAAGGCCTGCAGAACTGAAGTGACTTGCCAAGTGGTTGAGAGAGACTGAAAAATGGCCAGAAGACTGCCCTCCTCAACAGCTCCTTCCCCTAGGCCTTTGCAATGTAATTTCAGCAACATTTATCCAAGCTGGCTTTGTACTTGCTTTGATATCACCATGTGTCCAAACAAGCATTGTACAAGTTCTGGGGGGAGGTGTCTTCTGTTCTTTCATGGCACAAGAAGGAGCCCAGAGGTGTGAGCTAATCACTCCCATCACCATAGATCATATCTAGCCAAGAATCAAGTGAAAATCTATTTAACCAATCATCAGCTCCCTAGAACCTTGTGGATGAACCCAGGTAAAACAAGACCAAAACACTGGACCACAGACTCATGAGTGACATATTATTTTAACTACTGAATCTTTGGTTGGTATATTACACAGCAGGTGCTATCTGTCTATCTATTTATCTGTCTATCTATTTGTGTGTATGTGTGTATGCTTTTTTACCAAAACCATCCCATTATTCTACCAAAGAGTGATGACTTTCTAGAATTTGCCATTATTCTTGCCCTCTATTAATTAACTTTTCTTTAACTGACTGAACCTAGTCTGCCTATATGCCCAGTTTAAGCTCTGAAAATACAGTGAGCATGAAAAACTTTTTTGTCATTTACATATACAACATTACATTTTAATAAATACTGCATTAAAACAATATTCTTCAACCCCTATTTATTTAATTATGTATCATTAATACTATTTTTCCAATCTACAAACTACCTATAAATGATATTGTTATTATTATTGTTATTATTATTATTTCATGGATGTTTTTGTTTAAATAAAATTCAAAATGACTCCTCCATTTCATTGTGTCTAATCTTAAGCAGTATGAGATAATTTATTTTATAAAGCAGTTATATTTTAGACATTGCCTAAAACTTAAAAGTATATATATATTTGTCTGTATGCCATCTAAATCACTCAGTGTGTTTCAGTCTTAGAATATGCTGCTTTAGCCCTGTTTGGTTTCCTTTAACTCCTTATATCTCCAAGGCTTTCCAGGCCTTTATCAGCCAGAGAAAACTCAGATAGTGAGGATGACACTGTCTGAGGATAAGACAGGATGGTTACTTACTTACCACCCAGCCAGCCATGGTGGTTAATTTTCATTGTCATATAGAACTGCCTAGTAGGAAAGTCTCACTGCATGAAGGTTGGCTTGTGGGCATTTCTGTGCGGGACATTCTCTCAGCTATTTTAATTGATGTGGGAAGGTATAACCTACAAGTAGGTGACACCATTTCCTGAGTTTGAGTCCTGAATGTCCTAAGACTAGAGATAACGTGCTGAGCAGTAAGTTTGCATGCATTCATTTCTCTCCCAGGGACCAGGGCTGTGGTGTGAGTTGCAGTTCCGATGCCTACCTATCCACAGTGACAGCCAGTCACAGGACAGTGTAAGCCGAACAAGCTGTTTTCCTTTACAAGTTGCTTCTGTAGGGGTATTTTATCCCAGCAACAGAAACAAAACAGGAGTCCTGCCATCTAAAGAACTGTGTTGAACTGTGCCTGTGAGTCCAGAATCACTCTCCACTGGCTAGAGCTCAGGATCTGGGAGGCCAACTTGAAGTTGGGCATGGTAAATGTCACTAGGTCCTCTGATGGTTCTCTGGCCATAAGACTGTTTCTGACTGATAATCCCTGTTCACATGAGCCAGAAGATAACTGTGCAAATGTTGTTAAACTATTTCCAGCCAGTCACTGCATTTTAAATGTGTCCCATCCTCAATACAAGCTCTTAAACAGGAGTGTTGAAAGCCTCTGTCCCCGTGTCATTTACAAGATCACATTCAAAACTCAAAGTGTTACACTCTGGTACAAAAGCATAGACCTGTGTCTCAAACACACTTGATAACTGCTTCTACCTTTGGGAACACATTTTTGTCCCTTCTACTATTGCCTGCATTTTAAAAACAATCAATAAAGTAAAGTAAATGCTCCCCATACGCACTGACTGGGGACTGAACCCAAGGCATCACACATGCTAGACAAGTGTTCTACTACTAAAATATATCCACAGCCCTCAGAAGAAATTTTAACTTTTTCAAAACACTGGATAAAGTGCATTGTGCTGTCTTTGAGAATAGCATGGTTCACTGAGGTGAAATATATTTTTGTTATTATTATTGTTGTTGTTTACAATTAAGTCACTTTGTATTGGTTGTAGCCCCCTCTCTCATCTCCTCCCATTTCCATCTTCCCTCCCTTTTCCTTCCCTATCCCTCTCCCCTAGTCCACTGATAGGGGCAGTCCTCCTCCCCTACTGTCTGAGTCTTGCATATCAGGTCCCAGGGGTGAAATATTTTTACTAATGGTCAAATATCCCTATGACCAGGAGGTCTTAGAACTAGGAGAGAAAACATTATTAACAGGGGGTACGAAGGGTCACTATCTAGAAGACCAATCAAACACTGTAGACCTGAAGAAAGGGGTTCAAATCCTCTCTTGGTGTGTCTACGTGTCCTGGCAAATCTCTGGACTTTTCTCTTACTAGATATCTAATGGCCACACATGTATGACAGTGATAATTGTCATGTGGGCTGTTCCTCAATATTAAGTGATATCATTGATCCATACCTCTTAGGGAACAGCTTAGCATGCACCAAGTATCAACAACCATTGCTGTTGTGGGTAATTCTGAGGATGCTTCCTATAAACAGCAAAACAGGAAATCTACACTAGAGTCCCAGGCTCTTTTTTTGCCTCCACAGCCTCTCCAGCTCCTTAAAGGAAGGCCTATGAGCCCTACAGGTTAACAAGGTACAAGCGAAGTGAAGATAAGAGAGGGTTCACACAATAGATGTCAGAATGAAAGTTCTGATGCACTCTGACAAATAGAAACTTGGGCACAGAGCCAAGGAAACCTCATTTAACAGGGACAAAAGTAAAGTCCTATATGATCCACTGCAATTGTGTGAGGAAAATGTTGCTTCGGCGAGTCTATTTGGCCAGATGCAGGTAGATGAAACAGCAGTGAGAAGAACCACCAAGACCTCACCCCTAGAAAATAAGGAGTTCTGCTTTTCATGACAGAATGTGTCCACAGTGCTCTGCACTGACAAGATCTGGGCTGCTGTATGATACTCAGATCTCAGCACTATATCCAGAGAGGAGTAAGATGCATGAGAAAATGCTGGAGTTAAGACACCTGAAAGGGAGTTCAGACTTATGGGGCTGTCCCTGTGGGGCCAGAAATCTAGATCCCAGACATGCTTGGCTTTGTGGAGCATGAGCAATGGTTGGTACAATGACTGAGCAGCAGGCTCCTTTGCCCTCAGTGAGCCAACACTCACATGGCACGGGAAACACCAATAACACCAGTCTTGAAGAGCAAGAAAGAGAAAACCGTTTCTGTGATGCTAAGGTGACTCCATGTGGAAATGCTATAAAGGGGACCAAATAGGAACGAAGTGATGAGTTTCCTATGAAGCATTTGTCAAAATGCATGGTGTAGAATGAAAGCTGGTGATAGGAAAAACAACCACACAAGGAAAAGTTCTCAAGGAGTTAACAAATGTCCAACTACTGGACACAGCCGGCAACATGAAGTGAGCCCTGCCAGATAAACGTTCTTACTGGCCCCATTAGCCACGTGTGAACACTGAGTCCCGAAGTGCTTAGAGAATTGCCTGTGGTCATATTAATTACAAGCTAGGAAGATACTGGCTGTGGACCAGGCAGTCTGGCTCCAAAGCCTGAGTGCTTCCCAGCCTTGGCCTCCAACTCAAAGAAGCTTCTTGTCTATGTAGAATGACATAGCAGAAGGCAGAAATGCATCAAGGTTAGTTATGTCTCTTCTTGGTTTTGAGAGTATTTAGTGAAGGTCACTAGATGCCTTGTATGCAGCATCCGCATTAGATTCTAGTGAAAATCAATTCTGTTCACAAATGGCTTACAGTGAGTGGGGCTCAAATCTATGATACAGAATAATCTTATTGTGTGTGGTGGGTTTTCTTCCTAGCTCCTCTCTTTAATTCCCCATTCATTGACCTTGTAAACTACATCAGAAAACATGTGAGCTTAAAAGGGAGCTGCTTCTGGTAAAAGGGAAGATGTAAGAGTCTATATAGTGCCTTGCCTGGAGAAAATGTTTTTTTTAATGAAATACTGTAGTCTGGATTCTGAGAGAAGATCACTTTGCAAGCTGAAGAAAATATGTTAGACCCAAGTTCATGATGATGCTTACTCCCACTGCTGTTCCTCCTATCTTCCCTTTGCTGTTTTCAGTTTTTGAAAAGGCATTTTGGCATTGAGTGTAGGAGTATATTTGGTCACCTTCCACCTGTGTTCCGAGTCAGTTGTTGTGTCTTAGTGACTTAAGCTGCATCAACTCCCTCCTTGTCTTGACACATTCTGCATCATGGTCCCTGGAATACAATCTATATGCTCTAACAGTGGAGAGCAGTACATGCTAACATGCCCAGGGCAGTTTGCAGCATCTGGTACAAAGAACAGTAGAATGTCTCCCATGCTTAACTCCACAGCCATGTAAACATGCCTTAGATTTGTGTGGTAACTGTCAACAGAGAGCATTCTAAAAGAAAAACTAAACAGCAACAACAACACAAACAAACAAAAATCTATGTCCATCTTTCTACTTTGTAGTTCTGTCCTCCAGTATCAGTGGGTGAAGTGTAGTGTTAACTATAAGTACTGATACCTATATGAAATGGGAGATAAGAATTCTAGGAAGCCAATAAACTTGCAGCCAATACAGACAGCAATAGTAATAACAGCTAATGATGACCAAATGTTATAACGTGACCTATGAAAGTCACATAGAGTTTGATAGTTTTATTTTCCCCAATTTGGTAGCTAGAACACTGATTTTTAAAGAGATATGCAAAGCTACTGGACAAGACAAAGAATGTTTTTTTTTTCCTGGTCAGACAGATACATCCTAAGATGAATATTAAAACTCATTTTTTCTCCTCCACTTCCTACATGGCTCTTTTAAGACCTTTGAAACCTTTGAAGAAGTGTGCAAGAAATTAGTCAAGAGTACTTATTATGTGTCTGTGGACAGTGTGTTAGTTTTTCCAAAACCAACCTTACCAGGTCACCATGATAAAAATGGAGCCTCCATGGGACCCTGTCCTGGACCATTGCACACAGTAGGAACGCAATAAACACCAGTCGAGGATTGCTGCCTACCCTCTGTGCCAGCTTATCCTGGGCCAGATGAAAGTGATGATGTTTGCCTCCACGCTGCTGCCATTTCCCCTTTGTCATCTGACACCTTTCTGTCCTTTAAAAACTTGAAATTGCAACAGGGCCCAAGAAACCTAGAATAAGGTACCAGAGCCCAGACTAACGCCAGTGTCCTAGTTAAAATGGTTTTATAGGGTCAAGAAATGGCATGCCCCAGAAGAGAAATGAAGAAAACAGACAGTGCAATTTTCAAAGAGAGGGCAGAAAAAATGAGGGAGCAGAAAAGTGGGTAAAAAGCACAGAAACAGCCATGTAGGCCACTGAACCTGAGGACTTCTTAGATGCTCCAGGCTCCAAACAGAGGGAGTCTGCTCCCTGTCTGCCAGGTGTAGCCATTTAATGATGATTTTTATGCTGCATTTGAGAAAAGTGCTGACCCTGATCTATACAATTACTCTCCTCAAACACGGACATTTTGCCTCTGTTTTCACACATGTAAAGTGAAATCATCAAATGTACCAGTGTTGACATTTTCCCCATGAAATACCACATACTTCCTGAAACTGGAGTAATTGTGTCCTTCACCACCCTCCGTAAAGAAACCCAACCTGTCATGAGCTAATTTCAAAGTCATTAAGATTCTTAAGTCAGAGACCAGAGGAACTGGAAGGTGAGTGGTATTCTCATCTGAAACTCAAAGGCTACGTTCTGCTGCTGTTTGCCAAGTAAAGCCTGGAATTTTCCAGAAGCACTAATTGAGCAGATTGCCAGTACCCCAGAAGAGCTCGAAGCACACACAATCAATACATGCCACCTTTCCCCCTTAAGGGTAGAGATGTTGGCTTTGCATTTTCCCCCACACCACTCCAAGAAGCAGGTACAGTATTGCCAACTCTCAGGATGAAGATCGGGCTCTCTGTATGGGTGATTTATTACATGTTTATAACTGGGCAGAATGGATTTTCTTTTAGTTGGGAGTGTTGCTCCCTTTTGGGTCTTCAGAATTTACCCTTTCTCTCTCCCCATTAAAGCAGAAGTGTTGCAGGGATGAACAGTGTATTTGCAGTTATTTGCAGGGGCAGAGGGAGGAGAGAGAGGAGATACAAACCCTTAAATGAATCTTTGCTTACTCATGTACAGCAAGTTCAATTACTTGTTGACAGGTCTTCCTCTGTGTCAATTATCAGATGCATAAACTATACAAAAGCTAGAGGCTGGCCTTTTGTGAGGTAGTGAGTAGGGAAAAGAAAAAGGAAGAAGTGATTGTGAAGTAGATCAAGAGACACACCAAAATCCTACCAAGATAGAGGAGCACCATTCTGTGTGCCTTGGAATTTAAGGAGAACTCTCTTCAAGTCCGGTGATATGGACCCAAACACCCCATACATGTTTAGGCTTCACACAGCAACACCAGTCACCAATACAGCTGCTTGTCTAGCAGCCTCCCATTAAAAAACAGGAGCTCCTCTAGACTGAACATCTTCATTCACATGCATACATGTATCCCATCCTCCAAGGATGACCTTAGGAAGTTTGTTCATATTTGCTGTGTCTGAGTGAACTTCTCTATAAATATACCCCAGTACATGGTTGTTAGATCGCTGACTGGGTATGAAAGCAGGAGATGAGCTCCAAACCAAACGATGCCACTTGGTAATGGAGGTTTCGCAAACATCTATTGCTCTTCCTCACACTTACTGAGGCAATGCCGTCTCTGACAGTGGGTTGCAAAGAAGTGAGGAACCAAACTGAGCTACTTTAAAGCACATGCTCCTTTGCAAGAGGACAGATTTGTTCTTCCAATCCAGGTGCCCAAAACCATAGGTGGGGCTGACAAAGAATAAAGAACAGCTGATTGCTGCAAAAAGCTTCTCTATCTGCTGCGACCATTAAGGCTACTTTCACCAAGGTAGCAGAGGTATTTCTAAGATCAGTATTGATTTGCAGAAAAGCTGAGCGTATGTTTTACTTTACTTTTTATTAATTGGCAAATAGTGCAGAGAGGACAGTTGCCTCTTGAGGGACTTTTGACTTTTAAGGCAATAGGATAGCATAAATATGAGTCACGGTTGCCTGTGCACCTTAAGCAAGATAGTGCTACATCTGCAATTATGTCACTTCCTAAAAATGATGATAGCACTGGAGGTGTGGTGCTCAGGACAGAGATTCATTGGACACTTTCTATACTACCAATCTTTTTTTTGTTTTGTTTTTGGTTTTTTGTTGTTTTTTTTAAATTTATTTATTTTTATATCAATCACAGATTAGGTACTTTGAATCCCAGGCGTAGCCCCCTCCCTCATTCCCTCCTACCCTCCCACTCCCTCCCTCATCTCCCTCCTCCCCGCCCCCTCCAAGTCCACCAACAGGGGAGAACCTCCTCCCCTTCCATCCAACCCCAGCTTATCCTGTCTCCTCAGGGCTGGCTGCAATGTCCTCCCCTGGGATCTAGCCAGTCTGTCACTCCCCAGCTTGTATGAGGGAGGGTCAAAGAGTCAGCCATCAAGATCTTGACTGAAACAGCCCCTGTTTCCCTCACTAGGGTCTTCAGTCCTACACCGAGCTATCATGGGCCCCATCTGTGCGGGGGTTCCAGGCCACATCCACACATGGTCCTTGATTGTAGAAACCATCTCATACAAGACCCCTGTGCCCTGCTCAGTTTGGTCTTTGTGGAGCTCTTGTTCTCCCCAAGTCTCACCAACCTCCTCCAGATTCATCATTACTTCTCGCCCTCTGCCAGAGGCTTGATCTCGAGTCTTAATATCTGCTCTGATACATCGCTACATTGACCTCCCCAGAGGACCTCTTTGGCATGCTCCTGTCCTGTTGCTTGTTTTCTCCTCCACTCAATGTCCATCCCATTTGTTCATTCAAACAAGCATTGATCATACCAACCTGGCACAGTGAGCAGGGTCATTCCAATGTTGCCTCTACTGTGAAGCTCTTCTTAATTGCCTCTACTACAACTGAGATTCCCCAACTTAGCCACTGCAAGCTCTTACATCATTCCCAGCATGGCTGATCATTTTACCCCCATTTGTGTTCACAAGGTCAGAAGCACCTTGCAAACAATCTACCTAATCTAAGTCATTTTCATGTTTTCTTTTCTTATATATAGATGATAAACATAATCTCTGCCAACCTACCAAACATCTTTCCCTGCTTCCTGCACCATTTACACTGCCCTAAGCTCCCCGTCAGCATTTCACCTGCAGATTTGTGCCTTCTGCCATTTCCTGGCACCCTCCTCTTGGGCACAAAAACTTCTGTGCTCCATTTCTGCAATTCTCTGCCTTAGTTAAAAGGATGAGGATTATCGGATACAATCACCTATTCTTTGCTAGCACGGGACCTTGTCAAGGAGCTTCCCCTTAGGTAGCATGAGGCTGTGACTCCACTATGAATAACAGACTTGTGGAATATCTGCAGGTATCATCAACCTTTGGCCAAAGGAGGCTCCTTCACAGATCAGCCTGTGACAAAGTCATGATACATTGAATGGTTACCAACTCAGTCCATAGGCACATCAGAATCCTAAGTAATGAATTGAAAATTGTGAAAATGAGTTAAGCTCTAGCTGGTTCTCAGGTTCTAATCCTTTAAAATCTAAAAGTAAATTTTGAAAAACTAGGTGTGGTAAGGATTCACTACAGTTTTCTATGACCTAGGTTGGCTCTTACAATCTTCCCACCCCATTCTTTTATAAATAAAGGCGGATTCCAGCCACACTCAGCTCTCCCCTCCTTGAGTTGAACTGAGGGACCCACAGAGCCATCCCTCTCTGTGTGTGCATACACATTTCCAAAAGCTTGACAGAGCTATATGGTCTCACGTTGGTGAATGAAGAATACAACAATGTGTGTTTTATACCGAAGTTACATTTCATCTCAGTGGAGCCAATGTCAGCTTGAACAAGAATGAGGGAAGAGAAATAACATCCAGCCTTCAGCAGGTGCCAGGTACTAGGCCAGGCATTTTGTATATCCAATCTATGAATTGTCTTCAGAGGGGTGCTTTAACTAGAGTCCTGCTGTGCAGAGAAGTAAACTGAGGCTCTGAGGGGTGATTTGCAAGGGGTTACATGGCTAGCAAACAGCAGAGCTTGGAGCAATGCCCAGGCCTGTCTCACTCCCAGGCCAATGCTTTTCCCATTATCTGATAATGTCTCGCCTTTGCATGTTTTCTGGACTCCATTTGTTGTGATTTTCAGTGGCTTGGATGGATTGCACACTTGGAAATCCACCAAAAGCAGATCCTACATCTTTAGCAATCTACATAAATGTGCGGCCAGATTCTAGCATCTTTTTAGCAAAAGAATTCACAAGTTTGCACAATGGGGCTGAAAAAAAGAAAGAAAACACACAAAAAAGAAAAATATCCCCTCACAGAGTGGGCCTGTGGGATGAGAACTCAGGCTACAGCTGGCAAGGGCATAGCCATTGATCAGAACAATAAAGTGACAAAGTCAATGTTTAACGAACGTCATTCATTGGTTCATTCAGCAACCAGCTTTGGCACATAGCAAAATACTATGAGATGGATAGAAGAGCACAAAATTTGGGCCCTATACTCAGGAAAAATATAAACTGAGACTCAGAGCTCTCAAAGAGAGCAACAGTGCAACCTAACAGCAGATCATGAAGTTGCCCAGACACGCCTCAGTAGATGGGACCATCATGAAGTTGCCCAGACACGCCTCAGTAGATGGGACCAGGTGACCTTTCACCTTACCTGCTTGACACAATCCCTAGCATTTCTTCTTCATTTCCTACTTCTTTCTTTCTTCTCCTGGAGACAGAAGTGTGTTGTGTCCCACACCAGCTCTGCAAGACCCCAACACTTTGTCCTAGAGTCAATCTCTAGGCTCCCTCATCCTCCATGTGCTCATAGTTAAAGGCAGTTTACAGATCGCTGTCTCCAAGGTCACACAGGGCTAACTGACATGATAATCTGTGAAAGGCCTTTGAAAATAGTAAACTCTTAGGGAGTGTATACAGTCACCGGCTTCACTGAGTGTTAGCAGATTGTGACGACACTGGTCAATATTTAGCTGAACAGAAAGCCCTGACAATTGACCATTTTGAGTTTCCTTGGATCGCCCCTGGCTCAGCAGAAAGAAAAGGCAAGACAAAGAACCCTGAATTCTCACCTAAAAGGACAGCATTGTAAGTCTGCTGTGAATAAAGAGCACAAATTATATTCAGCACGATATAAGTAATGACATATCAATTAACTGTGTCAACAAGGTCTAAAAATATGCAAATTACTGTACTTCAATTAGAAAAATCTACATCCTTGGAGAATATTGTAAATCAGGAAATTTGGGAGACATTAAGAGTAATCAGGGAGGGAATGCGTGTACTTGTTGCCATCTCCTATTTTTACACATACATAATGAAATAATTATAGCCATACTGTATTTATGCCTCTGCAAAAATATTAAAGTCTTAAGATCTTTACAATGATAAGTTAAATCTGCATTATGTTTTCCGACAACATTAATTATAAGAAAAAGAAATCTATTATCATTCAATATAAGTAAGTTGAAACCAATTTGGACATGTAAATTAGAAATGTGGTTTTTCCTCAGTGCCAGAACATTAAGAAAGAGAGAATGCGAAGAGACTTCTAGACCAATTACCACCGAGTCCACAAATGCAAAAGCCTAGGCATATTTAGGTTGTAATGCAAACTTAAGGACGTTTAGCATCTCTTCTCACAAATATCCAACTATCTGGTGTACCCTTTTCTGGTTTTCTCTTCTTAAAATGCATTAATCCGTCTGGTCGGGACATATTTGTCTTTTCTAAACTGGTCCCTAGCCATAACTTCTGAGAAAATAACTGGAGATGAGGCTGGGAACACTTGAGGAGGAACAAGGTTTTGGTGACTCAGATATTCACCGCAATAACTAGTGGGACCACACTTTGAAATTCAATTTGCATCCACTATACAGATGTCAGAGGAAGGCAGGGAGAGGCTTTGAGCAGGATGCCCCTCCTCTCCCCAGCCTTGCAGAAGTGCCTCTTGGCAGGGAATACCCCATGCTGAGACCCCAGCAGGACTGATCTGTTTTACCTCCACTAACTGCAAGCTGTGTGAGGCTTCCTCAAGACCCAAAACTAACTCTAGAAAGATATTTTCCTGACAAGTTCTCACTTTCAGGCAGTTTCTATACAGAACATCACACATGCATAGATCAGGACCCAGAGCTCTTTGTCATATGTGAGGGTGTGTGTGTGGGGGGGGGAGTGTCTGTTTGTCTCTACGTGTGTGTGTGTGTGTGTGTGTGTGTGTGTTGGCCTGTGCATGGTACATGTAGAGGTCAGAGTTTAAATTCTGGTGCCATTTCTCAGGTACCATCTACCATTTAATGAGACAGGGCCTCCCATTAGCCTGAATTATTCTCTTAAGAAATCTACCTACCTCAATCTTTGAGCAGTGGGATCAGAAGTGCATGCTACCATGCCTGGCTTTGGTTGCTTAAACATGAGTTCTGAGCTTGAACTCACATGCACATACTTGCAAGGCAAGTGCTTTATTACTTTACCACTGAGCTATCTCTCCTGCTCTCAGTGTTACAAAATCCAGCGGACTCCCCCACTGCCTCCCGCATGTTCTCTGTGAAGCCCAGGCATGTTGACTGCTTGCTCTGTCAGTTTCCTCATCAGAAATCTCTGCCAGGGGCTATGACTTGTCTTTGTGTTCCAAGTTCCAGCACAAGGCCTCCTTCTGTGCAGAGGTGCAATCAGCATTACCCCAGTAAACAAAGGAGACGCACTATAGAAGACTGGACAAATAAGCGACTTGTTATGGGGGAAAATGTAGTTTCCTAAAACAATCAGCATTGATTCAACCCGTGTGCAACTGGTTAAACACTCAGAGAGAGAGAAGCTAAAACAGGAAGGAAGGTGTCTGCACACATCCAAGGTGCTCCTAACCCTGCCTTACAGCAGTCCCCTCCAGCCTCCCAATACCTTCCAATCCCAATCACTGGTCACTCTCTTCCTGTTTTCTCTCCCTGCTCTCACCCATACCTACTTTTCTAGAAAATACCTGATAAAGCTGTTTACAATAAATGTCAGTTCCGAAGCTCCATCCTTGAACACAGAATACCAAAAATGGTATGCCTGAATAACCAAGGTCTAAGATGGAAATTTCAAATGTCAGTGGTCTGAAATATGATTTAGGGAGTAAGGCACATTTCTATCATCTCTAAACACACACACACACACACATGCATGAGGAAACTACTCTATATGCCTCTTCAAATGTTGGTAGATATTTCTTAAAATAAGGCTATAGGTCAAATGCTGTTAACGTGATTGTATTATACTTCATGAGACTGAAAGACAGAAAATGCAGTCTCTCTGCTGAGAAGAGCATTGCGAATAAGTACTAGACAACCAATATATTTTCCAGCATATTTTCTGTCTCTGTCTCTCTGTTTCTCTGTCTCTCTTTCTCCACACATATATATACACGTGTGTGTGTATACACATATGCAGAGAGTCTGCTACATGACAGGAATACATATATTGCATAGCTAAGTGATTGTGAGTACAGGCTTTTAGACCTGCCTTACACAAACCTGGGTTCAAAACATAGATATGTTAATAATGTACTTTTGGACAACTTCTTTAAATTTTTTAGGCTTTGTTCCCTTTTCTGTAAAACTGAAAAGATCATAATTTTACCCACAGGGCTCTAGTGAAAATTAAATAATATAATTCTAGTGAAAAGATTAGTATGATTGATAGCAGAAGTAACTTTCAGATGGTTGGAATTTTTTTAAGCATCTCCATAATACTAATTATGTCTGCCAAACAGTCTGGTTGCAAAGGTGAGGTTGGGGGTAGGTGGCATTTTACAAGCTAGTGCTTATCTCAATGTTTTGTAATCATTATAACTACCCTCTTGAGTACACATGCTCCAAGTCATTCATCTGCCTAACGTGTTTAAGAACTTAGGAGCGTAAATACTTGGGCCAGTTTTGCTTATTCAAGTGAATTTTCAGAAGAACAAAAGCATTGAGCAGCAAACAAGAACTAAAATATCATTTGAGACTAGGAATTCAATATTTGTCTTTTGTACAATTCTCCAGGATATTGGCATAATATTTTCTACATATTACCATTTAATCCATCAACCAAGAAGGCTTCTAACCAACTCATTAGGTTTGCTGTATATCACCCTCTGCCACCCTGTCGATCTTGTCACACAGATAGTTCTACAGTTCTTCGTTGTTACTCTGTCCAAAAGTAAGAGAAGAAAGGGAGACGAGCAGCTACCCCAGAAGAGAAAGCAGGAAGTACAAGTGGAGAAAGATGGGCATGCTAGCCCCACTGCCCACGTTTTCCTACAAGGCTCTGTCTCTGGAGCCTTGCAATTATTTGCCTATTACTTATCTTTAAACATCAGCTAAAGAGATCGAGCATTTTGGAAAGGTAATTATACCGTAATGCAGATGGCAGTAATAACAATTACCCAAGATAAGCCCTTGTGATGATCTTTACAGAGAAAAGCAAAGCAGAGCAAAGTAGTTCTGTCTCATGAAGGACCTCCAGTGGAGAAGGCTGCAATGCAGTACCCAGTCTGTCCGTGGGAAAGGAATGGCTGATGCCAACTCATTCATCCTTGTAAGCAAAACTATATAGCAGTTCAGCGTTTCTAGAGTTTGAAAAAGTTCTTGACGTTGGAGACCCTTTGTGACAATTTTTATTTAAAGTGACCCCTAGCACAACTCAAGTTCTGGGGGGGGGGGGAGGGAAGATGTCCTTTCCTTGTGCAAGCCAACTTCAGCCTCTCTTTCCATATCTGAAACTGCCTGCCATGCGCATTTCAGTGGGGAAGGAGTTATCCTACAACATGATCGTTGTTGAAACAGGGGGATCTAATTGCTTAGAAATCATTAATTGCTATAAATAGATGACTTCTGGGAGTCAATGAACTATGCGCAGTGGAGACAGTGTGTTTGAATGTCACGCTTGTGCACTGGATATTTTTATGACTTGTCAGTGGTTCCGCAAAGAATTCACACAGCGAAAGGTGCCTAGTCAACCTGGACTGATGGAAATTGCCAGTTAGAAAGAGATTGCTCTTGTTTTAAACCTCGATCGCACTTCTAACAAATCAGGATGTGCATTTACACTGTATTACGAAGGAAAAGTTAGTATCCGACATTTAAGAAGGGCGGGAGAAAGAGAAAAGAAAAAAGAGCCAAGAGGCTCTATCTAATCTTTGCAATTTTCCAGGGCATAAAATAACAACCTGTCATCTACCTTTTGGAGGTCATTTTTATCACATTGAGGGCCAAAATGAAATTTGACCTCCATTTTCCAGCTACACTGGTGATGATAAATTCAATGTGTGCTGAGTAAATGAAAAGAAGAACCAGAGGAAGCCAGATTAGTGTGGGATTATTCATTCCTGACTTGCCAGAAAGAGAAAAGTCATTTCTTGTCTTTGAACTTTTATCTTTTTTCCCCCTCTGAGCCCCTCTGTAGCACTCATACGTTGGTGACCCCGCCTGAGTAATTCCACACAGAACTGCATTCCTATATCATTAGACCCCTTTGTTCTTAAGACTTAAAAAGAGAGTTGTCATATTCCTTAATCTGATCAAGATCCTTGTTTTCCAAGAAGTCAGGAGATGCCTCTTTATAAATGCCTCCTGTCCCTACTCCCAGCAATAAAGGAGGAAGGTGCCACTTTGCAAAGGAGGAAGTGTCACAGAACCCAGCTTGTGTGGCCATAGGGAATGGAAAAGCCATTGAGCTGGCTATTTAGCAATTTCTCATGTGCAAACCTGATGAGTTGGCTAAACCCCCATAGCTGTGAGGTTTGCTTTTGACAGAAGTTCACCTTGACCCCCACTCTGCTGGCTAGAGCACATTGCCTTGAGGTCCACACTGACTATAAAACCCACCCATCCTGAGGCAGGAAGTGCTATCCTCTTCCTGGCGCTTCAGATACCGCTCCAAAGCCAGAGAAATTGTCAGATCCCAACTGACCTCAGCTTCTTACTGTCCTTCCCTTCTTACCAGTCCCTCTCCCACGCGCTCACAAAAGCAGCTGGTAAAAGCAGCTGGCCTCAAGGTTATCTAAGTGTGGAACCAACTGCTCCTGAGCAGAATAATTAGTTATGTGATTCAATGCTGTCTCGTGAAACTCAACTGCCTTTCAGATCTGCATGATGTGGAAACCTCAAACTACTTGCATATATCTGTTTCAATCAGAAGTGAGAGTGCAGTTTGGCCTCACAGGGTCCCACCGCATCTCCTGCTCTCTGCCTTGGTCTTGGTTGCTTTTTCTCTGATCTCTGCTTGTTTCCTTTATCTGTAACTCAAACACACTTCTTCCTCAGGCTCTGAGTTGGAGTTAACTTCTGTTTCCTTCTTTCTGAGACACCTTTCCTCCATGTGATCACAAGCTCACCCTGCTTTTATTCCTGTTCTCCATTTAAGGAGTTCTTCCTTAATTGTCCTTTCATGAACTCTCTGCTCCTTCAGCATATTCGACTGGGGTTCTTCCAGATGAAGTTGGAGAGTTGGGAGAAGAATGGATGTTGGGGGAGGAGGTTATAGAACTAGAAGGAAGAACGGGGAAGTTAAAATGGAAGAAGGTAGATCCAGCACAACATAGAATGGTGAGTTGGTGATCACTAAGAACAACCAGAACTTGACATCCCATGGGAAGTGTCTTAGTCACTGTTCTGTTGCAGTGAAGAGACACCATGACCATGGCAACTCCTATAAAAGAAAGTATTTAATTGGTAGCTTGTGTACAGTTTCAGAGGTTAAGTCCATTATCATCATGGCAGGGAACATGGCAGCATGCAAGTTGACCTGGGGCTGGAGCAGGAGCTGAGAACTTCACATCCTAATCCAGAGGCAGAGAGAGACTCGGCATGACATGGGATTATTTTTTGTTTGTGTTTGCTTGTTTGTTTTTCAAGACAAAGTTTCTCTGTGTAGCCCTGGCTATTCTGGAACTCAATCTGTAAGCTGGGCTGGCCTTGGACTCAAAGATTCTCCTACCTCCACCTCCAGAGTCTTGGGATCAACGGTGTGCACCACCGCCCCCTGGCACTGACAAGGGCTTTTCAAGCTTACACCCAGGAACACACTTACTCCAACTAGGCCACACCTTCTAATCCTTCCAACCTTTTCAGACAGTTCCACTCCGGCTGACTAAGTATCTAAATATACACGGCTATGGGGCTCTGTCTTATTCAAACCATTAAAGGAAGTGTCAGATTGCTGACTTCAGCACATACTTAGCTCCCAGGATATACCAGCTCCTCTAATTAAAAGAGGACTGTGAAGCAGAAAATGCTACAAACAGAGGCAGCTGAAGTCAGAAATCTAAAAGTAATATGACAGGAGACATGAGTCACTCCCATATCCCTCTCTATCATTTGTCTTCTTCTCCTGCCCTTTTATATCTTCACACATTGATTTGTTGATCTCTGTGTGTGTTATCAATCTTTCTTACCATGTCCTGCTTGAATTTCTGTTGCTGGGATAAACTTCATGACCAAAAGCAACTTAAGAGGAAAGGTTTTATTTCAGTTTACAGTTTATAGTCTACCACTGAGGGAAGCCAGGGCAGAAACTCAAGGCAAAAACCTGGAGGCAAGAAATGAAACAGAGCTATGGAGGAATGCTACTTATTGGCTTGTTCCCATGCCTTGCTCAGTTTGCTTCCTTATACAGCACAGACCCACCTGTCCAGGTATGTCATTTCCCCTGTGGGCTAGTTGGGGCCCTCCTACATCAATTAGTATTGAAAATGCTTTATATGAAGGCCCATAGGCTGACCAGAAGGAGGCAATTCCTCAGTTGAAGTTCCTTCTTCTCAAATGTGTCAAGTCAACATTGGAAGCTAACTATAACATATCCCAATAAGATCATAGTCAATGAGAATATAGTCTGGCCCTTTGATACATCCCTAACACCTAAAAAAAAGTGCACAGCAGATTGGATTAACACATTCAAACACTTATATAACAACAATTTTCTGAGCTAGGTATGGGAAGAAAGTGAAGATGGCGCATATCGTCCCTGCTTCAGAATTTTACAGTCCAGTAGTGGTAACAAAAAAGAATAGCACAGCATGGTAAATGCAGCAAGTGACACTGGTACAGAGAACTACATGAGCAAGAGGAGTGCAGGAGAGGAGATCTTGAGATTGCTGAGAAAGTGACTCAGAGGCCATTTTTACTGGGACCTGAAAGAAAAGGAGTTCTCCACTCACTGTCAAGAAAGGTACTCCTGGAAAAGGGGAAGGATTTGGCAGTGCCAAAAGGCCATGTTCTATTACACCAATCTGGAGCATCAAGCATGCTTCTGGGAGATGAACTTTGCAATATAGCCAGGACCAGCCAGAAATAAATTCTTACTCAAAAAGCCAGAAGACAGAGTCTAATGGCATCAAGTGTAGGCCAGAATATGCAAGAGCAGGCCCTCTCACATACTGCTAGATGGGAATGTCAATTAAATGCCTTTGGGAAAAGATAGTTTACCAGTATCTCATAAAATTGAAAATATAATTCCATGACAGTTGAGCCATTTCATTTTCATGTACCTGCCTAAAGGGACTGCTCTTGTATGCAGGAGAAAGCCACGAGAGAGTTACTGATATTACTGTTGGAAAGAGTGAAAAAATGGGATACATAGGTATCCATGAGTGTGTGTATTTGAGTGGTGGGGATATATACCAATGGTCAGTAAATAAGTCAAGGAGTAACAAAAAGCAGCTAAAATGAAGGCAGTAGGTTATCTACATGGGCAAAGGGTTGTAATACTGAGAGAAGAAGGCATCAAAGAAGGCTCTTCGACCTGGTGCCTCCATGTGAGTGTGAATATTTCTAAGACTCCAGATGATATATGGAAAACTATAAAAACATGTATAGCTTACTATAGAACAGTGGCTACCTCAGAAAGGTGAATGAAGGGAAGAAATTTAGAAAGTGAGCCAACAGCACTTTCACATAACTGAAATGCTTTGCTTCTTGAGAAAAACAAATCTGATACAACTATGACAAACATAGCATTTGTTAAATATAAATATTAAACACATGGGCACTTCCTGGGCATTTGTATTCATTATATTATTTTCTGTCTTTCTTACTGTTCAGAAATATTACATATATTTTTAAACGGCTCATGAAATTTTGCTGAAGAGACAGGTATTCTATAGAGGATTTTTTAGTTCGTGATCTCGTTTATATCAAATTGACCTCTCCATCCATTCATTTGGCCATATATTCAGCCAACAAGTACTTACTAATCTTTCAGTATGTAATAAGGTATCATTCTATTCAACTATAGAAGACACCCACAGGCTAACAGCAGAGCTTCAATAATCTGTCAAGAAAGAAAGAGCACATACAGTCAAATAGCTCTTGAGCAGTTAAGTTTGTAGGCATTATATGCCATTAAAGTACGTTACCATAAAGCACCCTATTCTTTATGAGTGTGTGACTAGTATTTGTGTAAAAAAAAAAACAAAGTCATCAATACAATACCAACTCTTTGATGTATCAGCAATTGTCAAGATCTATGAAAGTTAGGCTGGTGAGATGGCTCACTGGTTAAGAACACTTCTTCTTGCAGAGGAATGAGATTTGGTTCCTAGCACCCACACGGTGGCTCAAAACCATCTATAACTCCAGTTCAATGAACTTATTCTTCTAACCTCTTAGGACACATGAGCACCTATATCCATACATGTAGGCAAAACACTCATGTACATAAAAATAAATAAAAAGATTAAATTAAAACATTGTTTTTAAAGATCGAAGAAAGTCACTGCAGGAAAACACACTGAACTTCCCAGAGGCCATGGAGCTAGAAAATACACTACCAACTCTTGCCCCCGCTAACACAAACACTGTGTACACGAGGAGAAAATGAAGACAAATGCCAAGTCTCTCACGTGGGCGTTCACCACTAGCACAGTCAGCCATTTTAAGCTATATTGATTATTGTAACCACTCTTGAGGCCAGGCCTTCAGAGAGCCAACACCATCCAATTCCCTGGTCTTTCCTTCACTGTGCACAGTGGGGACGGAGGAGTACACTCGCTGTGTCCCTCAGCTCTGCCACTTCTCTCTTCCAATTGCAGATAAGCCGGCAGTTAGATTCTTATCTGTTCTCCATATGACGGAAGCAACATGAATACGTTATCCTTATGAAACAGAGAAACAAATGTGTAAAAATAAAGTTGATGAGATTTTCCTTTCTATACATGTGCCCACATACATTTGCAAACATAGCTAAGTACTTTTAATATGAATGGCTCCCCATGAAAGCCAGATTTCCTTTTCTCCAGTTTAACAGTCTTGGCCATCTTTCCACGTCATTACCTATGATTCTATTTGCAGCATTCATCTTAACAGGTGCAGAATATCCTACAGTTTAGTTAGATCATCATTTTTAAGTATTCCCACTCTGGTGGACATCAAGAGTGTTCCTAGTTTCACTGCAATTTTAAGTAATGTTGCAAATTCATTTCCACATGAAGCTCAATTCTACACAGCTGGGCACTATTTTTCAGCTGCAGCATGTGTCTGTGCCTTGGTCCCAGTATGATTCAGAAAACACTTAGGAAAGAGTGACTATGTCATATTTTTGTTGTGGTTCCATTGAAATTAACTCAGAGCCAGACATAGGCACAGTACCAATATGTACACGAATTGAGTGAGACTGTGACCTAGTCCTCTAGAGGGTTGGGTAAAAGCTGACAAGTGGGCCCCTTCTATGCAGAAAGCATGCTAATAAATATTGAATTATCCTAGCAACTTAAAAAGATTTAAGCATTATGCCAAAAAATCTGGGAAACTCTCCATATGAGAAAACCCTTCCCTCTTTTGTCCTCTGGAAACAGAGGAGACGCTTACCTTAGGGCAAAGAATAAACCCATTCATCATCCTGCAAGTCCCCTCCCAAGGAAGACACCTGCCAGGCTCCTCTTACCACTGTCTCTCTCGAGTGGATCCAAGCAAGGTTATTACCTGGTGATATGAACTCTCCTTATCTGCCTGCCCTGTTTCAGAAAAGAGCCATTGACAGCCAGATTCAATCTCTCCTCTAAAGCCCTTTCCCAGATAAACAAGCTTTAAAGAGTCCACAGTGCACACGACCTTTGAAGAGAGAAAGTCAGCAAGGAAGGGATGAAGGTACTGTCTGCCCACTTGCCAGGATGGCATCTTCCCCCCTAAAAGGCTCATGGCCTCAGAGGGGGCATATAAAAGCAGAGAAGCAGTTCTGAGCAATGGACTGTTACCTTTTGATGGGGGTATAATTTTGAAACCCAACCTGTGACCCACAGAGGGAAAGGTAAGAACTACTGGAAATTAGGAAGCATTCTTGATGAGAGGTATAAGATCACCCAGATATTGCACTAGAAACTGGTAGTAGTTGAAATTCAGCCTTTTAATATGGAAATAAAGAACAATTCCAAGAAAGGAAAACAAGAAAAATAAATAAATAAAAGGCATAGAATAGAAAGAGTAAAGAAGTACTTATGAATTTATCTTTAAAATGCAATGCATAAAACATTTTCAATATTTAAAAAAAAATCTACCTGAAGCCTCCTAAAAGTCAAGGCTGAAATAAGACCCACATGTATGTCTGATGGTGTAAAAATCAAGTAGAGGTAAAACCACTACTCTGAGCTCTTTGAAAGAAAAGGAATTTGCCAAAGACTTTGGAGTGCTTTCAATTTTGAATGAACTGGGTTCAGAGACTTGACTACACCTATGGGTGCTTTGAAGTGTTCATTTGAAAGTATATGCCTCAATATCACTATGAAATTAAGTTGCTGGAATAGAGTATAACACCCAAGAGTCAATGTTATGGGAATTTGCTTCATGCAGATATGGAGCTAAAGCCATTCTTGCGTCAGCTCCCAGGAAACTCCCACATAAAAACCAGATAAAAGTCACAACAAAAAAATACAATTTTAGAGAATGACTAGACTTTCTTTCAGGAAACTTGAACAATCAGCCAACTTGCAACAATCGACAAACATTTAACAAGGCTCTACCATGAATACAGCATGATCTTAATAAAACTCACTGGGTCAGCCAAGAGGCTAAGGACTTACCTGGAACTGAAGGGGACATTTAGGACAGCCACACAGCAGCTTGAAGGGCGGCTGGAAGGCCGACATTGTGTTGGGACCCTCAACTGCCCCCTGGACTATAAGCTCTCTGAAGACAAGATCTCTGTCTGGTTTGTTAACCCAACCTGGGAAGTGGAAATTGCTTTAAAAAGATTTGTTAGATACATCAGACAATCAATAAAAGAACGAAGAAGGAGGGGGTGAGAGAATCTCCACAGAATAATCTTCTAGGAAATTCTTCCCATTCCATTAGCAAGTGAACATACTGGAAGATGGCATCCAAGCTGTGAGTACCAGGTGCAGAGCCCTTTCTTAGTAGCGTTGTAGTCTTTTCTTCACGGCACTTGTATTGGTGCTTGTTTGCTTGGCTCTGCTCATAAGGACACAGAGGCAGGCAAATATCTATGTAGACGCCCCATAATCTCGAGGTTGAAGGTTAGCCACAGGAGAACTGCCAGCAATAGAAACCATGCTCTTCTCCTGTTGTTTGCTGTCTCACACCTGTGTATCTGGCGATATCTGTCTTTCTGGGCATCTTAAAGGCATCACCCAGCCCATAGCTCATCTTCATAAGAATTTAGAACATGGCAAGAGCTCAGTGGGTACATTTGAAATAAATAAAAATGTTCCCTTGAGAGTAGACAAGCAGTATCTGTCACTGATATGAGCAAGAATCTCAACAAGAGAAATAAAAGTAGAAAAAAAAAACAAACACGTAGCTCCTATCAAAAGGATACAGGTCCGTATGGAAACTGCATACAGATAGCAGATAATAGCTCTCTTACAACAAGTATAGTGTAAAATTGGGAGGAGGGGTGACTGTTGAATACTAAAAAGTTCTGCATGTTTTGCTGTTTGTCCTCCAACCCAAAAGAAACAGCTGCAATTCTTTACAACACTAAACATAACAAACTTCTGACAACTGAATATTAGAAGTAGTCTGGAAGGATCAAACTACTTTTGAGCATCAAAGTCCCCATCAAAAAGCAATACAAAAAAAAAACCCTAGCCTTGATAATTATCTTGGCTGGGGACAATTCAATATCTATTCTTGAGGTCACGGGCAAGAGTGCTTGCGTGCCGGGGCTCAAGATCTACTGGTTATGTACATTGAGCCATTTAGTGCCTTCTTCCTAAGACTAGCCTTTACTGCGTGGGTAGAAATTTCAATTTAATAAAATTAGATATAGAGTATTTGGGAAGATAGCTCTGAGTCCAACCCTGAGAACTCATGGAATAAACGTAGGTTTAAGGGCAAGTACGTGTAATCCCACACTGCTGGAAAGACGAGACTATCCCTGGGACTTGATGGATGATCAGCATAGTCAGTTCCAGGTCAGTGAGAGAGTTTGTCTCAAATAAAAGGTGAACAGTTCTGGAGAAAAGATGCCCTCCATTTACATGAGTACACTTGTGTGCATACATACACGTACACACAAATGTAAACAAGACATAAGACCAAAGATCCCAGGCCCATTTCGCTAAGATGAATTAGAGCCAAAAGGCAGTCAATGGCTGCTGACAACAGGAGAGTCACTCTCCTTTGGGTATATGGCTGCTACTCATGACCCTATGGAAAGCTTCATACCTGTGTGCTTATAGGCAGCACTAATTGGGGTGAGAAGGTTATTAATAACAAGAAAATAAAAAAGACGTGAAACTGGGAGATGTATAGGGTGAGAACTCGGAGGGGAAGTTGAAGGTAAGTAGTTATAGATGGATATGATCAATATATGTTGTATAAGTGTATGAAACTTTCAAAAAGTAAAAAAAAGCTATTTAAAGAAAGGTAAAAGACTCAGAAAAAGGATGGAGGCCAGAGCACACTCACTTTACTTAACAGTCTCTGTGTCTAACAACAAAGGAAGAAACTGGTCAATTGTGGTTTACTCATTAATATAGAGATTGAATTCTTCAAGTTTGCAATAGAGTAGATCCACCACTATGATATATATGAAAAAAATCACACAAAAATGTGGGCATATAAATAACTGTACACCTCACCCCTGATCAAAGAAGCTCGTCTTTGCAATAGATGGAGACCGTTATAGAAAACTACAGCTGGTCAAAATGAAGAGAATAACTAATTGTGGAGTGGCCAGCCCCAATAGATACAGCTACAACACAACTCCTGCACCTTGAGCTTCAGGAACATCGCAGAAGAGGGTCAAAGGAGTTGTGAGAGCCAGAGGATCCCCAGGAAATCTGATGTGAGATGTCTTGGCAATGACAAGAAAACTGCACCTCAACAAAATTGCTACCTAAACAAGGACATGCTAGCATGTCTTTTGAAAGGAGAAACTCACGGAGCTCACCCCTAAACAAAGAACTACAGACAATTAAGGGGACACTGAGAGCATGAGTCTACCCCAGGGATGAGCTCTTTAATTCGTTATACAATGCCAAGTGGTCCACCCTGAAATCATATTCATACAAGCAACACCAAGTGAATTCAGCAGGGTGTGTTTATGCATTTATGCATGTATACATTTAAGTAATCGTAACAATTAAAGAAAATGAGACCATGAATTTGAGAGGGAACAAAGGAAAGGAGAAAACAATTTAATTATATTTTTAATTTTAAAAAATAAACAAAATGTTATAAGCTGGGGGGAAATGCTAGCATGGTTGTATCACCACTCCTTTTGTGAAATTCATTTATAGGAATAAAGACTAAATCCATTTAAGACTACATAAAAATGTTAAAGGTGATGACAGCTGGACAGCAGAACTCTATCACATTTGTTAATTTCCTTCTTGTGCTTTGCAGCTTTCTAATTTTTTTTCATGTACTTTTATAACGGAGGAAATAGAAAGCCTCTATGCCTCTGTCATTTACTTACTATGAGGTGCAGCACCTTTCCTAAGACAATGTTAAAATAATCACACATGGCTGGGTGTAGTGGCTCCTGCCTTTAATACCAGCAGTCAGGGGGCAGAGGCAGGCAGATCGATAAGTCTGAGGTTAGCCTTGACTACAGAGCAAGTTCCGGGACAGCCAGGGCTTCACAGAGAAACATGATCTTAAAAAACAAGCAAACAGACAGACAAAAAATCAGATGTGTCGTACTCTCATTTCAAAAATGCACTGTGTTGATGCAGTTAGACATTACATGTGATTCAACAAAAAGCAGTCTTTGTGTGATCCCAGAAAATGCAAGAATGAGGAGGCTCCTAGCCACTCACTACATTCAGACCTAAAAGGGAGATTCTTCAGCAAAGTTTAGAGGTGATATATTCTTTGAACTCGTGCTTTTTCAACAAGAGGGATACTTCCAATGGCACAACTCACTTAGTTCACTGGAAAAACGCAAGTACATGCTTATGGTCACAATTCTCCTGCAATGCTCCTATTTCCCATCCCCAACCTACTAATTCTACTTTCACAAACATATTCTGAAAATTACAAGTTGGAGATGCTGAGCATTTGGAAACTCTGTGACATTAATGAGTCAGAAAACAATGGAAAATTTTTCTCTTTTTTTAATGTAAAGATAAAAATCATCAGCAGTCATTAGTGAAAAAAGAATTTCGCTCATTTAAAACAAGACTGAAATTAAAATGGATGCTGTTCTCCTGTTTGTTTGAGTAACGACACAACTAGGCATTAGTTCAAATCAGCTCTTGCTGCTGCAATCAATTCTTCCCTCAATCTATCAAGCATTGTAATTTTGGACTTACAGATGAATTTTTATATATTCCCAGTATTAAAAATATTCTTCAACATAATATTTTTTATTTCTGTAAAGCTACAAAATGGTTCTATTTTTTTTTAACTAGCCAGGCTGAGGGGAGGAGAAGAATAAATTAACAACCTGAGACCAGACAAATAAAATTGCTTTAGAAAACAGACTTCAGGAAGATAACCAAGGAGACAATTAAAGAGTCCTTACAATTTCACTTCTGCAAGATTATTTTTTTTCTGCAAGATTATTGATGGGACAAGACAATGAGGAACCCCTTCCTTTTGAAACTCATGTCATAAAATGGAGATGTTTGAGCTGCCCCACCCCTATGCCTCCATGGAAGAGATGAAGACACTCACCCATGTGTGCTGCATGGAGTGACATGGCCAGAGGACTTTTGTAGTAAGCACATATGTGTAACATTCATATAAACTGGGAGATAACAGTCATGTTGGGTTTTGTAATGGTTTACAAGAAACAACCTAAATGCACATGGAGTCAGCATCAATTACTGACCACTTAGGAATTAGTTTTCCATCACATAAGAAAATATTAGAAACAACTATCTTGTAAACTAGAAAGATATATTTAGGCTTACAGTTCTGAAGGTTAAGAGAAATCCAAGATTAGGTGACCTATTGTTTTGGGCCACTGGTGAAGGTGGAATGTCATGGTGCATCATGAGGTTTGCTCAGCAAATCACTGGTATCATGAGCCAAGAAATAGAAAAACAAAAAGAGAGAGAATATGGTGGGTCAGTCCCACAGGCTGCTTCACAGGCAGGAACACCTCCAGTCACCACCAACCAGACCCCCAACTCTCATAGTTTCCATCAGTTTCTAATAGATCTACTCAGGAATCAAGCCTTTGGGGGACATTCAGCCATCACAATGACCTAGAGAAAGCCAGTGACAAATAAGACTGGCCTGATGCCCATTTCCTGGAACTTGAAATCATCTCACCAAATTCAGAAACATATATTACACACTTTACATCTTGCATTACATATTGCATTAACATGTATAATTCATGAGTGTTTACTGTGAGCCTGAAAACGGTCTATATATGCCATCATCATCATCATTAGCATGAGAACAACAGCTTGTTCTATTTGATAAGAAGTAGGAGCAGCCATGTACCAAGTACTACAACCTCAGGACATAACCATGTCATTCTTCATATGTCTTAATCTCCACTTCTCAGGTGAGGGAAGACTGTTTCACAAGGTCAGGGGAACGTATAAGGTCAGAGATAATAATGAAAACTTCAGACCTGAGCACCTGTCTGCCTGAATCTGAACCCCAAGCTCCTAGCCACCATGCCTAGACTCCCTGATATTGATCCTGAACAATGGTCAGCCACACTGGAATTTTTCCAAGTCCATCATCAGTGAGGCACAAGGAGCTAAAATTAGACACACTACTCATAGGTCAAGAGCCATCCAAAGGCTGATATCATCCCTGAACAGCTGGCCCTCCCTTCTGGCTGGCCAACCATAAGAGCTGACAGATATAGGCTGGACTCAAGCCCAAGGGTCCTCTGGATACATCTAAAATGGGCCAGATAAAATGCCTCCAGACATACGCTGCTGTGTGCCATCTTCCCAAGCATAAGCAAGGAGAAGACAATCTCTAGTGTTGCCCTAAGACAGAGGTTTCTACTTAGTACAATTTTATTCCCTAACCCCCTAGAGGGGAAATTCATCAATACCTGAAGATCCATTTAGTCGTCAAACTGGAAAAAAAAATGGGATGATAACTGTCATCTAATGGATAGAAGACAGAGATGCCAGTCAACATCCTATAGTGCCTTGAAAAGTACTTCTCAACAAGGAATGACCTGTTCCAAATGCCAGTAGTATTACTGTGAGAGGCTTCTCTGATATATATCTATATTGTCTTGTGTGCTTTTTCAAATAAACTGGATTTTATGGATGATTTGTATGCCCTAGCTTGTTAATGTATTCATACTTACTTTTTTACTATTGTGACCAAACACCTAAAAAGAAGTAATTGAAAGAAGAAAGGGTTTGTTTGGGCTCATAGTGTGAGAGTACAGTTCATGGTGGCAGAGAAAGCTGCAGGAGTAGCTCATGGCTAAAAGGAGGCTGCTTGATGACATATTGGTAGGCCAGGAACCAGGGGAGGCCACGGTAGTCCTTGAGTGTTTCTCCTTTCCCTGTTTTTAGTCCCTCCACGATCCCAGCCCATGGGATGGTGTTGCCTACACTCAAGTTAGGTCATTGTGCCTGGGTTAATCCTCCCTGGAAAAAACACTCACAGATACACAGACACACCCAAAGTAGTACCTCACTAATGTCTTAGGCATTTCTTATTCTATCAGTGACAGCAAAGATGAAACTGAGAAAAAAAAAGCCTAGGTTGTAGGCTTCAAAGTGGGATGCAGAAAGAAAACAGGGTTCCTTGTATGTACCTTTCTGAATCATTATAGTTTTAAGTTCTTTATAGTTTTAAGTGTTTTATAGTGTTCAGCAGACAGCATCAGAAACATAATACGTGCTTTAGTTTATTCATAAACAAGTTACTCATTTGTTGGAAGTGCTCAGAAAATTTACTGATTGCAGCCTGTAGTCTGAAAATATAAAAAATCATCAGAATAGACCCCCCCCCAAAAAATATCCTCAAACCACAGATTTCACTAGACTGAAATCTTGTGCCCACTCCCCGCCGTGGCCTCTAAGATGCTGGGTAAACTTCCACATGACACTCTTAAGGTCTTCAGCCATACAAGATTTGTTGTGCTGTTTACCTAGCATATGCCGTTTATTGTAGGCACAGCCCTACAATAAACATCCTAGGTACCTAAAGCAAACATTTATGAGTTCAAATGCAGTATCAAACACAGATCCAAAATCAAGGAGATCTAGCGTAGATCTCCAGTTTCAGCTCTAATAACTGTGGCCTCTGTTTAGCTATCCTAAACGGAGAAGGCGAACTCTGATTCCCCACAGCCCTGTGCAAAGAGTTAAATCCAATGGGGTTTTGCTCAAGTGATGTTCATTCCCCCTCAATCTCTTCTCTCTCCCCCTTTGCCCTTGGTTTCAGGGATTTGGATAAGTCAGAAATTGTCAGACCCAAGTTCCATCATCTAAAATCTAGTTATGAATGTTCCTCCTACTTTACAGTGTAGGCACGAAAGATTAAATCAGGAGGAAGCTGGTAACTAGCAAAAAAAAATTTAAAAATGCAGAGGACTTATAAATATAAAGCTGTTTCCTCAAACTGCCACCTCGCAACCTTTTACCGAGGGATTTCTGATAATTACTTACTCTTTTACCCAATTTGGAAAAGTAAAGGTCGACATTCAAAAAGGAAAAGAGTTTGGTTCAAATGAATTTGTGTGGCTTTTTATTTTCTGCTTACCCTGTTTTACCTTCTCGGCTGAGAAAGTGCTTAAATATTGCAAAATCAGGGATTTCAACAGTGGTAAATCCGGTTGATCAGCGTGGTGTGTGGGTTTTTTTTTTTCCTAGAGGGAATTGACTCACAGGCTGTGAAAACACATTGCCTCACTGACTGACCGCAGAGACGCTGACCACCTCCCGGACTTCACTGACGTCAAATCGTCGGGCACATGGTCCCTGAGCACTTCCAGATCAGCACAATCCTACCACCCACGTATGACCTGGGATTCGTGCTTGATCATCTACAATTCCAAGTGTGTATTTTTAAACTTTTGAAAATGAAGTGTGTTCATATAAGCACTCTCCAGAAAGGTCAAAAGCAAGCAGAGCCAGGGTGCCCTCCTTGGAGGGGCCTGGGCTCTTGGAGCTTTGCCCAGTAGGAGCCTAGGAGAAGCAGAGAGCTCAACCCCCAGCCTAGATTTTACTGGCATTTTCTGACTTTCTCCCCTCACTCGCCCACTAGAGTTAATAACAATAATAGCTCACCATTTTAAGGCACTTCAGTTTTTTAAAGGAGTAATGAATATGATCGCTTCGGTTCTTTAAATTGCAGTTGCTTACTTACTTATGTCAGCACAAGAAGCTGTGCTCTTTACAGGCTCCTGCAGGCTCCTCTCTCTCAACTCAGCACTCCCAGTACTAACCTGGCATGTGTATGGCCCACAGTAGGTACTCAGCTCTCATTTAAAAAAAAAAACAAAAAAAAATGAACAGCTATAGCAATAAGTATTTCTGGGTGAGGAGAACACTGAAACCAGGGCCTTATGCTGCATATCCAAACCTGTTTTACCTTCTTTGTGCACATATGTATATGCAGGCACAAGTGGAAGCCCGAGGTGAACAGTAAGTGCCTTTCTTTATTATCCTCCACTTTGTTTTTTCTTTAGACTATGTAGCTAGCTATTTGTAGCTATATAGCTCCATTGAATGCATGATCCTTCAGCCTACACCCCTCACATGCTGCAATTATAGCTATGCATATGGCGCTGGAGATCAAACTCAAGGCTTCTTGCATACTAGGCAAGCACCCTCCCACGTTGTTTTTTGAGACAGAGTCTCTCATTGAACTTGGAGCCCAATTTGTCTAGAACAGCTGGTCAACAAGTTCTAGGGATCATCCTGTCTTTGCCTCCCCAGCTCTGATATTATAGGTGCATGCTGTTATACCTGGATATTTTTTGTGGGTACTAGAGATCTGAACTTGTGTCTTTATACTCATTTAGCAAGCACTTTACCAAACACACCATCTCCCTTGACCATGGTTTTTCTAAATTACAAAGAAGGTCAGTACTCAGGTCTTCAGATCTCAGTTTCACCAGAGACTCTGACTTAAAAGGTAACCTTTACCTAAGAGTAAATAGAAATAAAGCTGACTGTCACTCTCTTGAGCACACCTAGGGAAGATAATGCCAGAACTCAAGAATCAGGAACAGAATCTTCATGGTGAGTTCATGTCAATTCCCTTCCCTTGTGCCTTAGGCATATTTTGTTCTGTGAAGTAGATATAAATGCCCCAATCTTTGTGCATGGCTGGACTGTATGGAGAATGACAAGGTAGACTCTGACATACCACTTGGATCCAGGCTAATGAACAGGCTAGAATTGAATCCAACTCTAGCAATGATGACACCTTTGGCGAGTCTCTTTACTCCTCCATCTTTGCATCTATGAAATGACAGACATCATAGAACTTACTTCCTGGAGTATTATGAGGATTAAATGAGTTCAAATATTTTTAAGTGCTTAAACTGACAGATCCATGAGCATCAAACACTAATAAATCCTCCAACAGGTGTGTTCAACCTACAGCCTTTGTGCCAAACGCCTCCCAGGATGCCTATGAATGTGGCCCAGCATATTTGTAGACCACAACATCAGGCTGCAATATCAAAGGTTAGACATCCTTCCGGGTACTCTTCCTCCTTGATATTACTTACCATTGTTTCCTTACCCATTCTGGCCTCATTGTCACTCACCTGCATTGACCTAAAGACTTTCTATGCAAATTGCCTGTCCACCAACCCACATTCTCTGAAACATCCTCTTTCGGTTCCCTTTCTGAGGCTCTCAGCTGATGATGGGACTCACTTGCCTGAAGAGTGTGGACTCCCTGTGACCTATAGGATGCCCCTAACTTAGATATTTGGTATCTAAGTTATTTCTATTACATAGTTGAATATTCACAGTCACAGACTAGGCTTTGATGACAAACCAATTAGGGTGTCCATCTTAACTTTGACACTTATTTGCTGCATAACCTGTAACAAGTTAAATAAGCTCTCTGGGACTTTTCACTGATAAAATGAAGATATTATTATAAATGTTGTGATGTTAAAAAATGCTGTGAGACTTAAATGGAGTCATGTACTCAAAATTTTTTCCACAATGCAGGCTATGCGCTCCAAACAGGGTAGCTGAAACCAAACTCCACAGTAAGGAGGATGATGGGGAAAATTGGGTAATTCATTGAGGCTCTTGGAGCCAACTTGCTCCCTAATTCATATACCTTCAGAGAGAACTGCAAGGCCTGCTTCTAGAAAAGCCCGCAAGCATATGCCTAGAGTATAAAATAAGCCCAATGTAATGAGCAGCCTATACCCATGCTCCTCTCCCATGGCTCTCAGAAGAAAGCTTTAAGAACAATACTCACCAGCCTTGTAGACTCTCTTAGTAGTTGGAGTCACTACTATGCTGTGGACCCAGCTCAGCTGATTATTTCCAGGTCTAATGTGATAGCCTGTACATGGCCTCTGCTAGCCAGCCAAAATTCAGAGACAGCAGCAGCTCAAGGCAGACCCTTGACTAGGGTAGTAGTCCTTGCCACCTCTTTCACTTGCAGCAGAAGTCTGTCAGCCACTGCCAAAGAAGCTTCATTTTGTATTGCCAGCATGCTTTTGGTGACTTGTGGGTTCTAGTAAAGGGTCTTCAGCTGGCCAGAGCATAAATGGATATTTTACTATCACTCTCATGGCCTTCTGTGTGTTATCACTCATATAACTTCAACCCACCTAAGAGGGTTGGCTCCTGACGTCCAGATATACAGACACCAGTGTC
Organism: Pachyuromys duprasi; assembly: GCA_028658305.1. Taxonomy (NCBI): domain Eukaryota; kingdom Metazoa; phylum Chordata; class Mammalia; order Rodentia; family Muridae; genus Pachyuromys; species Pachyuromys duprasi. Next base: position 75,421,551 of record CM053765.1, on the reverse strand, counting down.
TCCATGTTGGGTCTTTCCTCTGGAGATTTCCAACAAACAACTTAGTAAAATACAGATGCTAAACAGACAAAGGTGTGTCTGAGTGCTTGCATATTCACATGTATACATGTGTACATGAATGCATATGTGTCAATGTACACATATGTTCTCATTAGTATATGACTCACAAAGGTGGAGAAAGAGCAAGAGCTAAGCTCTGCCTTCAAAAACTCCTAATTGATTATCTAGCATGGCATGTTGGCTCAGGTAATTGAGAAAATTGAAATTATATGTTTGTACAGAGATAATCTACGCTTTAAAATATCAGGCATGGGAGGAGGAATGACGATGAACACTTTAAAAACTCACTTCACAAGGGCTTAATATGGGACTAATTCAGAATCACAGAGTTGAGGAGTTATGGTCCTCCACAGAAAAGGTACCAGTTCACTGAGCACCACAGCGATGGAGAAACACACATAAAATTTCCGACAAGAACGGAATGTGAGGCAAAAGCACAATTTCCTCCCAATCTGGACTATCAGCAGGATTTGCGCATGGTGTCTGAGGTTTTCTGGGGTAGATGGTACATTACAGTGGAACGTCAGCACTAATGCTACATGGCAGCTCCTCGCAATACCATCTGCTTCGCCGGGAACTGTTAATATAGTTGTAATTATCTACTTCTAAGCACTTTATTGGGAATATCATTTGCAAATTAATCAACTACAGACCGGTAAAACAAATGACATGCTTCCCCGAAAACAACGGCATTATTTTATGTTCCTTTTTTAAGGATTTAAGGAAGTCAGAGTGAGTGGTGAGGGGGTTTTATGCAAGCCTACAAAATTGTGCCCTGTGTAGAAAAGTTGGGCAGAAAGAATTACGGTTGAGGGCTTTCCATAAAAGTCTTGGGAGGATTTTGGAAACAGAAAAAAAAAGAACACCATAAAAACTAAAGAAATGGGCAATATCACCTTGTAGATGACAGACAGCTAACTGCCATTCAGATTATAGTAAAGGCAATTCCCACAGTGTCCTGTGCCTGCCATCTTGAGTAGCATGTGAGTCTGCAGTCACTGGTATGCCTTCTACACTGGCCCTACCACAAGGCCAGGTTAGCCACAGAGGGCAGCAAGGCTGCCAAGTTAAGGGAAAGCAAATGTACCCAGACCACCCATGCTTTGCTCTCCTGACATAATGGAAATAGTCTGACAACAGTTGAGATCTGGAAACCAAAAAGCAAAGGGACCCCCAGAATTCACAGAGGAAAAGGGCAAACTCTTTAAAAGGCAGAAATGGCACCAGAGAGCTAGAGGACTCCCAGCAAGGGGAACACAAGTACCAAGCATGTGGCTAGCCTCTTGTTCTTTGTAACCAACCAAATAGCTCTAAATCATGGGTCTGTGAGTGTGTGGCTACAAGCCAGAAACACAGCAAGAAACAAACAGAAAAAAAAAAAAAGAATATGGATCACCACTGTCGACCAAATGTACCTTCAGCTGGCACAGATCTGAGAGGTGAAGGCCAAGTACATGCCACACTGGCGCTCTTCCTCAGAGGCTCAGCCCCTAGTATGGCTCATTTGGGACACAGGACTCTTTCTTTCCCCAGGCGGCACACAGACAAATAAATGGCCCTTCTGTGAATTCACCAGTGTCTTGTCAACTCATAATTCTTGCAGCCAAAGAGAGCCCCATGTAGTGTAGAGGAGATCATGCTCACTTCCCCAGACATGGAGCACACTTATACAGAACTGGCTTAGAAACACAGTTGGAATTCACTGACTGCAGAGAGAGCTTATTGGCCTCATTAAAATGACTTTTCAAGAATTTGCTATGATCCTTAGAAAGAAAGGGTAAAAGAACACCAAGGGAAAAGGGGGATTTTTTAATGTTTTGAGAGAGAGTCTTGCTACATACTCTAGACTAGTCTTGAACTCCAGACTGGCTTCTGGAGTACTGAGATTATAGAGGTGTAACACCAGGCTCAGACTAAATCACGTATCCTGGTCATGAAGACTGCCTTTGATAAGGAACAGTGTCGTGATCATTGCTCGCTCTCTCGCTCTCTGTCTCTCTCTCTCTCTCTCTTCCTCTCTCTCTCTCTCTTCCCTCTGTGTGTGTGTGTGTGTGTGTGTGTTTACATGCACACAGGAGTATATGAGTGCATGTGAATGTACATCTGTGCATGTGTGTGTATGTGTGTCAGTGGGGGGACGCAGTGGAACGCCAGAGTTGAATACTGACTAGTGTTCCTGCGGTCCTGTTTACCTCGTTTTTTGAGATTCAGTCTCTCCTTAGCTTGCAGCTCACCAAGTGGGCTAAGCTGGATATCCAGCAAGCCTCAGGGATACACCTGTCTCTGTTGCCCTGGCAGTAGGACTCCAAACACATGCTACCATACCTAGGTTGTTTTACTTAGGCACTGGAGAAGTCAAACTCAGGTCCCCACGCTTACAAAACAAGCATTTAACCAGCTGAACTATGATCTCCAGCCTCATCCATCAGCTCTTGGTAGGCGCATTTAAATGGTTTGCTCACGACTCTGATATTATTACAGAAGAAAGAAAGAAATGACTCGAGTTTAAAACAAAAATGGTGTTCTAAAAGAGAGAAAATAAAATAGCATCCTGTAAATCCACAGTTTTTTCCCAATGCAGAAAGAGCTAGAAAATCATAGTGGGAAAACTCTACGCTGAATGAGGACAGAAGAGTTACAATATGAATATGTTGGTTTTCTTAGGCTGAGATATCTGTGAAAATGGGCTCACCCGAGGAGAATAAAATCCTCTGCCCATTTGTTCCTGCAGCCTACCCCAGACCTGAAAGAAAGACAATGAATACTCTAGGCATGGTGCAAAGGACTGTGGATGCTGCAACTCAGACCACTTCATCTACTTCTAGTTTACATGTGTGTGAAAACCTCTGCAGTGAGATTTAAATGGATACACCATTTAAGGTTAGGGTTAGAGGGTTAGATGCTATTTATCTAGCCTGCCCAAACCTAGACAATGGCCTAATGACTCAGGCCCACCCATTCTACAGACCTTTTTTTAAAAGATAGAACATCATTTATCCCGTTGACTCAATATCAGTTTTTTGGTAGGGAGAGGCCATAATCAGGTTCCTTCAAGCTGAAGAGACACATGGAGACTGGTTCTGCTCTTTTGTGGTTTTGGATTCGGGCCCAAATTAACTTCTTTCATGAAGTATGGCTTAAAAATAAACATCCATGGGTCCCTGTCTCTATTCAAATATTTGAAGTAGATTTAAAATGACAGTTTCCAGAACCTATAAACAAATCTTATTACCAGGGGGGAAAAAGTAGTACATAAATTTTACTCAAGAAGGCATCATACTAACAAGCACTTCTTGGATGTTCTAAGCATCAAAGTCTACCTAAGGGAGTATTCATCAGGTTTCCAGATCTGGGTGTGTGACCTTGTGTGCATTGTTTAATCTCTCTCTGTCTCTCTCTCTCTCTCTCTCTCTCTCTCTCTCTCTCTCTCTCTCTCTCTCTCTCTCTCTCTCTCTCTCTCTGTTTGTGTAAATCTTTCTTCTATCTGCACCACTGTCACAAGATCACATGACATGTACTACTTGATAGGCATAGCATATTGAATAGCACTTGACCCTTAGTAGGTCCTCAATGGGCTAAGCGTATATTCCACTAGCATCTAGATAAAGCTTCTGCAACCCCTGGAACAAAGGTGGTGTGTGAAGATAGACATGTGCTTACTAAGGAGAGAAGCAGAGAGAAGGAGGTGAGGAGATGAAGACGCTGTGGCCCCTTCAGGCATTCTCTTTCAAATATCTCTATGACTTGTACACCACTCATGTTCTGTGGCGAGAGTGGATCGGGAAGGTGGTTAAAGCACTGTGAGGTAGCTTTTATGACCAAATACATAAGGGCAGGATGAACCCCTAGCTGAGAAAACAAAGGAATCAAACTTTCATTCTTGATAATATGCTCTTCTCTGAACTATTCCAATCACACAAGAGTATGGAGACTGGAAAGTATCCAGTCAGATAGTATCTACTGTCATTGTTCAGTTACAGAACATAAACTCATTGAGGGTACTGAATGATGACCATGGGGACAAGGAAGGAGGCTTAGTATAAGAAAAACATCAGGACTTAGTAACTAACTTAAAATAACAAGGGGTGTTTTCCTGTTTTTAGCAAGTATCTATTCTTCTAATATTTTCCAATGAATGATTAACATTTATAAAGAATAACAAAAGGCTTAACAACTGTCAAGCTAAATAATATATTTTTAAATACAGATGTTAAACTTGGGTGCCTGGTAGAGAATGCTGGTGTCACCTATTTAAACTTAGGAAAGCTAGAAGAGCATGAAGTCTGGAGCATGGGTTGCAGAATGGTGATGAGGCTCCTGAGGGATAAGCTGAACCTAAGTTGGTGATGTACGCAGGAACTGTCAGGACTGTGCAGTAGAATTATACGGCGGGTTCATAAATCACCCCATGGGACTGGTTCCACGTGGGAGGTTTTATTAAGGGAAGGGGGAGGGGTTCGCAGAGACCTGGGCAGAGTAGGAGAGAGAGAAGGAGAGGGAGAGAAAGACATGGTGGGGAAGGGGTACCTTGACAGGGAGAGGGGAAGAGCAAGAGCAAGAAGGCAAGAGAGTGACAAAGTGGCAGGTTGGTCCTTTTATGGAGCAACTGAACCACACTTGCCAGGTGCGACCATCTGTCACGTGACACATAATGACAACATAGGCTGCTAGGCAACCCAAAAGCAGGCTGCCTAAATACTAACAGAAACAACTTAGTGTTCAATATGTGCCTGTAAAATAATTAGTGCCATGAACTCTCTGATCTGAGAATCAAAGAGTAACATATTGAGCAGGACATCCCTATTCCTACCAAGCCAGGGACATCAAAGATAGAATGTAGTCATTGTGCCAGAAAGAAAGAACATGAGGGAGATTGAAAATCTCATATTGAGCCAAATAACAGGTTTCATCACACATTGTGGGTAGAGAAGAGGGGCCAGTGAGTGAGGTAGCCAGTGAGGACAGAAGAAAATGGTCCTTGTCAACCAGGATAATAGTAGGCACAGAAGGGGCAAGACTTGTGGGTACACCAAAGAATTTAACACTCATTACCTTTCAACAAGGTGTTTGCATGTCAGGTAAAGATGTGTCCAAAAGTATGACTGAGACTTTCAGATGAGAAGAAGGGTTGCTTCCTTGGTCTTCTCTACAATGTCCCCAACAATTCAGCTCTGACCTGGACTTTCATGTTCTATTCATTAAACCAGCCAACAGTTTCTATCCATCTCAGAAGGTAGCTTGGGAAATAACCCCTTCAGTCAACATATCTCTTCACATAGCCTCACTCTACACATCACAATCAGAGAATTTTCTCAACCACCATTCAATCTCTTTCCTGAATGGAGCAAAACTCAACACTGCTACTTAAATGTGTCTAAGATTTATGCCCCAATATCACTAATTCTGTGTTGTCTGAGATGCCATAAGGTCAGGTGTCTTCCCACGCCATTACCAACAGCATAATGAAGAACACATAACCCTCTTCCAATTAATAAAATTGTCATCTATGGGTTGATGTGAGAGTAAAGCACTAATTTCCCCCTTAGAGTTCAAGCTTCCAGCTGATATAAATAAGAACAGTGACAGCAGAAAGGTGAGTATATAGGTAATTGGTTCCCAGCCAAACACCTTGGAGAGCCTTCATGGCCCCACGACCCTTGGAAAAGGAGGCAAGGAGACAGCTCTGCCCTTCTCTGAGTGCCAGCATGCCACCATGGGAGGCATACCCAGGCTCTGAACGCTTGTTATCTGGCAGAATCTGACCCTGAGTGCCTCTCCAAGGCCAAGTGCAGCTGCCAGATCAATGCCTGCAGGCTGGAACTGCTACAGTCCTGGGCAGATTCCTTCAACCGGGTTATTTGTACTAGCATATGGGGCTTTTGCATCTCCAAACTCCTGTGGTCAATTTTCTACCACTGCCTGCATCACTGTCTCTATAGTGTGAAGGCCACTATCAAGACAGAGCATTGTAAACAGGGTCCTACTCGATTAGCAATCCATCAATCGATGAGGTGTCCCCTTTAGTCTTTTAACTCTTGCCTATCTTTATGAAATACATGCAGCCACTGGCTAGACTCCAGAGTCCTGCCTCACCTTGACTCAGACATGGGGGTTCCCAAGATTTGTTATGGCCATGAAGGTGTGGTGAGACTTGTATAGCAATACTCTTGAGAAGCCCCTTGGACTAGTATTGAAGGTCACTCAGACATGACCCACCACCAAGGCAATATCTAATCTGGAACATCTGCTGTCCTTTCCCTCTTGCTAAGAGGCGTACACAAGGTAGAGGGGACTTTCTGATGGTAACACCTAAAGCAGCCTAATACCATTAAGGAAAAGTCATTTTTCTTTGCACCATATTAGGCATAAAGTTTGAGAACTTATTTCCTTTGGAATAAATTTTCTTGCCTTGTAACTCCTTTGTGTAATTACAGAAACTGCAGGTGGTCTATCCTCCCAAAATATGAAGGGGGAAATTAAGATATTGCTAATACTCACTAAAGAAATTGTGTCGTTTGTATTAATATCTATGGGAGAATAACGCCCATTCATTCTCCCTTTTTTTCATTTTTATTTTATATTAATAACAGGTTATGTACTTTGTATCCCCGCTGTAGCCCCTTCCCGCATTCCCTCCCTATACCCCCCTTCCCTCCCTCATCTCCTCCCTGTACCTTTCCAAGTCCACTGATAGGGGAGGACCTCCTCCCCTTCCATATAATTCTAGCTTATCAGGTCTCTTCAGGACTGGCTGCAATGTCCTCTTCTGTGGCCTAGCAAGGCTGCTCCTCCCTCAGGGGGAGGGGAGCTCGAAGTGCCAGCCATTGAGTTCATGTCCAAAATAGTCCCTCTTCCCCTTACTGGTGTACCCACTTGGGTATTGAGCTACCATTTGCTACACACAAGCAGGGGTTCTAGGTTATAACGATACATGGTCCTTGGTTAGAGAGACAGTCTCATAAAAGACCCCTGTGCCCTGATATATTTGGTTCTTGCGAAGCTCCTGACCTCTCCAGGTCATACTAACTCCCCCTTCTTTCATATGATTCCCTGCACTCTGCCAAATGGTTGGTTATGTTTCTTAATATTTGGTTTGATACACTGCTAGGAAGAGTTTTTTCGAGGCTCTCTGTGGTAGGCTCTTGTACTGTTACTTGTTTACTCCTACATCAAATGTCCGTCCCATTTGACTTTCTAAGTGGGTATTAATCCTCTTACCCCAGGTCCTCTTTCTTGTTTATCTTCTTTAGGTGTATAGATTTCAGTATGTCTATATAAGTGAGTATATACCATGTGTGTCTTTCTGCTTTTGGGATACCTCACTCAGGATGATCATTTCCAGGTCCCACCATTTGCCTGCAAATTTCATGATTTCCTCCTTTTTAATTGCTGTCATTCTCCCTTTTAGAGAAGAGAAAATAGGAAATTTAAACAATGAGGGAGATTAGGAGTTATTCAGTTAGAAAAAGAAATCAAGAAAAAGATGATCTGCATCCCAAAAATCTTTTGAGATGGGACTTTACCTGTATATCATTACATATATACTATTCTTATCTAACTTATTGAACAATTGTCACATGCCAGGTGTTGCCTGTACACTTTATAATTTCATGTATTCTCTACAGCAAACCTGTCAGATATAATGGTAGTATCCTTGTTTCACACATGAAGAAATCCCAAAATGTATCCAAGGTCACAGGAAGAGAGATGGTAGAACCTGGTTTGTATTCAGGGCCCTCTAACTCTAAAACCCAAGCTTTTGATCACTGGGTAGATTAAACTGCCAAGTAAGAATAAAATTTCATATCATCCTTTATAACCAAACAGAAAGGGGACATTTGTGCGTGATATAATGGGATAAAATGATGCTTTTGATGAGCAATGGCCTCGTGGCAATTAAATTAGCTATTTGATATGGTTTGGTTTGTTCTAATAACAATAAGACCTTCATTCACTCAAAGTTCATCATTCTTTATGGTAGGGCAATAAAAATGTACTAAAAACATCCCAGATACTTCAGTGTTCAGAATGTCTGTGTTAATTTTAGCAAGCCGTAGTGCTCTAAACATCTGCTTCATGAGAGATACCCATTGATAACACAAGGGAAGGGAAAAGTGCAGGGGAGGGTATAATTCAGGAACTATCTTCAAGGGCAAAAGATATCATCAGGGTGTATGATTCTGGACTTGAGTCAAAAGCAGAGGAGGCAGGAAAATGTGCTTTCAGTTGTCAAGAGAATAAATCTCCTCCATTCTAGGGGTAGGAAGTAAAGCTCATTAGCATAGAAAGAAAGTCCTCTGGACTCTGCATTGACCTCTCGTCCACACCGCAATGCGTTAAGCTAGTGGAAGGCGGCGCCTTGAGATGATGAACACAGGTTTAAAGTCAGACTGCATTGTTTGGTAGCCTTGCTTTTTAACATAGGAGATGCATCACTTTCTCTGGGTCTCAATTTCTTCATCCATCCATAGGAATAACAATAATAATACCTATTTTATAAAGTCACTGTGACAATTCAAGAAGCTAATGCATACAAAATGACTGTGACTTTGTCCATCAAATGGTAAATGTCATTTGTAAACATTTTTCCTCTATCATTATCATGTATAAAGTGGCTGCATGGAATCCACTTTCACACGGTCTGCAACAGGAACAAGCAACATCAGCATTCCTAACAAGGTCTTGAAAATTCCAAGGTGAGATACAGAACCTTCTCTGAAAGGTCCTGTGGAAAATGCCAAAAAAAAAAAAAAAAGACTAATTAGATTTGTTCTCAGAAACAAAAAAAAAATGATTTTCTTTTTCAATAATTCTATTAATTCAATCTCCTCTACCACCTTCGCCAAAGGACAGCACATAAAAGAACAAATTTTAGTCTCTGTTCTCACTTCTTCCACCATGTTAGAAAAAAATAACTTTTGCTAATATTCTAGAAGCATCATAAGTTGACTTAAATAATCTTATACCTCTTCCCAAGTAACTAGAATAATGTAAGTATGAACCATTTATCAAGATATAACACTGGGGAAAAACACCAACTAATACCCGGTGTTGGTAGGGATGAAATTAAGCACAGATGCAAGCAACACATTTTAGGTAGCACTGTGAAGTGTTGTAGCCATGAAACCCAAAGAAAGGAGAACAGCAAAAAGCAGAAGCACAAATCTTCCACCCTAGAGGCTTAATTTTTAGTAAAACTAAACTGTGGAATTTACATATCAGGAACCAGCTAGTTTCTTTCACTTTAAAGTATCATTCTCTGGTTAAAATTTTCAGCCTCTCTGTAATTCAATTTTTATTTTGCATCCAATGAACACATTTGATACTGTGCCATTTATTTTTTTCCCTTGAACGGTTATTATGAAAGTAATGGTAATCTTAATAAATAGTGGCATCTCACAGTCAGACATACAGTAATTTGACACTGTTAAAAATAGGAACTATGGAGGCTAGGTAGAAATGTAAAAATATAAAAGCTAATCACACTAACCTGTGTGTGACCACAGGCAAGCACAGAAAGAAAACGCTGGCTTTTACAGGTAATGTTTTTATTCTTTTCACTGCAGATTGAGTTCATTGTACTGTGATGTTATACAAGGGTTAGTATTCTCTAAATATTTACCAAAATAAAAAAAGTCTTCTCTTGGGGTTAATGCTCATGCGATCCTGGGCACACTAATATAACTAACTTGTAAGTAAAAAGCCAGATAAATACTCCATCACTGTAGAGCATCTGCACAGGTTGCAAATGAGAAGGAACACACGGTGGTATTGTTGGGCACATCCGCCTGTCTTCAGGCCTACCTTGAACTCGTCAGGCATTGGAAAGATGCCTACAACCAGAGACAAAACTAGATGTAAAGCACCAGCTTTTTCAGACTGTGTATCTATTGTAAGGCTGAACCAAAGGGAACCTGGGGTCACAGGAAGAGAGACAGATGATAAAGACAAGATTGCACAAGTGAGGCAGGTAAAAACAAGAGGGCATCAATAGGTTGGTATAGAGATGGCTAACGAGTCCTGCAAGGAGAAAATAGTTCCCATAAAAGAGATGGCTTACTGGAACATCTGGAGGATGTGATCCAGGGGTTTCGAACTTTTACTTAGTAAAGGAATTGTTAAGTAAGAGAATGGCCTATGCCTAAAGGCTGTTGCCATGCTTGGCCATAGTTCATCAGTTCATTCATGAACTTACTGCGTTCATTCATTCATTCATTCACTTAACAAATTATAAACATGTGCTATATGGCAGATGATGCCTAGAGTCGGGTGATAAAACCTTGAACAAAACAGACCTTCAAACCAGGCTTTCAAGGAGCTTTTATTCTTGTGGGCAGTGAAGGTAAGGTGGAAAGGAGAGGTACAGGTTACTGACAATAAACAACAGATGACTAAATCAGAGATCTCATTCCATCACATTGTTGGGCATGACAGAAATGCATGAGTTCATATAGATAAAAGTGCTTGGATATAAGAGAGGGTAAGGGGGCTTTAACTCTAAGTGGTATGCTCAGAAGAAACCCCACTGAAAAAGTAAGATTTGAGAAAGCAAACAAAAGAACCATAAAAGTAAAGCATGTGGCTATCTGAGGAAGGACAAAGCATAAAGCAAAGGATAAAGACGCTGGGGTAAGAATGTGTGGAGCATGTGGAAAGATCAGCAAAGCCAGTGAAGATGAAGTACAGCCCTGTGTGCACAGGAGGGGAGAGTTTGGGGCCTCGGAGACTACTGTGAAACCAAAGCTTTAGTGTGACTGACACTGGGAATCCCTAAAGGGTAGAGGCCAGAAGAAGTCTGTCTGTTACTTATTTGAGAATAAGTAGGGGGATATAAGTGGTGGGGAAAGAACCAGAGGAGACTACTTTAATAATCTAGTTAAAAGATGTGGACTAGGATGCTAATTGATACATACTACAGATGGTTGGGTTTTACAGATATTTTGAGTATGGTTACTATTAGATTTTATAAGTAGATATAATGTGTGATATAGAGGGGTCAAGAATGACCCCAAGGTCTTTGGTGTAAACCAAGGGAAAATATGTTGTGTATATGCTAAGATGGAAATACCCACAGGAGGCATTGGCAGGAGACCAAGAAACTTCTTTGGGGACATCATACATTTGAAAATAAGCATGCCCAGAAAACAAGACCTTATGTTGAATGAATATGTGATCAACAGAAAAGGGGAAAGTAAAATGTATAATAGAATCAAATGAAGTAGAAAGTGAGAAAGTCATAATAAAAGATATGAAAGCTAAAAGAAGGGTGCAGCAAATGATTGATGAGCACTGGTTTCAAGGACTCCTGCTGTCAGGGCTGGACCTACCCATCCCCCATTTCCACTTTCCTGTTGGACTTCTTAGTTGAGGATGGGCTGACTCTGCCACATTCTGTAAGTCCCGGAGGAAAGATGAGATTGTGCACATTTGTCTTTGTTCAATCCCCTCGTTCCAGCTGAGCTGTGGGATTAGAGGGAATGAGGATTTGGGGCAAGAGGGCAGAGTACTCCGGCTTCTGCAAAGAAGGATGCTGAGAGAGCCCATGTCCTCTCTAGCAGCTGTGCTGTGGGACAAGTTTCAGTCCAAGATCTTCCCTCTGCTTTCTTAACTTAGGCAGGTTGGAAATGGCTGTTCACCATGAAGGATTGAAGAGGAGAACAGAACAGAAGAAAGGCAACGTGATGGCATCTTCCAGTCAGCAGCTCCAATACCTTGCCTAATCCCGGGAAGGCTCTCCCATGGCCTTTCCTTGGGGTTTATTTCTTTGGCTCTGAATCTTCCATATTTCAAGGATGAGGAGCTTAATCTACCCAGAAGTCCTGGAAGCTGCATTTTCACCTATTTGTTGTGTCATTTTGAATCAGTCACACAGCATCATAGCACTTCATCACCACATTTAGAAGAATTAAAACAACAAGCAGTTGTCATCCTAACTGCAGGAATTTTCACCATGGTATGAGCCTCCTTACCCCTTTAGCTGCTGCTCTGTGTCTGTGACTGGGAAATGCCGGTATATAGTGAAATGCTTAAGGACAGGAGTTGAGAGACAAGTGCAGGGAAGCAAATGAACTTGGTCACAACCCTTCACCTCCAACTATAATTTCTTTGGAGACCTTTTGGGAAAAAAACAATCTCAGTTTTTGTTCTGGACAGAGTAAGAAAACAAGGAATTTTGGAGGAAAGAATGCACTTTGCATTCAGCTAAAGAGTTTTAATTCTTGACTCCAACACTTAGATACAACATTGAGCAAATGACTAAACCTTTCTGTGCCAGTGGATTCATCTATAAAATGCATCTAGAGTAACACAAAGAAACCCTCATTGCTAGAAACATCAAAGATGACAGCTGTAAAATGGCAACTGTGTTAATCACAGTCTTGGCACAAAAGATAGAAAAACTGACCCCAGATATTTTAAACTGGGGAATTTAATACTGAGAGTCATTTACTCAAGTGATAAAGAGCCTCCTAGCATTCCACCATCTCCAGTCTTCCCTCAGCTTCCCATCCTCCAGTTCTCCAGGCCTTAGACTATCCCGGGGTCTTCCTTTTCTGGGAGAAAAAAACTAGACATGAGTGAAGCTCCCGGGGGCAGTTTTTAGATATGAGAGCATGGGTAATTGAGTTGTGAAAGTTCATAACAAAAGATTCTATGATTTTCATGTGCCTTCCAAATTCTGTTGGCTATTTAATTGTTAATTTATGTATTAATGGTATATGGACATAAGGCCTTTAGGAAGTCATGAGAGTGGGGCCATGACATTGGTGGTCTCAATAGAAGGAGATGCCTGAACTTGCACAGTTGCTTTATCTTACCATGTAACTTCCTCCACCATTTGATGACACAGCAATAAGGCCCTCCCTGGAAGCCCAACAGATGCTGCTGCCATATTCTTATGCATTCCTACCTCCAGAACTATAATTCAAAACAACTTCTGTTCTTTATAAATCACCCAGCCTCTGGTATTCAGTTACAGCACTAGAAGTCAGACTAAGACTTAGTGATTGGGAGGAGCACGTCTGCCCCACTGTCTGGTTCTTTGGTAAAATCATTCCACTCAGGAGCTTCTGTGGTACAAAGTAAGAGGGGCTGATTCCTCTGTCCAAATTTAGGAAGAGCAACTTACCATGCTTTACTCAGCCTTGCTCTATCTTACTTGTATTGAACAAGAGCCAGCAAGGCCTACTTGGAGGAGACAGCACCACACAACAACCAGATAGATGGATTTTAAGTAGGCTGTGCTACAGTGATGGGCCTTCCCTCTGCATGGACAAGCCTAGTACTAGCTCCAACGAAAGCAGCGGTGGGTACCTGGCTTCTGTTCTAACTCACTTCTCAGTCTGTTCAAACCCCAGAGAAGGGAATGAGATGTGAGATCCTTCAGAAGCCCCCAACAATGAGGAGCAGCCTTGGTGTTTGCTCTAATGCTGTGTCATCACACCCATGACAAGTGACAAGAATTACTGGAAAATAGGATTGTAAACTGTTCAGATTATCAAATTGATAACAAAATTTCAGTTTTTGGATTTGGTTGGTTGGCTGGGTGGGTGGGTAGGTGGGTGGTTTTATTTTGTTTTGAAATGGGATCTCACTTTGTAGCCCATGCTGGTCTGGAACTTTGGAAGTCCTCAGCATCCCTGGTATTGAGATTACAGAAGTTAATGGCATGCCTAACTCCAAAACCCATCTCTTTTTATCCTCCTTTAGCAAATAGATTTCTCTTCTTCCTTTCTCCCTCTAGTATTTCCAAAGTCTTTGAAATTTTGTTTAAAATACACATAATCAGGCTTCATCCTCTAAGATTTGGAGTTACTACTTTTTACATACCAACTCATTTGGAGGTCCTCAACCTTGGCTGCATGTTGGAGTAACTAAAAAGCTTGGCTGTGGTCTAGGCACTGCACCTAGCATGCCATATTTCCTTGATTATGGAAGAAGCTGTAGCACTTACATTTTTTTAGAAATTTTCCAGGTGGTTCTAATGCTTTCTTTAAGTGACACTCCTTGCTGCATCCTCTCAAGGCAAGCCTTTCACTCATCATCTTACAAAGGGACAACATCATAGCCAGACGCACCTCTGCAAATGTGGCCTGGTATCCCAGAGCCCCAGCCCCACTATCAAAACTCATTACCCTGACAGCATAGCCCCCCTTCCCACCTTGCTCCACTGTGGTTCTAACCTGCTTTCAGATGAAGTGCAATTTACATCTCTTTAGCTAGACATATTGGTGTCATCACCATAGCAGCCCTATGGATTACAGCTCTGCTTTCAGCAACAAGCCCCAATTTTATCATCTTCCGTCATTCTTACATGATGTCATGTGTGTAAACAAGCCCTTCTTTTTAGAGTAACACAGTGAGGTGAAGATAAAAGAATAAATCTCCCATATTTCTGAGGGAAGGGAGGTTGGGACAGTCTGTGGCCAAGCTTAGGAAGAGCTGGCTCCCATCGCACGTGAACCACTTCATCTCAAAGACGAAAGAATAAGGAAAGGGTGCGGTGTGCTCATGTCCCTAAGTCTCCACCTAGTTGCTGGTGGAGACAGTAGAGTCTACTCTTTCGCCACCTGGGAAGCTTGGAGCCACTCACTACAGTACCTTTCTTTTGTCCCAGGATTTGGCCTTCAACTTGGACTTGAATTTAAACAACTTGAACTAGAATCACAACAAAAGCAAGAAAACCTCCTAACAGGAGGCTCAATAGGAAAAAGCCTCTGAGTAGTATGAAAAGGGAAGGGGATTCCAGGCAGAAGTTAGGGAAGGCTGATGTGGCAGGAAGCACACAGGAAGGCCTCTGACCCTTTACCCTTGGCAAGCACAGTGAGGCTGGACAGGGAATTTTCAACTGCAGTGATCTAGTTAGTTGGCTCAATGTTAATTTCAAAGAGAAAAGATTATTGTCAAAGGTCTTTATCTCTCTGCATGTGAGTAGAAAACCAGACAGATCATAAAAAGTACTTGCTTGTTTGTTTGTTTGTGTTTGTTTGTTTTGTTCAAGACAGGGTTTCTCTGTGTAACCTTGCCTGTCCTGGACTAGCTTTGTGGACCAGGCTGGTCTTGAACTCACAGAGATCCTCCTGCCTCAGCCTCCCTGAGTACTGGGATTACAGGCATGTGCCATCACGCCCCACATATAAAAGGTATTTTAATAGGATTTTTTTGACAAGGGATGAGATCATTATAATCTACAAGTCTCTTCATGAATGAAAGAGGAACAGAGAACACAGCATGGGTCACATGAAATGGTAGGTACAGGAGCTCCATGGTGCTCCTGAGGGGAAGTTAAGTACCAATAAGCTCAACCTCTTATCTGGTCCAGTCCGTTGCCTAGCCACTGAGCCTCGAGTGATGTTCTGAACAACTATGTACAACTACTCAGCTGGCGTGAAACTGAAGATCACTGCATGAGAAACAACTGACACTGGCTTCAAAACCTGCCTCTGAGATCAGTCTCTGAGTTGACTTGTGACACCAGGCTGCTGCTTCACTTCCTTCTACACCACATTTCTTGGTATCTTGACCTATAAATTACACCAAAATCCCAGACCATGTTCAGCCCATAGATTCTCAGTATCTCCAACCCATGTAAGGTATTCACTGCTATGGTTTGGTTTCTCTCCTAATGATGCCCAGTACGCATTTACCACAAGACCTGGTCTAGCCCAGCTCAAGTGGCTCAGTCTCGGGCATCTTGGGAGTCAGCTCGTGTGTGGGAATGTATCTGGACAGCAATGTCTCAGCAGAAGTGGAGACTGTGCTCTCACACAGCTGCAGTTTGTAGAAGAGATCAATTATGAGAAACATCTGCTCATAAAAAAAAATGGGTTCCATAGGAAAACACAGAGGATGCAGTACAACTTTATTTGGGTATTTGGGACACAGTTTGTGCCCTCTTTTCTGCAAACTCCGAATCCAGTCCTCTCGTTGTCAAATGTCATCCTACCAGAGTGAGACTGACAAACATGCAATCAAGTTGGGGGAGAGAAACACAAAGACCCAGATAGTAACCTATTTATTTTTCCAGGAAAAAAAAAAGTGGCAACTATCCTAGCAAGAAAATATCCCTGCATCTGGTCTTTTTCCCCTCGTTTTTCTCTTCAACTTATGAGGAAAAAAAACTTTCAAATTCACACAAAATGGTATACACACTGTCTCCTTTCTACAGCCTCCTTCAAATGTATAACCTTCCAGGTCACCATGAAACACTTTTTTGAAATATGTCTCAATCTGTCTTTCAGTGTGACAATGAAATTACCAGGCAGTTCAGCTTGTGACATGACTGAATTAGGCTGTAGCTGACCAACTGCTATCATTATCAGATGCTGTTGCTGAGAGAAGGGAAGCGGATGGGCAAATATCCTAAAAGGGAATCATGCCGCACTCTGCATGGGTGAAGTGACCCCGTGGAATTGGATTGTCCCCTCTCCAAGAGATCTCAGCTCAGTCTCACTATGAATACAGAACCAGAGCTGTCCAAATATTTCTCTCCCACTAATGCCAGCCTCCCATCTAAGACTCAATTATTTATACATACCTACCCAACTCCCTTGGGACTAGGAGGGAACATCCTGGAATGTCTTCAGACTATCACTGTACAGAAGTACTTGACCTTTTAAAGAAACACTGGTCAAATTTGCCTTGACTATTTCACTATATCACATGAACAATCATAAATGGCATATAAAAATTCAACAGCTGCTGGGATCAATAAACTGCCCACCCAGAAATAGATATATACATAATACATAAATAGATTTTTTTAAATTGCTAAGATACCATTATTGTCTTAGTAGAATTGGTCTAGATTCTTCTGCTGGAACAAAGAAGCTGGCTGTCAGCCCAGCCTGATCAGGGGACATTTACAGTATCAAATGAAATATTTACAATGGGTACTCTCTTTTTCTCTTAGAGCATTGACTATAGAAAGAGTCTGTTAAAAGCTGACTGTGGTGATACATATCTATAATCGTAGTACTTGGTAGGCTGAGGCAAAAGGATCAGAAGTTCCAGTATACCCTCAGCTGTACTTTGAATTTGAGTCTAGTCTGAGTTAGATAAAAATCCTGTCTCAGAAAAAGGAAAAAATAATAAAAGAGCCTGTTAAAACGAAAATATTTGTCTGATCAGTAGCTTCTAAGAGATTTTCACAGTTATATTTAGTGACTTAGCTGACAGAAAGCAATACTTAAAGCTGGAGTCAAAGTCAAGGAGGTAGGATGGGGCACTAAGTAGAGGGGATTATAGCGCACGCAGAGTTCATTCTGGATGTCTAGTAGCCACTAGAATACCCAGGAACGATGCCCAAAGCCTTGATAATGGACACTAGGCATCACCTGCTTCTCCCCCAGCACTGTGGGTCCCTTTCTCTGAACAAAAAATGCAAAATCAATTTGTGTCTCTGTTAAGAACATCTCACTCAGAGGTTCTAACAAATACAATGAGACATTAAGAATTTTTTTCTTCCGACTGAGAACAAAGAGACAAAACATTTTAGTGACTTTCAAAACAGACATGATACTGAAGAATTGCTTCTCTCTGATAGGTCTGGTAGTGAAGGCCTATAAGCCCAGCTTCTCAACAGACTGCTGCAGGAGGATCATGAGCTCATAAATAGTCTATGCTGCACACGGAGTCCATAGACAGCCAGTGGGCAACCTTGAAACAATTAAAAACAAAAAGCAATCAAAAGGGCTGGAACAAGACGACTAATATTATTGATTTGATCCCCAACACTACTACCAAAAGATTTGGTTTTGTATCTTTCTTTTCCTTCTCTCTCAACTAGATTTAATGGAAACTAAAACAGTACTATATTGGAATGACTACCAAAGATTAAAGAAAGGCATGGCTCATGGAGACTCTGCTAATTGAAGATTCCTTCATTGACTAAATCTTAGGAGATTCAGATGCACACATGTGCACACACACATACACACACACACAGATTGAAGACCTTCCAAATATTTCTCTTAAGACCAGGCCTACCTCATTATCAATGAGATTTTCTATAAATGTGCTTCAATGGTCACATAGGTTAAAAAAAAATTAATAGCCTAAGAAGCCAGAGCTAAAGGCCAAGAAGTGAAAGCGCTTACAAGGCAAATAATTTGAAGAGACAGGATAAAATCAAAAACAGAATTTAAATGGCTGCAGCCTAAGAATTTATAAAAGACCAAGTCCTGACCTATGACAGAAATGAGAACTTTATTGGGCACGTAATTCAGAAAGACAGAAAAAGCTGATACATGAACACAATGAATGTCAGGTTAAGGATTTAAATCTTAGTCTGACAGGATTGGGGGGGAGAACAATACAATACTGGAGAGTGAGAAGGAGAGGCTTGCTGTGAGCATCCAGAGTGGGAGAGCTCACACTACGCAATTAGCCTCTTTGTAATTAACAATCTAGAGGGCCCATGGAAATTAAAGCAGGATGGGTGGCTGCATGAAGCCAGAATGCTAAGGCAGTTAGTTTCCCCAAGTTTGTCTGGACGGACACTCTGACAGTTAAGTGAACACCATGTTTCTAATGTTCCTCACTGGCTAAGAGGAAGCAAGCTAAAAAGTCCTCAGGAGGTGGCTATGCCTTTGGATTTTCTGTGGGACTTCAGGAATCATAGTTTTCAGTTCTGGGACTGTCTGGTATTAGAAATTGAATTCGTTACAGGCATGAGGTCAAGGCTGAGTGGATCTCTAAGCCAGTGATGAACTCACATTCCCTATTATATATCTATAAAGACCAACAGCATTAAATTATTTGGAAAGAAAGAGAGAAGAATGCAGCTGCCACTCTGTGATGTCTCTGGAAGGCATCTACTACCAGCTCTCTCAAAACATGAGGCAGTGTTACAGGCTCTAGCTTTGTCATTTAAAAAAGTTGAAGGAGAAAGGAAAAGGTTAAATATACATCTGCACCACTGTGTGTCAAATCCAGGAACCATCTCACACAGAAGGAAGGGGCTTTGGAGGAAATAATGCTATTGTATTCCTTCCCACTGCCCCTTCACGCAATCCGGTGAAAGACCTTCATGGTCATGTGCTCAGTTTACCATATTAATTGGGGGGGGGGATTAAACTGAAAAAGATAGTTTTTACTTTTTGTGGTTCTTATTTAGTGTGGTTCTTAAGGCAGGGTCTCGTGGATCGCAGGCTGTCCTCAAACTCTATGTTGCCTTGAACATCTGATCTTTCTGCATCCTCTACAGTGTCTGGATTCCAGTGTGTGGCATCACATCCGGCTTATGTAGTGTTGGGGATCTAACCCAGGGCTTTGTGTACCTAGGCAAACACGCTTCCCACTGAGCTGCAGCTACAGCTCGCACATGCTCGCTTCTCAGGACTGTTTGCATCATGAAAATAAAGCACCATAATTGTGGAGAGCTCAGGGCGATGTCTTAGTCTCTACAAGAGTCCACAACACAAGTCTTTGGTTCTGGAGTTTCCAAGAGGCTCATTTTAGGAACACTTTTAAACACACAAAGAAAGAGACCAGCAAAAATCTCATTTTAGTAATGA
Source organism: Pachyuromys duprasi (assembly GCA_028658305.1). Classification (NCBI taxonomy): domain Eukaryota; kingdom Metazoa; phylum Chordata; class Mammalia; order Rodentia; family Muridae; genus Pachyuromys; species Pachyuromys duprasi. The sequence goes on along the minus strand of CM053765.1, from coordinate 75,401,977 downwards.
TCCAGCGTGAAAAACCTTTGCTGGTCATTTAACAGCCACCAGATCACCCAGAATTAAAAAGAAACTTCTCCCTCTGGGGTCAGAATCCTTAATCCAAGGGAGACAGTGACTTCAAGGAACTGACATTTATAAGAATCAAGAAAGGAAGACTTCAGTAAAAATGTGGTGAACAGGAGCTCTTGGGCCCTTAATATAGCTTATCTTCCACATAAAGGTATCTTGCAAACCTTTACACAAGGCCTTTATGAGGGAATAATTTCTGAGCTTGGGCAGACAATGGTCTTTCAAATCCATTCTCAGTTCAGAAAGCATTTGTAAGAAGGATTTTTCCCCAGGCACAGCCCTGAGAAGTGTGATGCCCTTGGAAATCTCTGTAATTAACAATAAGCCTCTCTCACAAAGGAAAAGTGGACCCTTGTACCCTAAAGGAGCACCGGTATTTCTGACCCACACCCTTCATTTTATGCCATGCCTTTGTTAAAAAAAAAAAAAAGAAAGAAAGAAAGAAAAGAAAAGAAAACAAGGGCAAGAACAACCTAGAGAGAAATTTTCAAATTTTGGATCAGAGCCACCAAATCAATAATGGCAGAACAAAATGAATTATCAACCCCTACTGCCTCAATCACATGGAAAGGCAAAGAGTTAGCCAAAAGAGAAACTACAGTCAATGTTAAGAAACAGAATGAACTGACTTTGAAGTAGGTTTATATCTAATTAAATGAGACCAGGGGCAAAGGCAAGGTAAACTCATCTGGGCTGATAAGGAGGTGATCTGAGCAGGTCAGTCAGCTCTGCTTTTGCCAAAGCCCCTAAGGAGAGCAGAGAGAGTTGTAGGGGGTGGGAGACTTGGTAGGAACGTTGCATATTCTTAGAGCTGTGTGTCTCTCATATTGTGACCACACATATCACATATAGCAAACTTTCAGTACTGGCAGTTAGATTACTATCAATGGCCAAATGTTTCTTGTGAGTCCAAGGGATGAACTCTTGGCTGTGATCTGTTGTTACTGGTGAGCCAATAGTCTGGAAAAGCCTACCGCATGCTTGAAGAGTTCCTGCCAGAGTTCTAGACTCTTGAGCTGTACCCATGAACTGTACACACCCAGTACTACATGGATCATTAGGTGGCATGAGCAAGATCTCTCTAAAGGCAGAAGTTCCTAGGGGCTTCTTCATGATCCCACTGGGGACATGCTATTGAGATAATCATGTGACAGGACCCAAGATGAAGTCAAGCCCACAAGCAAACAGTTCCCGTCCTCCTTACTTTATAAAGAGTGTGGTACCCCAAGTCATACATGGAAATGTTGTGTGGTGGGTTCAGTGAAACATCTGCTCTCAACGGAGATGCCTCTGCACGGGCTGAGATCACATGCAGAAAAGTGAGACTTTCATCTCTCCAATTTCTCACTTCACTGACCGTGAGAACAGCGACCACTAGAGACACCTGTGCTCTGCCCTGAGAAAAGGACTCTACAGTTTAAAGTGGACACTCAGATCCCAATGGCATCACTTCTCCACGGGGCTGTAGCCCTTACACACATGCACTCACCTTCTCTCTTCTGTTTGCAAACACAGTGTTCTTTAAATGTGTGCAAATGACGCCCAGTGCCTAAGAGAAATTTAAATAGGCCCAAGATGACTCACCATTTTTGGGTCCCTGTACAACTAATTATATATTCAAGTCCCTTTAAAAGTCACAAAAATTTCTCCCTGTGCTCTTACTGCTTTTTAATGGCAAAAGGTTTTGACATGAGAGAGTGGGCCTGGCAATGCCAGCAAGGAATTAACATGAGCACTGGAAATAGGCTTTGGCCCCTCAATAGAGCTAAATTCAAGAGGCACGCATATGCTTATCAGGAAATTAGAAATCTTATTGGGGAGCCAGGTGGCAGATGCCAAAAACATTTAAATGCACCCCATTTCCAATTCATGAAGTCCATTGTAGCTTTGTATTACATTTTATTAGATTTGTGCACTTAGCTGGGAACCTATTATTCTAATAAAATACAAAATATAATTATTGTTTTCTTCCACTGAGACCCTGAGAATTATCTAACATTTTATTATTTCCCCATCAAAAGTGATCCCAGCTTTGGATTTTCTTTTCTTCAAGATTGTTAAAGAAATGGCACTTCCTCTCTGCTTTTCATAATCGTTGTGTTATGTTGCTTATTGGAGAAAAAGAGTGAACAGTATTGAGTTGGAGGCTGTAAGTCACAGCCTTTAGCTATCAAGGTCTACTTTATTTATTATATTTTTCTATGGTCTTTTTTCTCAGCCAAATCTCCAATCCTCATTCAGGGCCCATTCATTGAGATGGCATTTGGAGAAAGCTCATCTACATATATGAATTGTTTGTGTCCGAATGCTCACCTAAATTAGATTAAATGAAGTTCAATTACCCATCACGACCATCGAAGCTACCAGTCACGTGACATCCACTCCTGTAGCCCATCCATCCCACTTAATAGACACTGGAAACTGACACACAGAAGTCAGATTGTGAAAGAACTGTCGCATGTCCTTAGCAATAGTAAGAGGCAGAGTTGAGATTCTGCCAAGTGTCACTTCCAACCACTCCAGGTTCTCCATACAACTGAGAGCTACCTCCATGCTCAGCTCTTTTCTACCAGTGTGCAGGCATCTCTAGGGGCTGTACTGCCAGTTCTCATAATGACTAAAGCATAGGTTATCGAGATTTAGATCGTGACTCTGTCATTGATCAGTTTGGGAACTTGCAGCAGGGTCATTACCTTCTCTGACAGCCCCTCAGCTGCCAAATTGAGATAATAGCAGCACCTAGTCATGCAAGTTGTCGTAAAGGCCAGATGAAATCACATGGCCTTGCACCAGGCATGCGCTAGGGGTCAGCTCTGTCAGGTCCTCACACAGGGTGTAAATGTAGAATGGTTCACAAGTGTAAGCCATTTTGCAGTCACTGGAGTGCCCATGTACAAGCAGGTGTCCACTTATTAGGAAGTTTCTCCCTAACCCCCAACTGAACATTTTGCCACCATGAAATCACATCAAGGTAACACTGTCTGCATGTGTGCATATACACATAAACATGCATTCCTATGTGGGTGGGTGTGACTTGATTCATTGTATTTGTATGTCCATGGTGTGTGTGTGTGCGCGCGCACGCGCGCGCGCGCTCGCTCGCGTGTGTGTAATGTATAGCGCTGTCTGTGTGCATGTGTTGTAAGATGTACTTGTGCATATGTGTAGAGAGCAAAGACCAACCATCAAGTATCTTTCTAAGTTGCTTTTCTGCCTTAATTTTAGAAGAAGGCTCTCTGCCTGAGCCTGGAGCTCATGGATTCAGCTGGGTCATCAGGGCCCAGCCATCCTTTTGTCCCTACCATCCCAACTCTAGGATTATCGGTAAATGCTGATGTGTTTAGCATTTCACATGGGTGGTGGAGATCCAAACTCAAATCCTCGTTCATATGGCTAGCATTTTACTTACTGAGCCACATCCCAGCTCTCCTCTACTGCATTGTTTTTTAATTTAAGCACTCCCTGGAAAATGTTATGCAATATTTTCTCTATATGATATTAAAGTTGGAAGGAAAATGGTGACATCTGAGCCATTTTCTGTGTTTCAGGTATTATAAAACCAGATCATATGCTGTATTTTTAGATATAACCATTAAGCTGATAGCTTGCACACCAAGTATTAATCAGAAATTTACAAAAAAAAATAATAAAGTTTGCTTTGGAAAATCAGGTTTGACTTGCTATGTTTTTTTGTTTTTTGTTTTGGTTTTGTTTGGGGCTTTCTTTCTTTCTTTTTCACACACCTGACAATTCCTAATTGAGCATTTTTGTGGATCAGGCATGAAGATAAGCCCAAATGACAGAGATCCTGCTCTCAAAAAACTGATACCCCACTGCTCCTGGTTGGAAGGCTGAGGGTACTGTGGGGGGTGGGGAGGAACAGAGACAGTAGAACAAGCAGACTGAAGCAATGTGATCACACATTGGAAAAATGATCCAGTCTCTCCTGGAAAATAGGGAGAGGCTCTACAAGCATGCAGTAAGAAAAGAGCTGCAGACATCTATGGGTGGGGCACTTCCTCGCCACCGACTTCAGTGTGCTGTCATGAGCCACTTAGCATTTCTAGCCCTTGGTGTCCCTAACTATAAAATAAGGTTAAGATCATCAGACACAACCAAGACTGTGTACGCTCCCTGATTACTAAAGATCTGTAGACTTCTTCAGGAATTAGAAACTAAACCTACATGTGTAAGGAAAGAATCGTGTATGGGCAGAATTCATACTTGCCTTCAGCTAAAGCATGGGGCGGGGGGAGGTTCTGAGTTCTCACTGGAAGCAACTATGGAAAGCCTTCTCTCTTGAACACTTATTCTCAAAGTGACAGAATAAGTGTATGACCAAGAGAGACTGTGCAAGGTTGGAATAGAGCAAGCTGCCAGGGTGTGTAGCCTACAAATGAGTGCTTCTCTGTGTGCCTCCGTCTCTTTCCTTTCTGTCTCGCTCCCTCCTTTTCCTCCACTTTTTCTCTATTCTCTGTGTCCCCATTCCTCTCTGTCACCCCATCTCTTCCCCACATATACGTAAACTCTCTCCTAGCTGTAATCCTTGAAATCAAGCGTGTTAAATTAACTGCGTGTTAATGTGCTTCTCATAGGAAGAAAGTGTAGAATAAATACCAGCGACCATTGTTAGCCCAAGTTAATGCCTTTAAAAGATTCCTCATAATTTTCTGGAAAGGTGTATCTTATACAGAGCCCCAGAAGGAATACATAACAGACCTTGGAAGAAGAAGGAAGAAGACAAAGTCCTAAATCAGAAGCTTGGAGGCACAGAGTCCTTTGGAGGCTGTGCATGTCAGGTGGGAGGGGGACTAGAATGCTTACTTCTCTTTTAATTATCTGATGCGCACACTACCCTCTTCTGTTGCCTTCAGCCAGGACTGATAAGAAAAGGCATCAATAAATATCGTGGAGGTCTGAAGGGAGAAGCTATGTTTCATGGGACTCCCTGCTTCTACAGCTGTTGTTAAAATATTACTGCTAATTAGCTGGCTAGTTATATATAAACCCTTACAAAGGAGTATTTTTACACAATCATAAAATAAATTAAACTACCAAAAATTCACGCTGTTAATTAAAATAACCCCTGTAGGAGGGGGGGAAATCGCTAC
>CM053765.1:75352746-75396303 GCA_028658305.1 Pachyuromys duprasi | reverse complement strand
TTTGCATTCCCACCAGCAATGGAGGAGGGTTCCTCTTTCTCCACAACCTCTCCAGCATGCCTTGTCACTAGAGTTGTTGATCTTAGCCATTCTGGTGGGTGTAAGGTGAAATCTCAGAGTCGTTTTGATTTGCATCTCCCTGATGGCTAAGGACGTTGAGCATTTCCTTAAGTGTTTTTCTGCCATTCTATAATCCTCTACAGTCAGTTCTCTTTTTAGTTCCATACCCCATTTTTTAATTGCTTTCTTAAGACTCTCTAATGTGATCCTCAGGCCCTATTAGGCATCCAGTTTTATGATGTAACTGATCTCAAAGATTCCTGAATTTTCTCAATTGGACACCAAATAGCTGGAGAAAGAGGCAGAACTTCAAGCCAGGACCCAGGTGTCATGCCTGTGTTATCTGCAAACATTCAGATGTCGGAGGGAAGGACAAAACAGGATCTTATAATTAATACCCTCCTTTTAACAGAGAAAATGAACAGGTGAGTGTACCATTCTGAAGACTAGGTAAAAACAAGAACTCACTCTTGCTTGTATAAGTGTTATATTTCAGCATTTTGATCCTTTTAAAGTTTGTTTCCAAGTTGCATTTTGTACATCATAGCAACTCAATATAACCCAGCATGTGCGAAGCTATAAGGAAGCAACCGCCTATGTGTCTGCAGCACGTAACTCCCCCAACTCTAACTCCTGTTGACTCCCTTCTCCTTGGCATTGGATTCCTGATACCTCCACACAGTAGTGCAGGAACAGTTCTAAGTCATCAGCTGAGGGCTTTGCTCTCTTGAAGAGAACATCTACAAGCCCACATCTCTGGACAGCTGCCCACCAAGCCTCATGACACCCAACCTGCGTCCTGTTTTCCGATGGTCACTTATTCCCTTGGTCCTGAGATTCAGCGTAGGAATGATAACTAGGTGTGTTCTGGAAGGTTCTACAGTCTCTAGGCCTGCCTCTGACCGTAATGACTGTTCCCCTCCTGGAACAGCTTCACACCTAGTGTTTCCTCAGCTGTTTCCTGGAAAAACAGTGCAACAGTATTTGTCACCCTTACTGCTAAAACAAGGAACACGAGCTCTCCCTGTGAGCTGAAGAAGCGAAGTGGATGTGGTGTCTGCTGGTTGAGGAATGGTGCTCAGATCAGCAGGGCAGCCAGCCTCTGCCCTTTCAGTCTTTCTGTATGCGTATATCCAAGAAACTCCATATACTTCCCATGACTCTTTGTGGGGCTTCTCAGTGGGAAAGTCCTGCCAGGAAACAGTCCTATTCTTCAGCAGCATCTCTCTTTCCATTCTGTAAGTCTCCTAACTTTGAATTTGTTCCTGGAACGTAAGAATGGTTAGGCGATGGAAGTGAAGTATAAGGACAAAGGGAGAAACCCAGAACTAGGCTACATGGTTGAAAGGACCATAGTGCTGCCCTTCATTCTCCATGTGATACTCTAAGATGATGGGTCTTATAACCAGATCATCAATTTTCCGTGCCTTTCCTGTGCTATTTTCATTGCATGTATTAGTTTACTGTGTTTCAGTGACCTTAGCAGTTATGTGTCGTTATATCTGTATGATAAGTGGAGAATTAAAGGCTTAGATAAGCTGAATAGGTCACATTCACATAGCCACGGGGCATTGGAGCCAGGATTCAAACCCAGATTTCCTGTTGTTATGCTCAAACCAGAGAAACACAACTTCACCGTCTCTGTGAGAGTCGGTGAAACTTCTTATTAGCAAATCCTAGTAAGCTGTCAAACTAAATCAGTAGTCTTGCTCCCAGGAGGCACTTAGGAATGTCTGGGGACATTTTCAGTTGCCATAAATAAATAGAGGCTGGTAGGTGGAGGCCAGGGGTGCCCTTCTTCAAAACATCCTGCAAGCTGCAAGGGAACCCATACAATGAAAAACTTCCAGGAAGGGCAAACATTCCTGTGAGACATTTTCACCATGATCTACAACATCAGTTTCCTGCCACCTACCATGACCTTCTGTGTTGAAAATGGACGCAGTGAAGCCTAGGGTGACCACTCAGTGAAGGAAGAAGTTGTCTTTGAGAACCCACAAAAGTAAAGCCAGGCACCCTGAGCTTGTTACCCCAGCACTGCAGAAGTAGAAAAAGGTAGATCCCTGGACTTCAATGGCCAGCCAGCCTAGCATACTTTAATAAGTTCTAGGCCAATGAGAGGCCCTGTCTCAAATGTCAAGGTATCCTGCACCTCAACGGTGACAACTGAGACTGTCCTGCACATGCTCTCTCTCTCTCTCTCTCTCTCTCTCTCTCTCTCTCTCTCTCTCTCTCTCTCTCTCTCTCTCTCACACACACACACACACACACACACAGACAAAAGAGAAGTCTAAAACTTCTTTCAGCTGGGCTTCCTCACAACAACTTATGAATTCCCTTGTTTTCTCTATTTTAATAAATTCTTAATGTACAGTCACATGCTCGTCAGTATCTAAAGTCGGAAAAGTTCCTGTTGAAAAACAGAAAGGAAAGAGATAGGAGAAGGGACAGGAATGAGAAGAAAGAGAAGGAGAAAGAAAAAAGTAAGGAAAAAATGGAATGGAGAGGAGGAGAAAACTAAGATTAGAAACTGGCAATCCACAGCATTCAACAGTGGAGTCACATTACATGGAAATCAGTGACAGCACAAGGGGCCGCTTTGTGTCTTCATGAATAACACTATGTGCTGGGAAAATGCCTTTCCCCATTTAGAAACAGGTAGTTAATGGGAACTGAAGTGATCAAATGCTGTGTACCCCAAGGTTACTTACATCATGGGCCTGGGTGGCCCAGAGCTCATAAATAAAGCATCGGAGTGTCTTATTTTAGACCTGGTCAGATAAGCAAGGACTTGCATCATGTGAACAGAGCCCACAGTGTGATATGACACTGAGCCTGGTAATTCCAGGAGCCCTTGGAATGTGACATTTCAAGCACAGTACACTGAGTTCATGCCCTATGGAGGCTCCAAGACCCACTAGGCCTTAATATCCCATCATCCCCCTCAATTCAGCTGCTGGGAAAGAGGTCTGCCTCTGAGCTGGACTTTAAATTTATGCCAAGCACATTCCCTGCTATGCAGAAGTTAATTTGAGGCACATTTGCAACTTATAACTCTGATTTACTCATTTGCTAGTACGAGGACCACACACAGTTTGACAGCCTGCCAGCTTGTGTAGACCATTCCCTCTAAAAAGATTTGGATGGAGTCACACCCGAGCTTGGCAGCTCAAAAAAACAGCTGCCGGACACTGGAGGAATGTGGAATTGAATATGGGGAAAGAAAAGACTGTCTTCTTTTCCTCAAGTTTTACATATAATTTTATAATCATGTGCTGGTTTGGACACTTGGCCATAAATTATGCTTAATGAAATTGTTGCTAATTTGTTGTTGGATTATAAGTTCATGGCTTGTGTGTGGCTATGTATCCAGAAGCTGTTTGTATGGACACATGCTCACACAAGCACATGCTCGGTCACAGTGATGTTGTTTTGAAGGTAAAGAAAATGCGCTCAGTGAATATTTTCTCCAACTGACAGGGACAACTGAAGATTCTAAAGGCTTCATGTTTGTATGGCATACAAATTGCAAAATGAATAACTTTAATGTGACAATTTGCTGCTGTTATGGGTCTTTCCTCACAGATTTCTTATAATTTGATATCAATCAAATAAGTATGTTTTGCATGAAATACATTATCCCCATGATAAAAAAAAAACAGACCTGCTTGCATGGTAGGTGTGATTCACTGTGATTGTGATCTGTGTTATACTTTCTCTCATGCAAATCTTGGGCTCAAAAGGGAATATTGTCAATGAATGTTTGTGAACTTCAGTTTGGGATAAGACAGTCTACATTTCCCATGATAGTGTGGAAGTAGCTGGCCATTGGCCAAAAGCTGCCTTTAAGCAACACATGGAGCCGTGTTCCAAAGTGCAGAAATACACATGTCTCTTCTCTTTCACTGAAGCCTGCTTGGGACAATTTATTTGCCTCAGACACTGATCCTCAGTGTGTTAGACCACAGAATGTATATTTGTTAGAAATAAATATCTTAGCTGCACTGCCCACAATAGCCAAGAAATTGGGACAGCCTAGATGTCCACCAACAGATGAAGGAATAAAGAAATGTGGTGCATACACTCAATGAGATTTTATTTGGCCATAAGCAAGAACAAAACCATGATGTTTGCAGGAAAAAAACTGGATACAACTGGATATCATTATGTTAAGCAAAATAAGCCAGACTCAGAGAAAGAAACATTACATTTTTCCCATGTGCAGAATTTACATTCAAATTTATATGTATGTGTATGTAGAACACATAAATAGAAGGGAATTTATAAGAGAACAGAAAGGAAAGCAGTAAATAACTTATTAGTAAATGCTCCTGACATGGAAACAAGAGAGATTATCTGGAAGGAAAAAAGGAATTCACAAGACGGGCACAGAATGGACAGGAGGACAGGAGGACAGGAGGACAGGAGGGCAGTAGGAGGGAGGTAAAATGAATAGAACAACGTACCCTGGTGCCTGTGTTTGAAGCCCATTACTTTCTATGCTACCTTTAGAACTTAACTTTTAAAAGAAATAAAGACCTTACTATGCTTTCCAAGGCAACATGAGAGAAGCACGAGGTGTTTAATGAAGATTTCTAGCTGCTGCTCCAACATAGTCAGGTCAGGATCTCTGAGGAAATATAGCTCTAGCCATATTTCCAGGGGAATCTGGCTTTCATCTGCTTCTGGTTTATTTTGGGATGTTGTTGCTGCTGGTGCTGTTGCTGTTGTTCTGGTTGTAATGTTGGTGATCACATCCAGAGCCTCACACACTCTAAGCAAGCATGTATCAAATGCATTACGTTCCCTTCCATAGTCTTTGAGTCTTGGATAATATGAATTTGGGGTTTTTTTCCTTCCTTTTCTGCTTCTACAATAGAATGTCAGGCTTAATACCTTACTAAAGAACATTTCTAGCTCTGGAAGCTGGGAAGTCCATGATTGAGGGACTGAGTCTTGTGAAAACCTTCTCACTGGTAGGGACATTTTTGCAGAGTTCCACGTTGGTACAAGGCTTAGTGGTGGGACAGCAAACATGCTGGAAAGAGTTGCCTTTATAACAAAGCTAATGTGTTGATAACCTATTAATTCACAAACTGATTGATTTATTCATAGAGGCTGTGTTCTCATGACCCATCTTCTAGAGGTCTCACTTCTCCGATGCCATTAGCAAGGACTTTGGGGGTCAGGGTCACAGCAAATGAAGCCTAGGAAGACATATTTACATTGGAGCAGGTCTCCCTCCTCCAATATGAAGGCCATAATGAGAGTATGAAAAATGGGTTTATAAGACAACCGTGTGTGAAAACAAACAAAAGGTCCTATTGTAACAGTGTTCCAGCTGAAGACACCTACTTGGCTAATGCTTTCTGTCACCTCAGCTCACCAAATATATAATAATAAAATACCTGTTCAGAATGATAATCAAACAGGCCTTACAAAAGACAACTTGATTTACAATAGATAATGTATAATAAGACAAAAAAAAAGTACGAGCATGAACATACATCAGAAGAAATTTTCAGGAAAAGCCATTTTGTTTTCAAGTTTGCACTAGTCTAGTAAAATTCAGCTTGCTTTCCAAGCATTTTGGTTTATGAAATGCTTCCCTGTATTTCAGTAGATAATTACCCCTTTCATTTTCTATTCCATCTTACCACTATGATGGCAGTAAAGTAACTTTAATTTAAAATTCCTGACGATGTTTAAAAGCCAAACAAGTAACATAACTTACATCAAAGAGATCAGCTATCTACTTGGAACCATGCCTGGACCAAAAGCATAGATTGCCAGCCTAGGGTAGCGTTGTGAACCTTATTTCAGGTAGTTAACAGGCTGAGTGGAATAAGCGAATACGGTATGCTGCCTTGGCAGGCACAATTGCTCACTGTGGTTGTGTTGGTGGCTGTGGTCCTGGGAATGGAGTTGTGGGGCCTAATCGCCTTCTTTTGTTTTCTACCAGACTACAAATAGGGGAGTCTATAGGGGAAAGATTGACATTCAGCATTTGCTACAATTAAACCATAAGTTATTTAGGGAGAAGATCAACTCACTCCCCAATTCTTCCCAGCATGAATCTGGCCAGGTACAGGCTGTCCTCTACAGAAGATATCCCCACAGAAGCATGATAAAAACTATACCTGGAGGCAGGCATCCAAAAGGGACAAAGAAAAGTTTCGTCTTGGTCTGTGACAGCATTCTCTACCCAAACTCAAGGATACCCTCTGATTCTTGCAAAACCCATGGGCTTGCCCTGCAAATGGCTCTGAGAGAAAGATTTCCACCTCACTACACTTGGGAAGAAGGTATTGTGCACTTTGCCAACTGTTTTCTCTCTATAGTCACAGAGGAGGAAAATTTCATGCCCTCACACAAGAACCACAGCACCTCTGTCAGGAACCCAGCTGTATTCAAGATTTACGGTGTGGCCCTGGGCAGCTCATCGGACCTCACTGGGTCTTAATTTCTTCATCTGGAAAATGAAGATGCTACGTACATCACAGGCACAGCATCTCAAGGTTAATGCAGCGGGCTGATATTGAAATGCAACTGAATGGGGGAATATCTAATTCTGGGAAGGAAGTCAGGCACAGCAACCCACACTTCTGGGTGCGGATAGCATGTGTAAGATCATAGCACTGAGCCCTGGGGTCAGCCACGCTCATGAAGAGCGCAATAAGCCATTCACAATACACCACCTGGAGTCTTTTATTGTTATTGCCAAAGCGGAGTTGATAAAAACAAACAAAGCAAAAGGTCGAAGCCCTAATTTATCAAAAGTTATTGATACAGATTGTGTATTGACATGCAAGGGGCTGCTTTTAGATTAGCATCAATAAATCCATTTCATAATACAGTCCAATCCCAACACTTTGCACCCAGATCCATCCATCTAGATATTAGAAATCCATCCTGCCTTGCCTGCAGTCTGTCAAATGTCACCGCAGAGTGCAGAAGCCACCCTGCCAAGTCTATATCCTGAACTAAATCCCAATGGAAACTTGCAGATATAAATAACCACTATGAACATACAGGAAAGAAAAACAGCTCTGAAATCTCACCGTTACTTCCTTTTTACCCTTTAGTCTGTATTAAGTCTAAGGGAAAAAAAAAACTCATACAGTCACTGTCCAAAAACAACCTAAAACCAGGTTAAAACAATCTAAAACCACATTTAACCAATTACATTTTCTAGTTACTGTGAACACTATTTTAGTCTGTGGAGCAACGTTTGGGGTATGGACAGAGGTTCTTTTGTATCGTTTTCGCAGGCATCCCTGAAGCTTTTGAACCTTGGCTCATGTTAGGAAGAGGTGTCTGATGACACTTCATGTCCTGTGCCATGAAGACAGGGAAGAATGCTCTACCTCCTTGTGGGTGGATAATAAAGACGCTGGGGAGTCAGTTTTAAGGAAACCCTAGTTAAGCATGGACTGAAACTTACTCCCCAGGTGTTTGTAAAGCCTGGGAAACTGCTGTAAGACAACAGAAAGCAGAGCCTGCACATACAGCTATTCTCACTTAAATTGCACAAAGCCAAGAGTTTGCAACCTAAGGTAAATCTTGTCACCTACCTGAGCCTCAGTTTCCCCATTCTCAGCAAGTGGAAAGATCTTAACCCAGAGTAGGCTTTCAATAAATATTTGTTCAAACATAATTTGAATTGAGAACTACTGAATTGTTGATATCACCTATTGTTCAAAGGGCAATAGTCCACTGTGGAGTGCATATCCTTTGCCTCACCAGAACACAAGAAGGTAGGAGCTTAAGGAGAAGAGATGAGAACCCTTTACTCAACCCTAGACAGAGGAAATGCACAAAACTGGATAAAGAGGACTAGTTCGTGTGTGTGTGTGTGTGTGTGTGTGTGTGTGTGTGTGTGTGTTGAAGACAGAGAGGAAGAGAGGGATAGAAGGAGAGAGAGGCTGGCATTACAGGGACACAGCACTGTAGAGCAAGAACCTGAGGGATAGGTACCCCCCTCCAGTTGGGGTGCTGTGTAATTTCCCACCACTCCTTGTCCATGAGGGTTGTTTCCATGATGGTTGCCTGCAATTTTATGAACTGACACCTGTGCTCATTTTCTCAGGGAACAAAACCCCACTTTAATATTTGCCTCAATTGGGTTGTTAAAAGTGGAAAATCTGCTGCAAATATAAAAGCCTAAGCAAAGATTGCTTTAAGATTATCTGGGCTTTGAGGTTTTCTGACCACAGCTAAAGGAGAGACTCAGGGTGGACACAGGTGCCTTCCTAGATAAAGTAAATTAAAATGACATGGGGTGTGTGGGGGTTAAACTCTTTTCCTATTGAGTTGTGTTAAACGTTCCAAATCTTGACTAACCAGTCTCTTTAGAATCTGCCTTCATGCGCAATAAAAAAGATGAGGAATTGGTTAAGAAGGAAGAAGGGAGAGGGAGTGGGGAAGAGAAGGAAAGATCTAGTCTCCCAGGTCTCTGCAGTTTGGCAAGGGGGAGGGCGATTGTGTGGCTTCCTGGTGGCACATGGGAAATGAGATGAACTTCCCTCAAGCTACAAGGCCCTTCCCTAAGCTTCTAGCCAGAGTGAACCTACTTCCTCTGCCACCAAAGTTAGAGAATTTATTGCTGTTATACAAGGCAGCAAGTTAGAGGACACAGCATACCAGGACCCCTGGGATCCGCAATCTATCCCTGCCACTATCATTCACTGCTCCAGAACTTCCCAGGCAGTTCATCTGGGGACCACCCATAGGACTTTCATCATCTCTGATTGCCTTCCTCCATTCTTCATCTCATATGGCTCATTAAATCAAGTTACTTTGTAAAAAAAAAAAAAAACTTACTTGTAAAACTTTACCATTGTTGTAGGCACCAATGTCAATAACACTGCAGTTTTTTTTTCTATACTGTGATCTCTTAGTGTGGATAGACTCGTTATTAATAAAATAGCATAGCAAAGCAATTAGGAGAATAGGTGCCACATGTTCAAATGCTAGCTCTGCCCCTCCTAGCTTTGTGGTGTTGGGCAACTTAAGTTTTCTGTGCTTCACTTTTATGTTTTGTTAAATAAATAATTCCTATTTCATAGTCACCATTTGGATTAAACTAACTAACATTTGCAAAAGGTTTGTGCCATCTAGACCCTTCCCCAATATGGACAGTCCTTTTGGAAATGCTAAACATAAGATTGTGTCAGCCTTACCTCAGGCTTTTACACTGTGATCCCTCCTTGGCATATCTATTGGAGCCATTCTTCTCCCTCAACCAAAGCCAGAGCCAACAGCACATTCGCCACCAGCACAAAACTTAAACATAAAAGTAATTGCAGTCACTTACTGAGCATCCATTAACTTGCAAGTTCTGCACTCAGTCCTCCCTACACATCACCTACTTGAGTCTTTATCTGGCTCTAGGAGGCAAGCCCTGGTTTAAAGAGCAATTTCTATCACTTGTAACCAAGAGAGTCAGGATTCCAATCAAGGTTATCTGACTCACATCTGTAACTATGCCATTGACATTACCATGAATTCCCTCTCTCAAGACTTCACTGCATAGCCCAGGCAGGTGCAGCATCCCACCTCTCCCTATCGTGTGCACTTCTCCTCCTGGACTTGGTACCCCTGCACTAATATAATCCTGTCGTTGTTTGCCCCCATTATTCAGGACAACTGTTCCTACTCTATGCATTTTGGAAGTAAACCATTCTCAAATTTCCCTCATCTTGAAAAAGGTTTACAATACACTAGACTGAACTTAACAGTTTCTTTACAACTCTGGTCATCTTTAACAACACCAAATACTGTCATGTTCTGTGATGTAAACATGACCGCAGGGCAAGCTTGCTCTGAGTGGTGCAGGGTGACTGTTAAAAACCTTGACTCCCAAACCCCTCCCCAGATCTATTGAATCAGAACCTCTGGGTTAAGGGGCAGGAATCATTCCAATTTAAGAAGCACTGCCTTAGGGGATGTACAGGCTTTTGACCCTGCTTAACACTCCCAGATACAGCGGAGCTCTAGGTCTTCTGTCTGCTTTTCATGCTTTTTCCAACCTCTTCCACCCTTCAATTTGACAGCTCTCTCTTCTCACTGCCAGCCGACATGGCTGGATGAATATCTCCGATTTCTTCTTCTACCAGCTAATGTCATGATTTCTAAAATGTTTTTCTATAACTTTAGCACACTTTCTTGCAAACTGTTTGCTAGGAAGATGCTCGAAATGAAGCATATCATCTCAGTGCTATTTTATGGGCATGAGAGTGACTGTGGTTTCCCTCCCTATTTCCTGGGCCCCATCAGCATGCCCTTCACCACATCCTCCGCCTTCCATGGAGAACACTGAACTCACTGGCTTTGTGACAGATACCTTATTGGTCAAGACTATCAGAAGAGAGGGAGAGCAACTCATACTAGGTAGTCAGTGTTATCCAAAATCGATAGTATAATTGTTTTAGTTTGAGACTATATCCCCAATTTATAGCATAGCCACTGTATGATGTCTGAAAACCCGCCCCTCACAGTGAATATTCCTACTGTGGAAAGCAGTGATCTCTCTACTAATAATTAGACTACCATTTACTTTTGAGAGGCTCTCATGAGAACTATAGCTAAGGGAATTTGCCTTTTAAAAAAATTCTCCTCTGTAGAAGAGAATGTCACAGCATCCAGAAAAATCTTCTAACCTTTAAGTTTTAGTTATCTTATATTGACCACATTCTTAGCATATTGGTATGCTATCTAAAAATGAGCTTTAAGATGTAGGTTTTAAGCCATTTTTTTTAATTTTAAGAAAAAATCTTTTAAAATTGCTATTGACTTTCTTTCCAAAATTTACAAGTTGGAAACACAGAATTTAGAAGCTAAATTTAATGTTATGAATATGGAGTCAGAAGATGGACAAGGTTGTTAGGAAGATAAAATGTGGTGGGAAGATGTAAAATGTTGGGATTTGGGACAAAGTTCAAAGTTATATCTGCAGGTTGGTAGATATGGGTTAAAAATATCCCTGGGGGTGGGGGGGGCAGGCTAGTCCTTCAACTTCCATAGGTTTTAAGCTCTCTAAAATAAAACTTGAGGGGGAAAAGTTCATACATGTGTACAAGTAAAGGTCAGTCATACACGAACAAGAGTGAAGCTAGTGTATTCAACCAGATGTGACCGTGGTGAGAAACTGGAAGCACTGAAGGCTCAAAGTCTAAGGAAGCACTTCTCTGATCCTCAGGGTGAGAGCCGTCTTTCTTTACAGTGTGTCACCTATGGAGCACTCTTGCCTAAAACTCAGCCTAGAATCCAACAATAACAAATATACCTATATTCATTAGTTGACTGAGGCAACCATGCCTGACTCCTTACAGCACATTTACTGATGTTATTTACTCCATGAGACCACTTGGTGCTAAGTAACTACCCTATGATAGGAACCTACTCTGTGCCCCTAAACTGCTTTAAATTCTAAACTGAATGGTAGGAAAGCGAATTGTATGTATATGAGATACAAGATGCACAGAGTACAGGCCAGTTTCTGTTATCGAAAATACCTTTGCTATGTACTAGGTGTCATTTTGATATAATATTTTT
Source organism: Pachyuromys duprasi (assembly GCA_028658305.1). Taxonomy (NCBI): domain Eukaryota; kingdom Metazoa; phylum Chordata; class Mammalia; order Rodentia; family Muridae; genus Pachyuromys; species Pachyuromys duprasi. The sequence continues at coordinate 75,384,687 of CM053765.1, read as the reverse complement.
GTCACCATCATCATCAATATCAATATCCTCACATTTCTACCTGTCCATTTCCCAATTTGATTGAACAATTGCAAGTCAAGATGTTATCTATTTTTGTTTCCTTGACATCTAGGATAGCAGTACATGAAGAATTCAACAAATATTTCTTGGATGGTGGAACTGTAGTTCTCTTTATTTGCTTTTTCCCCTCTAGGATTTGCTTTAGTTCACATGGATATAAAGCCTCACCCTGGATTGCCTAATTAAAACAGCCACCATCTATTGGTGGCATCTATTGATATGTACCTAGTGCTTCCTAAGCTCTTTCCATGTATTAACTCAATTAGACCTCACTAGGCACATCTTAAGTCTCCTCTTACAGGTAAGCAAAAAGAAAACAGAAAAAGAAAAGGCTATATTTTTCCAGTGCCATGTACAAAGAAGCCATACCAGATTTGACCTCCAAGAGGCTCCACTAAGCTACCTCACAACTACCACACAGAGCAGAACTGGCTGGGCTGAGCAGCACACATGTTCAGGTCCCTTTCACCCATGCTTCGTGGAAGGATGTAAACTACACAGAGGGGACTCTCAGAGAAACAATCCTCAGTCCTCATGGCCTGGGTAGGCATATCAGATTTCAGGACTTCCTGCTTAATTCCACCTTTCTAAATACATCTGACTAAAAATAACCTGCAAGGGACGCATCTCAGAACCGCAAGAGGAGATGCAAAACAGCAGAGGACATGATGGAAAGGAGTGGTCCTGGCTTTCCAAAATACAGCGTGCGTGCTTTTCAGCATCAGCAAGTTGTGTTTTCTGATGAGAAAACAAAGTTTCCAATTATTGGAATTCCATAGTGTATTTAATTATGCAATTATCTTACTGTATTAACAAATGCTAGAGAGCAGTGGCAGTTGCTGAGATTTGGGCAATTTGAAAAAACAAAATTTATTCTTTCCCTCAGTTGATTACTTCTCAGGAGTCCATCCATTTTTCTGGATTATAGAAATGATTCTATTTTTGAACTGCCTCATTCAGAAATATAAAGCAAGCCAGACCCTCACTCTTGGCAGTCCAAATTCAACCCCAGTACAAACTAAGCCTATTCCAGGGGAGAAATGTTCACAAATCCGCATCATTTTCTTCCATGAACTGCTTTAGGCTCTTTTTTTTCTCTCTTTTGAAATGCCAATAAATATAGCGTAAATAGAAATTTTAAAAGTGATTGTACAAATTGCATGTTTTTAGTGACGCGAACACAAATGCATTTCTGTTCATTTGCTTAATAAGGATTTATCTCACAAAGTTCATGAATCAGGCTGCAAAGCCTGGAGCATGCCATCAAAGCATCAAAAATAGGTGTTCTCTGATGCCTCCATTGCTACAGCAAATGTGAAACGCAATCATGCAAAATTAAACATTCCATACATCTTCTATTCATCCTCTAACACTCCCCTTATACTCCAAAATAAGCTATCACACTTTAAGGGGACAGAAAGTGAATCAAATTTCTTGTTTCTGGAAGTATTGCAAGTAATAGGTCTTTTCATTTAGAGCTTTTCAGCTAAGCATCACCAAGCTGTTTACACATAAAACATAATTAACCCATACAGTCTGCTACACCCCCACCCAATGGAAGCTCTCCTGGATGATGAGGAAGCTGTCCTTACATTTTCTCAACCTGAATGTAGCCCAGGATTTTAGACATCACATATGTCTCATTTCCTTGTGTGTAACTAAGAGGCAAAATCTACAGAGGAAAATCTGACCCTTCATCCTCAAGAGGTAACAGTAAAGAACACAGACTCTGGACCCTGACGACACATTCGGAATTAGCCACAGAACAGGTGAAATGAGCCACATTGGCTTACCTGTGGTTTGATCTTGGAGCGGTGAGATTTTGGAACTTAACAGCTCCTATGCCACAGGACGACTGAGGCATGCTGAGCTAATACATGCAATTCCCTTGAAGTGGAGCCTTATGTTAGCATCCAGCCTTCACATTTTAGGAGCTGATATCAAGTCGCTTACCTATGACACCTGATCTCTTAAAGTTATAGCCCAATGACCTCATGGGAGTCTCACCATCTTCCCACAAAGCAATGGAAGTAGATGCTATTATTCCAAATCTTCTAATGGAGAGGGGAGTTTAGACAGGCTCACCAACACTCAAAACTTGAGCCCCTGAAAACCAGGCTAGCGTATTTCTGCTATGCCTCTTTCTATCCAGACAAAGCCGACTGACTGGTTCAGACAGGTCCCTGCTTATTTTGTGGGGGAGTAAAGGGGTCGTGTTTGAAAGGAGACATAAAAAGCACTCTGCTGCCAATGCCTGTCTTGCATAGAAAAAAAAAGATCCACATCAGCAGGAGACAGGACAACAAGACACCATCATCATGATTTCTGCTAACTATGAAATGAAATTTAATTTCATGCCTTGCATCCACAGACAAAAAGGTTCAGAGCTGTTTAAATTCTCTTCAGCCCAATGACAGTTAGTAAACAGGAGGCTTCGTGTTCTAATGCCTGAAATCACCCTTTGGATCTCAATATATTATTTATGCACTCAGCTTAAAATAAACAACAACTCTCAAGTAGGTGAGTGGTCTCATTTAGTGTGAACTTTTTTTTCATTCTGACAGTTACTTTAAAACATCAGTAAACAACCTTAATTCACTTTTAACGAATTAGTAAGCTACTGCTGTGTCTACAGGAGGCAAGCAGATTGTATTATTAACCAAAACAACTTTCTCCCTGTCAGTCATCTGCACCTCACAGAGGGATGTGAGCCTTGCCTTCTTGATGCTCAAAGCAATCCGAGGGCACACCTGGTTCCAGACGGTATCTTCTGAGGTAGCTCTCTTCCACCTTTGACTAGCTCTCTTGACTTTGAGGTTCAGAGTGGGGCCTGGAGAAGGTACATTCTCAGTGCTGCTTGTTGAGAAAGATATAAACAAATGAGAACCTTTCCAAAGGGGCAGGATTTGGGTACTGTGACAATGAGTCGCCTCAGGCTTTGAGTACTGTGACATTGAGTCTCCTTATGGATAGAAATTAACCTGAGACTATCCTTAACAGACCTGACAGGTGGCATCATGAATATTTGAGAGGGCGTCATATGTTAAGATAGAAGGTTTGCTTTTTGTGGGGGTGGATAGTAAAATTAGGATTCAGGGAGGTAGGTGCCTAGAGGATGGGTTTGTCATAAGCTCAGGAAGAATGAATGCTGTTGGGAAATTTTCCACCCCTCTGGAGGTGCTCAAGCATTAGTCGGATGGAGTCCTTTGAGGTGGCCAATAGGTGAAAATCCTTCAGCATCGTACCTGAATCCCAAGGCTGGGCATTAAAATGGGCTCCAGGAAGTTTCTGGACTCCTTTGCATTAGGAATTTCTAAAGGGTACCATCTACTTTTTCAAACAAAATTGCCACAGGTTAAGTAGTAGGCACACTGCTGCCAGCCAGCCCATGGTCAAATACACAATTCTAGAATGCTGGTTGATTTGGAAAAATAAAAATGTACCATTACTACAAGGAACTCAAGTGAAAAGCTGCTGGGGATAATCCTACTTCTGCCCCACTCTGGGGCCACGTAGCTCTGCAACCTTTACCATCCAATGGATAAAGGCAACTTCCAGTCACCTGAACAGTAACCAAGTGTGAGAGGAGTGATCTGGCACCCAGCTCACTGTTCTGCTTTGCCTCCTTTCCTCCCTGAAAGTCTGGAAACACAATATTTAGCAAACCATCTAGTTAGCATTTATCATCAAGACATCACTCACCCTTACTGAAACCAGCCCCTCCTCCGAGATACAAACTGACGGCTCAAAACACAAGTTCAATGCAATTGAAAAGGGAGAGAGAAGTGAGGAAAGAGAAATCAGAACACCTTGAATTTATATCAAGAGGTTATAGCAACATTTTTACACACTGTACAGACATTTATTATTTCAAATTATCCAGTCAACTTTATATGAATTTACTGTTCTCGTAGAAGATGTTTTTCTATATCCAACATGTAGATAAAACATTTGAGAGGTCAGAAGCATTAAATTCCTCAAAGACAGTCAGGTTATCAATATCTGGGTGTGAAACATGGTGTTACTGAATTCCTGAGACAGCAAAAGCAGACATCTGGTATTTGCAGTTTGGAGCAATAGAAAAGAACATGACAAGAATGTGTTATACTTACAAAGTACCCTTCATCCATGGGGCTCCAATTTTACCAATATTAGTTCACTGATTTTCGCAAAAAACCTGAAAGGCAGAGGGTAGGTTTGTGTTACCCTCACTTTGCAGTTGTGGACATGAAAGTATAACAAGGGGTTACATTATAGGGCTATTATGGTGAGGATGAGGGAAGAATTATAACTTTGATCTTCCATAGCACAACAAAGCACTATCACCCCACCTTCTCTTGGAGACTGATATTCCAGTGAAACTCTTATCACAATCTCAACTTATACACATTACCCCAGATTAAACAATGGTGAGGGAAGGTTTATGAAACCAGACACTGACATCCCTTTAATGACATGAGAGGGTAAGAAACACTTCTCATACTCTGCTTAAAACAAGAAGGGAAAATAAGATAGACAAAAATGTAATCATCCAACTAAAATTTGGCCTGAAAATAATGTTTCTACTGCTCAGTTTGTTGTACTTATGTTCACATTTCAGCATATGGACTTGTGTTTAAAGTACATTCCAAGGGAGTCAGAATGCTTCAAATGTAATCTCACAACAACATTTTTAGAAGGGTGTATTTTTAACAAATCTTTCTAAGACATCACATCTTTTCTAGCACTCACACGCCATAGTTCACACATCAAAAAAATATATATTTATTTTGTTGTTACTGCAAGTAAGTTTATCTCCACATGCGGTTTCTTGGAAGACACAAGAATGTGGATGGCACTGGTCTTGGCATCAGGAAAGTTTTAATCCTGTGGCTTGGCGATGTTAATGCAGACGCAACTACCATGATCAGAAACCCTCTAGAATATTCTGCCCATTTCTGGGCCCTCCTGGTGAGTCATGGACATTTGTCTCAGAAAGATAGTGCCTTGGGAGAGATTCTTGAAAAAGATGAGTTTGGGTCCTACATGTGGGTCATGCTATCAGAAGTGATAAAACTGAAAAATGTGTGTCGAGTCTCCCAATGTCCATGATGTCGGGGTCACAGACTCATGTGCCCTTCTCTGTACTCACCCACTTAACACTGACTTTTTTCTCCTCAGATATTCAAGTACTTTCCGACCTCCAGCCTCTTCCCTTCCTTCCCCTGCTGCAGCGCCACTGTGGGTTACCCCGTCTCTTTCATAGGATCACTGGCCAAAGACCCACTGAACTATCCTCCAACCACTTCTAAAGGAGTTGCAATCCATCACACAGCCTCCCTGTCTTCTCTTTTTTTATCACACTTAACATGCCCCTTTTATATATGGCTGGATGTAGCAGAAACCTGTTACAGCAGAAACCAAGCAAGGCATATTTGTTCTCTAGTAAATGTAGGACCGAAAAAAAAAAAAGCATATGCATACTCAACAGGCCTGGGTATCCTTTCTTATCCACCTCTTTTTTTTCTCTCTCACTGGGGTATTGCTGTAATTAGTAATGAATGTCAATACTAGATAACAGGGTTGTTTTTTCTTTGTACCACCCAAAAGAAGAAACAAACTTTACTAACATTCAGTGAAATGGTTCCCCCAAAAAAGTATAATAAACATCCATTTTATCATTTTTTTTTTCTATTTTCTTGATCACTAGAACAAAAATTGAGTGATCTCTTTGCTTGGCCAGCTCATTAGCCTCTTTGCAACCCTCCTGCTTCCCCCTTCCTTTCTCTGACCCTTTCTTTGTTTCCCAATATGTGAAGTATAGCCAGTGCAGACATCCAAGCTTCCTCCTATTTCAGAAGCTAAGGAGAACAATGAGAGGATGGTAGAGCAAAAAATATCCTAACCTTTTTGCATCTCCTGACATAATAGCACTAAGCACAAATTTACCTCAAAGGTCTCGAGGTCAACATTCCATACCAAGAGAAGTAGGGACCCTTGGAGGCACAATTTAATCATCTAGGTATATCTAAATGCAGTCAAGCCTTGGAGGGACACCACAGATATCTCTGGCAAACCATGCCCTATCTCCCACTCTCCCACCACTAACACATGACACACACTTGAAGAATGACGCCACCTATGCCGCTTACGGCATCTTCAGTCACAGACACTTCACTCAGGTCTCGAAACAGATTTCCTGTTTACTTCCACATTAATAAAACTCGCACCTTTGCCAGTCAGAATTTTTTCCCCAAGCATCTGAACATCCAAAGAGATTTAGAAGCAATTAACGTTCACGAGTAACAGAGCGATCAACATGGGAATTACTAATGGGACTGGACAGAATCCAAAAGCTGATATTAGGATAATAGCACATCTCTGACATAGGTTAGAGAGCTAATTCTGCAAGGTGCAGTCTTGGTTTGATTTTGGTGGCTTTGTTGGCTGCTGTCACAGTCATATAAGCCTGTTCTATATAAGATTCCCCACCCCCTAGAACATAGCTTTTTATTTTTTAACTGCCAGTGAAAAGAAGGTATTTTTGCATCGTTATAACACAACCTCTAGCATTAATGGTGTACATTGAATTCAAGTTTATTTTTAAATTGCCTTCCTGACAAAAATGCTAAAATGCCATTTTCCCCCACTTTGGGTCCCTAGACTATCTTCACCTGCTAGCTTTTGTAGCTAGAGGCCACAAAAATAATAGCTATGGATTTCCACCTTGCTTCTGCCTGATAACTTTTTCCACTTAACTTGTATGTGTACATCTCTGGAACACAGAAGGACGGGACATTCCTGTTCTCGGGAGATCTGGTCCTGTCTCCTTGTCAGTTCTCCTGATTCGTTCATGAGAATTACTCCAGTGCTCAGTCCTAACCTAACTTCTGTCATCCCACCGCACACACCCAAGGCCAAGGGAACATTAAGGAAGAGAAGGCAGCAAGTTTGTGACAGACAGAGGTTAGAGCGGATCCCTGTAAATCAGTGTCTTCTGCACATGATAAGGTCATCGCACTCAGGAGATTGTGGTTGCCAACACAAGACTCTTACAAGATCAAGGTAGTCAATGTCCTACCATGGATTAGGGAGGAGCTTCGGGGAGCTGGTGGCCATCGGGAGGAAGAGGCATTTTTATCCAGGAATATGGCCACTAGTAGAATTCTGTTACAGTTGCTTTTCGGTTACTGTGATAAAACACTGACAAGTAGCAATTCAGGAGAGGAATTATTTTTGGCTTATACTTCCAGGTCACAGTCTATCATGGATAGAAGTCAGGACATGATGTCAAGCAGAAACTTAAAGCAGAAACCATACAAAAACAATACTTGCTGGCTCACGTGTCAACCCATGCTTCACTAGCTTTCTAATACAGCCAGGAAAGACTTGATGACGAAATGGTGCCACTCCGCAAGGACAGGGTCTAAGAACATCAAGAAATTTTTCCCACAGACATGTTTAAGACCAATCTGATCTGGCAATCCCATAATCAAGATTCCTTCTCTGCTGACTCCATATTATGTTGAATTGACAGGTAAAGCTACTTTAGACAGCCGTCCATGCTCCAGAAAATGGCCCCACACCTGAATGCATGGGGATATCACTAACTGAGCAAATTGGAATTTTTTTTTAAAGACATGAAGTTGGAAGCGGAAAACGTTGGAAGGAAGGGGTATTCAGGAGAAAAAGAGGAATGAGGATGAATATAATCAAAATACAATGTATGTATCTATAAAATACTTAACTAATAAGTGAAAACTATTTTAAAAGCATAATAGGAACTCAAGAGAAGGCTCAGCAGTTAAAAGCACTTGCTGTTCTTTCGGAGGACCCAGGTTTGGTTCCCAGCATCCACATGGTGGCTCACAGTCATCTATTATTCCAGTTCTAAGAGCTCGGGTGCTTTTTTCTGACCTCTGTGGCACTGCACACACATGGTACTTATAGGCATGTAGGTAAAACATACATACAGACAAAATTAAAATAAATGAACCATTTTAAAGTATATTTTGCTCAAAGGTGGGAATTAAATACATTGAGAGTTTGGGGAAAACAGAGAGAGAGGTTAGCAGACCACAGCCCACTTCCCAGCCTTTACCTTGCTGGGAAAGTCCCCACATGGTTAAGAGTGTTTCAGTTATTACTCTTCCCCCTGCTCTAGCCTGCATCACTCACTGCTAAAATTCATCACACACACACACTAATACCTCCCTGTGCCTCCCAGCTTCTTTACTCTCAGTCCTGACATCTCTCTCACACTCAGCCTTATGGACAAGTGGTCCAACCTTTAGGGTCTCTGCCTCTTCATGCCCAGTCCTGCCTCAGGGCCCTAGGCAACCTCCTTCTACACAGACTGTCTATCCCACTTGGACAGAAAATGTCATCTATTATGGTATTTCACTCTTATATACTTGTGATCTTTTGTGATTTATTTTATTTATTAATTTTACTTATTCTGAGTGATCTAAGAAATAAACTGTGTTTCTAAAAAGGGTTTTCATTAATAAAACCCTTTAATAAAACCTAAAGGGTTTTCAACTACTTTAGCATTAGACATCAGCATGTAATTGGACAAATATTTCTTTTTTCTTTTTATTGTTTCTGTTTTTTTTCTTTGTTTCTCTTTCATTCATGTTTTCTCCCATTCCTTTCTCCTTCTAGCTTGCTGTTTCTGGCTATTAAGATAGATGTTTCTTTATAATGCAGCTTTTTTTTGCCTCCAACCATCTATGCACACCCAATATAAAGGGTACCTCTTCATGTATGTATGGTGTGTGTGTGTGTGTGTGTGTGTGTTCTGGTGTGCATGTGTGGGGGGGCCAGAGAACAATCTCAGATGTCTTCCTCAGTAGCTGTACACCTTATTTTCTGAGACAGTGTCTTTCACTAGCCTGGGGCTTGATAGGCTGGGATAGCTGGCCAGTGACCTCCCAGAATTCATGTTTCACCAACTCACCAGCTTTGGGATTATAAGTGGGCATCACTGTGCCTGCTTTTCTCTGTATTAAGCTCAGGTCTCCATAATTGCAAAGCAAGCACTTTACTGACTGAGCTCTCGCCTCAACCCCCCTCACATCAAAACCTTCAAAGTTTCTATTCATCCTCTGAATAGAACCAGCTCCTGATGTACAACCTACCACCACCAGGCTGTGTGTGTTCAAAGTCTATTTCAACAATTTTAACCCACGGGATCCAGACCATCCACAGACTCATTCTTAGGAATCCTCTGTTTTATCTCTAGAGAGAACCCTTTAATATTCTCTGCAGGTGCTCTAAGCTGCTAGGACGCTCAGTATCTGAGAGCCTCCCACCTCCCACAAGTCAGACACTGCCTCCCCTCCCCAGGTAGCAGCAGTTGAGATTAAAGTGCTTCTGGGCAGTACTAATCCAATCAGGGCTGCCTCTCTGTCTCTACCAGTGGGGAGGGAAAATATCTTGGCAGAATGCCTTTCAACTCAGCTGTCATTCCTCCTGGGGTCACAGCCCTGGGCTCTTTTTGATGGTTCTGCAGAAGTGAAGGTGGTGGTCCTCTGCCTCACTAAATCATCCTTCTGCCATAGAGTCCTTATATGTGCATGTAAGGAGAGAGAAACGGAGAGGGCAGAGGGAAGGGGGTTGGGGGGGTGAACTCTAAGGAGTGGACAGGCAGGGGCAAAAAGTACAGTTACAGTTTTCTATGTTTCAAAGATTAAAGAATTTTCACTCTCAACCCTTTATTCTTGTCTAAGCCCCTCACAATAGCCTACGCAGTTTACCAGACCTGGAGGATCCAGAAAAGCAAAATCATCCTGAAGAATGGGGTATGGAGGACTGCAGAGAACATCAATGATATTGAAATCTCTTTCTGTTCCAGGCTAAAGGGCCTGAGTAGGGTGTGTCTTGGGAAGATGGGCAGAAGAGCTGATACTGGAAAGGAGGGGCTTTGGAATTTTGCAGAAAAAAATCTGTGCTGTGAAAGTCACAAGCTGAAGCAGAAAGCAGAGTGGTGACCTTCTGTATTGTCTCTCTGGCTTCACTTCTGCCTATATATGAGAGCAGAGCTGTCTCTGTGATGCTTCCAGCCCCATGCACTCACACTTCAGCGTTGGCTACATATAATAGCTAGGAATGTAGACTTTCTTTATTTACAGCCCTAAGTAGATTTTAACTGCTCCTGAGAGAGAAGCAGGTGAGTAAAGAAGGCAATCTGAGGAGCTTTCAGGGAGCTGAAGTCATGGTAAAAAAAAGTTGCATTGGACTATTTATTCCTTCACCAAATATTTACAGAGCATATACTGTAGATCCACCATGGTTGACAAATGACCTAGAGACCTTTCCCCACATGGAGCACATATTCAGATGTAAGGAGACACTCTGGTAGCAAGCAAGAAAGTAAATACTGCTCAAGATTGATAAATACTCTGGAAAAGAGCAGAGAAAGTGAAGAATTGCAGAGACATTTGCATATTTCATATAGATTTTATTTCCATCTCATGTCAAGAAGTATTTGTCACTAGGCTCCAGTTATGTTTCAGGTCATGGAATGGAGTCAGCATATAGATGGAAGATGGATGGGTGGATAGATAGATTATAAATAGATAAAAGATAGCTAATGATGATGGTGTTGATGGTGATAACAGATAGATAGATAAATGATACACAAATAGATAACACATATATATACATACATACATACATACCAGCCCTCTACATTCATAAGTACTACATCTGTAAATTTAACAATAAATCACAGACCAGAAAAATGAAATTTTCATCTGTGCTAAATATGCCCAGAACTATTTCCCTTGTCATGGTTCTCTCGGTGATACAGTCTAATGACTATTTACATAGCATTTGCATTCTATTAGTAATCTAGAGATGATATGAAGCATATGGTAGAATGTCTATGTGTGGAAATACAATGCTATGTTATGTAAATGCCCCAAGCACCCTTAGAGGATGGAATTCACACGGGGCTCTGCACTATTGCCCTCCACTGTCCCACATGCTGAGTGATCTACACAAGTAATACACATTGCCTTTGAGTTTCAGGACTGTTATCTGCAAAAATGACACTGATGAGTTGCTGTGCGGGTCATATGCAGGGATGCAAGGAGAGCCCCCCACCCCACCCCGAGCAGTTGTTGCTGAGGACATGATAGACCACTTGCCTCCCTCATCTTCTCAGAAAAGACAGCAAGACACAAAGGCCCCTTACAAACAAGAGAGAGCAGAGCTGGCTTTTTGTAGTTGCCTTCCTTGTTTTCACAGCCATGTAGACCTCAGGAATCTTAGCTTAGGTAACCTTAGAACCTAGCACTGTTAAGTCAGACATGATTGCTCACATATCCAATCCCACCACTTAAGATACTCAGCCAGGCGTGTAGCTCTGCTACACTAGGCCTTCAGAGACTGATGGACCATGCATGGAGAGGACCTAGACCCCCTGCTCAGATGTAGCTGAGAGGCAGCTCAGTCTCTCTGTGGGTCCTTGAATAAGAGGAGCAGGGGCTGCTTCAATCATGAACTCCATTGCCTGCCCTTTGATTGCTTTCCCCTAACAATGAAGCCTTACCAGGCTGCAGAGGAAGAGGATCCAGGCAGTTCTGATGAGACTTGATAAGCGAGGTTCAGATGGCAGGAAAGGACTCCCTGTTTCAGGGGTATAGTGAAATGGTAAAGGCGGAGCGGGGGATGGGTGAAACCAGGAAGAGATGAGGGAGGAGGCTCAGGACATAAAGTCAATCAATATATAAAATGAATAAATTGTACAAAAAAAAAAATTCAGGCAGGACAATTACCTTGAGTTTGAGTCTAGCTTGGGCTATAAAGTGAGACCCTGTCTTAGACTCTCTCTCTCCACCACCAAAAACAAAGAAAAGTGCTGAAGTATTTCCTTAAAAATAGTTTTATATGTTCTCGAAACAATAAGGAAAAGAAGTAATGTTCCCTTTCAACATCACATACCCACAAGAAATGTCAACAATGGCATTGAGAATGACTCCCTGGCATATTTTTAAAATGCATGAAAAAAAAATCACACTTGATGGTTACCCCATGGTATAGACTTGGAGAAACATTGTGTTTGCTTTTTAAAACATGAAACAAAAACTAAGAAATGTGCACCCATTTGGTTCTGGTGTGCTCCAGTGGCTTTCTTTAAAAATACGCACTTGTACATATTTTCTACACATCAGAAAAGCGTCACAGCAGTGATTCTATCCACTGGACCACAGCAACTTGTCTTCCTTTTTCTTATAAAAGAGTCATTATTCTAGGACCCCCCTGCAAGTGGGGGAAGGGAGGGAGTGTCAACATCCAAACATCTCTCATCCCCCTGGACTGGTAATTTCCCCACTCTCCACGGCAAACGGCCTCTTAAAATTGCTTTGTTAATTATCCCCCTGAAAGCCAAATCTCCTTCAAGATATATCTGGGAAATCTGCTTAGAGTCACTCAAGGTTGTGTTACTTTCATGTGCAAAATATCTAGGAGTAGGGGATAAAATGAAGAGGTATTAAAACACCAATGATGGGTCCAAACATTTCTAGATTTTACACAAAAATGTGTGTGATGCTTTTAATGGGTGCTTTTCCGAGTATTAGGACAGTAGAGGGAAGAACATGGCTGACCTCACTGCTCCTATGCCCAGAAGACAAAGCAGGGCAAACTTCTGCTGCTTTCTCTGAGACAGAAGAGAAGGGGGAGAGCGATGGAGGAGGAGAGCAAACGCAGAAAGGGTGAGAGGAGATGAAGGAAGGGGGGGACAAACAGAAGAGGGGAAAGTAAAGGAATGAAGAGAGAGTATGAAAAAAAATGCAGAAACAAGCAAGACAGAGTGAAAAGGGAGAGGTCTAAGTGACAGAGTTGCCAGAACATCCAAGGATGCCAGCATGGATGGGGTTTAGACTGCTAAGCCAAGCGAATCAAGAATAGAACACACCCGAGAACAGAAGCTGATTTTGAACTGAATGTCTTAAGTAATAAAAAGCCTAACTAGCAGGGACATTTCCACATTTCACCGGACAACCAGCTTGTAGCCTGCCTGAGAACAGAAGCTGCTTAATTAGCTGCAGCCTCCCACCTGGAATCAGACAGCTCTGGTAAGCCTGGTCCCTTTGTATGTCACTGTAGAGTTGGTTTGCACTATAGCAAAAGGAACAATGTGTCTGGTCCTTGGTATCATTTGGCAATGTGCCTGACAGGTGGCAGCAGTTGCCTGTGTCCCAGAATGGGCGAGCCCCTAAGTTAGAAACAAGCATTCATTCAAGCAAGTCAGTCTTTCACCAGTGCCTTCAGGGTGCCTAGATCTATAGCAGGGCTTGGGAATACCATGGCAAACAGCCCCATGTTTCTCTCTTTAAGATATCATCATCTCCCGAGGAGGCTAAACAAGCAAGCATGTAAGAATTTTTTTTTGTGGGGGTGATAATTAAGAAGAAAAAGAGGGACTTGAAAGGTGACTAAATTGGTAAAGTGCTTGTCTTATAAGCATGAGGGTCTGGTTTCAATCATGAACTCACATGGAAAGCAAAAAGTTAAAAAGCCAAGCATGGCAGCACATATTTGTAACCCAGTGCTGGGGAAGCAGAGACAGGCGGAACCCTCGGCCTTGTTTGTGAGGTACACATTAGTAAGAGATCTAACTCTCTCCTTCTGGGAAACCTCACTCAGAATGATATTTTCTAGACCCCACCATTTGCCTGCAAATTTCATTATTTCCTTGTTTTTAATTGCTGAGTAGTATTCCATTGTGTAAAAATACCACAATTTCTGTATCCATACCTCAGTTGATGGACATCTGGGTTTTTTCCAGGTTCTGGCTATTACAAATAAAATTGCTACAAACATGGTTGAACAAATGTCCTTGTGTACTTGAATAGTTTTTGGATATATGCCTAGGAGTGGACATACATGGTATATACTCACTTATTTAGACCTATAAGATATGATAAACATACTGAAATCTATACACCTAAAGAAGATAAACAAAAAAGAGGGCCCAGGGTAAGATGACCAATCCTCACTTAGAAAGACAAATGAGATGTAGGAGAAAGCAAGTAACAGGACAGGGTCCTACCACAGAGGGCCTCTGAAAGACTCTACCTAGCAGTGTATCAAAGCAGAAACTGAAACTCATAACCAAACTTTTGGCAGATGGCAGGGAATCATATGAAAGAAGGGGGAGTTAATATGATCTGGAGAGGACAGAAGCTCCACAAGGACCAAATATATCTGGGCACAGAAGTCTTACATGAGACTGTTTCTCCAACCAAGGACCATGGGTGGATATAACCTAGAACCTTTGCTCACCTGTAGCCCATGGTAGCTCAGTATCCAAGGGGGTACCCTAGTAAGGGGAATAGGGACTATTTCTGACATGAACTCAATGGCAGGCTTTTTGACCTCCCCACCCTGAAAGTGAGGAACAGCCCTCCTAGGCCACAGAGGAAGACTTTGCAGCCAGTCCTGAAGATACCTGATAAACCAGGGCCAGATGAAAGGGGAGGAGGTCCTCCCCTAACAGTGGACTTGGAAAGGGGCAGGGAGGAGATGAGGGAGGGAAGATGGGATTGGGAGGGAATGCGGGAGGGGGGTTCACTTCGGATACAGAGTTAATAAAATGTAACTAATAATAAAAATAAAATTAAAATTAAAAAAAGAGATCTAATTCAAAGAGGGGAGGCAGAAGGAGGTTGGCTGGAACCGTAGTATGACACAAAACATTGCTCTTTAGTCTCCATACTCACACACATGTACGTATATAAAAAAGAAAGAGCAGGAAGGGGGAGGAAAGAAAGGAAGGGAGGAAGGTTGATAAGATAGAAGGAAAGGGATAGAAAGAAGGGGAGGAGGGAAGGAAGAAAGAAAGAGAGGGAAAGGAGAAAGAGCAGGACATGGAGGGAGGGAAAAACAAGGTAGAGACTCTGGCTTTGTGGCTCAGGGCAGAGGAAATAAGCTCAGGGAAGAAATGTCTGAAGCAGGAACTTTAAGTTCAGGCATGAATAACAAGGAGGACCCTACCTTGCAAAGATCCAGAGAAAAAGCAGCCTAGGAGGGGAAGGTAAGATCCTCAGACTCAGCACCAGCCACATTTTCCCCATCCCCCTCTTCCAGCTAAGCAGGCTCTCTCTCAGCAATCCAAAATTCAAAAGCACACAGACACGTTTAATTTTAAAATCTCAAATTGCATACTATGCCGCTAGGAAAATATATCCTGAAACTTAGATTATTTTTAGAATAGTCCACTTGAGTTTCCTCAAGTACTTTTTTCCCCCTATTCAACCAGAAGACCCAAATAGTCCAGGTACATCAGCCTCCTCTGAATACGGAAACTGCATTCATCAGCCACTTTCCAAAAATTGGATCTTACTTCAAAGCTCAATGACTTGATTACTCCCAGAACAGAATACATTACACTGATTACGGGATTATTCACGTGCTGTTTCTGAGAGGTTGGGCAACATTGCTCGACATTCCATCCACCAACAAACAGAAGATGAGAAGTGGGAAATTCAATGCTGATATGCAAACCACCTCCATGTTGTGGGTGGGATGCCCAGGATTGCTCCTCTTCTTACATTTCTGTTAAGCTGATGTTGGAAAGAGAATGGGGAAGCAATTTGAAAACATAGAAGCCACAGGAAGCAGCAACAACAACAAAAGTCCTAACAAGAAATCACATCTGTGATGACTTCTATGACTTAGCACACACTGGGTCTTCGGTGTGACACACACTAGGTCCTCAGTAAATGGGGACTCTTTTCACCTTTCCTCTTGAATGTCAAGACCAGAGGCGCTGTTAATATCAGCAGGTGGCTGGTAACACGTTCACTGATTCATATTTTGTCCTTATCAGCCTACTGTCATGTTTTTGGTCATCTGGCAATTGCCACAGCTTCATTGGCTAACACCAGAGTGGGGGAGGGAAGGCCTTTGGTGAGAAAAGAATAGGAAACTTTCACAGGCTGATTCCTCTCCAACCAAGAATAAGCATTGTGTGCTCAACACAATAAAATTCTTACTGTTTTAATTTTTTAATATTAAAAAGAACAAGTATTAAAAACCAGAATGAAAACAGGGCATCGTGAGTTCAGATGAGCCATTACTCAGAAAGAGAAGCATAATTCTCCCAAACTCTGTGTCGATAGTTAATCAGCATGTCGCGCTTTTTTTTTTCTGTTGGCATCTACTTACAGTCATGTCATTTCCACAAGGGTGCCATCTGTATTTATAAAAGAATTATCTTTGTGGTGATCTAGCAATCTACAAACAATGGTGCTATTTAACTTTTCTTAGGGGATCAATTTTAGAGTTAGGCTAAAGGATTTATGAGTCTCTTTTTCATGATGATTCTTGAGAGGATTTGTTCGTGTCTCTGTGATGGTGGGAACACTTGAAACAAATAATCAAATATGTGTGAGTGTAATTTGATTTATTAAAATGGAATTTTTGACATGTTCCTTGGCGTGCACATTTGGATGTTGGTTTGTACATTTTTTACGATTTCATTTTTATTTTTAATTATGTATGTGTGTGTATACACATAAGTGTGTTTGAGAGTATGCATACCTTTGGAGACAGAATATAGAATTAGTTCTCCTGAGTTATCTAGAGTTATAAGTGGCTCTGAGTTAGCTAACATGGATGCTGGGAAACGAACTCAGGTCCTCTACAAGAGCCTCTGCAAGAGCATACCCACTTTTAACCACTGAGCCGCCTCTCTAGCCATAACACATGCACTTTTTAAGCCAGCATGACCAGTGTCTGTAAAAGTCTAGTAAAACAATCATAACCAAAATATATTTTTTTCATTTTTGAAAGGCTTAAAAGATGTGTTGTCCAGTATTCTCTGGTTGCATACCCTTTGGTTGAGATAGGACAAATTTGCCTTATCTAAGGCCATTGCTATGAGTTCAATCAATGCCTACCAAGAAAGGTTAGTTACAATCAACACATGCTCAAACCTTGCTTTGCTTGGATCTTAATACTAGCTTTGGAGACAAAGGCCCTGGTCCAGTGATAGCTGGCCAGCAAGCCCTCACCTCTGAAGGAACCAGACATTCAGACAAGATGACCTTCAGGCAGGCATAAACCTTATACACAGGTAACACCAGGGGACTATAAAGACACATTTGTTGAAGGATTTCAGTGGCTACCACATAGGACCCAGGGAGAATAACCTTCTATGTCACAGGAGTGTATTACTTAAGCTTTGGGTCAATACAGAAAGATAAAATGCAATTTGAAAATATCGAAGACAGAAGTCTCTTCATTGGGATGCAGTTCTCCAACAACGATCAATTGCTTTGTAAATTTAAAGCAGTGTTTATAAGGGTTATGACTAAAGTAAGTATGTGGCATGCTGATAAAATAAAAAAGCAAAACAGAAGCTAGTATACACAGATTTGTGGAACTACTGTCATAAACAAAATGCACAGAAGCCCTGCCCTCATAAAGCTGGTATTTGCTAAAGTGGGCACAGATGAACCATCAGGTATAAATTCACTAAATCATAGTAAAGATAAAATTAATATGCATAACTAAATCATACGTGTTCTAAAACATAACTACTATGTTTTTCCCTGTGAATAGTACAGTATCATTGCTCCCCGAATCTAAAACCTCTTAAATCATGTGATTATTCATAAAAACCAAAAAATAACTTTACAGGGCTAAGGTTTTACATTTTTTTTCAGCATCGAAATGTCAGCATTTCGATGTTTTGCTAACCAAATTTTGAAGTATGTTAATAAAATAAAAACTGTTCAGGAAACTGTAGCAGCGAATAATGTATAAACTTGAGGCTAGAAAAGTAGATCTTGGGGCAAGATAAGGATTTATCCTAAGAAGTTGACTTTGTTATCCTCATCTGGGAATGAAGAAATAAGATAATGAGTTACATGTTCTGACTCCACCTCTGTGTATGAGACACTTTCCACATCTTGGTTTCCTCATGCAGGAAAGGCAAAGACAGCAGGAAATAAATGAAGATAACAAATGCATAAATTTGTTGTAATTTTTTAAAAATTGTTGTAATTTATTTTATGATTTTATGTGTATGACTGCTTTGCCCACATACATGTCTGTGCACTAAATATATATCTGGTTCTCACAGAGGCCAAAAGAGATGTTGGCTCTCCTAGAACTGGAATGACAGACAGTTGTTAGCAATCATGTGAGTGTTGGGATTCGAACTCTGGTCTGCCGGGAGAGCAGTAAGCTCTATTCAACATTAAGCCATCTCTACAGCCCAGAATATCAATTTCTTAAAACTCAGGCCTCATCGTAATTAGAGATGCTTTAGAGTCTCTGTTGGCAAGAGTCTGAAAAGGATATTCACTAAAATTCATTCACTGCAGGTACTAAATTTCTCCCTTATGAGTTAACTTGCATAAACTTGGACAAAACCCTCCCTCAAACCTGTAATGGTGAATTTTCTTTGCTCTAAAATAGACTAAATACAACTTCCTTGTGAAAAAAAATAGATAGGGTACTAACATCATGTGTCAATATGACTGGGCTGCAGATCGCCCAGCTCCATGGCTAGACATTACTCCAGGGGTGTTTGTGTGGCTAGACATTACTCCAGGGGTGTTTGTGAGGCTGTTTCCCAGTCAACATCTGAGCTGGATCAGCAGGCTAGTGAAGGAGGCAATCCTTCCCAAGCAGAGAAGTCTTCACTCAAGCTGCTGAAGGCATGAATACAACGAAAGGCCAAATGGGAGAGAATTCTCTCTGCCCGAAGAACTCTTAGCTGGGCCTGGCTCTTCTGCTTTTAGACCTGGGGCAGAACTTACACCACCAACCTCCTGGTTTTCATGTCTTTGCCTTTGTCATCGCTGGGGTTTGTACAGACTCTTGAGTCTCACCACAGACTACAGATTTCAGGAACTTCTAAGGATTTGTAAGCTACACATGAAAATCAATAAGCGTGCGTGCGTGTGTGTGTGTGTGTGTGTGTGTGTGAAATTTTTATTGGCTTTTGTCTCTCTGGAGAATTTTAACTACCACTATAAAGACCAGGAAAAAAAAGAATAATTATACCATGTCATTAAATATAATCAATAAAAATACAATACATGAAAATCAATTAAGAAATTTTGCATGTGTGTGTGTATGTAAAATCTCTAATGGTTTTGTGTCTCTGGAGAAGTCTAACTACCACTATAAAGACAAAAAGAAATGAAAAGAAAAAAAGAAAGAAAGATACAAGAATAATTATTCTATCTCATTAAATACACTATCAATTTTGTAAGTGCTCTGTTTATGTGTCTACTAAAAGCCCGTGAGTTAAAGGCTTGACCCCAAGCCTGAGAAACTATTGTCAGCTGATGGAGCCTGTAGGTGGCAGGGCCTGCTAGAAGAAAATTAGGTCATTAGGGGCATGGCCTTGAAGGGAGTGTCAGGACCCCAAACTCTTTCCCTTCATCTTCCTGCTGCAGGAAGTGAGTAGATTCCTCTACCAAGGTGTTTTGTCTCCACAGGACCTGAAGCAGCAGAGCCAAGCAACATGGGGTTGAAACCTACAAAACTGTGAGCCAACATCACCACTTCACCTTTTTAAGTATTTACCTCAAGCAATGGATATAGTGGTAGAAATCAAACAGCATGATAGGGTAACAGACTGTAGTTAAGCTTTGATTTAACTACTAGGAAAAGATTTGCAAAAAGCAGAGTGAATTTCAGTTTGGGGCATTAGTTAGATAAACTCTCCCAGATTCTCTGAGTCTGGCTTATCTGACCAAGAAAGTGAAAGGGCATCTTTATGATGAGGAATAAAGAGCTGATGTACAAAGTGCCCAAGAGAGAGTCTAACACACCAGGAAGAGTCCTGCTGAGACCTCCCATCCCTTTCAGGTTAAGCCTGACTCAGTATTTTCTATTTTGACTGTGTATATTCCCATGTTTTAAAATGAAAAGCATTATAAATAATCTTTTGAATTATCTTTAAACGATTCTTTATGGTTTAGAAGGAAAAAAAATCTATAGATACATAAAACACCCACAATGTCAAATATACAGTATCATCATTCTGCACAATCACGGCTAATATGGTTCCATCTAAATTGCAGTCTCATATTGGACATAATTATACATAACCAAACACTAATAAAAATTGCTGCCTTATATTTCAAATTGGTAATTACGGTAGTAAACATTAACAACATGTCAGATATAAGACGGTGATTTCTTCTGAAATGTATTAGAAATCATTATACTGTATGATAATTTTAATTACAGTTTGGTAGCGGGAGAGCATGCAGCAACCTCCTCTTCCTAGTGCATGACGGGAGCTGGCCACTCGGGTTCTGCGTTAGATCTGGCTGCAATTGTTTTACCATCTTCAAACAGTGTCGCAGCAGAACTGGGACAGCATGAGATTTGGAGTCATTCTTCTAAGTTTGTAATCATTGCTCTGTCACTTTCTGGGCACTTGAATTTAAATCAAGGCAATTTCTCTGTGCCTCTGTTTTCTGTTCTTTAAAATGGAAGGTAGAGACCAGTGCAATGGCTCAGAGCGTACAGTTGCTTGCCACAGTGCCCAGGCACCACATGGTAGAGAGAACCAACTCAAATGATGTTCACTGTGACAAATGCACACACACACACACACACACACACATTTAAGTAAATAAATGTAGACTTTCAGTGGAAAATAAGAATAGCTACTTCAGACGGCTTCAGTGGAAGATCTAGTGATGATTCTTTGTGTCGTGCTTACCCTGGTACAGGGAACATGGGAAGTCTTCAAGACAGCTGGTGGTTATCATCATTTTGTAATGATAGACACATCATTTTCCTAAACTTTCAAGGTCAAACTCTAAATAATAGAAACCTAGCATTCTACTTAACATCAAAGATACTCAATGCTATTTTCTAGCTACCTCTCAGGACACCATATTCTTCAAAATAAATGTAATCTTTCTCCTTTCTTCACGCTTTCTAAATTTTTTTCTCAGTGTTGGGAGTCAAGTGAGAAGCTACATTCTGTTTTGCATTTTCTGCTCTTGAGAATGTGTATTTTGGCTTGTCTTCTCTTGACCCTTCAGGTGTGCTCTGTCATGACCTTTAAGCCTGTCTCCAGTACTCATGCTGTGGTCGGCCAGCAGCAATGCAGAAGCACTGAGACTTCACCCCTGGCCGGCCAGCAGAAGAGCCTGAAGTTCCTGCTTCCATCCACATCATAACTGACATCAGCAGTCCACAGGAACTAATTGAGGAATATAATGCCCTTCCTGAACACACACACACACACACACACACACACACACATACCAAAAAAAGAAAGAAAAAAAAGACTAAGTAAAATGTGGTGTTCCAACACAGAAACCATTTTTATTTACTTTTTTCCATCTTTTTAAAAAAATCTCTGGGTCTTGTATCTTGCATGACTCTCCTGGCTATAAGACCTCCATGCAAAGTGAAACAGGCCTCCCAGCATCGTGATAAAGCGCCTTCCCTTTCCACATTTCCATACCATTTCAGATAAAATATTTGGGAGAAAAGACCGGACTGCTAATTAGAGAACTGTCTGGAACCACCATGAAACACATTTGCATTGGTGCAATAAGCAAAGACTGTTCATTAAAATCACTGTCCTCGGTAAGAGAAAGCTGTTTCAGGCACCGTAGATCTAATTCACAGGAGTGATCATGCAGACCCAGGTACAGTATTCATTATTAACTTAAAAAGTATGCCAAATCAATTAAAAACCATTTTAAAGGGAAGGAATAAAATTTAGTTCTACCTAACTGCGGCTCAGCTCTAATTTATCTTCCAGCCACTTTCAAGGGATTTTACTTGGTTCTTAATCTAACATTCATTGGAAAGGGTAATTCTCATGAAATTACAATGCATCTCTTGCATCGTTTAATGCAAATGTCCCTCTTCTTCCGCAATGGAGAGAGGCTTCTCCAATAAAGACTCCCTTCAAAGTGCAAAGTGGGAGAACCCTGGGAGCTACCGGTGAGGAACAAAACACTGCATTTCTGAAGCTGCTCAGACTTAAAACTCTGCCCGCATCCCTGTGACAAATTGGGTTCCAAATATAGGTTATTCACAACGTGTTTGTTATAAGGCAAGGCATTTGAATTCCTGCCGTGTCTTTCTTTACAAACATGTCAAGACTTGTGAACCCTTAATGAAATGCAGAATTTTAGAGGCAAGAAGCTATGACAACAGCAGGGAGAAGGGGCTGTGCTTTCCTGAGAGTAGGACCTTCTCCTGTCTGGGCCAGAACGCACAGATGCCAGGTTACCTCAGAGGTTTCTGAGACCACTCACTTTAGTTTACAAACGAAGAAGAAACTGAGGCCCTAAGCAGACACTTTCCCAACTCCTAGTTAGAAGCAAAGACTCCAAGGCCCAAGGCTCACCTGCCCAGCCCAGGCTGCCATCCACTGCTGTTGAATTGTGCATGAGACTCTAAAGCACGGTGTGCTCTGGAAAGCATTTTTTTTATTCCCATGGAACACCAAGTCTCTAGTATCCATAAAACTCAGAAGTTAGTTTATCCTCCATAGCGTATTGAGTTACGTTACACAAATTAGTTGGACCGTTTTGTTGTTGTTGCTGTTTAAATCAAGGCCATCACCACAAGTTCCAAACGGAGAATATCTACTCCCTGCTCAATTACTTCCTACCGTGGGACTTCCTGATGTGGCCACAGTCCACCAGTCCACCCTTGTTTTGGCTTAAAGCAGGGTCAGCAAACATTTTCTGCAAAGGACCAGATGTGGCTGTTTCAGACTAGTCTCCATGGAAACTACTCAGCTCTGCCATTGTCATTCAGCAGCAGACACGGCTGATGTGGGAGTGAATGAGTGTGGCCTTGTCCCAGTAGAACTTTTCTCAAAACAAAGTTTTCTGTCATTTCCATGTCATGAAGCATTCTTCCACTTTTGATTTTTTCTTCTGATTTTTTTTTACTTGCCCATTTGAAAATGTAAAATTCATTATTCTCCGGTAAGCTGTACAAAAAACGAGGAGTGGGTTTGATCCACCTCACCCACTACAGTTTGACCACTCTTAGATACAATCAACAAAAGTCCCAGCATTCAAGAGGCTAAGGCCAGAATTGCGGGTTCAGGTCCACCCTGGGCTACACAGAAAAACCCTCCTTCAAAAATAAAATATGAAGGGTGGGAAGGAGGGAAGGAAGAAGGAAAGGGAAAGAGGGGGAAGAAGAGAGAGAAATTCTGCTCTTATGTTGCCATTAAGACTTCTCTGACAAACCCACATTTTTTTTCTTAAATACACTTGTTTTCTACTTGTGTTAGAAAAATGATATGTCAATAAGCTCATGGCTTCTGTGACCACAAGTTGTTCCTAGGTAAACCAGCCATAAGACTGCATAGTTGCAACTAGCCAGAACAAAGTGAAATCTCCACCCATGTGAAGTTGCCCTGAAGCCCAAGCTTTTAGGCTTCCTATTAAAGTACCTCTTAGTTTGGGAAAGGAATATTTTAGCTGCACACACGGCCAATAGCAGCATCAACAAATCTGTCATTTGGAGTCATTATCCTTCTTTTGTCTGCACAGTGAGGTAAGGAGGAACGCTCTGTTTAAATACCTCTACACAGAGCACAACTCTACTGGCATCAGCATATTACAAAAACCAATTTTCTTACATCAACTTCTATCTACTTCTAATTCTGTAGCATAGCTCTGGGGAGTTGCTACAAGGTCTGTGTAAACTGAAAATCTAAATAACATTATGACGCCTATTACAGAACTAATTTATAATCTAATACCCCAGTTGAATTTAATATCCTATTTATTTATTCAAGCAAAATATCTGGAAAAAATATGTCACATCGTAATGTAGTTGTTATGAAAATGGAAAAATAAAACAGAATTTTAGAGAAGGTCTGATAATTGCTAGGGGCAGGTACAAGCAAGAATTTCAGAGCCCCTTAGACAAAGAAGAGGCAGGAGCCCTTTGATAAATAGAATCTTTGCTTTATAACACAATTATTGTCAAATTTAGTATTTTACATCAAATTTACAACTTTAAAATGTGATTCCTATTAATGTTATCTGCTTAGAGCTACTGCAGCATAAAACTGTTGGCCAACAGATGCCACCTCATCAGCTGTCTTTAACAACTCCGTTCCCATCCTAGATGGAAGAGCTCAGCTTTATGACAGCGTTTATAAGCTGCGCTGCCAATACAAATTTGTAAGTGATGTGCATATATATAATACATACAGGCTAGTGGAGAAAATTACAGCAGTGCTTCTCAGAATGCTGAGTGTCCTACTGATTTTTCCCCCTAGAAATAAAAAGGGAGAAAGGAAGAAGGGGGTTCACAGAAGAGAAGGGAAGCGGCAGTGCAATGGAGAAAGGAGAATTGCGGAAGGCAGAAGGACCAAGCACTGAGAAGTAAGTCAGTAAGTCCTGTGGCTAGAGGTGCTCAACCCTCCAGGAGGCTGCAGATAAGCAATGTGCAGATTCCCACAACTCACAGAATGCCCAGGAATCTCAGTCCATTAGCAAAATGCCTACTGCTTGTTTTTTCTTGACAAGGAAGCTGTTTATAGCTTAGGATCACACTGCCAGAGAGAAGGCAGAGAGCACACAGAACCGTGACCTACCTACACTCACACTGTCACTTCCATTCCTCATAGAAAATCAGGCTTAGCAGCCCCTTGGATCATGGGGTCTCACACACTGAAGTCTTTGGGTCCTAATGCAACCATACCTGTCTCAGTCATGAGCCCTGCTCTTGACCTCCTGATCTTTTAAAAAGCTGTAAAGTTATTTCTATGTATTTCCAAGTTTAGCAAGCAGTGGCCCCTGTGGTCATACGTGCGGTGCATCTGGGAAGAGTCCTTTGCTCCTGAAATGATAATAACACAGTTCTCAAAAGCCTGGAATCCCATAATTAGCAATTTATTTCTTTGCCTTAAAGGTGTTCTGGTCTCTGAGGGTGCTGAAATTAAACTCAGATATACTTGGGAGAAGCAATATCTTAGGTTCTTTTATAGGATGACACTGGAAGTCTACAGTAATTGGACAGAGAAACAAGAAGACCCTCCTCAAGAAAGATACAAAGATTCAGTCCTAACACGTGGCTCTCTGATCATATACAACCTTTGAGCAAGCCTATGGATGACATGTATTAGCCATGTGGGCTTCATCAGTGAGGAGGGCTGAGAACAGTGTGATAGAGAAAGGACTCCCAGGATCCCTGGAGTGTTCTAGGAGGCGACAAGCTACCAGGGCTTCCTTCAGACTTAGGTAGAGAAACCACATCCTCCCCTTCTAGCAGAAGGACCTCCTTGATGGTTTGTCTTCCCAAATATGGACATGAACCACTCCTATTTCCTTGGCATCCCCCCTAGTTCGAATTTTGTCTCTCTTCAGAAACCCACCCACCTCCATGCCCCAACCAACCCACCCCAACTCCTGGTATCAGCTCAGCCAGGATGCTAGGGAACTGAGTAGATCCAGTTTTACCTGTTCTTTGTGAAAAGTATGTATAGCAACAGAAACCCAGTTTAGCACCCTATTGGTTATTACCTATAAATCTACCTAGTCATAAAAGGCTTCCATGAAATACAATCCAGGGATATAAATCTCTCAGAGGGAAGAGGAAATCTGATGGAAAATAAAATTCTCTCATTTCATCTATTCCCTTGTTTAAAAGACGGACTTTCCAGTCAACTATGAACATTAATGTGAGTTGGAAGGTAAGTGGGAACAGGGTGCCAGTTAGAGGGTCAGCCAGACAGGAGAACAAATGTGACTAGCTATGTGCCATCAGAGAGTAACTCACCCTCCCTGAGCTCCAGTTCTGTCATCTCTAAAGAACAGCAAACAGGCCTACAGGGGGATTAAATTAGATAGATTGAAACATACCAAATATCTTAGCAAGTCCGGATGGCAGCTGGCAGAAGAAACACATATCTATCTACCTTTACATTTTTAATGTGAAAAAAAAATAATCATTAGCAACTGAAAAGAGGTTCCTACGTTCCTCCCAGAGTTCCAAGCAATGATTGATAAGGTGCATTCATTCATTCATTCAGTTGATGTTTGTTGAACACAAGCTGTGGGTCAGGCTTTGTCCTAGGCCCTGGGAATTTGTCCCAGTTTGGTCTCTCATTGTAAAATGTTATAATTTCAACGCTTAGGGCTACACACAAGATGAAACAGATGGTAGGCAAGTAATAATTTTTTTGCATAAATTCATATAGAGACTCAGCACTCCATCCTCCATGATTGTTGGTGACACCTGTCTATTCTCTAGAAGCCTTTGGTGACCTACAACATAGCTGTTGCCCTTGCTTCTCATGACCCCCGAACTGGATAATTTTCTAAATCTCCACACTGTATTGCTATTTTGAATCAACAAACTGACAGCTCCCTTACACTGTGGATTCACATAAGAAAGCACAGGGTCTCATGAATTTTTTACTGCCCCCTCCTAAAAGTATCCATACACAGAAGTCAGCCTGCATGGCTCTGTCGCTGCTTCAGAACTGGCAAGCTGGACATCAGCTTCTCTCCCACATGATTCCGTGCCCACACAAGAACATTCTGGATATACCTTTCCACAAGGGGGGAAAACGGTTAATGGAAATGCTTCTCCGAAAAAGAGGCAAATCTCAAAAGACTGAGGAAAGCGTTGGTGTTGGAATTTTTATGACTGCTGGCCAGCCACTGGCCACTTTGACCATTTAACCATTTTCACCTTCCCACACAATATTTCTGTGGTCTCCTCTGGTGAAGAAAAAAAAAGTGTTTTCGGCTTCTTCCAGCATGCTTCATCAATAAAGTAGCCTTTGGCTTGAGCAAGACCAAAGAAAAATGGTCTGTAGGTTTGGTTTGGTTTCGTTTGGTTTGGTTTCTTTTGCTAAATGTGCGATGCAGATAATTGAAGAGTCTGAATTTGGCCAAATGCTTGGCAAAGAAATAGCAAAGTCAGGCTAAGTAATCTCCCAGGCATGCTGAAAAAGTCTGACCATGAACCTCCTGAGTGGTTCTTGTACAACTCCATATTTGGGTCACACAGGAGAGGGTTTGAAGCTGGAGAAAATAGATACACACCTATTCAGATCACCAAGAAAAGTATAAGAGGAAACAAGAGAAAAAGATCCTCTTCCCATCTTGGATCCCGCAGGCATGGGCCAAGCATTTTTATGATCATGTCTAGCTTTCTAAAGCAAAATAATAATTTAAAAAAGAAAAAAGAAAATCAAACAAAAACTTCACAGGCCAGAACCAGGCCAACTGTCCCGCACTGACTCACACGTGGTCTCCTCACTCGTACTACAGATGGTGACAAAGATCCAGGGACACGGGCAGCACCCTCGGGCGCTGTCACTTCCTCTGCAGCCCCCTGTGAGGGTGAATGGCTGCCATGCTCACGCGGGCATAGGGCAGCTTTCACTCCCCCGTCTCTGTGCTCCCCATCAGAATGGCACGCTGCTAGAAATGTGCACTGGATATGTGATTTGGGGCAGATAGTTGTTGGAGTCCCCATATGCTTAAGGTACATAACTGGGCCACTGAGAAAAAGGAATTTAAACATTCTAGAAAACAGCAGGAGAGCAAATTGGCCTTTTCCTCTGAGAGTTATTATTAGAGAGGCCTAGCCCAATTCAACCAGAAAGCCAATATCAGCCCAAGCGCTCTTCCTGAAACAATGCCCCCCACATCCCACTTCCTTCCAAATAGGATGCCCCAGGGCTCCCAGTCAGATAGGGATTGGGTCTTTCAAACTATGCACTGGCTTGTAGAAATCAGTGGATGCCTCTCTTCTCACATAGCAACTCTACAGTCCAAAGTTTAATTTCACATGATGCCGGGAACTCACACAACGTGGCATTCCATTTGATTTGTACTCGTGGAATTTGGCAGCCGGCTAGCTCTCTTTTCTGTGTACCTGCTGAAGTCACAGCTGCTGCCTAAACTTTGTAAATAAATGCTAAACAAATGCCAAATAAAGAAACCAACTTCCCAGGAAGCAAAGAGGGCAGGAGATCACAGTTTTTGTTCTCAGAAATGTGCTATGACCTGCTTCAACGCTGCACCCTGGCAGCCCCAGTGAGTCTCTGTTCTCCTGGGCCTCGGATGCTCTTTTACTTCAGAGAAGGAAGAGGGGGGAGGGAGAGAGAGGCAGGCGTGGCTATATTCTTTACTCTAGAACACATTTCTATGGAAACTGGAATCGTTTTCACTGGACTTGATCTGCAGCTGGGTAATGGAAGTCAGTAAGAGCGTGGTCTTCATGTCACACGACCCTCCACCTGTTCTTCTGCCTATGTGAGGACATCATGCTTGTGCCTTTTGTAGGTCCTGGTCCTTTGGATTTATGGGGCATGCTTTTCAACAGTAACTTGAAACAGTTATAGAGTTATAGAGTATCACTCAAGATACTCAGGTAGATTCTATCCATATTCTCTTGGGCTAGGGAAGGGCAGGCCACATTGACCAACCATGGCTGGAGAAGCCTGCTATTTGTCATCATGGGTGAAAAGTCGCTCTTTGAGTGAGCTGCCAGGCAGCCTCCTCCATTTCCATGCCCATCTCCAAGGAAACATCTATTTCACATGCAAGATGAGAGGTAAGAAAGAGGTGCAGCTTAATGGGAAAACTAAGCCAGCCTCTAGTAACACAGGCCTAGTCAACTTAGTAACAATACTCAGAACTATCATTTATTTAACACTCACTGTGCATCAGGCTTTGCACAATAGTATACGATATGTCTTGTCTTCCCCTGGTAGACCAGAAGTTCCATGAAAGGCACCCATCTTCTCCCTGCCACCCCAACAGTGACTAGCATTAGTACTAACTAGGTAAATGGCTATATGCAGCATGTCTTAAAGGGTTTCACATGGTTCTTTTTCTGCTGTGTATGTGGCGGGGGAATGGGGGTGGTTACCTGTGTAGGAAGTATGGAAGCCAAAGGATGATGCAGGGATATATCCCTCAGTCACTTCTCTGCCATTTTGTTTTTTGAGGTAATGTCTTTCACTGAACCTGAAGCTTGCCTTCTCAACTAAACTGGCTATCCAGAAAGCCTCTGAGATTTGTCCATCTTCACCCTTCCTCAAACCCATCCCAGCGCTGGGGTTATGGTTTTACCCATGAGCCTTCTCCCCAGAGGCCCCCTTTTTGATAGCTATATAAACTACTTCTCACAGGGATTCAAGTAAGCACTGAAAACAGAATTCACACAGTTACTCTGCTTCCAAAATCTATGCTTGTAACCTCTATGCTATTTTAAGATGTTTATTACATCGGTAATTTTTTAAATGAGTAAAGGAATTACAACCCTACAGAGCAATTGTGATGATTCCTACCTAACAATTAGGAGCATAAGACTCAGAAAGGTTAAGTAACTAGCCCAGATTCACACAGCTGAAAAGGGACTCAATTCAGGTCATTCTAATACTAAAGCCCATAGTCCTCAAACAGCTGCAGTGATCAAGCAAGGTACTGCCCTATACTTCTAGGCAGTGATTCTACATCGTTTTCTTACAAGTAACAGTGTCTATTTCCACAAGCAAAGAACTTGATTTCAATAATGCAGACAGAACTTCATTGGTCACCTGATAAGCTTTAAGCAAAAAGAAAGGCTGCTATTTACGGCAGTGAGCCTAGCCTTTAACAGCTGAGCCATCTCTCCAGCCCGCAGAGGAAGAGGATCCAGAAAGTCCTGATGAGACTTGATAAGCTATGGGCAGATGGCAGAGGAGGAGAACTCCCCCCTTTCAGTGGACTAGGGGAACAGGAAAGGGGGAAGAGGGAAGGAGGGCAAGACTGGGAGTTGAGGAAGGGGATACACAATGAATTAATTGCAACAAAACAAAGCAAAAAAAAAAAACCCTTAAACAAAAGGCTTAAAAAGCTTAAACAAAAAAAAAGCTTAAACAAAAGGCTGCTGATATTGTAGATGACCAGGGAGATTCAGGTCGGTAGCTTTCAGACAAGCTTGTCTATCAGATGTACCCACATGATAGTATGTACATCTCACTAAGTACTGGTATCACCTTACGCCAAGTGACGCCCAAATCCAGTGTTACTAGTAACACTAAATCAAAGACCTCATTCCCCTTGTCTGTCCACCACTCTGTGGCCCGAGAAGACTCCCTTGGCCACAGGGAACTTTCCCCTCTTCCGGCACTTGTTCAGTCCTCTTGTTCCTAAAAGACGGATCTCCCAGCTGATTATTTGTCTTCCATACCCACCTGTCAGCCAACTTTTCACTTTTTAAAAAGTTTTAAAAATTTATTACTCCTGAAGCGAGGACCTGAGAATGAGCAGGTGATTAACAGAATCATTTGACTGACCTTCAGGAGCCCCAGCAGTAGGTGATTGATGAAACAGCTACAGGTTTGAACAGAAGGTCAACTTCAATAATACGGCTGTTACTTCCTGTGGCCCTTACAAACCAACTCAGTCGGTGGCCTTCACTTCTCCTTTGCAACAGTTTTAAGGGAAGGACACATGACTGGCCTCACGCCACTCTTTTGTGATGCTCAAAGAGAATGGTCAGGACATGGTGGTGGCATTTGATGCAAGAAGATCAAGTCCCGATATGGAAGATGACCATTCTTGTCTGCTGGGTTCACTTTAGTTACACTTCTCGAGAATCACTGGGTCTGGCAAGAAGCTGCCCACACAGAGTCTTCGCTACAGCTCAACCTGTTCCTCTGACTCATCCCAGTATCCTGTTTCTCATATTCAACCTGAGGGTCCTACACCTTTCCCATCACCTTCAGATGTTTAACATGTTCAAGTTCTTTTCAACTGTTAGCCTTCAAACCTGAAAGATGATGCAAAATAAGGAAATATCTTCATTTCAATTTTTTCTGGCAATCTCTTTTTTATAATTTTTATTTTTTTCAAATTATTCATTATATACCCCGACTGAAGCCCCTCTCTCAACTCCTTCCAGTCTTATCCTCCCTCTCTCTTCTCCCCTATCCCCTTCCGCTAGTCCATTGAAAAGTCCATATTTTAATCTTACTGACACCTAAAAATGCGCTTCATGCTTTCTCCATAAATGATAACAAACAAGTAAGAACATTAATAATCCACCCGACAGGAGCACTATACTTTTGTTTTTCTGCATCATCTCAAAACATCTTCAAAGAATTGCTATGAAGCCAGGGCAGGAAAACAGTTAGGATTAGATAGCTATGTGCACTACATGTTCATATTCTAGCACATCTTCTAACTAGCACTGTGACCTTGGGCGAGTCACTCAACCTTACTGATCCTCGGCTCCATATGCACCCAGAATGAGGACAGTCATGCAGGGCCTTCAGGATTGCTGGAAGGATTAAATAAGTCAATGCATATGATGTGTGAGAATAGGTCTGGGTACATTACAGGAGCTCAGATAAGCACTGTTGACTATTAATTTTATTAATCCAATTTTATGGATGAAAAACCAATGACTTAAGAGGTTAATTAAATGATGTGTTCAAGGTCATGACTGTTGAACGGAAGTATATGGAAGAACAGAGACCTCAACTTGGCAATCAGATGCCAGAGTGTACACGCTAAACCCTTCCTTTCTTCATTTGATTTTCAGCTGTGAGTTCCTTTGCCAGACTTGGGCATCCATGAAAATGGGCATTTTGGAGTGAAAAGGTCCTCCCTCATAAGGACAATTCACCCTGTTATCCAATGTTAGCCGAGTATTAGCGGGTAGAGATCAGGTTCTCCAAACTGCTTCTAACTTTGTGATAGCTCTGAGCTCTGTCCTCCCACCCTTCTTAACAAATAATGAACCCCTAATCTGCCCTGAGGTAAGGTAGCAGTGACAGCAGAAGAGTTCTCACCTTCAAAAGAACTCAAGGTGTCCACTGAGGCAGAGGGAAGTCGAAGCTGTAAGCAGTCCTTCCCTTGGAAGATCTCTGTATGTGCAATGTCAGTCTTTGGCAGAGAGGTAAGAAGC
>CM053765.1:75307519-75352246 GCA_028658305.1 Pachyuromys duprasi | reverse complement strand
AGGGCAGGAGCATACCAAAGAGGGCCTCTGAAAGAATCAATAGAGCAATGTATCAAAGCAGATATTAAGACTCACAACCAAGCCTTCGGCAGAGGGCGGGAAGTAATAATAAAAATAGGGGAAGTTAGTAAGCCTTGTGGAGAACAAGAGCTCCACAAAGACCAAACTGAGCAGGGCACAGGGGTCTTATACGAGACAGTTTCTCCAACCAAGGACCATGTATGGATATGGCCTAGAACCCCCACTCAAATGTGGCCCATGGTAGCTCCGTGTCAGACTGAAGACCCTAGTAAGGGGAACAGGGGAACAGGGACTGTTTCAGTCATGAACTTGATGGCTGGCTCTTTGACCCTCCCCCATTCACGCCAGGGAGTAACAGCCTGACTAGATCCCAGGGGAGGACATTGCAGCCAGCCCTGAGGAGACAAGATGATCTGGGGTCAGATGGAAGGGGAGGAGGTCCTCCCCCTTAGGTGGACTTGGAGGGGGCAGGGAGGAGATGAGGGAGGGATGGGGAGAGTGGGAGGGAATCAGGGAGGGGGCTACACCTGGGATGCAAAGTACCTAACCTGTGGTTGATATAAAAATAAATAAATTACATTGAAAAAAAGTCATCACTCCTATTTACCTACCCTGCTGCATATCTTGTGAACTACAGATTATAGAATTGAACCCCAGAGATATTAAAAAACTTGCCAAAGAACACACAGCTAATAAGAGACAGTGCTATGATTTGAATATGTTTCTCTCCTAATCCCGCTATCGAATGCATGCACCCCCTCCCTGCCTCTGTCTGCTAAGGGACTGACTCTGACAACTCATCTGTCCACTTGGATCACTATTTCTATGGCAGAATTTGTGATTAGCCATTGGGTTTATGCATGTTTCTTCCTCACATATATTCTTGATCTTCTCACCACATCCAGAAGACTATGGTCAGAAGGTCAGAGACAGAAACAGCATAGTTTAAGGCAAAGCAAAATGATTAAGTTGCATTTCATCCCTCTTCTGCTCCTCTGCCCCAAATTCAGAGAGAATGGTGTTCTGTATTCCATCCACATTCCCCTGAGGCGCAACCAGCAGCCAGAGCCAAACTCATCTTCTCTCTTCCATATTCCTTTACCAATTCTCTGCATGGGAGCATATCTCTGTAGGAAATACCTGCTGTAAATAAAGCCGTGATGAGGGAGACCAGCCCGATGGGTGTACTTCTCAGCCCTCACCAAAGACACTGCTTTCTGCAGGAAATGGAGACCATACAGAGATCACAGCTGGTCAAAATGCAGAGAATAAGTGACGTTGGGGTGCTCAGACCCGATCTACAAATGCGACCCTTATATGTAAGTTTTGGGAATATCATGGAATAGATGACAAAATTTTAAGACCCAGAGGCCAAGGAAGCCTGATCTAAGATGTGTCTTCTCCACATGACAGAAAGCTGCCTCCATGAAGTCTCAACAATGCAGTTGCCTAAACAAGTCCTGCCTAATGACAACAGCAGTCAGCGTGCCCTGAAGAGAGGGGGCATTCCGCAAGCCCCCCCTGTATGAAAAGCTACGCGAAATTAGTGACAGGTGAGAGAGAACCAGTCTTCTCTAGGAATGAGACCCTGACAGATTATTCAATCCCAAGAGGTTGTCCCCAAACATGTGTACATATGAGCAACACCAAACGAACTCAGGAGGTTTATGTAAAAAAATGAGGGGAGAGCATGGGAGACACTGGAGGGATAAAGAGAGGGTAGAGATGATGTAAATACAGGACTCATGTATAAAATTCTCAAATGACTTAGTTAGAAGAAATAACACTGTATTTGGGTTGCAATCAGAACTGATCACACTACATGGTTGAATAGAGCTATTAACATGCCGACAACTAATGGCATCAGAGATTACTGTATGTATTTTCCATGTAATGTGCAGCTTTTCAGTACAGTCTTGACATGAAAAGTATTTGATTTTTCAAGCTAAAGTAAAAGTGAGGAGAGAAGGGTTAATAGGATTACCTGAGGAACCCAGGAACCCAGAGATCTCACGAGAACTTTGAGTGAAGACATGGCTGTTTCTACCAAGAAAGAGTGATCCAAAGCCACAGATTCCTGGGCACAGAGGACAAAGCATGGGACTTTCTCTTCTTCAGCCTTGCCATTCTTTCTTGATGCTAGAAAAGAACTTATCATGATAGAGACCGGAAATGCTTAATATTTACCGTCTCAGCCTGTCTCACAACTGACCCATTGGTACACGTTTTAATCAGGACTACAGGGATCCCCAAGGGAAACTCCCACGAGTGCCTTCAGAGAAAAGTTTTTGTCCCTAATTAAAGGTTTAGCCAAGAAGAATCTTTCCTCTGCCTATGTATCTGAGGCCTATGTGCACCTATGATCATCAGTGGCAAGTTAAATTTGCAGAAGGTGGAGTGCAGCCACAGCAAGTGAGATGTGCCCAGATGAAATCATGAATCTCTGAGCCAGTTCGAGAAGCATATCCTTCAGAGCTCCTTGTATGTTAGTTGTCTGTCGCTGCATAACAAGTCACTCCCAGATTTAGCACCTTAATAACAAACGTCCCACAGTGCTGGTAGATCACGTGTCTCAGAGTCCCAGAGGCAAGACAACAGGCTCAGGGTCAAGGCCACCATCAAGATGCTGGCCTAGGCTACAGTCAGCCCAAGGCTCATTAATGGCTGTTAGCAAGAATCAGAAGGTCCACTTCCAAATTTCTTTACACAGGCCACTCTACAATCGACAGCAGGGCATCAAGGGAGTGTGGGTGAGAATCCCTGAGATGGAAGACTTGTTCTTTATAACCTAATCTCAGAAATGGCATCAAGTTATTTCCTGTCCTAGTCTATTACTTCACGAAAGGCTTCTCAGTGTTTGGGGCTGTACAATTCTTTGTTATGGGGTCAATTTTGTACATTGCTGGGATGTATAACAGCACCCATTCTCTACATACTGGATGCTAATGCAACCATAAGCAAAAGTCACCAGAGGTCCCCAAGGGAACAAATCTCCCTAGTTTAACACCAGTGGCTTCTCACATGTCACAGTCTCAAACTCATCTTCAGGTACATAAAGAACATGAGTCTGGGAGGAGTATCCATCTGCTTTATAAGACAATGAGCTCCTCTGGAGTCTAAGGCAATTAATGTTGACCCAATAACGTTGGTTACTGGAAACCAAGAATACAGATACAAAGTGACTAGCTACTTATTTTACCTATTAATACAGGTATCCCTTTCTGTTGTTCAAGACTGGGACTTTAAAACATCAAGAACTGACATAACTAATGCCCTGGTGTGGAACCAATCTCTTCAGGATCTGAGCAGTAAAATTCTCAGTTTCCTGCTCCTTCACACACATACACACACTAACAAACACACACATGTATGCACATACATATGCACACATCCACATGCCTAAACAAAACAGATTCACTGTTTTTATATCATGTGTTTTTACTGGATGGATACAGAAATCAGAATACAAAGGGCAGCAACTTAAAAAAGAATGCCACCACTTCCAAAAAGGAATGGCCATACCACACCATCTGGAATTCCTTAAACATTTAGCAACACACACATGTTCAGAAAAAACAAATGGGTATATCGAGAAAATATAGGAGAATATGCCACCATACAGTCTTAGTTGCTATGGAGCAAGAGAGAAAATGGCCCACTGACCGCAGCACCCAATCTCTTGTTTCTGTCTGTTGTCATACCATCCGCACTTTCTTATGTATCCTTCAAGCAAAACATTCCTACGGACCCAGTATTTACATTCATGTTTTCCAAGCTTTCAGCCAATTCCTGTTCTCAGGCTAGTCCCACGTTTGGACTCCAATCCTGAACTGCAGGAGCCCGCTGGATTTACTACCCACATTTCATCCTTCAGAGCAACAGCTAATCCTCCCCTGCCCCAGGATGCCCTCCTGGAAACAGAGCTCCTCTCTGTGTATTACAGCCCTACATGGCTTGCTTAACCTCCAGGTTTTGGACACAATGTCCTAGGGAAAGGCCATATGGTGTGTTTGGTTCAAAAACTCCAGGTCTTTTCATGGGCCTAACCCACCTCTTTCTACAGCCCCTTTGGGAGATTTCAAATCCTGTAACAGGCATCCAAAACCAATTACCAACTAAGGGGTGGCCGTCCCCAGAATAATTGTAAAGTTCAAGATGAAAGGCTCAAAATGAAAGCTATTTCCAACACAAACATCTCTTAGAATAGTAAGAATAAACCTTGGGGGAAGGGAACAGTGTTATTGTAAAATGTGTTTTATGACATTGTAATGATTAATGGCATTTCACACTCATAAAGTTGACAGGAAGAGGATGTGAAAGACTAACGAAAGTGCAAATACAAATTTCCTTTTAATATCACCAGCATTCTTCTAAGAGAACAAGACATGCACCAACAGGATAAGAGAAATGGCTATTTTTTAAATCCAGAATAAATAAATAAATAGGCAACCGTGCACACTAGCAATAGTACCTATACATGATGAGTTCTATTGGATGGGCTCCCTAGGGACTCTCTGGCAAATATCTCTCTTTTTCATCACCAAGCCATTTTGCTGATGGATTGCACCTGATACCATGGACTCTTACTGCTCAGCAGAAAAGAGTGAGTCATGTGAAGCCAAGGCTCCATCCCGGGACACCTCTGCATCCCACTCTTTAAGCAAAGCCTGGCCCTGGATCGCTTCTCTGGACATTTTTCTTCCTGCCCTCCAACCCAAGACTGAACCTCCATCAGCAGCCACCTGGGTTGTTGCATTTTCTCTACTGCACCAGGAACTCATTCTCTCCTCTGCACTTGCTTTCATAGACATTTTTTCCACTCTAAATAAACAGCCTCATGTGGTCATGTTTGTGAGCCACTACTTCATTTTCTTTCTTTCTCTGATATGTGCAATAAGCAAAACTCACTGTCCGTTTTCCCACTAGACATTCCTCCGTGTGGGGAGGATTCTGAACTGCAGCATATTCTTGCATTCTCTGTAGAGAATGGCCACTGGGCCATTGAGAGTGTCACCTGCACCAAGTCCTGGGCTAGTTTCTTGATTCTTATTCTGCTTAACTTCCTAGGACACCTGAATATTGGTCATGACTACCTCCTGCTGCTATTTCTCTCCCAAATGCTGACCTGTGCTATCCCTTGCTTCATTGGTGAATGTCCTAGAAAATTTAGTCTATAGCCTTCTGCTTTCTTCCACATCACCCTCTTTAACTCTCAATTTTCTCATTGATAATGTGCATATTGTAATATCGTTCTCCTCAAATTAAAGCATAATGTAGCATAGCTAAAGTCAATGCTGAACAAGGTACCATCTCAGAACTCAAGTGACTTTTGGTCAGAATTGCCCTGAGTGCCTGATTGGTATCCCACTCAAATGTCATCTCCAAGAGGACAGGGTTTTGCTTTTCTGATTAGTGTCTCTAGTTTGTAGAATTGTTCTTAACACACAGAAGCGCTTAATAGCTAGTGAAGTGAGAAAATCATGTCAATTAACGACTCAACATTGGCGATTTCCAGTTACACCCTTTTCTTGCTACTCCATTAGAAATTGATTTGATGTGACACAAAACTTCTCACAGTTTTAGTTGAGACACACTGACTAAAACTTAGTTCTGTGTCTCTTTCTCCTTGATACTTCTTTTTGCAAAGGCCTCATATTTATTAATTTTAAACAAAGCTATAATAAAAAAAAGCTATAATCATAGCTATTGTCAAAATGTAGGCTCATCTTCTAAACTTTCCTCTTAACCAGTGCATGTGTGTCCTCTCTTCTTACTTGCTGACACTGTGTTCCCTTTCATCTGGATCTTACCCCATTTTCCACCTCTCAAATCAGCACTTTGGCCCCTTCCTTGTGCTTTCTCTTTCCAGTCTCCCTAATGTATTCCACCCAGAAGCCAAATGAATCCCCTAAGGACAGGTGTCTCTTTGTCTAACAAGCTGTTCCTTTTCTAATAAACCCAAGTCCCTGAGTCTAAAACCTCTTCTTGTTTAAAATGCTCTCACCTGGCATGGTGGTGCACACCTGTAATCCCGGTGCTCAGGAGGCAGTTGGAGAAAAAACTCACCTCCCTAGCCAACCGGGCTACATAAAATTTTCCTAGCCAGCTAGGTTTTTGGTGAGACTCTACCTCAAAACAATTTTTTAAAAAGCCAAACTTAAAATTACATTCTCTTACTCTATACGTGTACATATCTTAATGACATAATCAATTAACTTCTTCCCACAATTATCCTTATCTTGGTTTTATGGTAGACAAGGGGTCATGTGCAATATTCTAAGAATATAAGTCTACAATGTACTTGTTTGAAAGTACTTTTTGAGGGGCTAGATGCTGGCTCAGTGGTGAAGTGCTTGCTACAGAAGCATGAAGATCTGACTTTATGTCCACCACACCCACATAAAAGACAGATGAAACTGTGCATCTGTGATGTCAGAACTAGGGACTAGTGACTAGCAAGTCTGCACTGTAGTTTTAGACACACACACACACACACACACACACACAGAGAGAGAGAGAGAGAGAGAGAGAGAGAGACATGAAGAGTGATATAGAGAAAGGAAGACACCTAACTTTTATCTCTGGACTTCCTACTTTGTTGGGGGTTAACAAACAATTCCTTGAACCTGAGTGCTATCTAGGATGTTGTTAAATAACAGATACTAGCCCATGACTGCCATTCACTGCTACATGTTCTCTGCTGGGCAAGAAGCTGAGGACTCCCTGAGTCTTACCCCAAGCAGGAGGCCCGGGAAGTCGAAACTGATTTGTCTGCAAACACACAGTTACTGAAGCAGTAGAGCTGGCTGGCTTCTGTGCCAAGCCCACATAATTCCAAATCCCATGATCTAAACCATCTTGAACTCTGAAGCTGAACTCAGGCTGGTGTGCCTTCAGTAGAAACCGGCAGACATGAAGGATAAGTAAATTAATTAAAAGAGAAAAGAAGCTGGAAAAAAGCAGCAACATCTGGTACAAAAGCAGTGGAGAGTGGAAGGGCTAGAGAGAGAATTCTTTGGAGAATGTGAGAAATGAAGACATAAGTGAATTTGAGGAGAAAATGGCTAGAGCAGCAACAAGGGGTTCCTTTGGGATCCTATGAGCACCCCCAAAAGAGGAGGGGGGAAGGTTAGTATGATGGCTGTCGGGGAGGCACAAAAAGCTGGGCAGAGGGGCCATGCATC
The DNA here is from genome assembly GCA_028658305.1 of Pachyuromys duprasi. Taxonomy (NCBI): domain Eukaryota; kingdom Metazoa; phylum Chordata; class Mammalia; order Rodentia; family Muridae; genus Pachyuromys; species Pachyuromys duprasi. The sequence goes on along the minus strand of CM053765.1, from coordinate 75,345,041 downwards.
CTCGGGGCACAAGAGAAGTGGATGAAGAAGAAGGCACAGCTCGAAAGGAGAACACAGATCCAGGAGGATGTGACAGATGCATCTGCACCAAGATGTCTCAAGAAACTTGCCTTCTACCAAGGATTGTCAATGGAGCTGGGCCAAGTTCCAGCTCCTGCACGCTGGTGAACCCCAGAAGAACACATACAAATCTCAAAGCACAAAATAACCATTCACCAAACACTTCCTGCACTGGAAGAGGCAACTGTTGCAAGCTGTTTCGAATGACCTCATTATGCCAATCCAGATCCCTTCCGGGAAAAGAGGAATATGAAGAGATAGCAGGTCAGGAAAGCTGTCCATTGCTCTATGGAAAGTGTCAGTTAGAAATAAGTGGTACCCTGGGTTCAGTGCTCCATCCCCTGAACACGCTCTGCACAGAAGCGGCAGAAATGTCACCTGTCATGGCTGCCAGCCCTCTGCCACAGAATGTTCTCTTACCCGTGGGCCTCTCCATCACATCAAAGCCAGGTTTCCTTCAACCCTAATTCAGGACTCTAGATTTTCTTCTGGGAGTTCTAGGTAATCTTTGTCCCTATGTTCCCTCTTCTTGTTCTGAATTCTAATATTACAAATCACCTTGCATTGTTTTCCGATTGTTAAAGGCAAAAAAAAAGTCTGTCTTTTCTTTTTAACTCAAAGCAAAGGCTTTGGATAAAGAAGTCACATCTTCTCAACCTCCTTTCCACAGCATTTTCTTAGGCTTATGCCAAAACTGAAGCTATTTCTATGCTATCAATGAAGAGATGGAAAAATATATAAACACAATGAGCCACTTTAGATCAGACACTTGCAATTGAATTTGGTAGGCAGAGTTCTGGTTACTAACATAATTACTTTAATAGTACCAGGGCCTTTCCTGATACATAGTTGACGCTCAGGAAATGCAAACCAAGTGGTGCTTTTGTGTTCATAACACATGGGCAGTATCTTTGAAATGTGTATTACGGTTTCTCCATAGAAAGATTAATTTTATAAGCATTTATTTCTGGAGTGTCTGGGATTAAATATAGTGTATCTGATGCCACAAATGATACTTTTTCTGTAAAAAAAGAAAAAGGAGAGAGAACACCATTCGGAGGCACGGTTTAAGGATAAGTGAGAACAAGCACAGCAGCTGAGTTACCATGCAAGCCTGTACACTCTTCCCCATAGCACCCCCAAAACAATATCCTGTGCTTGAAGAATCTTTGACCTTTGGATGTTTCTAACAAGACCCATAACTTGCACGGCTTTCTTCATTCATGAATACCAAATACTGCGTTGTCAAGTTTTCCACATCTCTTCCTTTAAAAAAAAAAAAAAAAGAATCCAGGCCAGGGATTTCTTTTATTGCCTCCCCATCCCATTCCCACAAAGACACAATGAAACAGCAGAAAGGATACCCCAGTTTTTCTAGACTAAGTGTCTGTGACTCTAGAGCAACATCCGTCAGGCTTTCTGGGGTAGAAGTTCTCCTCAGCCCCCCATATACTCCCAGGTACTCTCTGGCTAAGCAAGACAGCTGAGAATCGTGGGCCACTGGCCATTCTGTGGTCAGTCAATAGCCTCTGCTTTCTACCCAGTTGCCTCTCCAATTCATACAAAACTATTTAGTTGATACCTTGGGCTGAGTGACAGGCACTCTCAAGGATTACTGTGTAAGGACAATAGCAAGCTTCTCCATTTGCTGGTGTGGTGTGTGGGTTTTGTTTGTTTGTTTACACTATTTTAGTTTACCTACAAGGAAGAACATGGCAATGATTTCTTCCCCTGCACCACAACTTTGAGAGATGTTTGTTGAAGCCAAAACCTCTCCTGACGTTTATCAGTTGCTAAATAAAAGTTGTTTTTCCTGCCAAACATCTCCTCTCTTTTTGCAGTACTTATAAATAGGTTACATATAAATAGAATGAGTGAATGTTATTCATCTGATGAATGGGATTAAAATAGATGAACACAAAATTAAGGTTAAGCAGGATCCTACTGGAATTTGTGGGAAAAGCATAGGGAATAGTAATGGGCCAGAATTCTGAATATCAGATATGGGGGGAAAATCCATCTTTATCCTTTAAGATTTGCTCTTAACTTTTTCTGACAAGTTAATAGAGGAATTGCTATATGAAAACCAATTAAGATTTCCAGGTTTAGGGGGAAAAACAAACACACATATGTATATATTTACCCATATACTCATATATACAGACACATGTATAAATATACAGACATACATATATATGTACACACATGCATCAGAATGTCCACTTGAATTTAAATGCTAAATATTTTTAAATACTGAATGGGACATACTTGTACTTTCAATTGTTTATCTGAAAGCCAAGTTTATGTGCATCATATATTTAACTTTCAACTTTCAACTTTCTCACTGAACATTTTAGTTTGATCCTAAGGAGACAAGAAGTCATGTCTTGTTGGCAACTCATGTAAAGGCTTACCTCTTGACTTGTATCACTGAGATTAGATAATATTTTCTTGATGCATTCACAGGTTCAAGACATGGCCTTCATTCTGACATAATTAGGGGACAGTAATTTAAACATCTGTGCATACCTGACCTGAGTGTTTGTGGGACAGCCTTTACAGTGGAGCCCTTTCACATTCCAAACCAGAAATGACTGGCATTGAGATATCTAGATTTATGTATGAGGCTTTTTACCACAAGTTCACTTGGTCCTCCCTTCTCTCTGAGGCTTGGGGTTTTGTTGTTGTCGTTGTTGTTTATTACTTGGTCAGCTTCCAGGAAGTGTCCAGTGTCACACAATTAAATGAAGATGACCAAATGCAGATAGAAGCCTGATTTATTTCCCAGTACACACCCTATTATCTCGCCACTCATTTTTGTTTTGTTTTGTTTTTTGTTTCCCCAGTTGCAAACATGTCCCATGAAAAGGACCATATTAGATCTGGAGACTGATTCAGATAGAGGTAAAGGAAGAAGAAAAAAGGCAAGGAATTTGAGTGTCATCAAGACAATTACACTGAAGCAGAACAAATGAAAGACAAAGGCATGACAAAGCAACTCTCACGGGATGCTAGCACATTAGAAGATTTGAGCATCAGATCATTATTATAAATAATGACTGGCATTCAGTAAAAACTTACCACACAGCACGCAGGGGGTGAACATTACAACCCTGATGTCATGAAGGAGGAAATAAGGCAGAGGTGAACAGATTCTCCAGAGACACTAAGTAGAAGTGATAGTCACATCAAGCCCATGTCCCCACAGTTCCTCTCCCCCACGGCCCATACTCTGACCCACTGTGATGCCCTCGTATACAGCCCTCATAGAAAAGTAGTTTGAAAGCATCTCCTTCACACCCATGAGTCCTTCACACCTTTTACGTCATCTTAATGAATAAGCATGATTTATCTCCATGAGCCATTGTGGGACTGTATAACATTTGATACAAACCAATAGACAGAATACATTCCTCTATATATCTTTCATATCTAGAAAAAAAAGAATCACTGCAAAGGAAGATCTAAAAGGATTTGTTGCTGGAAGGTCAAGAAAGGTCAAATTGTTTGGTTCTATCCTGAGAATAACGAAAAATGTGTACATATGAACTTTGAGAAAGGAGAAAGTGAGATCACTATGTTTTTTTTTTAATTCAGACATTGGATGAGAATGCTGTTTATATACAGGAGGATAGTGGCCCCAGAAGTCCGATTTTCCTATATCCAAAGCCTATGCTATTCTCTACCCATAGAACTAAAGACAAAATGATTAGGAAGAATAAGCACTCTCAGCAAAACTTTGGGTCAACAACTATGAATGTATAGAACAGAAGCTATTTTTGGCAAAGTACACCTAACTATTTTTTTTTCTTTTTTATGAAGAGAAAATGCAAAGCCATGAGGAAACACAGAGGCTGAAAGAATTTTGGGAGAATCAGGGCTGCATCAAGGACAGAGGATGGCTCAGGGGAACCACATAACCGTACCGCAGACCTTCTGATCAGCCGCCTTCTGCGCTGCCTGCTTTAGCTACAAAGATGCATGATTTCAAATACTTGGTAGAGATGCTCAGAATGGTCTGGTGTTCATCTTGAAGTCCATGTGAATGAAGCAAAATTGGGTACTTTTACCAAAAAGATAAAAAAAGGAAAGAAAAGTAAACAAGAGGGGAGGGGAAAGAATAGTAAGAAAAGGGTAAGAGAATAGATGCATAGGCAAACTAAACCATTAGATGGTTATCAAAATATTGGATTGTAGCTACAGGCTCAGACTGATTTGGCTTTCCTAGGCTTCCAGACCTGGCTCTGAGTCTTATTAGCTATGCAATCTTGGAAAAGCTTCTTAATATGTGGTTTCACCTTTCCTGTTTATGGAATGAAATGATGATACCAAGTCTCATTTAGCTGTTGTGAAGATTAAGTTTTAACCCATGTACATGGTTTAGAACTGCATCCACCACACAGTCACCACTCTGTAAATGTAGATCATCATTCCAAAACTGGTATGTGAATGTACGTGTGCGTGTGACTGCCACTGACCATCATGTTTTGACAACATTGCCTACCTCTCCTGATGATGGCATTTGCCTCCATGACAGTACACTTCACCTGCTAAGTAGGTACCTATGGGTGCCACATTCTGGAATAGGCATTGAGCACTCACCAAAAAAGGCCCTGCCCAACCTTACAAAGTGAGAGAAAATGTATAGTTTCTCAGTAAAGTGTGGCTTTTGAAATGTTCAGTTTAACATGCAAAATAAAACCTAGAAACAGATGTCCATAAGGCAGCGTCCCTATAAAGTCCTTGGATTTTCCTAGTATCTATCATAAAAATTTACTCCTCAAAATGTAAACATCTCAAGGCACCTATGCCTCCCTTCTGTGAAACAGCATTTATGCTACATATGTGTTTAATAAATGTGCAACCTAAATGTTTAATGATAAGAGCCTAAACAACACCTCTTGCTACAGTAATGTAGCAGCTAATAGGCCACTGGTGGACTGCACAGTAAAAGAGAAGTACAGAAAGGAGTCAACTAAATCCATAGGTCTCATTATTATGAAAGGGATAAAATATTCCATACCCAAACCGAACCATACACGCTGCCAAAAGTCATGGCCAAATACACAGATTGAACACAAAGAACAGCTGCAGTGAGAATTTTGTCCTCCTTATTATACAGCTCCTCTAAGGGCCTGGCTTTAAATTCTATCCCTGATTTCTTCCTTTGCCAGCACAGATAGCCACGGCTGACCACCAGCCCTGGTTGATGAATGCAACTTTTGCTAATAAAATTTATTCACTGAAGTCATGCTCATGATAGAATGTAAAGTATATTGACATCCCAATGGTCAAAGTCTACATCTTGTACATGAACGTTTTTCTCCTAAGCAGTTGTGACAGAAGGCATTTAGAAATAAGCAGATGGGCTTCCTAAAACTGCAGAATGCTCTGCGGTGGTAATTTGCTGACTAGAGTTTCTTCAAAGGGTTGAAATAGTTAACCACCTCACCCAGCTTTGCCTGGGCTAAAGAGCAAGGCTGGTTATGCAGAATCTAACAACTGTGGGTGAGCTATACTTCAGTCTAACATAACAGTAAGGGAGAAGCCAGCCCTTATATAAATGGGACATGGATTGCTTTCCAATCAAATCTTCATGGCTTAGGCCATTGCTCATCCATCCCTCCCCAAACAAAAGATGCCTCTGGTGTTAGAGGCCACCACAAAAGTAACAACAAACTAGAATGTCCGGACCCTTCAAAAAAGATCCATCTAATCTATAGTCTGAATAGCATCACTTTAGCCATGGTCCAGGCCAGAAAGTACCATTTTCTGAGATATAAAATCCTGGTGTATTGGCTGTGCATGTCAACCTCATCTACCGGAACCATGTGTGCTGAAGTGATAGTCTGAAGCAGAAAATCATGTGCAGTTTTGTTTGTGATGTGAAAATTAAACATTTTCATAGCTGCAACTGAAGCTTTTGCTTGATTCATAATTTCCAATCTGAGGAAGGTCCCCAGCACACCAGAGCCTCTAAAGGTCAGGCCTGATGAGGTGGGAGCAATGTGAAATAAGCCTCAACACTCAACTTGCCTGCTTTCGTTGTCTGTGCAGCTTCCTTCTTAGGAGCAGGTTGCACTCATTATTTGTGACATTAAATTTTCAGACTATTGTTCAATTTGCAAGATTTTTGAATGTAGGTCTTCATTGTCTAATGATAAAGCAAAACCACACTACAAAGGCCTTTATGCTTCTTTTCTTCCTTTTTAGCAGTGGGATTTTTCAAACAGTAGCATTTTTACAAAAGTTAAAAACTGACATGATGGGGGCATATTTGGCAAGTATATGTGCCTATATGATGAGGCACTACATAAGCATATATCAAAATACATGACTGTATAAAAATAACTATGCATAGACACCCACGTACATAACCATAAATGGATAATATCAATTTGCAGTCAAATAAACCTATTTACATTTGATGTCTGGCAGTAAACTGACATCTGTAATAATCTTCTATTTAAATGGATCCATCAGTTTATATGTGACAGGTACTGACTATCTAATATCTATTAGATAAGTCAGCTACCTACCCAGGATTCACCTCCTTCCTTCTCTTTAATAATAAAGCCTCAATTTTATTTGGAGCACCAAGGTAACTGGTTCAATCTCTTTCACAACTTCTCTTGCTGCCAGTGTGGTAAGATACATAGCCAATGATATGCAAGCAGAGGTCATAGGGAGGACCAAGAACTACTTTTTAAAATGACATCAAATTGGAGATCACCTCTTTTAAAAAAATCCTCTCTGCGTCTCTGTCTCTGTCTGTCTATATCTCTCTCTCGTCTGAAAATAACAGCTGGGGATTCTGCAGTTATGTTTTATCTTGACAATAAAAGATGACACACAGCAGATGAAAAGAAAAAGAGACAGAAGTGATCTGGGTCTTTAATAAACTTTGGAGCTTCCACATCAGTATTCGAATATAGAGCTTATTTCTACTTTTTATTAATAGGGGTTTTTCTAAGTCCTGGAGATGAAGAGATGGCTCAGTCACTAAAGTGCTTGCCATGCAAGCATGAGTCCCTGAGTTCAGAGCCGCAGCATCTAAGCAAAAGGCTGGGTATAGTAACATGAACTTGCAATCCCAGCTCTAAAGACAGAAAACGGGAGGATCTAGGGAGCTTACTGTCGGTCTAGTCAATTAACGAGCTCCATGTTCAGTGAGAAGTCCTGTCTCAAAAAACAAGGGAGAAAGGAACTGAGGAAGACTGAGGAAGACATAGGACATTGTTCTCTGACCTCCACACATGTGTACACACGCACAGATTCAAACACATGAATACATATACATACATATATACAAAAAAGGGCTAAACCTATTTAAGCCAAAATGTACTTGTTACCTATGTCAGGATGTTTAATGGATTCAGAATAAAATAAAATAGTAATTCATGAGCCTGTTAATAGTAAATGAACACAATTTAGATTTTGCCTTAATACCTGACATCGTTAAAAGCACAGGAGCTTTCAGATGCTATGAACTGGAAGGATTCTGTCTGGCAAACCCATTCCAGCCCAGGGTTAATTATGTCCATGTTGATGAGCTCTGAACTCCAACTGTTAAGTAAATAATAACATCAGTAGAGATTTAAAGCTAACACCTCCGAAATTTGTAGCAAACTGAAAATTGCCCTATGGAGTACGTAAAATTACCTACACAAGTTTATTGACAGAGAAACTGAGTCATCAGATCCTTAAGTAGCTTGGGGTCTGTTTAGTGAATTCCAAAGCCAGTTAATCAAGATCTTAGTCAGCTTGCTAAAGCCACCAATGAAAATTCTTTAGAGTCAGCATTTAAAATGTGTCCCCCATTTCCTACAACCAACAATGAAAAAGTGTGTGCATGTGTTTTTAAAGCAAAAGGCTCTAAGTTTCTTGCTTCTCATAGCCAGTGACTCCCTAAGATTCAACGATCCTGGCTGGGGTCTTCCTACGACTTGTTCCCTTAACCTAGCAAAGGCTAGGTTCCCCATAACTGCCTCTTGAAAAAGCCACCATTGTCCAGACTCACACTGTGGAGAGTGCCAACCTGCACTGGGGAACAGCTGTTTCATTCTTGGACACCCCCTTACCCACATCACCCTAAAAGGGTGATTCTTAGGCTAGCATTTCTGAAGCACTTAGTATTTCAGTGCCTCCCAAGTTGTCCTGGGGAGACAGACACTGCATTCCCTAGAGCCCCCTCCTACTCTAGATTCAAGCCACCTCCAGAAATCTATCTTCCTTCCTGCTTCATTTTTCAGCATGAACAAGGAAATGGTTTGATGACAGAATAATAATTGATGGTTATGCTATCTGATGTCCTATAAAAGGCTTGAATTCATGACTGCACGATTCTTTACAAAACACCGCCTACGAAAAAGAAAAGTTGAAACCGTTCTGATTTCTGTCTTTGCTGCAATGCTTATTTCCGGAGATCTGCGCTGCCTACAAAGATTGATGGACAACGTTGAAATTAGTGGACATGGAAATGTCCCCTTGTCCCCTCACAGGCTGTGGTTATGAATGGGGCCATCTGCCTCTCTCCTCCCTGCCCCTGCCCTCCAGGCCACTGCAGCCACTTGTCTTCAACCAGGGCACTTTGACAGAGTGTTTGATAGAGGTGGCCCTGAGGCAGAGGGCTAGTTTTATTGAATCAAAACGCCATAGCTTCACTCAAGACCTTTCATCCAACCACTGTTGAAGGCCTTCCAGGCCCTCATTTACAGCAGGTGGATGGAGTGAGCTTCCCATGGTCACTTAGTGAGTCCGGGGGCCAGGCAGGGCATTCCATAATCAACTCCGATGGCCGTGAAACCTTCGTTTCTGCCATTCGTCACACACATATGGCTGTTTCTCAAATGGCAGTCGGGAATTATCCATCCAAAGGGGTTTCTGAGAAAGCAAAGTATCCATGGAATGAACCTAAAGGAAGCCAAATGAGTTGCCACCCAGGGAGGCATGCTCACAATCTGATCCCAGCCTCTTCCAGTGATAAAGAAGCTGAACTTAGCAAACATTCTTTCCCGCTGTCAGCCTACATTAGACATCATTATAGTCTTGTATGGGCGAGTGAGAGATATCTTGGTCGAAACTGAGATAAAGAAAAAATATAACAGGAAGCACCCGTGCCCCTGTGATGAAAACCCAGGCCTAACGGGACTTCAGCCACCTGAAAAACTCGTCCTTCCTCAACTTCCTTCCGCCGTTCACAAGGCACGCAGAAATGACTGCTTCACCAGCTCAGTTAAAAGCCCATTTGGAATACCCTATTTCCAAGACCAAAGTTGAACTAGGTGAAGGTGCAGAAACTAGAGTTGAGGTTATTTACAGAAATTAGCTGCCGAGAGAAGGGGGTGGAAACAAAAACAACAGTGAATCTAAATGGAGAGATTATCGGCATAGAAAGATGTGTCAGAGCCTAATAAGAAAGACAGGCTGTTCACAGCAGAGCTGAACAGAGCCATTAGCAGCACGGGAGAGAGCTGTTTACTGTATTAAAACTACCTTTGCTGGTTGTATAAAAATAAAACAAAACAAAAAAAGGATTGTATTGGGGCCATCACACTCTCATCTTTTCAATTACAGAGATAGAACAATCTCAGATTCCAAAGCTAACTACAAATCAAAATTGTGTTATGTTATCTGCTGAGACACAAATGGAAAATAAATACTGTTAACTGTCACCTTCCATTAGGTAACAGAAATTCAATTACATTTCAAACAAGCCTCTATGTCAACAGAATAAATCTGTTTCATAAATGAGCAGGTAACCATTTTTGATTCCAACTTCCCAACGGGGAAAAAATCAATTTTAATCACAATTTTTCAATTTTTTTCCCATATGAATGTTTTGGAGTCGAGTACATCAGTGGGTCTAATAAACACCGCTGTACAGAAGAATGGGGCGTGCTGAAACTGGTGTTCTGCTGTTGTTGTTTTTTTTGTTTTCTCCTCCGTGGTACCCTTTAAAGCAGAGGCTGCATGTCCAGTTTAACTAACCTCTGCATTGCTCAAATGTTCTCACTTTAAAAACAAATGCCAGGAAAGGGAGGAGCTGTACAAGGGACACTTTATGCTGGGGGGTTGGTCACCCAGTTTAGAAGCAGACCTTCAGGGGAAAACCCTACCCTGATTCCCTTGAACTGTCCAGAGACTGAAAAGACAGGCTCCTGCTCCAGAAGTCTTGGGCAAACAAAGGATAAGCTCGCAGGTCAGAAGGCCTGTGGGGACTTGGAAGAAACCATTCCCTCGGTACAAGGAGCACTTTGGTCCAGTAGAGTTTCTGCTGTTCATCGGCTTGTGTTTGGAGGGGAAAGCCTTGTAACGGGAGCTTTGTGGACTTGATTTGGATTTTAGGAAGCGCCAAGGAATAAATATTTCTAACAAAGGCCACAATTCTTTGTATAATTTGATAGGTTGTGCATATTACTATAGTTTGGATACTGGAGTAAGGGACTCCTAGTAACTGTCACTCGCTATCTAGTGACACAGGGATTGTTGCATGTACAATGCACTGTCATTTGATTTAACCTCACCAGCACTCCTGTAGGGTAAACCTTGCCTCCACATAATGGAATCACAAGAAATTTAACTTACTAGCCCAATATACACAGCAGGTATATGGCTGTTCAGACCCAGTGGTCTGGCTCCAGAACGTACATTTAGAACCATCTCTCTACGAGGCCCTCAAATTCAACCTTTTTATGATCAGCAACATTTTAGTGTGTGAGCACAACATTCATTCATTCATCTAATCAGGACATACCTGAGGACCAAAGTAAGTCTTTCTAATAATTATACTAAATGAACAAAAGTAAATTTTAACTACCCTTAGAAAATGGGAGCATGTAGTCAGTCTCCTTTATTTTAAAGAACATATACATGTTATAAAGAGAATTCAGAAAAAAGGAAAGAGCTAAGAAAAAAGTCATGAGTCATTAGCTCTTAAGAAAGAATAAAAAGGGTTGGAAAGCCAACCCACTTATTTAAGCAAAAGTACTGTGAACCCACTGAGTGTCAAATACTACACCAGGCATTAAGATTACGGCTGAGAATAAATCAAAATCCCTGCCCATCTGAAACTTAAAACCAAATAAGCTGTGAGGACTGAAGCCAACTGTGTGCGACAGTATGCACAAGAATGGCTTTTGAGGGAGGGATACAAAGTGAATAAATTATAATTAATAAAAAAAATGAAAAAGAAAAAAAGAATGGCCTTTGCGGACACTCTGGCCTAGAGGTATACACACATATTCTACATGTGTATGTCATATATATGCATATATATACACATATAAAGAAATAACTCTTCTGTTTTCTACCTTGACTATTTCCCCTAACAAAAAGTAGATAATACAGACATGGGAGAGAGAGAGAGAGAGAGAGAGAGAGAGAGAGAGAGGAAGAGATAGACAGACAGACAATAACTTAGAATGAGGATGCTAGAAAATACCATGACCTTAGAGTAAAATATACCTGGATTCTAATTTAACCCTTACTATTCACTATATCTATGATTTGGACACATATTAACTACCTAGTATCTACTTTCCAGTCTGTAAAACTTAAGTGTAACATCTTGATTACAACATGATAATAAGATGCTACAAGTTATGTGCCTAGCATAATGTCTGCTGTCGCTGAAAAGATGTTGGAAGTGTCTGATCTTTGCATCCAAAACAGGGCATGATACAACAGGTGTATAGACTTGACACAGCGCTTAGCTACCTGATTTGTACAACTGAGCATAGCCTACCAGAGATAAGCATAGTAACAACAGGATCTACCCAACAGAGAGCGTGTTTTGGGAGTAATGAGAGTGCATAAGTTAAAGGAACACAACCATTAGAAGCAGATTAAGATGTGAAAAAAGCTTGTAACTCATAGAGTTGTTGACTATGTTGCTGTTATGCCAAGACCTTGCCAACAGAACACTGAGCAAACTAATCTTCTAATCTGCAAGTTCTGAGTCATTTTCTAGGCAGTAAGCTAGCAACTTTGAAAATAAGGGGCTTATCTATAAATATTTTAATCATTACAGGAGCTACTGTACTCTCTATATTGTCCTCATAGTCAAAAGCAATCAATATATTTAAAAATGAACATGGTAGCGTGGCAGTAAAACTTAATCAACAAAAACAAATTGTGGGCAGATTTGGCCATATTTGGTCAACATTTCTCAATCATTAATTTAGATCTTGGCAAAGCAATAATTGGAAGGAACAGGTGAGAAATAATAGCCACAGAATATTTAAAAACCAAAGTTCTTTTTAAAATGTGTAGTTCTTACCTGAATTTCAAATACAATGCCATCTTTGTCTATAAATATACCATTATGGGATTGAAGTTACAGAAACAGAATGATACAAAATACTAGTATCACCTCCATTCAGGCAGAAAATATGAGTCCACCCAAACATTATGGAAAAGCTGCAGAGCTCTAGAGAGAAAATGTGTCTTCAGTCTGGTCAGATAAAAATAAAATCAACCAACATCCTAGTGATGTCTCAATGAGTGTCAGACTTACTCAGACCCCCTTTGTCAAGGTAGATCTTTCACTGTTATTCTGGGTCATTTCTCCTTCCAACTTCTCCACCTTTCCCAGATAGCCACCAATGTGGCTATGAACATAAAGTTAGGTAGAGAAAGGATTTCTGAACTCCATTTGGAAGTCAATGGCCAGCATATCCTTTAAAGAATTGTAGATGATCAAACTGGTAGTAGGTATGACAGAAAATGTATTACAAAGTATTCTTTCAGGGAATGAAAGCTTTGGGAAGAAAAGATATATGAAGAAGTATATTAGTCACGAAAATCACTGTGAAGAGAATGTCACTAAGAAAGGAAAGAGAGGGCTGGACATGGTGGCACTCCCGCAATCCCAGTACTGTGGGAGGCAGAGGCAGCTAAATTACTGTGAGTTCGAGGCCAGCCTCAACTACAAAGTGAGTCTAGGACATCCAAAGCTACACGTAGGGAAACCCTATGTTCAAAAATAAAAGAAGGAAGGAAGGAAGGAAGGAAGGAAGGAAGGAAGGAAGGAAGGAAGGAAGGAAGGAAGGAAGGAAGGAAGGAAAGAGAACTAGATCTGAAAAATCAAGAAAGACCATCAAGGCAGCTGACCAATAGACCTTTGAAGTGAATCTTCTACAGCTGTTCAGTCTTCTACAATAAACATGCACTGCCTTTGCAGAAAGGAAACTGCTTTTTGAAACATGGGTTTAATTGCAGTGTCAAGAAAGTTGAGGCCATTTTAATATCGTGCTATGATTCGTGTATGAAACGTCCTCCCTACAGGCTCGTGTGTTTGACACTTGGTCCCCAGGTGGTGGCTGTCGTGTTCCAGAAGATTGGAAGTAGAGTTGGCATCCCCATAGGGCTGTAAAGCTCTGAGTCTCCAGTTCTAGTGTAGCTTTCTGCTTTCCACCCGTGCCTGTGGTGTGAGAAGATGAGGAAACCTGTGTGCACACTTGTGACAAGCCTTCTCTTCCAGGACAGATGGTACCCGTAAAACCATGAGCCATGACAAATCTTTTGTGCCTTGACTTGTTTTTCCCAGGTATTTTTTTGGAGCCATGAGACAAGTGACTAATATACCCTCCTTGAATTCAAGAAGCTTTCGCTCTTCCCAAAGTTACACAAGGCTGCTACACAAAGTTACAGAGGATGAACATCATACTATTTTGCTCTTGGACATGGTGCAAAAGAACCAGGAAAGCTGAGATGGTGTAAGGTGCCTAGAAAACTCTAAGGCTATTGTGCATTTTGTAAAGGCAGATTCTCTTAAGAGCATGGGTATATATGAAGAAAAGGAAGTCTTGATTTAGTCTTTGCAGACAACTTTGTTCCAAAGATGAAATAATGTTTGAACTATTAATTAATGGCAACCTCCATCCCAACTGAAATATGAGCCATTCTTTTATGTTGCTATGCTAACCCGCCCTCCTTCTTTAATGAGTACCCAACACAGTAATACAGTGTGGTATTCCATGCCTGTGTTTGCAGAGTCAGAAGGCACGCATACCCTTTCTCCAGACATGTGGTGCCAAAGTTCTGGCTTTGTCCAACTAATGGTGTAAGGGACAAAAAGATGCCCTCTAAAGATTTTTAAAAGTGTGGAGATCATTTTTGGAAGGACATTTATATCACATTAACTTTTAGTTACTACTTTACTTGGTTAAAAGTCACATTTCCTTGCCTTAATTTGTTTATGAAGAATATATATATATACATATGTATATGTGTATATATATATATATATATAGTACAGAGGGACTAATTATATTTTTGCCATAGTAAAAAGTACAAGATTTTATATTACCTATGGCTCGTCATATAAAAATTGATCATGTTATAAAGTCAGAGGCTGCTTGGGCTTAAAGAACCACAATTTCATGGTTATATTCTGAAGACCTCAGAACCCAAATACAAGCCTCAGGGAGTCAAGTGTGAGATTGACTGGGTAATGGGTCTCTCACCTTGATATCAATGGATTAAGTTGAAGTCCAACACGGGACTTCATTTCAAATAAAGGGGGGAGGGGATTCTTGGTGCTCAAATACTGCCAAATGCTCATTGACATTTCATTCCTTAAAACACACATAGAAAACAGAACACCAAGAAGACAGAAGCCTTATCCAACACCATCAGCTAATAATTATGACATGAGTGGGAAAATCTCAGAGGAGATTGCTATCAATAAAGCAAACGACAGTCCAAAGAAAATAAAAACCAACCCTCCCCCCAAGCATAATTGTCAGAAGAGAGACAAGGTTTAGATGAGTTAAGAGGGTAATATATTTTTTAAAAGGAGATAACTCAGCATTCCTGGTTCCTCTCAGTCATTCTTTCAGCAACTATTATTGGGTACCTTCTACTTGAGAGGTGCCATGCCAGCACTAAAGAAGCATGGCCCAGACAGAATCAGATTCTGTATTTATTGAGCTCAGGCTGCAAATTTGGAAGGGAAGATAACGAACTAATAAATAAGTAAAATAATTACAAATATGACATATGCTGGGAGGGAATTAAACAAGGCGATGATACAGAGAAATTCTGAAGACTGATTTAAAAAGGTCCTTTATAGAGGGTAGTGTTTGAAATCAAGCAGGAAGATGACAAGGCATCCATACGAAAGGGCGTCGGAGAACATTCTAGATAAAGAGGATGGTAAGGCACAACCTCAGGCATGAGAAGGACTGGGAGTTGCTTCAGAAGTAGGAAAGGTATGGTGCAACCTAGCCCTGATGAAGAAAGTGGCAAAGACGATGTTGGGGAAGTGGACAGAAATCAGATGTCTATATGGACAATGGAACAGAAATTCAAACTTATATATGAGTAATAAATATAATTCATTTAAAGAATCCTATCCAGAGAATCATGTACTGTGGTTTTAGATCTGAAGATTACCCTGGGTGTGGTACAGTGTAAATAGTTTGAAAGGGATGTAGGGTGGCTCCATGGAAGACCAAGGTTAAGAGCTTTGCATTTGTCAAAGAAAGAGAGTAACAGTGGTCACGGGTAATATTAGAGATGGTGTTTATTTTAAACTTACACTTTTATTTTATATGTGTGGGCATTTTGCCTGCATGTAGGACTGTGTGTCACTTGTGTTCCTGGTGCCTATAGAGGCCAGAAGAAGCCATGGAACTGCTGTAACAGATGGCTCTATGGGTGCTGGGAACTGAACCCCGATCCTCTGGAAGAGTGGCCAGTGCTCTTAACCTCTTGACCTCTGAGTCATCTCTCCAGCTTCAAAGTCAATTAATTCTAAGGATGTGGTATCTGTAAATTCAATAGGATCTGCTGGTAGTCAAGGATTAGTGAGGAATAGCAATTCCAGGGTGACTGGAACTGAGGACATGGCTCAGCTTGGAGGGCGCTTGCCTAGGATGCACAAAACCTGTGTCTTTTGCCTACATAAAACCTTCTCTCCAAAAATGAGCAAATGAATAACCTGTTAGTCATTATCAGGAAAAGTGGTATTCTTCTTGCTGAATGAAGGTAAAAATGGACTGTTATCATAGATAAGTCAAAATAAACATGTTAGGCATATTATGTTTGAGGTGTCCAAACATATGAAGATGAAGAGTAGGCCTTGATCACCTACATTGGGCACTTTAAAAGAATGATCAGGATTGGAATCAGAACCGTGACATGTGGAGATGGAGAGATGACTCAGCAGTTGGAAGCTACTACGCTTCCAGAACACCAGGTTTGGGTCCCAGTATTCACTGTCAGCCCACAAGTATTTGTAGCTCCAGATTCAAGAGATTCAACACTCTCTTCTGACCTCTTCAGACACTGAACATATGTGATGCACTTGCATGCCTGCAAGCAAAATATTCATACACATGAAACAATGATAAATCAGTCTTTAAAAAAAAACTGTTCCATGCATGCACATAGAGCTGGTATTTTAAAACAGAAGACTGAGACTTATGTCCAGTAATACTGAAAACACCCCTATTGGGTTGACTAACCGGAGGATAACAGCTATAAACTCTGGACAAAATAACACAAACAACTACATGAAAGCTCCAGAAAGTAAATAAAAGCAGGCAGATTCCAGAAAGAAATCGATACTGGATAAAAGATATTGTCACAGGTGTTTCCCATTTTTATGGCTTTAGCTGATTTAACGGAAGAGCCTATTCTTCAGAAATGGAGAGTCAAAAGGCACCAAGTCCCTGGTGACACTGCATCACAGTGCTTTAGATCAGCTAAGAGAGGAGCGACTGACCTTAGATTGGAGCTGCCACCAAAAAAATGCATTTCTATCCAGAGTTCAGCCCAATTCATTGCCGACAAAAGCAAGCAGCTTTGGGGGAAGTATAACACAGCCTGAATCCCCACAGCATAACATTCCCAGTGTCTGTAAAATCATGTTAAATACTTAACATAGTCTTAAACTTGGGGAAAAAATGGTTTAGAATTAAGAAGGATGTAGCCTGGCAATGACAGTGCAAACCTTTAATCCCAGTGTTCAGGAGGCAGAGGCAGTCAGGTCTCTGTGCAAGGCCAGCCTACTCTACAAAGTGAGTTCCAAGACAGCCAGGACTACACAGAGAAATCCTATCTAAGAGAGAGAAGAAAAATGTAAAAAGATAGCAGATTTGATACAGAGAAATTATTAGGACTATTCTCAAAGAAGGGGGGTGCTTATTGCTGAACATGGTGGCACATGTCAGCCTTTTAAAAACACAGACAGGAAAACTGGAAGTTCTGGGTCTTGGACAAAACAGCGAGGCCCTATCTGGGAGTGGAACATAGAGGAGAACCTTGCCAGAGATGAATATCATCAAAATACATTGTGTACGTATATGAAACTGTTATAATTAACCCATTGTTATATTTAATCAATATATGCTAATAAAAACATTTAGAACAGAGAAGAAAATATGCGTGTAATAAATGAGTCTAAAGGATCTATTACAAAGAAAAATAAACACTAAAAATGTATAAAAACAACCAAGTAGAATTCTTAAATGAGACTGGAGGATAAATGTGATCAAAATGCATTTATAAAATTTTCAAAGAGCTAATATTTTAACTTTAAAAAAATTACACTAAATAAAAACAAAGTGCCTCTAGTTGGTTTGGGCATTTTTCCTCAAATAATAGGCCATATACATATGAATAATAGACACTATATAATATGAATAATAGGCACTATACAAGTTTTGGGAAACTAGGCAATGCTTCAGTGCCTCGTTATACAATCCCCATTGGTCTCTAGTGCACATCATCTAACCTCTTAAATGAGGTTACCCATCTGGACAAAAGCGATAGCTATCCAAGGATGGATGGAGACACCGTGACACCAAGGAGGCTCTGCAGAAGCAAGAATCAGAAAGGAAGGCAAAGAAGGTACCCTAACCTTATTCATCAGAAAACCTATGTCGATATTTTGTTATTCTCTTGGCTCAATCCATTACTTCGTCCATCCCCCAAAAGAAGAAAATCTCATTAGTTATTTATTTTTATTTTTTCCTTTTCTTTTTTGATTGATTTGTTATTTATTACAGTTTATTCACTTTGTATCCCAGCTGTACCCCCCTCCCTTGTCTCCTCCCAGTCCCACCCTCCCTCCCTCTTTCTCCCCCTATGTCTCTCCCCTAGTCCACTGATAGGGGAGGTCTTCCTCCGCTACTATCTGATCCTACGTCTCATCAGGACTGGCTGGATCCTCTTCTTCTGTGGCCTAGTAAGGCTGCACCCCCCTCAGGGGGAGGTGATCAAAGAACCGACCACTGAGTCCATGTCAGAGATAGTCCCTGTTCCCATTACTAGGGAACCCACTTGGAGAATGAGCTGCCTATGGGCTACATCCAAGCAGGAGTTCTAGGTCCTTTTCATGCATGGTCCTTCGTTGGAGTATCAGTCTCAGAAAAGACCACTGGGCTCAGATTTTTTTAATTCTGTTGGTCTCCTTATGGAGCTACTGTCTCCTCCAGGTCTTTCTATCTTCCCCTTCTTTCATAAGATTCCCTGTACTCTGCCCATAGTTTGGCTATGAGTCTCAGAATCTCCTTTGGTACCCTGCTGGGTAGAGTCTTTCAGAGGTCCTCTGTGGTAGGCTCCTGTCCTGTTCCCTGCCCCCACAGCTTTCTCTACTCTGTTACTCAGACCTTACACAAAGGGCAATGATTTATTAAAACATTAAGAAATCTACATTCTCTTGCTCACTGCTTCATCTACAGTTGAGGAGTATATAAAATTCTTCCTGGAATTCTGTCTTTGGAAATGCCCTGAAAGAGAGAGGTTCCAAATTTTAAGCCTATAATCAGAAGCAAGAAATTAAAAACACAGTCCAAAAAAAATTGCTTCAAAGTTCAGAAGTGTATTGAGACCAAAGAAAAAGGATTTTTCAAAACACTGAAATCCATTCCCGTATGAGGCTTACAGAAAAATCAACTTTAGCAGGTGAGATGGAAAGTATAGATTAGAAGGGATTAAAAAATGGTGTTTGAAAACAAACAGCCAATGATAAAACAACAAATAATATTAAATTCTTTAAGTACATCAGAAATAAGATGGCTGCAAAGGGATCAGTGAGTTAGAGAGAGGAGCCAGGCCCAGAAGAGATGTGCGGAAGGATAAGGCGAGTGCAGGGAGACTAAATAATGTATTTGCATTAGTTTTCACACTGGAGAATAGGGCAGTAAAGGAAAGAGGAAGAAAAACTTTATTATGTGTGAGAAGGAGGCCAGCTCAAATAGAGACATCAAAGGGAGCCAGGAGTCAATGGAACCGTGAAAGGAGGCATTTGCCATGTTCCAGTCAGAGCAGGGCACTCACCAGAGACTCAGAATCAGGGGAGCCCAGACTCTCTTATTCCTCTTCTCCTTAACTCTCTCTTACCACTTAAAAAGCTTCATAGTGTGATCTGCTGGAAGCCAGTTATAATCTTCTAGCTTGGAAAGCTTGCTGTTTCTATGGTAGAGAGATCTCCAAACTGGACGGCCACTAAGACACACACACACACACACACACACACACACATACACACAAGCTAAGTCAGCCTAAAACAGTTTTTCTTGAAAACCTTCACCCAGTCCAGGAAACTCCTACTGGACTAGTTGATCAAAAGTCAAACAAGAGAAAGCTGTAATCCAACTCACCTGAGAACCTACAGCAATAGCGATTCTAATCGGTGCTAGCAGGAAAATAACGTGGGAATATAACCAGTTGCAGAGAATATTTATATTCCCTTGTAATGTGCTTATATTTTATTTAATATCAGTATTAAATATTAATATTTAAACTTTCATTACCTAGTGAAATTTCAAATGTCTATGCCAGATGAACCCCCAGTTTCATTGTTTGCTACGCACACTAGAGAAATTCCCTCAGCAGCGACAAGGTGGTTCGTTGCAAGATTGTTTGTAGATGTAAAAATAAAATAAGTAAAAAGTAACACCAGATTTTAGTATGTTTATCCTATATTGTACATCTAATATCCACTTATAAGTGAGTAAAACATGTGTGTCTTTCTGCTTCTGGGATACCTCACTCAGGATGATCTTTTCTAGATCCCACCATTTGCCTGCAAATTTCAAGATTTCCTTGTTTTTAATTGCTGAGTAGTATTCCATTGTGTAAATGTACCACAATTTCTGTATCCATTCCTCAATTTAGAGACATCTGGGTTGTTTCAGGTTCTGGCTATTATGAATAAAGCTGCTATGAACATGGTTGAGCAAATGTCCTTGTTGAAAAACTCTACTAAGCAGTGTATCAAAGAAGATGCTGAGACTCATAGCCAAACTTTGGGCAGAGTGCAGGGAATCTTGTGAAAGAAGGGGGAGAGAGTAAGACCTGGATAGAACAGGAACTCCACAAAGAGAGCAACAGAACCAAAAAATCTGGGTACGGGGGTCTTTTCTGAGACTGATGCTCCAAACAAGGTTCATTCATGGATACAACCTAGAAACCCTGCTCAGATGGCAGCCCATGGCAGCTCAGTGTCCAAGTGGGTTCCCTAGTAAGGCCAAAAGGGACTGTCTGTGACATGAACTCAGTTTTTTGATCACCTCCCCCAGAGGGGGGAGCAGCCTTGCCAGGCCACAGAGTATGACAATGCAGCTAGTCCTGATGAGACCTGATAGACTAGGGTCAGATGGAAGGGGAGGGGGATCTCCCCTATCATCGGACTTGGAGAGGGGCATGGGAAGAGATGAGAGAGGGTGGGATTGGAAGGGAATGAGGGAGGGGGCTACAGCTGGGATAAAAAGTAAATAAACTGTAATTAATATAAAAAATAAAAATTGAAAAAGAAACAACGTAAATTTCTATAAAAAAGAACTGATTCATATAGTAAATTAACGTGTTCAACTCCTAATTAACTTGGGTTTTAAGAATGTGTAAAAGCTTTCACAGTAACATTTTGAAAGAAAGACATTCACAAGAAAAACAAAGAGTATGTAAAAATGCATGTAAAAGATTTTGAATTTTTTGAGATGCTATTTTTCTTTACATGTATGAGTATGACGTGTGCATGCTGTCTGTGGACCATGTGCATACAGTGGCCTCAGGAGGCCAGAAGAAGACTCTAGATCTTCTAAGACAGTTGCCATGTATGTGCTGGGACCTGAACCTAAGTCCTCTGAAAGAGTAGTCAGTACTCTTAACCACTGAACCATCCATCCATCTCCAAAATGTTCATGAAATGTTTTTAAACAACTCTAAAAGAACAAATTTTTCACAGATTGGTGTATATGTAAGTAAAAGTAAGAAATACACTAGTAAGATATACAATAAATTATTTTTAAGGACTTACTGTGTGTGTTCAGGGGGCAGGGGAGGGAGTACAGAAGTCAAAAGAGGGCATTGGATTCCCTACAGCTGATGTTCAGATAGTTCTGATCCATCAGACATAGGTACTGGCACTTGAACCTGAATCTTCTACAATAGTAGCAAGCATTCTTAACCACTGAGACATCTGTCCACCCCAGAAAATTCTTTGAAAAGATTGGGAAGAGCAATAAGGTAGGGATTGGAGGGGTATTTCGCTTCACCAGTGAAGATTCATGGCATAGTTTAAATGTGCTCCCTCCAGAAAATTCACATGGAAACCTAGCGGTGGTAGTGGTGGTAAGGGGTGGCACCCTACCAGAAGAGTTTAAGTCATAAGGGCCCTGCTTTCATCAATGCAAGAATGCCTTGCACAAGGGATAGAGTAAACTAGCATATGTCTTTGGGGTCCCTTAATCCCTATGTCAAGGGAGGACACATGTGGAGCTCCATGTAAGGGGAGCAAGTCCTTACAGATGCCAAGGTCACTGGTGCCTCCATCTTAGACTCCTCAGCTTTTATAACTATGAGGAATAAATTTCTGTTTCTTACAAACTACCCAATCTATTTGCTGATTGAAGAGTATATTGAGAATATAAAATATGTCACTAAACCAAATCTTCCTAACTAACTCTGGCCAGAATAAAAAGACATCACAAGCCATTGATCATAGAGCACTGTTTCCCCATCAGGGCCAACTTTGCTCTCCTCCCAGGGAACATTCAACATCTGCAGACATTATAGCTGTCACAGTTAGGAAATGCTATTGGCAAAGAGCAGATAGAAACTAGGAATCCTGGTAAATATCCCACAGTGCTACACACAATACTTGGTCGAAAGGACTCACCTGCCCCAAATGTTAATGTGCCAGAGCTCAGAAACTCTCCCCTTAGTCCAGACCAAACTTAACGGACGTGGGATAACCGGAAGCTTCCATTTGAGACAAAGACTTAAAGGACAGTACCTGTCCAAAAGCTTCTGTCCACATGAAGTG
This sequence comes from Pachyuromys duprasi, assembly GCA_028658305.1. Lineage (NCBI taxonomy): Eukaryota > Metazoa > Chordata > Mammalia > Rodentia > Muridae > Pachyuromys > Pachyuromys duprasi. The sequence goes on along the minus strand of CM053765.1, from coordinate 75,322,702 downwards.
CCTCAGGTCAGCATGTTCCCAGTACCCACCACGACCAAGGCAATGGTGCAGCCTTTGGGCCCAGCTGTTTTCATTCTGCTCTCCACGGGCTAAGGATTCTCTCAGCTTGTTCCTTCTCTTGGATTCCAGAATGACTTTTAGGATCATTAGTGTTCTCATCCATCTTAGTCTAACTGGATGATCGCAACCACTTCTGATAGGAGGGACAGCCAAAGTGGTGCTGTATTTGTCAAGAGCAAATGTGTCTGCCACAGCAGGTTCTATCTTCAATGTACAGAGACAGCTGTACAAGGAAAGATGGATATATAGCCAGAACAGCAAGCCACATCTAACCAGCTGCTGAATCAGTAGAAGAATCTTGTCAAGATCCTATACCAGAACTTCTGACGTCAGTCAGCACAAAGTCCCAATTCTTTATGCTCAATGGTTATTTAATTGGCTATTTTTTAATAATCTGCTATCATGTCCCCTGTGGAAATAAAAATAAAGATGTATGCTGCTGCTGCTGCTGCTGCAGGGTCGCAGAGTCTTCATTACAAACATTATTACAAGAATACTTTTTAAAATGACCTCTCACCAAGGGTCAAACACTACCATGTTAGAAGGGTTGGAAAGATTTTTAAGCACCAGAGACTGGGAAATATTAGAGTGAAAGTATCTTCCAGACATGACAGAACTCCTGGAAGCCATGAACTCACAGCATCTGTGAGTCAGTCAGCATTCTAGGAGGAAGACACAGGAGTCCTCAGCCCTAGCTGCAGCACCATGGCCAGTTGATGGCTTCTGAGAGAGAGTCAGTTTTCTTTAAGGATGTGGTCCAACTTACATCAAACCACTTTGCAGTAGCTGGCTCCACACCCACAATTTTATTGGCAGCACAAAAAGGATTGTGGGGACCGAGAGAGAGAGAGAGAGAGAGAGAGAGAGAGAGAGAGAGAGAGAAAGAGAAAGAGAGAGAGAGATCAGGTGGAGTAGGGATGGGGTAGATAGGGAAATAATAGAGGAAAGAGTGGGAGTAAATTTGACAATAATACATTGTATGCACATATGAAAGCCTCAGTAAACTAATGAAATATATATTTTAAACCCTCCACATCAGTTCTTATGACAGCATCTGTATTACTTTTCTGATTGCGGCAATAAAATGTGTCTAAAACAAAAACAACTTCAGGAAGGAAGGACAGATTCTGGCTCATAGTTTGAGGGTACGGTCTACCATGCAGGAAGAGACAATGGCACAAGCACAAGGCAGCTGGTCACATTGTATCATAGTCCAGGAGCAGACAGTGACCAGTGCTGCTCAGTTTGGTTTCTACTTCCTATTCAGCCCAGGACCCCACCCACAGTCAGGGTGAGTCCTCCCACCTCAATTAACCCAGCATAGAAACTCCCTCACCAAGAACACCAGAGGTTTGCTTCTTAGGTGATTGTAGGTTCAACTGGGTTGCTTAATCAATAGTAAATATCACAGCATCTTTCAAGTCTAGGACGCCAGTATAATCACACAGTGGGAACAACACCCATACTTGGTTTTGATGTTTATTCATGAAATAATCTTGTTCTGGGCCCTGTGAGCTTCCATTTCATCACCTTTAAATTGGGCATGAAAACTCATTAGTAAGGACTTATTCTGAGGGATAACTGAGGCCATATATGAATGGTACCTGTACATTGTTAAAAACTACAAAAATGGTACTAAGTCTAAATGAATATTTTTTTACAGAAAGGACTATTTTTAATTAAATTTTCATTTTTTATTTTAATTACAGTTTATTCTCTTTGTATCCCAGCTGTAGTCCCCTCCCCCATTCCCTCCCAATCTCACCCTCCCTCATCTCTTCCCAAGCACCTCGACAAGTCCACTGATAGGGGAGGTCCTCCTCCCCTTCCATCTGACCCTAGCTTATCAGGTCTCATCAGGACTGGCTGTATTGTCCTCCTCTGTGGCCTGGCAAGGCTGTTCCCCCCTCAAGGGGAGGTGGTCAAAGAGCCTGCCACTGAGTTCATGTCACAGACAGTCCCTTTTGGCCTTACTAGGGAACCCACTTAGATACTGAGCTGCCATGAGCAGGTTTCTAGGTTATATCCATGAATGGTCCTTGGTTGGAGTATCGGTCTCAGAAAAGACCCCTGGGCCCATATATGGTACATTTACACAATGGAATACTACTCAGCAATTAAAAAGAAGGAAATCATGAAATTTGCAAGCAAATGGTGGGATCTAAAAAAAGATCATCCTAAATGAGGTATCCCAAAAGCAGAAAGACATACACGATATATACTCACTTTTAAGTGGATACTAGACATATAATATAGGATAAACTTACACAAATCTCTACACCTAAAGAAGCTAAGCAAGAATGAGGACCCTGGGTAAGATGATCAATCCTCACTCAGAAAGACAAACTGGATGGACATTGGAAGAAGGAGAAAACAGGAAACAGGACAGGAGCCTATCACAGAGGGCCTCTGAAAGACTCTACCCAGCAGGATATCAAAGGAGATTCTGAGACTCATAGCCAAACTTTGTGCAGAGTGCAAGGAATCTTATGAAAGAAGGGGGAGATAGTAAGACCTGGAGAGGACAGGAGCTCCACAAGGAGAGCAACAGTACCAAATTAAATGACTATTTTTATTCTTTAACAATTTAATAAATGCATGCAGCGCATCTTGATAATATCTACCTGAAACTCCCTCCAAACTTCCTCCCGTAGTATCCCCCTTACATCTACAGGTCTTGTTTTTGGTTTTGTACATCACATTAGTGCAGCCCAAATGCATGTGTATAAAGTAATCCACTGAAGAATGGGCAGCTTAGCAGTGGCCACAACCACAAAGAAAATTGACGCCCCACCCCCACCCCAGAAGTCATCAACCAGCAGTATCTTCTCAGCTTTGCCCTCCCCTCTCCACTGGTAGAAAGTCAATTGACTTGATCTTATATAGATCTTGTGCAGGTAACCATAGCTACTGTGAGTTCACAAGTGAGTGCAATAGCCATGCCTGTTGTGGCCAGAAGAGATTGTGTCTTAGCATTCCTACCCATCCTCTGGCTCACTTGTTTTTTGGGTTTTGGGTTTTGGGGGTTTTTTTCCACCCTCTCTTCCATGGTTTTTCCTGCCTTCTGGTTATTGATACAGATGTCCTAAAAATGGTAACTAATATTTAGTAGTCATCTGAGAAGACAGGGCATGCTGCACAAATTAGCAGTGTCAGACTTACAAATATTCAGTTCCACAGCCCTCCAGCAGAACCCTCATTGCATTTCTGCTTTGTGTGCAGGTAGAAAGAAAGTCACCTCATTCTGATTCAGGAAGAAGAAGTAAAATAATATATCAAGCCATAATAATCATTCCAGGAATTTTATGGTTTAACCTTCATCACTCCTCTAGGAAACACATTCTATCTACACAGATGGGAGAGATGAGTCCTGGAAGGGTAACTTAGTGGTACAGCACTGAGCTGGCCCAAAACTGCACAAGGCCCTGAGTTCAATCCTCTGCATGGCAAAAACGAAAGCACAAACATACACACATACATATACAAGTTTGCATTAGCATCCTACCGTGATCACTCAGGTCCATTCTGCATGCAACCATGACTAGTCAACCCTCTCTATCATTGTTGTGTTTAATATCTTAAATGTCTCAAATGTTGAAGTGACTAGACCATAAAGGTACTGACTTCATCAAAGCAGGATGAATTCATAACCAAATGGCTAGTTGTAGGTAGGTCTACATAGAGGAAGAAGGTTCCTCAGAGCATGTTTGAAAACATGTCTTGTCTCTGTCTTGTTTCCTGCCTCTGTCTTTGTTTCCTGGCTGCAGTAAGGTGAGCGGCTGCCTCCTCTGCCCTTGTTTCCCATGTCAGGATGTTCTGCCTAAAGCAACAGAGCTAAATCTGTGAGCCAAAATGTTACGTTGTCTACTTTGAAGATTTCAGATATTTGTCACCATTCCAAAACCTCTGACTGATGCCCTGCTCCGCACACTAGCAGGTGCCAGAAAAAGTCCAGCTTCTCTCAGTACCAGTCTGCACAGACATCAAAGTGCTACAGCTCCTGATCAGAAACTAAAGGCATACCTGGAGAAAGAAGTCCTGTTTGCTTTGTGGACTGAAGGAGGAGGGATCGAGATGAAAGAAAAGGAGCTAACAAAAGGCTTCCTATGAGAAGGGATTTGGAGAGGCCTGGTATTAAGAGCATGAGAGTGAGACAAAAGTGAACTCCGAAAGTGCCAGCCCTAAAAATGGTGCAGCAGGCCGACTCTGTGGCGTCTCGGAGCCCAACATCTGTTGTTTGGCAGGGTTTTTGTCAGCAAAGCTGCTGATGCCCCTTCAGCTCCATCCCCAGTGCCAGACGCGCATCCATCTTGAATGAGCCTTAGACATCGGAACTCCACAGAAAGGCATTTCAGTATACCTACAGACAAACGTGCACTCTGGCCGGGTTTTTTTTCCATGGGGCGGGGAGGGGGGGGGAGAATTGTGTGCTAAAAACAGCAGATAAAAAGGAATCTATGGACATAATTTATTTAGACTCTATAAAGACTGTTGGGAAGGTCTCTCTCATAGGAGGCTATTAAGGCCGGGCAGGCTAGTCGGGAACAGTAGGGTAAAAGGTGAACTTCTGTCGTGATTAAAGCCTTCTTAACCGAGAGGAACCCAAGCGCAGGAATAAATAGCCAATTCTCCACATGGGAAGCTAAAAATAAAGGGGCTGCTCAGAGATTAGTCCCGAGGCCAGTGTTGTGCTATCTATTTTTAATGATTTGTCAAATGAAGTACAGTAAATAGAAAAATGCAAGTAGCTAATGACAGAAGGCCATGTGGTAGGATGGGAAAAAGCACTAAGCTGCTAGGGGTTGGGAAGCTTGGCCCAGCAAGAACATTTTCTTACATCTCTGTGCTCGGTCTCCCTACTTTAGAATAATGGGACACGGGAGATATTTCTGAAACCCTTCATATCTTCTGTAAAACCAATTAAAACTCTTAAAATTTTAGGTACAGGAAATTAACGGCTGCTGAGAGAGGAAGACTGAGTCTTCTCTAGAGACAAGGCCTCTAGTCGGTTACCTAATCCCAAGTGCTCATTCCTAAGCATGTAAACATAAGACCAGCACTAAACAGACTCAACAGGTTGTATGTGTGTGTGCGTGTACATATGTCTCTGTGTGTCTGTGTGTGTATAAAACAATAATAAAGAAGAAGAGGTCATGAAGTTCAGAGGAAGAGGAGGGCACAGGAGGGTTATAGAGGAGATAGAAATTATCTAAATACAATACCCATGTATAAAATTCTGAAAAAGTATAAAATAAAAAATAAAAGGAACTAACACCTTGATCTAAAGAATCTCTGCCCTGACTGGTTGAGAATAACTGATAATGTTTTCAGTGCTTCCCACAATGCTGCATGTAGTTTATTGGCCCTTCAGATGATGGCAGACAGACGAGGCATGGATGGCCAGCTTCATAAGACAAATCAACCTGTCATCCTGCCCTGTCTCTGATGCTATCAGTTTGTCTTTATGTAAATCAGAAAGCACTGATGAAGATGAGGGTGTGTAACTTGGGGCATCTGCCCATCCACTCTCAAAAACCTGCAGTCTGGGTTGGTGAGATTACAAGCACAAAGGGGTTGACGATATGTTACTGGCTATGCCAAATTGGTGGTCCAGCCAATAACACCTGGATGACTTATATACAAGGCAGTGAGTGAACTCCATCACCAGAAATGAGAGTACTCTGTGGACAGAGAAAAACAGGTCTAAATAAGTCAATGAGTAAAAAGAAAGCAAAAGTGGGTGGGGAGAAAAAGAAAGATCAATTGGAAGCAAAAGTGAGGAAGAGATAAGAAACACATCCATGTGAGAAAAGCTTTCACAATTCTGAAGATGAGAGTAGATTCATTGTGGAGAATAAAGTGCCAAGAGGAAAGATGCACTTTGTAATTAATACTTGAAGCTTGTGACTATTCCAGATGAATGTTTTTTTGATATTTGGATGATAAAGCAAGATCAAGGGAAGTCTTCATGAATTAAAGAAATAATAATAATATAATAATAATAATAAATGGGTTGGGGAGGATCTTGAACAAAGCAGAGCAGGGGTACCTGCTCTGGGTACTATTTTCCCCATGTATTTCAGTGCACCTTATTTCTTAATAGAATAAGAACAGCTGTATCTATCTGGGATACTAAAGCAGAAAAATTGAGATAAGTTTTAATTCAGTCTGGACTAACAGTGAGTTTTAGGCTAACCTGGTATGCAGTGTGTGAGAGCCTGTCTCAATAAATGTTGGAATAAACACACACACACACACACAAAAGAACGGCTGTATCCATAGTTTCAGCTAATGTTATTGATGCTCATAACTCAAGACAGACATTCCAGGTCTGGGAGAAGTTTTTTCCTCCTATCCCATTTTTGCAGAATGTGTTGAATGTACTTTAAGAAGGATGTGTGGCTCTTCTCTAAAGTGCCTGTGTCTGTCCACAGGGATGCTGTTGATTTCACAGTAATTCTTTCTCATTTTCTTTTTTCCTTTTCTCATGTTTGTTGCCACAAAAGCAGGCTCAGCGAAAAGAAACACAATTGCTCTCCGAAAATCCTTCCGGATACGGGTGTGTCCTGCTTTATATAAGGCTGAGGCTTCAGGAAAACAGCCGCTTTAGACCACCAGAGGAACTAGCATTGACCTGAAGGATGCAGCGGGGGCTGGTGGGGGTGGGGAAAGGCTCCCTTGAAAGGAATGCTACAAAGAATATCCTTTCCATTTACTGTGTAAACTTAAGTTTCTAAGTAGTGGATTGCCCTACAATATTTGCTATGAATTGCTGCCATGATGCCCTAAGCAGCCTGTTGTTTTCTGAAGGTTTCAATAATGTTTCCAAGATCATTATCTGCTCTCTACTGTATATCAACTGAAGGGGGAAGAAAAGTTTACGTCTCTTTTTTCTTCTAGAGTAGGTAACATAGCTGCTACACAGAATAGAAATACCGTGGCATCCATTCTACATCACATAGATTCTATCCTACCAGACTTACATGCCCCTGGCCAATTCCGGAGGACAGTAAACAATCGTAGCATTCAATACACGTCATGATTTATATGTTCCTCTTACTCCCTGTTCTCATCATAAAGCAATGCATTTAAGATGGAGGCTTGCTTTTCACTCTCTTTGACATTTTCCAAATACATTTAAGCATTGAGAACTTGGAAACATTTTGCCAGGTAATGAATACCTTTTGGAAAAAGAAATGAAAAAAATCAGCATTCTTTTACAAAGACAGAGGTCTGGAGGCTGGTAAACAGGTGTCTCTCGTTTGGAAAGTGCAATGAAGCTGCAGGGAAATTGAGCCAAAGCTTTCTCTAAGAGCGCTTCTGAGGGCGGAGAAAGGGTGGCTGGAAAGGGGAGGCGGCTCAGTGGTTAAGAACACTAGCTGCTCTTCTACAAGACCTTGGCTTGATCCCTATCTTCCCACCACAGCTCACAACCATCTATACTTCTAATCCCAAGGGATCCAGTGCCTTCTTATGACCTCAACAGGCACTGCACGATGATGGTGCACAGACCTACATGCAAGCAAAACACCCATCCACATAAAAATTAAATTAAAAAAAAAAGAACATTTCTTGGTGTGGTTGGTGCAAACCCTCCAGTACTGAAGATTAAAACAAAGGGAAACGAAGATGGGTGGGCTGCAGGCTAATAAAGAATACACTGCTGAATGTTTATTATTCTATCAAAATCCAAACTTATGCGAACAAGGTCAAGAGCCAGAAATGGCCCCCAGAAAGCCAGCCCTGACAGGCCTCCAAAATCTAAGCCATTCCAGCCCCTTCCAAAAATGAGCCTGACGTGACCACAAAGCTATCCAGGCTCCCATTTTTGTACAGGAGTCCCAGCTGAACTGAGGAAGAGATAGCTTAAAATGTAAAGCCTGACTTCTCTTTATGCAAACCTGAATTACCTAAGCAAGCTCCTAAGAAGAGGAAATTCATTTCTCTGCTAAGTCATCATGTAAAGCTTCCAAAATAGAGGTGCCCTTAGAATTAAATGCTCTGGTGCCGACACCCTCATCCTCAAGGATGCGTGTAAGAAGGATCAAGTGATTAAAATGAAGCAAAAAGAAACAGAGGTCACTCAACACCTGGCTTTTAAAATCTCCCTAGTTTCCAGGCCTTGGAGAAATGAAATGTGTGTGACGTAACTCTCAAACCAGAAGGCCTTCGAACTTGTGTCCCTTTAAAATGCAGAGTCCCGTAATGATGAAGCTGGCAGTCTCTCCACAGCTTGACTCATTTCCTTGCTAAATATAACTGAAGACAGGTTTTCCACCAGGGGCTACTGTATTATTTTTTTTTCCCAAGTGGGAATCAAAAACTAATTTCAGCATATAAAGAAAGCAAGGCAAAAAAAAAAAAGAGGATACACAGATTTATCTAATTTGGTACCAGCAGCATCACAATGGAACCACCTTTCCAGCGGGGCACCAGTAGACATGTTTCTGGATGGACATGGTCATGTCTGTCAGGAGTTCTGTCTGTTATGTGGAACTGTACTGGAATGATGAGCAACGTTGGCCTATGGGTTCTATTGTCTGGCTCTGCAAAGGCTGCTTCCAAAGAGACCAGCATTTCAGCTGACTGCTACTTCTTACCAACTCAAATGAAAAGTGACTTAAGAACGGACAACAACTCAGCAGGGCGCCTATTAGAATTCTTTGTAAAGACTTCACTTGCAAATCGCAACTCAGGACACAGCCACAAAACGAAATTAATCGGCCACTGACGGAGGGGCTCAAATCAAAAATCTCACAGACTGCATGCAATTGTTTTTTTCCCCTGTAAAATAGATCGTATAGTAATGGAGAACACTGACCTAGCAGAAGCACCAGCCGTTTCTTAGAACATAGCTGCCCCCACGAAGCCTTGCAAGAAATTATTCCAGCCAAAGGGTCTGAGATCCGTGGCGACCCACTGAGTTAAAATCAGCTCAAATCTATTTGCCTTTATGCAGAGTTTCCTAACTGTGGCCTCCACCCATTTTGCCCACATATCAAATCTGAAAGCAGGTTTTTTTAATTGGTAACTTTCAAAGCTGCCTTTACTGGTGGCCAGGATGCAAATTTATTTTCTCCTCCTCAATTGATACATATATAATTTTTAAGTATCTGGTGAGAAAAGTGCTTTGAAGATGAAGCTGGAGTTTGTGGCTATATACAATACGGAGGCAGGAAGTCATCCAGTGCCAGCTTTTGTCTTGACCACACTGTTTACCCGGTGACACTTCAGACTCGACTCCTGGCCAGGCTGTGCCTCAGTGTCACCTGTAGCCGTGCGCTTTTAAAATGAAAGTCTGCCTTGGGTATACGTGGATCTGCGTGTGTGCACAGCGACGGTAGCAGGAGAGGCATACAGCAGTGGCATGCTGAAATCAACTTGGACCTGCTTCCCAAGAGCCAATGGTTAAATTTGGAGGGGTCTTGCAAGCCCCTCTGATAGCACATCAACAGCTTGAAACTGGCCTGGATGAGCATCACAGCACAGAAAAACAGCATATCTCCACGGATGGAGAGCCAGTTGTTAGTAAATACCAAGGCGCTACAACACCAGCATCCATCCTGACTGGTCACTGTGTCAACTTGGCCAAGCTCCTGCTGTAACCATGGTGACACTTGGACTGTCACTTTGTATACCAAATGAAGTAATTTTATGTCTGCTTCTGGATGTAAGGTTTGAGAAGGGGCAGACTCCATCATTTTAAATGGGCTTTTCCTCTTCTTCTTTTAGAAGGAGATTGGACCTCAGGTATTCTGGCAGCTCACTGCTGCTAGATCCCAAACAGATCATTTGAGAAGGAAGAAGCATGCTGAGCCTTACAGACAAGCAAAATATGACTCAGTGCTCACTGCTGCCTTTGGCCAGGGCAAGCCTGAAGTCATCCAGCATGGGGCACGTTTTCCAGTCAAAGAGTTGAGGGATGGGACCACTTATCTGCTCAAGCACATCGGAAGATAAATGACAGTGAGCCAGGGAGAACATAAGCAACCCCTCCTCCAAGGAATGGAAATTAACAGGCCCCCAATCAGAACATTAAAACACAGCTCCGCCAACATGTGATTTTAGTAAACAGAGTAATTTGGGCTTTTGGAAGGCACGAAAATTCTGTCAAGATTATAATGTCTTCAGCCACAGACCTTAATTTCTTCTGTCATGGAGAATATGATTAAGTTCTGTCCCATTTGATTGTAGGGAATGTCAGTTCCCATTAACAAAAGAAAGGGGGGATTTTGCAATGTGTTCCATGGTTTAACCCCTGTGGGCAAGGAGGACTTTTTCCAGACCAAACTGCTCATTTGAAATTGTCAGGCCTTTCAGCCCAGGCTGCTTGTCTAATGAGTAAAGAGTTAACCCCTTAAGTCCACCTCTCTCCTCAAGTGAGGCTATTTTGTTATCACAAGAAAAAGTGATAGTCAGGTAGGCTGTTTGTGCATTTTGTTTTGTAATCCAGGGAGACTTTTTTTTTCCATACAGCCCACTATAATCTACAGGAAACTTTTCCTTGCATGAAGAGAACCGGTTTTCAATGGCTCGATTCTTTGAGGGCAATGGTGGTGAAGCAGTGTCCTTTGCTGGCTACCCTCACTATCTGACCATTCAGCCTGTGAACTGACGCATGCAGGTGTTCTTCACAAGCTCAGAGAAATTCCATTCCCAGACTCATACCTGTCTGGGTAAACATTACCACCTTGGCCTGGCCACTTCAATTCTGATGCAGTTCAAACAGGTCAGTCTGCAGGCTGAGCAGGCACCGCTGACCCTGGCTGCCCAGCAAACAGTTTATGTTGGGGAGCAAGCGAGAGATTTTCTCTGATAAGGATGCTATTACAGGCTGGCAAATGTGGAGAGGGGCCGAGTGGGCTGCTTTTGTCCAGACTGACCCTGGGTGAGCATGCTAGGATTATTGCTGATTGGGGATAAATAACACCCGGTGACTTATTTTTCCAAGTGAAACCAACCCAGTTCATCCTTCAACACCATCTCCCATCTCTTTAAGCGGTTTTTTTCCTTCTTCTTCAAGTAAAAGGACTTAGCATTTGGGGGGAAGTCTTCAAATACTACCCTTCCAGTGAACCTCATTACCCTTAGGCTTCAATCTCCAGGCCTTAAGGAGGATCTGTGGAGGTGGTATATGGGTAAAAGGACCCTGCTTCTTCTCCAACACCTACTCCTTCCCCAGAATACTGCATTTAACACAGTAGTAGCCTCTGCTGCTCTCCACCGCCAGCCTTTGCTGCCCTCTTTACCTGGCAGCTCCTCCCTGTCTCTCTCCAGTATCATCTGCAGTGTCTCATAACCCTGTGGGGCCCTACAAAGTCATTTTTCACAGTCTTAACGCAATGACCAATAATTATTCATTGGCGACTATTGGTTAATTTTTTTACTTCCCATTGATGTGAGCCAGGTAGTGATGGCATGCACTTTTAATCCCAGCACCCGGAAGGCAGAGACAGGCAGATCTCTGTGAGTTGGAGGCCAGCCTGGCTACAGTGAGTTCCAGGGCAGCCAAAGCTCCATAGGAAAACCCTGTCTCAAAAAGCAAGGGATACAATGTGTACCTGAGCATACTCAAAAGTAGAATCGGCCCTAGGAAGTACCTTGTCATAGACTGCAACCTGCTGGAGAAAATTTACATGGGAAGCCTAGCATGTTATTAAGGTAGAATTTCAGGGATGTCACTTGGCAAAACCTCATACTGTGGCTTGCTTATTTTCACAAAATACTTTGAGCTGCCATCTTAACAAAGTACCCCAACATCTAAGTATTATTAACATTAATTTTGCATACTTTAATTACTTGGTCTGTTTTCTACAGAATCTTTTTATGTGCTGTGGAGACTAGGAGGTGTGTGTGTGTGTGTGTGTGTGTGTATGCATGTATCGCGCACACGTGTATGGTTATACACGCATACGTATGCAGGCCAGAGGACAACCCTGTATGTTTTGTCCCAAGCACCACCTACTTTTTGGAGTCAGTGTCATTCATTGGCCTGGAGCTTGTCAGGCAGGCGAGGAGGGGTGATCAGTGTACCCCAGGGATCTACCTATGACTGCCTTCCGCAGTGCTGGTATCACAAGCATGTTCCACCTCCACCTCCCGTCTTTATTTTCTTATGGGTTCTAGGAATTGAACTTGGGTCCTCTTAGGTCCTCACACTTATGAGGCAAGCACTTTACTGACTGAGCAACCTCCCCAGGTCAAGGCATGAGTCATTAACAGGCTGAACATTCTCCTCGTTGAGGTACCTATTAGCTGGAGAGAAGGCATTCCCTATGATGTGACGCATAGTTACACTGGAGAATAATGTAGGCTTGTTCTCCTTTTGTGTAACGTTTTCTGACTTGGCTTTTGGAGGATACAAAGTGTTTTGATTTCTATATTTAGAACCCCAAGTCTTTTTGGTATGCTACAAATCACACGGAGCCAGGACTAATTGGAAGCACTTGTACTTAAAAATTAGTTTCGAGAATAAAAACCTTCAGAGGTTTCCATATTGTATTCCACTGGAGTATCATTAAGGGAAGCAATTACTTATCAGGAAGTACTCAAAACAACTTTATTGCATTCAGAGGAAATAATGGGAGTTGTCTCTTCAAATTACCAAGCTGGAGCCCTGGAAATCATTTAGCATCATCATTGGCATAAGGTAGGCAATTCATTGAGTGGAACAAGACTTCACATGGAAAGCCACCAAGTATGTGCGAAGCGATGGACACGTGTCATTCATAATGCCCCTTGAGTCAGGTCTGACTACTTTCATTTACCCCCAAGGAACCTGAGATTCTGAGAATCTAGACGATGCTTTCAAGTGCTTAGGTGATGAGCAGAGGTAAGATGCCAGCCCATAGGTGCCAGATGCCAATGGCATGGATATCATGAGTCTCAGGAACCCCCAGTCCATGGTCTAAAAATGTAGCACCTCCTTAGAAGAGATTTCCAGGCACCCTGTACTCAGGAACACAGACTGTCTGTGCACAGATGACAATCACACACGGTCCGTGCAGAGGCTGAGGTCTCAGCATAGGAGACACCAGCTGCTCCAAAAGGCAGAAACTCATGGGAAGAAGACTTTGTCTGGCTTTCTAGTTTGAATTAGGAATGCTTCCTAGAAACAGAAGTCAGGTGGATTTTCCAATTTATTTACTGTTTAATGAAATAATTGCTAAATAAATAACAGAAAGGTGCCTGTCAGTTTATTACCCAGAATACAAAGAGATATGAAACAACAAAGGAATTTGGGAGAATTCTTTACATTCCCCCCAATTCTCCTCCTCCCTGTACCTCCATTCTCCTTTCCGGCCAAGTGCTTCTGTTCTGTGGCCTTTCTCTTAGTGTGTTCCCTCTGGGGACCAGTTGCCCCTTTGCCAGAGGCAAAGGACAGTTTCCACCTCTCCCACAGATCTACCCACCTCTTTTGCTGCTAGGAAGACACAAGGTGAAGTGGGTACACCTGGCACTATGGTATTATCTTCTGAAATGCATGTGAAAAGTTATGCCCAACTGCAGCCTTGTCTCATTGCAAAGGGACAGAAGTAACTGGACTTCATTCAGGAGGTTTCATTCAGTTCCACATTATAAAAGTAATAAAACTAAAAAGAGCAATTATCATTCTTAATATGTGTTATTCTTATGATGTATAACAATTTTAACAAATGTCATATATTTGCATTTATCACTAATTCTACATATATATATCTGTGTGCATATATATGTAATCCTTGATATTATAATCCTTATTACCATCAGGTTTAATGGCAGCAACTTTTTCCAGTGTGTGGATATATCTAAACATACTGGCTCATGTGCTCTTTGATAAATAGTTGTCTTCTGTTTGTTTTTCAACTTTTTTAACATTCATTTATTTAGTAGGGAGGGCACAGTTGCTGTGGTGTTTGTGCGGTGCTCAGAAAATAGCTTTCCGAAGTCAATTTTCTTCTTCTAATACACAGGTTCCAGGAATCAAACTCACGCTTACTTCCTGAGCCATCTTGCTGGTCTTTTTATTTTTATTTTTTGCTACTCCATAATGTTACCTTTAACAACTATATACAAAAAGTTCTTCCTACAATTTTCAATTATTCCTTTAGTAAACAATTCTGAAAGTAGAGTAATTGGATCAAAAGTTAGCATTCTTTTACGTTTCTCTCTATTGTTCAATTATAATCCAAAAGGTTTGTACTCCCTCCAAGTCCTTTGTCAAACAAAGAATCTCCTAACAAATGTTAAAAAGAAATGTTAGAAAGCCAATAATCACATCTTTGCTTTCCATTTTAGAAAAAAAACACCCATCATTGCCCTGCCTCTATCCACCGTCTGTACAGATTACCTACACAGAGTCATGAGTTTCTTTCTACTACGTTTTATTCCTTTTTTTTTAAGCAAGACAAGTCAAACAAAGCCATTCTCCTATTTTTTTCACTCAATCACTCACTCAACAGTTATTCCCAGGGTGTGAGCTACATGCTTGACCAGCACAGTCTGTAACCTAAAGTTGCTGTGGTACTGTGGGAGACAGGCACATAAACAAACCAGTCCATTAGGAGACAAAAACTCACATACATGGGCCTAGAGTACACCATGGACTCCTTCCAGAACAGGAGATAAGAACTGAGGGTACAGAAGGACCTCCAGCAGGGATGATGTCTGACCATCCGCTCTATGACATGGGGATGACCTCTCTTTCCTGACACATGCAAACCCTGCCCCCCTGACTCTCCACAGGACTCCACTCATAAGGTATTGTTACTCTCCCACAAATAGAAAAACCAAAGTTTAGAGAAACAAATAATTTGTCCACAGATCACTAATGAAAACTGATACTGCATGGAACCCCAGGTCTAAACTCAAAACTTCACATCCAGCTTATCCCAGATCTACCACAAAGAGTTCATAAGCCAAGTAAGGTTCCCACAGACGTGAGCTGTGACTTGATTCAGAGTATACCTCTCTGTCATCAAGTCTGCTTCCTCAATCTACACTCCTAGGGAGGATATACAGGAAGGAGGACCCAGGTTGGTATGATCAATGCTCGTTTGGATGAACAAATGGGATGGACATTGAGTGGAGGAGAAAACAAGCAACAGGACAGGAGTATGCCAAGAAGGACCTCTGGGGGGGGGG
>CM053765.1:75232402-75307019 GCA_028658305.1 Pachyuromys duprasi | reverse complement strand
AAAAAAAAAAGTCTGCTTCCTCTGAGGCACCTCCCTGTCTCTGTCCTCCAAGGAGTCTCCTCCCAGCTTTTCTCTCTGGTTATGCTATGGGACATTTCTTCATCCTTGGGGCATTCCTTCATGCCCCAATATATGTCACCTACCTATCTGTGTCATTTGTTCTTATCACCAGACAAGTGATGGAATTCTAAGGTGACTCTCTAGGCCCCAACTCTGTTTCTAAAACAAGGAGATGAGATATGGTGATTTGCATAACCCTTTTTATTTTCTGGCTGTGAAATCCTACAACACAGTGAACCACACACAGCTATTGGGCGGGGGGGGGGGAAGCAAAAATTGGGTTCAAATTGAAAAGTCAGGCACTTGTGGCATCTTCCAATGAAGAAGAAGAGAAGTACTCTAATGATGTGTTTTAATCATTTCCCTGGAGCACACAATGAGAACATATTTCCTGAGAAATGGAAAAGAACATCACATCAATTCAGTACACAAAACTACTCTAAAGACAGAGGATCTTGTCTCACACTTTCCATTAATTCCAGGCTGCTAACTTACAACATTAGGCCCTTATGTCTCATCCAAGTCATGTTTTCTAGAAGCACACACAGAAATCAAAATGACTCTTGCACTGCCAAGAGGTCTTTCAGAGAGAAAATACACGTCATTTTCCTGCCTTCTCCCTTGCAATCCCACTCTACCCTTCCCATTAAAAGTTTCTACCTGCCGATGCAGTTTATGTTGTATTGCCATAAAAGTACAGGAACCAAAGCTCCATCTTCCTACGTGTTCGTAGCAAAGGTAAGCTTCAGCACAGCTGTCAGCCAGCGTACGCAGCTGAGTAAAACCAGTGGGTTCATTCCAGGCCCCTCATTTTGCTTGCCTCTGCCCATCCATAAGCCTACAGTACCTTCCCACTGTTTGCAATAATCAGTCCCTACAGATTTTATTTTCCCTTTTGCAGTAAAATATAAATATTCCGAAGTCTGCCACTTTAATAATTTTTAAGTGTGTAGTTCATGGTGTTAAGTTCATTAATATTGATGTATGGATATACCCAATACGTGATAACAGGTACTTTCTGCACCAATCAAAAGGTAGCTAACATTTCTGCCTTCTGCCACTCCTTAGGAGGCTAGCCTAACTTCTGTCATCATGACTTTGACTTCTAGGGATTTCATTCAAGTGGACTCACTCAGCATCTGTCTTTTCACATCTGGCACATTTCAGTAGTTACAGCATCTTCAAGGCCCATTCTTGATGTGCATGTATCAGAATATCATTCCTTTTTGAGGCAAAGTAACAACCCATTGTATTCACTTGTATAGTGTGTTAGCCTCCCACATCAATGACTGATTTCCTTTTCTTTTCCTAACTAATTCCTCATAACGTAAGTCTACACGTCCCTAGCTCAAAGACGAGGCAGGAGTGCAAAGCCTTGGTCCCAGAGATTTCAAGACATTTTTACCTTTTCCCCACCTCACATCCTGATTTCTCTAACATTAAACCTATGTATTCTGTGGTCTCCATCACAAACTTGTGTCAGGGCCAATAAGATGGTTCAGAGGGTAAAGGCATGTGTAAAGCAAGCCCAGAGGCCTCAGAATAATTTCCAGAACTGAGATGAAAGTAAGTGAAGAGAACTGACTTCAAAAGTTGTCCTCTGACCTTCACACATGTGCCTTAGTATGCACACGCACATGGGCACACACAAGCAGATTATTTTAAAAATACCTGTTACCCCTGACACACTACTAAGTACTCTCTAGTTACTCCACCTAGCTATAAAACATGAGCTCTCAAGGCTGCAAAGAGGAGCTCAGTCCAGCCTCCTGTAAACTAAGGCAATCAGTTTTGTCAGTTATTTGGCAAGCCTGTTTTCATTTTTAAATGTAATTATTTTTATTTATGCCAAAGTAAAACTATGGCTGATGTGTATTGAACATGTATACATAATAAAATAGATTGCATGTGTGATCTCAGTGTGAAACTGTAGTCATGACTAGCCTTTGGGGACACTAAACTATTTTTGATAGAAACACTTGAGCAGTTGAGACATGTAACTTGGGCAAATATCATTTCCTCTTGATATTTTTCCATGCTAGCTATAACTAAATAGTATACTTAATGACACCAAGAAACTGAAAAAGCTACTTCTCCTCTATCATTCAAATTGCTTTCTGAAAATTCTGACTAGATATTTCTCTTTAAGATTTGCCATTAGTTCTTATACTTTGTTTTTGTGGTTAAATTAGTAATAACAGCATTAAAATCTTGAGAACTGTATAGCACTATATTTAATTATCTCCTCCCATAATTACATTGATTAAACACAGCATAAGAGACCATAAAGACAGATAAAACATTATGGCTACACAACTTTTTTTTAATGTCCATAAAATGACTATTAAGCCGTAGGTGACTAAATTAATATCACCCATATGATTTTATGGGGTTCCCATCTGAGTCCAACAGCATCATGGCTACGGTGGCAGATCTTTTTTTTTTTGCATAGCAATATTGGAACTAGAAATGGCCACTTTTGGCTCCATCAGCTTAGGCAAAAAAAAAAAAAAAAAAAACTGGTTTGTTTGGGCAATACTTGACACTGCTACCAACTATACATACTTAAATACAAAGACCACCTGACTCTCCTCCCCAAGTCCAGCGGCAAACCAGCGGGTAGCTAGTGTTCCTACATCATCTGTTTCCTTTTGTCTGTAAGTGATTTCCAGAAGCTTAGGGTTCATCTGGTGACATGGAAAGTCAAGGGAGAGATTTACATTTTGCAAGTGAAGAATTGAGCCTCAGCAGCCTCAAAGGGCTTTCGCCCTGAGTGACCCATCCTATCACAACGATGAATGATCTCTCAGGAGTCCCAATAAACATAGCACCCATAAGAGCTAATTCTGTGAAGAGGAAAAGAAACATGCTTGAAAGCTTCACAGTGATAAAATACTAGCTTCCCGGGGTCACACTTTAGCAATTAAAGCATACATGTATACACAGAGGCATAAAATCTTTTGAAAGAACCAAAACAAACCTACCAACCTATATGTGATTATTGCCATTAGAACCCTACACATGCCTGCCTGTATGGCTGAAATGAGAATGTATTTCAATACCACATCAATTATTTTATTCAATTATTATACATAGTTTAAGAACCTCACTGGGGGCTGGAGAAATGGCTCAGTGGTTAAGAACACTGTCTGCTCTTCCAGAGGTCCTGAGTTCAAGTCCCAGCAACCACATAGCAGTGCAAAACCACCTCTAATGTGGTCTGATACTCTCCGCTGGCCTGCAGGTAAGGTGCTCATACACAAAATGAATGAATGAATCTTTTTTTTAAATAAAGACCTCACTGGAACCAATTAGGTCCTGTATGTGGTATCTACCATAATATCAGCCTGTGACCTCATGGAGCTGCAAGTCTAGTGGATGAGGCAGGAAGGAATGACACAAATAAACCATGCTAAGTGTTCTGCAATCGTAGTGAAGGACACTTTGAGATAGGATGATGGCAGCATTTCACTTCGCTTAGGCTTGGGCTCAGAGGTCAGTAAGGTCTGCTGGAGGGAGGAAAAGTGAAGATATAAAAGACAAATGGAAGCTGGCGTGGAGAGCACATCAAAGGGGAAAAAACTGCAGTGTGGGTGAGGCACTAGCAAAATGGTACGTTTGAAGGGTTCAAGGATACACTGTTCACCACTCCACACAGACAAATGTCTCACATGCACCCAATGCTCACAGCTTCTCAGTCTCACATGCACCCAACACTCATGGCATCTCTATTGGGTGACTGTTAAGCCAGGGAAGTGACGAGTATAGGTGTAGTGTAGTAAGTAATGCTAGGCTCTTCGGATGGTAAGAAGCCAGCTCCTGGACAGCCTGCTGGACACCTGGAAGGCATCTCCACCATTCTGCTGCAACACTCACAAGCCAATTGTGTCTTCTTGTATTGCTGAAGCTCACAGGTTTCCCATATCGTGTAGCTTTTGTGTTGTTCTGTTTTGTTTGAGATGTCACATAACCCAGGCTGATCTTAATCTCTCATTATATAGCTGAGGATGACCTGGAACTCCTGATCCTCTGCCTCTACCTCCAAAGAGCTGCTATAGATGTGTACTGTGATACCATATTGTATCTTTACATAACACCCTCATAGGTAGGAGCCATTTCTCATTCATCTCTGTGGCCCTTGACCCTTTCGTGTTCATTGGGATAAAAAGATGCTTATTGAATGCTTAACTACAGGGTTCCCATTGTCTGATTCATTGGTGTATTCCTTAAGTACTTTACATGCATTGGTTCATCCACACTTGAGTAAAATCTGCAAATGCCTGTACATGGGTGTTAACATGTGTCGGTATCTCTGAAATCACCTGAGAAATATTTAATATAGATATATATGTTACTCTTCATTGCTTTAAAAAATATTTGAGGGAACAACTGAATGGTGTAAGGCTTTATTTTGGCTAATGGTTTCAGAGAGTTCAATCCTTCAGAGGTGGGAGGACAATGAAGCAGGGCACTGCACGTAATAGTGGCCAAGAAACACACATACACACACACATACACACACACACACACACACACACACACACACACACACACACACATATATATATATATATATATATATATATATATATATATGAAAAACCTAAAGCAAGAAGGCAAGATACAGCTCACAAACACTCCACAGAGAACTAGTTCCTCCAACCTGGCTGCACCTTTCACCACCTTCTAACAGCACAGCGGTTCTCAACCCTTTAACACAGCTCCTCATGTTATGGCTGAGGGTGAGTCCTCAACCATAAAATTATTTTTGTTGCTACTCCATAACTACAATTTTGCTACTGTTATGAATCATAATGTAACTATCTGTGTTTTTTGATAGTCTTAGGTGACCCCTCTGGAAGGGTCATTTTGACTCCCATAGGGGTTATGACCCACAGGTTGAGAACCGCTACAGTAGCATCATCCTATTATGTACCCATCAAGGGATTGATCCATTCATCAGGCTAGAGTCCCTATGATGAATTGCCTCTATAATGAATTGCCTCTGGCAACACCATTATAGACACACCCCATAGCATGCTTTACTAATGCTCTGGGCAACTCTCAATAGTCAGTTAACACCATTAAGAAAGCAACTTGTCCAGGATCATGTTCATGACAATCACCAATTTTTGATTTTTAGTCTTATAGTATATTCTTATATATTACACTATATCACCTCCCTCAACTAAAATATAAATATGAGAGCCCCACTTCTCTTTCAGAGAAAAACCTAAATCATAGCTGCCATGTGCGTACCGAAGTCTTTCCTGCTTTGCATTATCAAGACTGAAACGTGTGGGTCTAAGTGAATTTTCTTTTTGAGGAGACAGTAAAATCAAAGTGCTTATGCATTAGAGCCAATGGATGACATGAATAAAAACAAAGCTACCTCTTTTCAGTAAACTGATTTGGGTATGATCAAACTTTTTAAAGACCCTGATGTTGAGCCTTTAACTTTTCTTCTAGGTTCTACCATGGCGCCCAACCCAGTCTGACACACCAGGATGCTGCCAATGGGGAAGACTATCTGACTTTCTAAAGCAGGGTTAGAGACCAGAAGCTCAGCTCACTGTGGCTCTCTCATTTTCTGCCATTCTCAGTGAGCTTCAAAGTAAGACCTGAAAGTCAATTATTTTATGGGATTCCTCTGAAGGGGAGAGGGGCAGAGAACCAAAACAGAAAGTTTCAAAATTATAAAAGTTACCACTAAAACACTACTTGTGCAGTTTCCTGATTCAAGCTTAACCAATATTCCTAGATGAGTTAGCCTGTTTCTATTCCTAAGCTTCAACCAATGACACAGCAATAAATTCAGGAAAGTAGATGCTATGGTTCTAAGCTTGGGTCCTTTTGCAATTCATGTTAAAATGTGAGCCCCAAAGCAAAAGTACTAAGTGGGGAGGGTCTTTTAAATGTGATTGGCCACAAGAGATCTATTCTCATGGATAAGACCAGTGTCATTATAAAGGTACATGAGGGGCAAAGTCATTCTGCATTCTGTTCTAATGTGTGAGCACATAGCTTCCATAACATTAAAAATTAACTTTCTGTGGTTTATAAAATCCACAGACTATGGTACTTTGTTGTAGCAGTAAGAACAGACTAAGCTAGTGGTCCATACCTAATATACATTTGGCTTTCTTGATTAAAGATAATACCATATATGCATGGGCAAAGGATTGAGGCTAAAAGCCAGATATCTATGTGTGCTTCTTCAGAAAAATGACGTTACTTGGTATATTCTGATTCCCCCTTCTCCAAAAAATGTTGTGCTGTGTTTAGGTATAGTATTACATATCACATCTTTAAAATATGTTCTAAATGGTACATCAATTTCAAGTTAAGCCTTAAAAAAGCCTGTATGTACTAGGGGTGTGTGGAAATAACAAAAGCATGTTGTTTTGGGATAGAAGAAATATAGCGTTTTCCTTTATCCAAACCCCTTCATGAAGAAATGTTTTTGTATCTCACACCTATGGGAAGCTTCTAGTGTCCCAAAAAGCATCTCACTCCCCAAAATACATTTGACCTTCATATCAGGCCCAGTAAGATGTTCATATTACTCTCCTTTTTACAGATGAGGATGCTGAAACTGAC
Source organism: Pachyuromys duprasi (assembly GCA_028658305.1). NCBI lineage: Eukaryota > Metazoa > Chordata > Mammalia > Rodentia > Muridae > Pachyuromys > Pachyuromys duprasi. Next base: position 75,300,359 of record CM053765.1, on the reverse strand, counting down.
AAACCGGGCAATTTGTCAATCACAGGACTAATAATAGACCCGGACTTGACCCTGGAGCTCTGATGTTAGACTCTCTGTTATTAACATCAATCGAACAGAAGACAGAGAAAGAAATGTAAAAACAAAACAACAATGACAACAACAACAAACTTTTGGAAAATGAAAAGGCCAGTTAAAACTTGATGGGGGGAAAAGCCTGGAAAATCAATCAAAAAAGAATTCTAGTCACCCAGGAAATAGGATCAACTATAAACAAGCAGGACTTTGTGAAACTCAGAAGTTTCTCTGATGCAAAGGAAACTGCTAATTGACTGAAGAGGCAGCCTAGAGAAAGGAAAAACAAAATGGTTGCCACTATACGTTTGACAGAGGATTAGTGTCAAATAATATACAGATAATCTTTAAAACAAAGCACCAAGAAAACAAACAATCCAATGGAAAACTTATCTATGATTTCTACCCCTTCCCTGAGCAGTGTGGGAAAGTTGGCACTGCCCTTAGCCAGCAGCAACACTCCTGAGAGAAAGCCCCAGACCTAGACTGGACAGCACGATAGAGCTGACCGTGATGTCTGAATTACCAGTGAGCTGGCCCTGAGGGTGCGGGAGAGAGAGAGAGAGAGAGAGAGAGAGAGAGAGCGCAGGCCTAGCCCCTCACTGATCATGCAAGGGCGTGGGTATTGGAGAAATGTGCCCACACCACCACCTGGCAGCACAGTCCAACTGTCCTGAATGGAGGGGTGCAGGTAAGCCTCTGTGAGGGCATGAGAAGCAGAGAGCTGGCCCTGATGACAGGGAAGCAGGAGAGCTGGTGGGCAGACCAGCTCAGCTCCCTCCCAGGCCCAGATACAGGACTTTGAGTTAACTCACCCCAACCTTGTACACCATCTGTGAACTGCTGGAGGGTGTGAAAAGGCCAGTCCTGTAAAACTGAAGCTACAAGATCTTCATGACACAGGGAAACAACAGAATATCCAAGAGAAGTCTCATTGAGGACCCAGTATTGAAAGTGTGGCAGCAGCCAAAGGCCTCAAACCACGACTCACTGCATAAACATTCGCAAGTGAAGCTGTTTCGACAAAAGGCTGTATTATGTGACACACTACAGCTTCAATGGCAAGATGGTTTTTGTTTCTTTCTTTCTTTGTTTTCTTTTCTTAGGGGAGGAGGTTGCAAGGGCAGAGGGCAGATTTGAAAAGTCAGAGAGGTGAGTGGGATTGGGGTGCACAATGTGAAATTCACAAAAATAATCATTAAAAAAATGTTCTGTGGCATTGAACAGAGAGTCCTCAGAAGCAGAAATACAAACGGCTAAGAAAGGAGCTGGAGGAATGGCTCGGTGGTTAGGAGCACTGGGATGTTCCTCCTGACACCCACGTGGCAACTTACAACTGTCTTAGCTCCAGGAGATCATGGCACCACAAATACATGTGGCGTACACGTATGCACACGCAGGGGCATACACTAATAAAATAAATAACTTCTTTTAAAAAAACTAAAAAAAAAAAAAAACCTTTTAAGTACTCCCCATCCTTGGCCACCAAGAAAATGCAAATTAAAACTACTTTGAAATTTCATCTTACCCCAGTCAGAACGCCTAAGATTAAGATAACGAAAGACAATGAATGCTGGCAAAGGGGGGTGGGGTGGGGGGCACTTAGTCACTGCTTATGGGGGTGCAAATTGCTGAAGCCACTGTGGAAATCAGAGTGACAGCTCCGAGTGGAAACTAGAAATGTCTGCCGTATGATCCAGCTGTACCACTTCTGAGCATTCCCCCAGTGGGCTCTATTTCCTACTACAGAGATGCATGCTCATCTGTGCTCATACTTCCTCTATTCATAATGCATAGGACATGGAAGCAGCCTAGCTGTCCACCAGCAAATGAATGGAGAATGAAGAGGTACCTATATAGAATGGATGTGTGTGTGTGTGTGTGTATTTATTGTAAAGAAAAATTAAATTAGCACGTAAATAGATGGATCTGGGAAACATTATACTGAGTAAGGCAAAGACCCAGAAAGTCTTTGTAAGTCGGCTATAGGCAACAAAGAAAAGCCAGTATACTGTTATGGTTTCAACACAAATTTTAATTCTTTCCTGCCTGGAGAAAAGCTGAAGACCTGGGTATGATGCTTCTTGGGTTCTAGCATCATAGAAAAATCCTCCATGAGAAGCTGAAAACCTGAGGCTGTCAATCAAGCAGACCCCAGAAGAACTGGTTTGGAGTCTGCTCTGTTCCCGTTCCAACTCCCAAATGATGCATGTCTATAACTACATAGAGCCACTGGGGCTGGGGAAGCTGGGACCGGGAAAGAAATGGAAACTGACCCAGATATGGGAATCAGCAGGGAGAGAGGACTTCAAGCCTCAGGACAAGTGGCAAGCTGGGACAAACACACACAGGCATCATTCTCTGACAAGGGGCTCATGATGGGAGGTGCCAGCCCCAATCTAGGTAAGAGCAGAAATGGCCAGCACAATTAGGCCAAACCCTAATATATAGCAGAAGGAAGTTCCAGAAGCTGGTACAATTTTAAGTAAAGGAATTTGAAAGAACAAATGGCTGGCTAGCAGCACCCAGCCCCTGTGGGTAAAGATGCCCTGAGGATGTGCTGTTCTCCCTCATGTCTCAGAGGACGGGATGTACCTGGATACACAGCTCTGGAATAAGATGTTCAAGTCCAGCTTTCAGGGCCAGGATGAAGGCTGAGGCTTTCTAGGCTGCAGGAGATACAGGGATGCTTTGGGCATCCTTCCAAACCAGAAGTTCTCAGCCTTCCTAATGTTGCGACCTTTTAATACAGTTCCTCGTGCTGCAGTGACCCCTGGTCATAAAATTATTTTGTTGTTACTTCATAACTGTAATTTTGCTACTGTTATAAATTGTAATATAATCATATCATATGCTGGTTATCTGATATGGGGGTCAAAATCCACAAGTTGAGAACCCCTGTTCCAAACCAACTCATGAGCAGACATATACCACCAACAGCCACACCCAGTCAGGTGATCTCTGAGTTTCCTCGCCACCTGTGAAGCACAAAACTATCTGTTCACCAAAGCCTGTTCCCTCTTTGTGACTGTCTCTCTCTCTCTTTGTCCCTGTATGTGTGGGTATGCATGTATTGTGAATCTGCATGTTTGCATGTGGGGGTCACATGTGTATATGGATACATGTGTGTGAAGGGCAGAGGTAGCCTCAAGTGGCATTTCTGAAGAGTCATTCAGTTTGATTTTTGTTCTGCTATTTCCATTTTCATTAGTTCTTTGAGAGATTAAAGTATACCCCTTTTAAGATTTATTCTTATTTATTCGTATAAATGTTTTTCGTTTGTATATGTACATGTACCACATGCATGTCTAGTTGCCATAGAGGCCGAAAGAGCCAGCCATATTGTCTGCAATTGGAGTTAGAGATGGTTGTGAGCCAGCACATGGGTGTGCAGGTACTAACCAGTATGGGTCCACTGCAAGGGAAATACTTTTAACCACTAGACCATCTTCCCAGCCACAATGCTTTGTTTCGTGAAACAAGGCCATTCTAGGTATCTTAGACTTTACTGATTAGACTAATCTGGGTGGCCAGGAAGCCCCTGGAATTGTAAGTACCATCACTACACCCAGTGTTTTAGCTAGGTACTCGGGCTCGAACGCAGACCCTCATGCTTACAAGGCAAGCCCTCTGACTATTGAGCTACCTCCCCAGACCCCTTGTTCACTATTACAATCTGCTTCTCTCGCCTCAGCAAGAAGATCCTCAGGAGCTGGGTATGCTTATTATGCTGCTTCTCTGTGATCCTGGAGTTAATGCCTCAGAGTCTTCTGCCAATAAGTATTCCGGCTGCATTCAAAGATGCCGTCTTCCTTGATACTAGGACGCTGGGCTCTGGGCTCTGTTAACGCGTAGACGGCCAGCGTTCTCTCTGCATGGTGTGGAGGATTGTTAAGTGGCAGGCACATCACCCTACATGTCAGGGTCCCATCATGTGCCTCTAAGCCAGTCAGCATCTCCTTCCCTTCAAACATGAATCGGGTGAAATGGTGGCAGGGCTTTAAATCCACTCCTAAGTGATACTTTGAAATAATCTTTTTTTTCCCCAGATTTTTTCATCTCAAATACCAAACTGATTCCCTTGCTAACAACGAGGTGATCGTTCTGCAGGCCACAAAGCATTGCTGGCCATGGTCAGGAATCCCAGCTTAGAAAGGACTTACGTGGAGACAGAGATGAACCATTTCCTCTGGGTGCTACCTTCTTACTAAGGGTTTGCAAAACAGTCAGAAAAAAAAATGTCTTCCACCTTCATCCATGTTCCAGTAACTGAAGAGACATTAAGGAGAAACTGGGAAGTTTCCACTTTTTTATTTTTAAGACAGGGGCTAGCCCTGATCTCCAGCTGGCCTAGAACTCACTATGTACACCAGCCTCAGCCTCCTGAGTCCTGGAATTATAGCTAAGAGGAACCACACATGACTCTATTTTAGTGGTTTCTATGGCAGAATTGGCCACTAAATATTGATGTCCCAACTCTTAAAACTTGTTTGTTAAAAAGAGATAGAATTTGGAAAAAAAATAAAGCATATTTTCTGGAGATATGAGATGTCATCATGTCACTCACCACTTCTGCAAAAAGCCTGGGAAAGATATTGACATCCCAGACCTGGGTTCCTTTATAAAATATGATAGCCACATGACCGATGACAGCACGGGTTAAGACAGTGAGCCTCCAGCAGAGTCAGATACATGAGAATCCACCTGAACATTCACTCAGATCTTCTCCATCACTGCTATCTTCTGACCTCCTAACAGCTTAAAAGCACACATGAGAATTCACTGAAACACTCTGGAGGCAGAGATTTGCTTGAGGATATTTAACAGCCCACTCTGCTTGCAGCACACAGACCCTGGGCTCAGCAGAAAAGCTGAGTTCCCTTCAGTCCTACAGCAGATGCCTACAAGTATATGGCTTTAACCAAAACAAATGCATCTTCTTACTGTGGTTCAGAACCCTGACAGGCATCTCACTTGTCTCCAATCAGAGCCTTGTCAGGACTGAGCTCTTGTATGGGCCTCAGGGGTAGGATCATTTACTGCCTGTTAAGGTTGATGTACACGCACAGCCCTTTATATCTCAGAACCAGCAACGGGAGCCATATGCTTCTCAATGCACCCCCCTCACACACACACACACACACACACACACACACACACACACACACACATACACACACACCATGGCTAGGACCTAACTCCCACTATCAAAGATCTGAGACCACCAAATTTTGCATCATATAGTTTTCCCCAATTGCTAAAAATTAAGTTTATCAGGATATTGTTAAGACTCTTTTTAAAAAGTCCTATGTCACTTAAAACCATCCTTTTTTCTTAACTCGAGCATTTACTACTAAGCATTGAGCATAAGCATTTCCTTGAGCAATGTCAGCTGTAAGCAACACAAGAGAAGTGCACAGGTAACATGCTGACATCAAAGGTAGATGATGAATGTTCCAGAGCCCTGGTTCGACTTCTCTCAGGAAGCTGAAGTGACTTAACCAAAGCTGTGTTGGTCTCAACCTTATCTCTACTTCTATTTCACAAACAAAAACAACTCACTCGTACAATTCATGACTGATGGAGTAGGAAACAGGAGCCAAACAGATTTTAAAAGCCTTGTCCATCATCCTTTCTATAGCTTATGAAGCACAGCCAACCATCCACCTTATTAGGCAAGGGACATGCTAAGCAACTTGGCCACTGCTCTAAGCAGACACTAATGCCAAAAGAAAGAGAGAAGAGTGGGAGAGAGAAACACCATCACAGCAGACACAATAAACTGCCTTTGACTGTAGGAAAGAGGAGCTGTGGCTCAATCTTCCTCCAATGCAAGCTGACCCTTCAATCCATGCCCTCTCCCCTTCTCTAAATTGGATTTATAATCCGCAGCCTCTTGTATAGAATCCCAGGTGTGGGTCAATGGCTGTCACTGTGGAAAACAAGAAAAATCGGAAAGCTGACTATTTCCTAATGCCTTCCAGCACCAAGTTGCACCAATGCCCTTTGTAGGGTGCTCTGCTTTGTTTTTCAATAAGTACCCAACGTGGGTAACATTAATGTATCTGTGACTTGAGTAGGAAAGAGCATGCTAAGGGCCAGGGAGGTGGCTCTGTGGGTAAAATCGCCTACTGTGATGACTTGAGTGAGACTCCCAGAACCCACAGAGAAAGATGTTGTTCTCATATCCCTACAGGAAATGGGAGGCAGAGAAAGAAGAATCACTGGTACACAGAAGCGAAAACAAGAAAGACCTACCTCAAAGAAGTGGAAGGGCAAGTAGAGATTCCCAGAAGTTGTCCTCTGACCTCCACATGTACCATGGGACATACATGCATGCACACACACATAACATGCACAGAGACATATTAATAATTAATTAAATTAATAAAAAAATAATTAATTTGAAAAGTAACAGCATGTACCAAACACAATGGTACATGAAATTCAGTATTCATATCATGTCAGAATTCTATTTATACTAAGGCCACCATCTTAAACACAGTGGTCAAAGCCAAGCCTCTGAACTTGTGCAGTCCTCCAGGCTGTCTCTAGATGAGATAATGAGGTTCCCAAGCTCCTGTGAGTTCTGTGTGGGAAGGTGCAGGGATTCATTCTCAGTCAATATTTTCACACAAACTCACTTCACAGGAAGACCCAGGGTCTGACCTAAGCTAATAAATGATTATCCTCTGCTACTAAAAACAGGACCCTAATTAACTTGCTAATTGTTGGTCTGTGTCCACGGACATTAACCTGAGTTATCCCACTATAGACACCTGTAAGTAAATTACAGGCTCTCTATTCAGTGTGAACCTACTGTCTGACTGGATAAATGCCCTCAATGTGTCAGGCACACATGATTCTTTAAGGTGACCAAGGCTGGAGGTTGCTATTATGGGCACTTCTCCAAGCAAATTAAATGGACACAAATTCTAATAACCTGTTTCCCTAGCACTGTCTATGGCTACTGTTCTCTGGAAGGTATGGTTTGCCTGTTTATGCTATTCTATTCCATCATAAGAGCTTTCATTGCTGGCTATGCACAGACCATGGAATACAGACTAAACATCGAATGCTTGTCTCCTAGTCTCCATCAGCTCCCCTCAGCCCCCCACAATCTGTAGTCCACACGCCTGTAAGAATCTGCTGCCAAAACCAAAACCCAGAACTACGAAGATCTCTCAGTCCATGAAGTACTTATCATGCAAATATAAGAACCCAAGTTTCATCCCCAGAACCCACATAAAAAGCTTGCTGTGGTGACATGTGCCTATAATCCCAGTTCTGAGGAGCCAGGGATAGGTGGTTCCCAGGTTTGATGGCCAGCCAGCCTAGCATAATCTGCAAGCCCCAGGTACCAGTGAGAGAGCCCATCTCAAAATGTAATGTGAATGACAATCCCAAGGAAGAAGGAAGAAGTTTCACACACATGAACACAAACACATACAGCCTAAGTCTGGTTGTCAGTCTTAACTCAAATAACTTTTAGCTTCAGAACAGAATTAAAACTCTGCCTGGCAGTTTACAAGCCTGCCTCACTGTCAACCATATACTCTGTAGACCTTCAAACTCCAGCCCCCTTGCCAGCCAGTCTTCTTCAGTCCTCTCACCTCCATACAGCCAGATGCGGGGCCCCATCTTACAGCCATCTTAGTACCTGTCACTCTCACTGCTAAGCCTGTGATGTGTTTCTTGGTGTGAACCGCACCTCCCTCCTTGGAAGAGAAGCCCCATAAGAACATGGCCAGGCTCTGAAAGGCTCTACCTTGCAGGGTATCAAAGCAGATGCAGAGACTTATGACCAACCTTTGGGCAGAGTTCAGGGAATCTTATGAAAGAAGCGGGAAATAGTAAGACCCAGAGAGAACAGAAGCTCCACAAGGAGAGCAACAGAACCAAAAATTCTGGGCACAGGGGTCTTTCCTGAGACTGATACTCCAACCAAGGACCATTCATGGGGAAAACCTAGAACCCCTGCACAGATGTAGCCCATGGCAGTTCAGTGTCCAAGTGCATTCCATAGTAATGGGAACAGGGACTGTCTCTGACATGAACTGATTGGCCTGCTCTTTGATCACCTCCCCCTGAATGGGGAGCAGCCTTACCAGGCCACAGAGGAAGGCAATGCAACCACTCCTAATGAGAGCTGATAGACTAGGATCAGAAGGAAGGGGAGGAAGACTTTCCCTATCAGTGGACTTGGGAAGGGACACAAATGGAGAAGGTGGAGGGAGGATTGGGAGGGGAGGAAGGAGGGAGCTACAGGGGGGGATACAAAGTGAATACACTGTAATTAATAAAAAGAATTTTTTAAGAAAAGGAAATCAAGAAAAAAAACTTGAAAAAAAAAAAAAGAACATGGCCAGCAAATTTAAGCATCACTGTTTTCAGGCACTTAAAAACAATAGCTGGCTCACCAAAGACTATCAGAGCATCTGCTAAAGCAATGAGGTACAGGTGTGGTGCAGGGCCTGGTCCTGCTGAAGCCTCCATCTTTTATTGACATCTCTACAAGGGGAATGAGAGGCACATCTGATCCAGAGGATAAAGCCATGCTCTTCATAGTGGAAGCTGTAACTTGCTTTCATTCAGTTATTATCTTAAATATGGATGTGACATACAGCTTGCAAATTCAATTCAATAGGATGTTAGCTAGTCACCATTTCAGTGTGCATGACCCTTGGGTTAAAAAAGAATTACAGACATAAGAGAGCAGGTAAGGAAGTGAGATCTCAAATAAGGTCCCAGGCATTGGGATCCCTACTTATTACTAGTATAGAGAAGCATGGCAGAGGCCACAGCTAGGCAGTCAGGAGCAGGAAGAGCAGACACAGTAGGTAACCAAACTCCAGGGCTCACCTCAGACGATCCAACGGTTTACAGATTCAGTTCCTATAGCAACAGTCAGCACACAAGGTCTGAAGAGGGGACTCCTTGTCTTTCAAAATGAGTGTTAGGATGAATGTCATGAGCTTTCCTCCAAAGGTCTGCCTGTGTGTGTGTGTGTGTGTGTGTGTGTGTGTGTGTGTGTGTCTGCGCGTATGCTCTCACTCTCGCTCTCTGTCCCTCACACAAGCACATGCATGTGTGTGCATGCCTATGTGTGTATCTAACATCTATCTTTCTCTACATTGTCTTATTTTTTTCTACTGATTGATTTAACAGTTTGAATAATGGCCCCCATAGACTCACATATTTGAATGCTTGGTTCCCCTTTGGTGGAACTCTTTACCTTGTTGGAGGAGATGTGTCACTGGGGACAGGCTTTGGGGTTCCTGGTTCTGTCTTTCTCCTTGTCTTGTGCTTGTGGATCAGATGTAAGTTCAGCTACTGCTCCAATGTTATGCTCATTTGCTGCCACATTACCTGCCATGATGGTCATGAACTCACCCCAGGAACCATGGGCCCCCAAATTAACTGTTTCGTTTTATAAGGCTCTTTGGTTATGATGTCTCTTTATAGCAATAGGCAGGTAACTAAGACAATGGGCTATGCATGTAATGCCTTGAGTTGTGTTCTCCATTGTTGGCCAAAACCAATCCAAATTTTAAAGTCAAAGAGAAAATGCAAGTGCTATTTTTCATGGCAAGACATCCAGGTGAAGGCTGAGAAGCTGACATTCAGAACTTGAACTGAAAGAAAGCCACTGCATTCTCAACCTACCATCAAGGCCAACTTTCTGTGAAAGGTCTGAGGCCTCCTGGGTCAGCTGAGAGGCTGCATCCCAATACCCAGAAAGCCAAGAAGATGGCAGCCACCAACAGAATCCTTCTGTTGGACCAAAGCTGTGGTCTGGATGAATTCCAATATGGAAATAAAAAAGAAATGGTAAATCACAGTCTATAGTGGGTCTCAGAGGAACAGAGATTGCCTAGCATGCAAAAGGCCCTGGGTTCAATCCAGATGAAAGAAGGGAAGGAAAGAAGCAGGAAGGAATGGAAAGAGAAATAAAAGAAGAAACTGGGAAACAGATAACCCAATCCTGACATTCTGAGTTTTTCTGTCATAATAAAGAACTAGCCAGAGAACATCCTACCTGGAACTTGTATTCCAGTGTGGTAATTGATCCAGCATTCCTCACAGCCCATTCCCAGCATCCTAGAAGATTCCATCATGTTCTCCTCCCTGCTCTTTCAGCGGTACAGTACACCGACTCCACAGACCGGCTGTGAACAGCTTCATCCATAGGAATTTTCATCTTCTACCCCTTATTTAGCAATACCCTCCACATGCACATACATACATCACTAGTTTCAGGATTCAGTGTTCTTTTCATCATCTAGCCCTATTCCTAAGGCCCAGCAAATGACCAAATGAAGAAATTAATTTATTAGGAGGTCAGAGTTCCATCCTGTGGTCAGAGTAATAGTAAATACACTTTACATTTGTTTTGTTTAAAACAGAGTGTGGGGAGAGATCAGATGATTAATGTTTTTCGCCGCTAACTAAATTCCACAGCTAAGAAGTGGCCAAGGATAAGCCACATTGCCTTAAAGTGAATGAAAGCATTTTCTGGCCTACTTTCCATTCTGAAAATGAATGAGATCTTGCCTCTGACTTTCCAAGAAGTGTCTGGAGGTTGTTTGTCCAAATGGTTACACCAGTCTCCATTCACTGACATTTAGGCACCATTTGTTCAGCCTGAGCAGAATGCTAGCTGAACACCACTGCTCTCTTCCCACTGCGTTATAGATGGAGCATACAATAACCTTCCCTCAGGAAAGCCAGAAAAGGGAAAGAAGGGAAAAGAAGGAGTACAGAGACGCTCTTTTCAAACGCCACGTAACAACTGTCAAGAGTCCCTAATGCCTACTGAGGATCTCTGTCAGGACTCTGCTCCAGACTCAGGGAACTCGACACTCATACCATAAGCACTTCCTTCCCTGATGTCATTCTCTCCCAGATGCCTTGGGAGCTTATCCCAAATACTCAATTCTTTGCAGAAAACTGTGCTCACAGGGCAATCCTTTACATACCTCTCCTTGACAAAGTGGCTGTCATTGGACACTGTAAAGAGGCAACCTGGATCACACCTTCAGGACACTTTCAGCATTCCAGTTGAGTAACACACGTGTCACCAAAGAAAAACCAAGGTACAGTACCTTGACCCTAACATATAACCAGAGACCAGACTCACTTATATGCTGCACCCCAACACTTGAGTTGGATCAGTCTACACATCTGACGCCAGTTTGAAGTAACTGTATCACTAATTACTATTGAATTATAGTGGGGGTGACACAGAGACACGCAGCACACAGGCCAGGATAAGAACAGGAGCATGTGCCTAATACGAACACAGCTTTCAGCTCGGTAATATACCATAATGATTTGGCTATTATACTAAAGTGTTACTAAATATTCACTTAGCTTCAAAAAACACAGTGGGTGTGAGGTTTCTTTGTCATATTTGGATTTTAAACAGCACTCTCCGTCAGATTTAAGCCTGGTATGGAGCCCCAACAAACAGAATCTGCCTCCTAAAGGAATGTTTACAAAGACACAGAAAATATCCACAGAAGGAATGCATATATCATAAACAATACAAATATTTACTTGATTATTTAATGGGTGCCCAGCATGTCTGTCCTTAATGTAGCATTCGCTGACATCAGGAATGCACCATATGTGCAAATAATTAATTCAAATTATGCTTCTCTTCCAGTGAGCTCTCTTATAAAAGAGCAGAATTAATGTAGAGGCATTTTCTGGGAGGGAGTTGGAGGTCCCTCTCCATGCCTGCCTTCTGAGTACCTGCTTCTTAATGCTCCCTCCCATTGTCATTCCGCTGCCAAGAGCTGGTGGCATTTGAATGCTCCTACCGGCTTCCTTATGTAATCAGTAGGATGACTAACATAGCGATTAAAAAACCTGACTTGGCTAAAGATTTTCTCAGGAGACTAAGCTTTAGATTCCCAAGATCTTCCTAATAAGTTCGTCCCTTTTTAAAAACATCCACAACTGCAAAATAAATGGTTTGCAAATATCAACAGTGGGTGAGCCGGCAATCCTGGTTTACAGGGTCTGCGGGCAAGGCAGGCTGTCTAGAGATTTAAGATTTCAGGAGGTTAAGGCCTGTTTAAGAACAGTCAAATGATAGGAGAGGATTTCTGCATGAAACTACACTGTCCCCTCGATGCATTAATGAACTGCAAACTGTTTTGCATGGCAGGTCCAATAGCGTAACCTTTGGCCGAAGGAAGGTTCAGACAAGAAGTGCTGTACTAAAAGCTGTTGTTAGGAATGAAACTAACTCAGCCACTATGGTAGTCAGTCTATTAGTTTCTCAAAGATGAAATAGATCTTCCATATGGCCCAGCCATATGGACCTCTCCTAGGTATTTGTCCAAAGGATCTCAAGTCAGCATGTCACAGAAATATTTGCACACCAACATTTACTGCAGCTTCCCTCACAACTGCTAAGATATGGAGCCAGCCTGTGTCCAACAACAAAGGAATGGACAGAGAATATGTGGTTTCTATCCACAATGGAACTTAACCCCATAAAGAATGGAGTAGTTTCATTTGCAAGGAAATGGTTACAACAGGAATTGCCCATATTGAGCGAGTCCAGCCAATAAGAAAAGGATCATGTAGAATGTGTCCTATGTATGGTTCCTAGGACTTATATACATAAAATAAGGTTATGTATATATGATGTGGACATAGAAACAAAACTGTCTATGACCAGACAGGTACAACAGAAGAGGAGATGAGAAAAGGGAAAGACAGAGACATAAGAAATCAGCCCAACACGTAGTCTATACATGCACACTGATAATTAAACACTAATCATTTTTTTTATCTTCAAGTGATCAAGCCATAGGCACATCATGCTGTGTCCAGAGAATATGCCTCAAGGTCCCCAGCACCTCCCATCACAAGAGGACAAGGGCTTGGATATCCCCTCTCCTTTGTAGACTGTCCCTGCATCCTCTTCCTATTGTTGCTCTGATTAGTGATAGTGAAGCTTCCACCTTTCTGGAGAAGGCTGTACTAGGTTTGAATGTGGACTTCACACTCTGCCTAGCATTTTATCAACTGAGATACATTTTTGCACTTTTTATTTTGAGGCAGGGACTCAATAAGTTACCTAAGCTGCCCTTGAACTATCTTTTTATTTCACTACAACCTGAATTTGTGGTCTTCCTGCTGCAACCTTCAGAGTCACTGGTAGTGTAGGCCTGAGGCACCAAGCCTGTCCCTTTCTTCTACAGTAAGAAGAAAAATCAGAAATAAAGAAATCTAAACATATCTCTGGTGATTCCTGAGAGCAGACTACAACATTTCTATAATGCAATTATTCATTTACATATTTCCATATGAATACGTACGTGGTTGTGTTTATGTGTATACCTTACATGTTACATAGCAACAGTACAATTACACATCGGTCATGAACTAATTAGCATAAAACCCAACCCAAGCCAAGCTCTCAATAAACTCGAGCGATTGTAACTCATGGCGCAAGGACAGGGCTTGCCAGAGTAGCGCTGCTAAATAAAGGGTGTATGAATGAACTGCAATAGCCCTTGCCATATGTCTCAGAGAATTCTGGGGCTCGGAGAAGTTTTGTGACTTAGAAACATACTTCTGGAAAACAAGAAGTTGAAGATTTCAACCAAACCTCTTGGAGCCAACATCCCCAGCTCTTTTCCTTACACTTCCTAACCCTCAAACACCGATGGTAACACAGAGTGAGCTCTGAAGACTGGACCAGCTCACTAGTTGAGTTAAGCTTCAAACAGGACTTTTACGAAATATAAAGCCAGGGAGGCAGGGATACCTTCTGAATTGTTTAAAATTATTTCAGTATTTTACAGCTGATGGTGGTGAAAGTCAGCATTTGAAGTCATCAGCTTATTCCCCACCCAGTGACTTTCACTTTTCTAATGAATCTGTATTTAAGGGGAAATTCTAAAATTGAAATGACGGCCATGATTGAGTCTTTCATAGCTCAGTGAGATATTAGCAATTAATTGAATGCACCCAGCAATGGGGGAAGCCAGCATTCTCCCTTGTATTTATTTTATTCCATTTCATTTCCTGGAGCTTGTATATTCCCCAAAGCAATTCTTTGCAGTAATTTTACCTTCATGCACAAATCTAATCATCTCTCTTGTTCTTAAGCATCGCAGGTGCGCGGCATTATTATATTATTAAAGGTACATCAGATAAATTCCAGTTGTGCCGAAGTCTTCAAAAATGCCTTTTTTCCCAATCACACATTCTCTATTTTTCATAAGTGAAAAATAGAGGGCCTTTATTAGAAATACGTTTTTGTATTTTTTTTAACCGTATGCTTTAACTGTTCTTCTTCAGGTTCCGTTGCTAATCACAGGATTTAGTCAATCTCTTTATGCACATTCACGACTCTGTAATCTTAAAGAGCTATAGGCAGGTGATTGACAGGTAACACTTGACAGGTTCAAAATTAGAGAATATACAATGAAAATTTTAGAACAGCCAGCTCACTTGCTATGCTACAGTCTTCTAATTTTGGCTTCTCTCATGATCATCAACATGAGAGGCAGAGGGGTGAAGACAGAAGAACAAGCTAACTAGCCCTTGATCTCCAAGCTAAAGGCTAAACTAAAGTCAGGAACTTCCTAGCCAAGAACTGAAATTCACAACCTCAAAAATATTAAGTGGAAAAATGGGATTTCTTGACATTTGAACCAAAACACCAGCATCTCTCTCCTCTTGAAAGCTGGCCAAAAATCCTTTTCACATGCTTTCTTCAGTTTCTTTCACTAGAGAGAGTTATAGTTTACGTAGCATGACTCCTTGAATCTTTAATGATAAATCATGTCATGTTTATTCAAATGACTAGCCCAATTTTTATTGACTGTGCAATGTATACGAAACTGGATGCTTACCTGAAGCTTGTCTCTTCCAGAAATTGTTTATCAGTGACTTCCTCTTTTTCTGCTCTAATGTGTAATGTAACTTCTAGGAATCTAGCTAGGAAAGGTATTTATTGTTTTGCCTACTTCTTTTATCTTCTAGTTCAAGCTTCCCTACTCCACCTCCAACAAGAGATGCCTTCCTCTATTTCAAAAGGGAAGACACAAACTGACACCTGTTAAACTTGCATCTTGGAATTTCCAAAGGGCCTGGTGACTCCGACCGATGTCACCCCAAAAGCTTGAGGCCACATGGAGGCTCTCTAGTCTGTTCTCCAGGTTTAGATCTTTAGGCGACACCCTCATTTTAATGAAACCTGTAAAATCTAACGTAGGCAGGCTATTCTCAAAGGCTGGCCAAAAGCAAAGTCAACTGGGACCAGCCATAAACAAGAGGGTCTGCTTCTCTAAAATAAAAGAGAATGATTTTCTGCTCTTTCCCGGTACCTTCCAACTCTGATCATGCTCGAAAGATGATAACCATGCTAGGATCCTATCCAGGAACATTCTAGGAGAGGGAGAAAGCAGTGGCTGAGAGAGTAGGTCTTTATGTGAACGCTTGTGAAGAAATGGCGCGGCTGTGTGTTTCTGAACTCTGCTCTCTTCTGCTGTGTACGATCAAAATAGATCATAATGGACAAAATTGTTCAAGATGTGAGTTTAGTCCTGTTGAAAGGCAATTGCTGTCAAGAGAAGCATTTGGCATAATGGCTGATTATTTCTATTAACAGCCCAAGGGTTAGTGGTCACTGCTGTGTAAGGAAAAGTGGGCACCTGAGGAAGAAATGGGAGGTGGAATCAGGAAAAGTACCAAAGAGCATAGAAAACCCTTCACTTCCATAGTAAGAGAGACAAACACTAACCAGGCATAACTGGACCAGATTAGGCACAAGAACCAAATCATCTACTTGGGAATCAAAGTTGAATGAATAAACTTAGCCAGGAAAATTTTGACCCTAAATGCTCTGGACTTAAGAAGCGCTTACTTAATCACCCCAATGTAAAAGATTCAAACACTAGGAAATTCCAAATGAAATGAACTTTGCAAGGAGCCCTGCTATGTCAGGAATCTGTTCAGCAAAACCACATATGTCTACAAACAATGCCAGCAAGTTCCATTTGAAAGATGACAGCAATCCCAGATTAATGCAAATTAATAAGTGGTTTTGAAAGGTGGGAAGATGTCAGAGAGCTCAATTATCTAAAATATCTTCCCCTGCTTGCTTAAAAGAAAAAGTTGATGTTTATAAACATTCTTACTGAGTCGATACATGTTAATATTTATGCTGTCCTAATGAAGATAGTATTGTTGTTTTTGTTGTTAGAAAAAGAATGCAACTCAATCAGAACACTTTTATGCTTGAAAAGAAAGCTGGTGCTTTGGATCAAACACCAAGTAAAACATTCTTGAAGAGGAGGGACAGTCATAAGAATTGGGGGCCGTCTTACCCAGTGTAAAGCTAGCAATTGCAACCTTATATTCAAGGATGTCCTGCAGACACCCTGCTTCTGTGCACCTACAGTTCTACATGGAGAAGAGAGGAAGTAAAAGACACCAAAATTATGTAAGTCAGGTTTTTCTAAGAATACCTTCCTATAACTTGCCAGAATGACAGAGAAATTTCTCATTGACTTTCAAGTCACAGCACCTAAACACTTTGCCGTGTGTTAAGATGTGAGACATGATCACCGTCACCAGCTGGGTCAAATGCACACTGGAAGCTACAGGATGATGGGATGAGTTTTGAACTCCATTTGCATAATATCTGGACTTCTCCAGCTCAGACCAGGCAATCTGTTCAGGGGGCAGTTGTGAAGTGCTGAGGGATCTCAGCATGGCCATCCTAAAATACTGGATAGGGCAGCCACCAAAGGTTAACCAGGTACTTTCAATACATGATAAAGAGATTTTGTAGTCATAGAAGCCTACAGGCAAATTTAGAATTGAAAGAAAAAAATCCTCTTGATTTTAAATATAATTCTACCCTTTACTATATTCCTGTGTAAAGACAGGTGACCAACATTTCTGCAATAATGGAACTGAGTTTTGGAGTTTCTCCCTTCAAGCTATAACTTCATAATCTAAAGGCAAGTCCCCTGACCAAAGGCTTTTAAAATATCAATATGTTATCTCATGTATGTTTTATATAATCTATACCACATAAGATATGAAAAATGACTTAAGTATCATATACACAGTGGGATGTGCCAGGAACTGACTAATATTTTTAATGAATTTCCTAAGCACTGTGCAGAAGGGAGGTACCTAACACACATCAAATCAGAACTTTCCTCTAATACTAAACCCAGCATGTGGTGTGTATATTGGGGGACAGATGAGGGGAAGGGAAGAGAGAAGGAAGAGAGAAAGTGAGACTCTCCCAACCTGTAGACTCCATCCCTTTCTTTTGGAAGAAAAGGGATGCAGACATGTTAAAGATCCCTGAATCCCTGCATCCCTTAGTCTCCCACTGGCATCCCATCTGGTTGACCATACACTAACAGCAGAGAGGCCTGAGGCTGGGCAAACTCCTCCTCTTTACCCAAGGCCACTTAGAGCTCCATGATAATTAATAGCAACATTAACACAGGAGAAAAAGATACAAGTTAAAAACAGGGAGGGAACACAGATAATCTAGACTTCCTTCTCTGGCTTTTTTTTTTCATTTTTTTGCCCAAGTTCTCAATAAGCATGCATACTATTTTTATACAGTTTTGCTTAACCAGCTATTTTAAACATGGAACAATTAAATTCCAACAGAGTCTCACCTCATGTTCAAACTCTGAGTGTGGCTGTTCCTTCAGGACTAGGAACCTTGTCTAACAGCTCATCTCCACTGATCAGGGCAAAGGTTACAGCAGCCCTGCTCGGAGGCATGGGAGTTACAGGTAAATTAATTTGAATAGAGTAATAGCAATAATTTACATCCTAAATGTGCTTGCCAATCACTGTCTCATCCATCATTATCATACTCCTGTGAAGCAGGTAAGAGAGACCGAATGGGAAGCCAGTTTAAACAGAAACAAACTGAAGGAAGGGGAATGCTCTGGTCATACAGAGAAAGAAATCTAAAACACCAACCTCATTCACTTTTTCAAGGCACCATAGCTGAGAGCATGCCATGCTTCTTTAACACCCACAAAGCTGTAGCTATAAATGCAGTGAGAAAAAAAATTGGCATATTTGCCATTGCATGATCATTCAAGGAGGCACTACCATGCCGTCAACACATTTGACTAAGTCACAATGAAGAGAGGAAGCCAAGGCTTGGGTGCCCGTCACCCTGGCAAGCTAGCAGGGGCCTAGCAAGTCACAACCACATCTTGAGGCTCAAAAAGTGGATGCCTTCAGTGAGCAGTGGCTGCACACAGCACGAGCCTTGTGCTGCCTCCTGTCCATTCCGCTTCTGCTCTCTCCAATCCCATCAAAGGATGGTTTGGTTCCAAGACAATAAGCCTTCCCCACCTCTCAGAGGTCCTTCCTCCTTAACAAAGGATAGCAGGCCCCCCAGCCTTCTAACACACTTCCTTCTTTCACAGCCCTTACGCAGCAGGGTCTGCCTAAATGTGTGTGTGGGGGGCGGGGGGGGGTTCTTCTTTCAGCTGTCTTTCTCTTTTCAGCATGAGATAGCGATTTTCTATTTAAAATGGCAACATGAAATTTCTTCTGTGAATATATTTCTGAAGTTTAAAAACAGTGAAATAAAATTACTAGGTTTAAACATGTGAAATCCTACAGTCTTTTTTCTTTCTTTCTTTGGTTGGTTGGTTCTGGAAGGTTTTTTTTATTTGTTATTTCTTTTTTTTTCCTTTGTTCTTGTTTTGTTGAAAAATTATTTCTTAAAAAAAAAAAAGTCAAAAACTTGGCACCTGTGGGGCTGGGTCAATGGTTCTGTGAATAAAATTCTAGGCATACAAGTGTGAGCACCCAAGTAAAGCCACTTGAAGAACCCACTTAAAGCCAGATGCCATAGGGTCTCTTTTTAACCCCAGCCCTCCTACTGAAAGATGGGGGCTGAGAGAAAGGAATCCAGGGTCGTGATGAACCTCTAGCAGGTGTATTCGGCAGCCAACAGCAGAAAAAACCCTACCTCAAAACAAAGTGGGAGGGAAGACCTGAGGAGGGTGTTCTCTGGCATGTTCACACGTACACATCAAGCACCCAAAGCTTTCTTATGACAACTTTATGTGGTTTGACCTAATGGGTGATACCCGGCCAGACTGACTATCTCCAGTTTACACAATATCTGTGGTCCTGTCTAGCTCTCACATTCCTAATTTGGGGACTGTTAGCCTCTTCTTGGGTCCATTCATTTGCACAGCTTCTCTTAGCAAAGTATTTAACCTTCCCTGTAGCAACAGCTCTTGGCCTTATCCAGAGATTTCTAGCACCAAAGGGCTGAAGATTCCTTTCCTATTCAAAAGATGCTTTGTAGATGGTAGAAATAAGAAGTGCTGGAACCATGCAGATTTGGTTTAAAATCCTGACATAGTAGCCTAATGGTGGCGGTGCACACCTTTGATCCCCGCGCTTGGAGGGCAGAGGCAGGCGGATCTCAGTGAATTAGAAACCAGCTAGCTCCAGGACAGCCAAGACTACACAGAGAGACCCTGTCTCAAAAAAAGAAAAAGAAATAAGAATAAAAAATAAATCAAAATCCTTACACAATGACCTTAAGCAAACCAAGCTTTGGCTTTCTCCCCACCAAAATGGGATCATAACATGTACTTCCTGACCTGTGCCAGGGAGTGAACACTCACAGAGAACAAATGAAGAACATGTCACTCACCACCTCCCTCCTACAGCCTGGACATAATCGGGGTTCTGCGTTCATGGAAAAAACAGATGGACAAGAGCCAGGCTGGATTTTTCTAACATCCCCAAGTCTTTAGCCGAGCAGTTCTATGCCAGACAAGAAGACATTCAGGGCTTCAAGGCTCGGCCTCCCTCCCATGAGCAGCCTCCCTCTCCCTGCCATCAGCTACTCAGAAGCAGGAAAGCGCTACTCAGTTCCGCCCCCTGGAAGAGAGAAGCTACAAGTGTGAGCTCAGAGAACTGCAGGCCAGGAAATAAATAGGACAGTCTTGGACTCCTGTAGCCAGGAGAGCAGGAAAAGGGAGGTGCACGGTGAAAGGGAGCTAATGAGCAGTCGGTCTAGTGATACCAGGGTGAAGAGGTGCCTGCACAGGCAAAGGAGGAGAGACAAGCAAATAAAAGGTATTTGTTCTTTCCATCTTTGGCAAGGCCGCTGAACGGATTTCTCAGACCACCGAGAATATGCAGTTAGGAAGAAGCTGTAATATTTCTGCCGCAAAATAGTTTCTCCCCATTTATGGGCATATAGGCAAAGGAATGAGGCTGAGAGGAGACACATTAAGCCCATATGAATACAGTTTATCTCTAAGTATTGCATTGTGGGTGGCTTTTGATCACCTTCAATATATGCAGATTGCAAATCCACAACAAATCAACTAAAATAAGTCTTTTATTGGGGGGTGGGAATATCGTCTTTGTAAGGGGGAGGTGGAAAGGATAAAGAGGAAGGCATGTCTGGCTGGGGGTGAGGAGGAGGTGTGCACAGGAGGAAGCCATCAAGAGAGAGTTGTGTTTTTAAGAACAGATCAAAAAAAAAATTTTTTGATGGCTACTCACTCAAAGGACCACTTTCCAGAGGGTACTTAGGTCAGAATTTGCTGCTACAAATAAACAACCCGCAGTCTGTGTGTTCGCCTGTCCTGCCTGTCTTGTTGGCTCTGACTCTTCCTTGTTTTGGAAATGTCTGGGAACTGCTACAGGATTGCAAACACAAATAAGCCTCTGAGGAGCACCATGCCAATGCTTCAGCGAAGGAACCCTGCATGGAGCCCAGGCAGACAGAAGCCCAAACGAAAGCAAGGAGGCAGATAACTGTTTCCTAAAGTATCCCCTGTCAGCTTTTCTTCCAGCATGACAACATGGGAGATCACCGAAGACAGCTCACTGGGTAAGGAAGCTGGGTGACCTGAGTTCATCCCTGTGGACCCAGTAGTAAAAGGAGAGAACTGACTCCCACAAGCTGTCATCTGACTGCACGTGTGTACTATGGCATGTTAGACACACAATAGAATACATATACACACATAAATATACATATATACACATACCCCAGTACACATGTATACACAGACACATACACACTAGTACACACACACATACACACCAGGACACATGTACACACATAAAGCTTAAGTTAAAAAGAAAAGAAGTAAACCTTCCTATGGCGTGTCATGGATTTCAAAGAGGAAAGGCCCAGTATCAGAGTGAAATTTTCCCAACTGTGTTCAGAATGCTTCCTGTGCTGAAACTTAGGTCCTTCACAGACCTGATGAGGGTCAGAACATGGTACAGGCCCATTTATACCGACCCCCCGCTGGCACATCTTTCCATCTATCGGCTTCTACCCTTGGCATGTTGGTGTGGCTGCAAACAACCCCCACACTCCGTCTATGTCCTTCTAGGCCTTTCCACATGGCCTGGCTGACAGAAATCATGCGGAAGCACTGTGTCCATCATCGGCCCTGTCAGGCTGAGGGACGCAAAGACATTCTGAGAAAATAGCTCAACATCCACGATTAAAAGTCCTTGTTGATTTTCACCTCCCAAGACACTTTTAATCTAGCCCCACATGTTAAGTTTTGAAGAAATCGGTATCGTTAAAAGGGAAACTTGAGTTGGGGTGGGTTCAGGTTAGAGTTAAGATTTGTTAAATGAAAGATTCCACACATTTCAATTAAATGGCGCATCGATCCGTGTACCAAACTGTACTGAAATCTGCTCAAAGTCCCATTTGTCAAGGTTTATCTGCCACCATTTGGATTCAAGATGACAGACTGAGTTATAAATCCAATTCAAGATGGGACTTGTGCTCCGCAGTGTACCAAATTTTATCAAAATCAGTCAGCTTCTTCAACAGTTAAACAGAGGGTAGACCAAAAAGACAGCTCAGAAAGGAAAATGTCGTGTCACTTCGATGAAGGAAGCATCATGCTTATGTTGGGCATTTCTCTGTCAATTAATCAATTAATGTTTGATGAATATTTATAATTCAGCGCCCACACCAAGCCAGGGAGTACCATAGGAGCTTGGGATCTGGCAAACAATAAGGAAAAACAGTAGAACACACTGGGGAAAAGAGTTACTAGAGAAAATCATTACAAACGGAGTCTAGACTTGGAGGGGGGCAGGGAGAAGATGAGGGAGGGATGGGGAGAGTGGGAGGGTATGAGGGAGGGGGCTATGGCTGGGATACAAAATATATAACCTGTGATTAATATAAAATTTTTTTTAAAAAGAAAAAAACTAAAATAAATTGGAGTTTGGTAGAAATAATGTAAGATGGGTTTAAAAACAATGCATTCATGAATTCATTCAAAAGACAAAATATCTCTATGGAAAAAAAAAAAACGGAGTCTAACGCCACCACAGACAGAGAAAGCTTGTTGTGGCTAGGATGGAGAGAGACAGGCCACTGTATTCGTGACTCTCTTGTGAGCCTGACCAAGAAACCTGAGAGGACAACTTAAGGAGAAAAGAGGTTTGTCAGTTCATAGTTCCAAGGGTGACAGTCAATCATGGCAGAGGACATGAGGAGCAGAGCAGCCACACCAGGAGTCAGAAGTCGGAACGGAAACATTCGAAGGGAACATAGTAGGACATTGTTCCCAGAGTGCGTTAAGCAATACACAGACATCGAAGTCACAAACTCTAAAAATGGCAGATGATTCCACTGGATCTGCACAAAAATAGGCCCATCCGTTGTCAGGCATGGATGGAGAGGTCCTGCCAATCACTGCTAAACTATTTCCCACTGACAGATGCAGGGGAGGGGCCGTCATTGCCTTCAGTTATGTACCCACTGACGGCCCCAGTGAGGGTCTAATGGATAACACCAAATCCAATGGTCACATAGGTCACAAAACAAAATCAAAAGTCATGAATCGAACAAAGAGACAGGTAGGGAGGAGGGAGTGTTGATAGAAATGGGAGATAAGAAAAGGGGAGGAGCTAAAAAAGGATGGAGTAAGAGTAGTCCAAATACATTATATACATATATGAAACAGTCAAAGGACTTCATAATTTATATGAATACATATAAATATATATTTCCATAGATATGCCCTATTTCCTTAATGATTTACTTCCTCCAACTAGGCCTCACTTTCACCACTTCCCAGTAGTGCGGTCACAGTATAAGTCCATCATCACAAAATGAATTTACTCATTAGGTCAGAGCCCTGATGACCTAATTGTGTCTAGAAATGCTACCACAGACATTATCAGAGTCTCACTTTCCTAATCCTCTAGGCATCTCTCAGTTCAATGAAGTTGCCAGCTCAGACTGACCATAGCCCCTACACCTTCCTTGAAAGAAGGAATTTAGGTTGACATGGAAGAAGGGGATAGAAGCCACCACAACATCAGTGTCCAAAGCAAACAGATTAAGAAAGCCTAAGATCCTAAGTGGGGCTTTTCTATGTTCTCAGTGAGAGGAACCTGAGGGTAGAAAAGGCCTATGGTGGCCTGCAGTGCTGAATGATATTGTAAAAATCACTGGTGTAGACTGTACGAGCTATAGTCCTTAGAGCAGAAAGAACACACTGGCTTTTGCTTCCCCTTTAAGAGCTCTCCAGACACACATTAAACACTAACAGCCCATACATTTACTTTCCTTTGGGAAACTATCACTATTAAATATTATCACCAAATCATTAAGGAAGTTTGAAGTGTGGTGCACATAGTCATGTGTCGCTCAACCTTCCAACACTAACACTGTGGAGTACTTACACAGCCAAGAAGACTACAGTGTCACTGAGCAGTACACCTTCATGTGACCACTATATATGCGTCAGTCACTAGCTGAGACACCATTCCTTGATGCATGGCTGCAGTTGCTTAATGCATGTAGTACATACATGAACATAACTTTCCATCCTGAGCAATGCAAGAGCCCTTCATCAACAGGTGAGGTCCAAAAGCAATTGACTATTTGCTGCATGTCTCATGGTGCACACACACACTGGCACTTCAGCCCTGTAGGGGGTGATGAGGACTGACTACAAAAGTGACCAGGTCTCTGTGAAAGCTTTACACACTTAGGACCTACTCCACAGATTAGGTTATCGTTATCTTTGGGTAATTTTCAAAATATTCCCAACTATGCAAAGCATCTTCCCATTTCCCAATCACCAAAAAAAAAAAACAAAAATTTATGAAAATCCCATCTTAACATCCTCTAAATCACACTTAAGCCATTCAGAAAATAAAACACACTGCAAAAGAGTCTCCCCTAAGCTGCTCCCTGATCTGTTCCTTGTCACATCAGAATGAAAGAATTTGCCATTTGACAAAAGGTCGGTGTTCTGGAAATACTTATGGATGGCTGAAAGGGAAATGCAATTAGGGAAAGACTTGCTCATCAGGTTCCCTGAGGTGTGGCTGGTTGGCAGGAGGTACTCCATCTACCAGGGCTACCGCACTGCCCAATTTCCAGGGATATGAGCCCAGAGATCACATGTTCTGCTTCTGGGGTTCTGCTCATTCTGAGCCTAAGGGTACCACCTCCAAATAAATTACTAAATGATGGTTATGTTTTAAATTTCACAGGATTTTTAATTTTCAGTGAGTAGTGTTTGATGGCTAAGTCTAAAATAAAATGGCCAAATGGCCTAACCTTTTAGCAATAAAATTATGTGTAATAAAAAATGCTAGAGGGCACCAGTTACCAAACTATTATAGACTGGAGTATTAGTACACCCTGTAATACTGAAAACCAAATTTGTAGATTTCTTTTTACACTTGAGGTGAAAAATGAGGAAATCAGATGGAAAGACCTTTGAGGCACTAGGCTTTAGGACCCCAAGAAAGCTAACCAAGCTTAGTCTGGAACAGATTTCAGTTTGATAGGTCAGATACAAGAAAGAGAAACCAAGGAACAAAGAATAATAGCTAAAATTAGGTGAGCAAGAAGCTAGGCAGAGGGCCAGCGAGATGGCCCTGTGGGTCATGTCTCTTGTCATCAAGCTTAAGAATCTGAGTTCACATATGTATACCCAAGAAATCCAAAAGAGAAGTCTAAAATAAACAAAGCAAAGCTATTGGACTTCGACCATAATGTGACCAGAAGTTTGGCCCAACTCTTGGTCCCTTGAGCTTCAGCCATTCTGTCTCTTGATCTTACCTCCACTATACTTGACTTTCAATTCTGGCAAAGAAAAGCGTGTGCCATAAGAAGGTCCAGTGAGTATCTGGAGTTGGTGAGTTGACATAAGACATAATGAGTACTGCTGTAATGAAAGGGACTAACTCAAAATGCATACCCTCAGTTTCGGGGGACAGCAGTGATGTGTAAGGAGAGCTGGAGAGGGGAGAGCCAAAGAAACTTCTTGGTTGGTATTTTATTTTGGTTTTAGGTATTTTTGCAATGTTTGTGTGTGGTCTACACGCATGCATACTAGTACTTACACTCAAGACCAGAGGAGAATGTTGGGTATCCAGCTCCATCACTCTCTGCCTTAGTCCCTTAAGACAAGCTTTCTCGCTGAACCTAGAGCTGGGTAGCAGCAGGCAAGCTCCCACAGCCCTCCTATCTCCACCCCTTCACAGTGCTGGGTGCACCCTGACACACCTGACTGGTTTATCTGGGCTCTGGGGATTCAAACTTGGATCTTCAGTGAGCATTCTTCCCTGCTGATTCATCTGCCCAACGCCAACTCAATGCTTTAAAAATTAAAATCATGTAGCAAATGGTAGCTCAATATCCAAGTGGGTACCCTAGTAAAGGGAACAGAGACTATTTTGGACATGAACTCAATGGCTGGCTCTTCCATTCCCCCACACCGCCCGAGGGAGGAGCAGCCTTGCTAGGCCACAGAAGAGGACATGGCAGCCAACCCTAAAGAGACTTGATAAGCTAGAGTTAGATGGAAGGGGAGGAGGTCCTCCCCTATCAGTGGACTTGGAAAGGGGCAGGAAGGGATGAGGGAGGGAAGGGTGGGATAGGGAGGGAATGTGGGAGGGGACTACTGCTGGGATACAAAGTACATAACCTGTGATTAATACAAAATAAAAATGTTAAAAAAAAAAAAAAGAGGCAAACCAACATTGTAGTCTGGCTCCCAAGCCCAGATCATGACCCTGACCAGTCAGTTTCTGTTTAACATTCAATAAACCACTGTTAATTTGAAAAAAAATAAATAAAATCATTATTCAAATGAAAGCTATCCAATGTTCCCAGGGTACGCCTTGAGTCTGGGTACGGGGCATTGAGCAGATGGAGCGGGGGTTGAAGGTGCAGGAAAAGAAACTCCACATGAGCTTCCTTCCAGGTTCGTCAGACCCCCTCCACCGCTTCTCTTTTCTGTAGACATGCCATGGAAATGAAATGATCTGCTGCAATTTACAAAGGCTGCAACTTTAAGGCCTACACAGCCCACGATGAAATCTTTTGCTTCCAAATACCAATCTCTGGAGCTGTAGCGCTGGTGTCAGAAAGAATAATTTATACTTATGGCCAATTTTTATTTATCCTCATGTATTTATAAATGTGCTACAACTTCAATAACCATGGTTAAAATGAATAACGTCATTCCTAACCACTGCCTTTGACTGGAAAAACAATTTCACCGCAGCAGATAACACTAAAATACTCTGAGAATAATCTATAAATGAATGCTGGATTACTAGTCTAAAGACGGTGGTTATAAATGATTACATGAAAGAGTTGATGCTGCTTTGAAAATCTTAGTGCCCGACTATGGATTTTTGTATCTTATATGTAACATTTTTATGAAGTGATTTTGCCTTTACATAATAGCTTTCATCTTCAAAGCACTTCACAAATATGAACTGGTTACATAAAAAGCTATATTACTGCAAAATCAGAATATGGAAAAGCTGGGGTTCCCTTAGCAACACTCCTCACACACTTTATGTTTAACCTACAGCAATGGTTATATATTTTGAACATGTTTAATTATCAACATTGTGAAAAAATGTAAAGGGTTAACAATGTTTTTAATACACCAAGCAGTTGCTACTTTACATACAACTCTCAGACTTGGTAAAGTTCGAAGAAATTAAACTTATGATCAATCTTCCTTGTACTCTTCTATCTCATAAAATCTGTTAAATATCAATAAAAGCTATTCAATGAGGCATTAGCATATAGAAATTGGAAAAATTAAGCATGCATCGATGAGGAATGGTTAAATAAATTATGGTATATCTATATGATATAATATTGTCAAATATAATACAGCCATTAGAAATTATGTTTTTGAAGACTAAGTACACAGCAGGGTTCTTCATAAAACACTCCTTTTTAAAGTTCAAAATAATCTCTACAGAAATAATTACAAGGCTTGGCTTAGTTGATAGAGTGTTTGCCTAGTGTGCACAAAGCCCCAGATTCAGTTCTTAGCGCTATACAAAACCAGTGATGATTTCTGTCACACAGTCCAGCAGTCTAAAGGTGCAGACAGAAGGTCATCCTTAATTGTATTGTAAGTTCAAGACCAGCTTGTGATACACAAGATCCTGTCTCAAAAACATTTTTTAAGAAATTAATAAGCAACTTGGGTGAAAATAAATATTGGGATGTAGTTTTGCTTTTCTTAAGAGTTCATTCATTAAATTTTTCATGATAAAATTTAAAGCGGTTGTTGATTGCGTTCTGCAGTATTGGGAATTGAATCCAAAGCCTTGAGCATGCAACGTAACTTCTCTGTTACTAAGCTGCATCTTCAGTCCTTTTGTCCTAATGTTGTTTTGAGACAGGGTCTTGCTAATTTCTCCAGGCCAGGCTGGCCTGAACCTGTGCTTCCAATTATTCTCCTTCAGCCTCTCCAGCAGCTGGGACTAGAGGCTTGGACCACCACACCTTCATGAGAGTTCTCTGCTTTTGTTTTTAAACTACCGAGCACAAATGTCAATTAAAGGAAATTATGAGCATGACCTTGCCTGCTGGAGAGATGGAAGATTGTCGGTCAGTGTGAGACTTTGTAAGAGGGAAGCGGTCTTGAGGTGCCTGACAGTAACAGGAGCGCAACATGAGAGAAGGAGGAGGGTCCTTAGCTGCATCTTACAAGGTGAACAAGCGCTTGGTAAGAACAGAGCAAGCAAGGCAAAAGAAATAACATTCTAGATCACAGGACCACGAGATGCATGGAAACACATGGAGAGTCGATGTGTCGGAGTGCAGCCAAGAATCTGAGAAGATGATGAAAGAGACGGTATGCGGCTGGTCTCAGAGTCCGACTATGCCGGAGAGTCAACATCATCCTTTCTGGATGACACAGACAGGCTTCTGAGGAGGGCGGCATCGGGAGACATGAGAGCAAGAGTGTGAGGGGATTAGATGAGTAATTTGACTCACTCTGACTATAGCAAGAAGAGAATTAAAGGAAAGTACGGCTAGATCTAAAAATACAAATTGGTGTAGCTCCACAGTCTTATCCCAGGCAGAAGCAATGGAACAACAAAGAAAATAAGGGCATTTGGGGCCAACTTAAAGCAGAATAGGGCTATCTCGGTACTCAGATATTAGAGAATGAGAAACTGAGGCAAATGTGATCCCTGGGTTTCTAGACAAGGGAACTGAGTGGAGAGTGTTACCATTATCTAAGTGAGCAAAGAGAATTAGCCTTTGGAAGTATAGAATCAAAGGAGACTGGATATCCCAGTTGAAAATAAACAGTAGCCAACAAGGACCAGCATGCAACCCACAGAAGCGAAGGGAGAAAAGCAGTCTTGAGAACACACAGCACATAGTCCTGTGCCTGTCGGCAGGGGAAAGAGAGGAGTGTGTGCATGGGTAGATGAGTGTGCGGATGTCTGTGTGTGTGTGTGTGTGTGTTTGGGGAGTACGGGTGGATTACTGCAGAATGCAAGGCAAATTGAGAAGTGCAGAGACCTGCTTACTTCTCCACATTGAGTCAAAGACAGAGTCAGCAAAAGTAACCAAGATGGGAAGGCAAAAGACTAAGATAATGAGTCCTGAGGAGTGGAGATTTTCAGAGAACAAAATGCTGTCTAAGGTTAAATGAGGCAAGGACAAAAATGTTTGATAACAGAAATCCTCACTGTCCCTTGCTGGACCAATTTCAGTGGTAACATGGACAGATGTTCAGATGAAGAGCTGATTTCATTTAGGAAGAGTGGAAATGTACCAACTCCTGCAAATGTCACTATGAACTGGGGAAGAAACTGGAAGTGACTGCAGGACTAGGAAAAAAGACACCATCAGAGAGTCATAAAACAAAGACATGCCCAGATATGGCCAAATGTTTGTTCATAAAATGCAAGAATCATCACGCATACAGTCAGCTGTTAATGAGAAAAACCCTGAGATTCAATGTTTAAAGTCTCACCTTAATATTTATGCTACCAGGTCTCTGAAAAAAAAAAGGCTAATATAAAGAATTCAGTTGCTAGCTAAAAATACTTTGGAAACGGTATTGAATTAGTATTTCCTAAACTGGTTACCAAGTACTCAAGAGTACATTAACTGAATAATTCTTGCACCATTAAGTAGACTTGAGGTTGGTTGGATAGAATTTCATTTGTGTAGCATCGATACACAAATGAAGAAATTTGGAGCAAATTTTTAAATGTTTCATTTTAGGCATAGAAGTATTTGATTTAATGTTAGGAACTTTGGCAGAGGCAAAAGTTAAATGTAAAAACATGTTTACTAGGAATTGTCTAAGATAACAAAACCTTAGTAACAACCCAAAAATCAGCAATGAAAGAAAATAACATAAATTATGGACTTCAGCTTAATGGAATAATGCACACTCATTAAATGCATGAAACAAAGCTGAGTTAGATTGTTTGTTCACTTCAACTGCAATCATATAATTATAAATTATGTATGCAAACCAAAAAAATCTGTAAAGATAAAATAATGTGCAAACTCAAAGCAATAAAAAAGAGCTATGTTGTAGGAATAAGAATTATTTTTCTTGCTTTTTTCAAATTTCCCTTCAATGTTCTTACAAGACTATCCAGCATTTAGAACAAAGAGAGAGGAAAAGAAAAAAAGAAGAAGAAAAAAGGAAGCTGAGGGTAGATGGAAGAGTTATTGAGGTTAGAAATCAATAGGAAGGAAGTAGTCTTAAGTAGGAAAGAATTCTAAAGAATGTTTCTAAACATGTTTGTAGACTATTTGTAGATGGTGACTCATTCGTACACTCTGAGCCCTGTTTAGAACTGAGTCAAGGTTAAATGGAGCTACCCATTTGCCGGGATGACTCACTGAAACAACGCTGGTAGGCAGCCTGTTATCTGTAAGTCAGTGTCTGCAAATCATTTTCAATCTCTTTACCATCAATTTTTCTGAAAACAAAGTTGCCAGACAGTTCTGGCATAAACTGTTGGTATGCTTAATTATTGTCTTGCGTTATGTTCTTGGTGATTATTTTTGTTTTGTTTTTGTTTTTGTTTTTCCAGGCAGGGTTTCTCTGTGTTGCTTGGTAGACCAGGCTGGCCTCGAACTCGCAGAGATCTGCCTGCCTCCCTGAGTGTTGGGATTACAGGTGTGCACCACCACACTTGGCTAGTGGTTTTATTTTTTTAATAATTTTGGTCAAAGTTTGCATACACTCCAATGAGGAGCCTTAGGTAGACTTAGAAGATCAGGTTTGCAACAGGCCTTGTTTTAACGTTAAGGGGCTCAGAGGAGGGAAGACTATGTCCCAACATTTCCAAGACACTAAACTTCTCACATCCTACTGTAATGTCTCATCAAACAGTTTTTCTGTTTACTAGTTCAGAGGCTTACCATCGTTAGGAAGAGGGGCTGAGAGTCAAAGGGGCTCAAATCTAAGCTCCATTATTATTAGCTTGGAGACCTGCCGTGAACTGCAGAAAGATCTACGCTTCAGATTCTTTATTGGCAAAAAAAGGAAGAGATATCCCTCTCCCGAGGTCTTGTAGATATTAAGTGAGATTAATGCATGCAGGGCAATGAGAGCTACGTCTGGAACAAAATAAGCACACAGATAATGTTAGCTGCTATTATTATTAGGGACGATGGGGATTCTGGGAGAACCAGAGCTCTGGCCTTGGGAAAGCCTGTTTGTATTACAACTAATAATTACAACATAAATAAAGACAACAGCCATGATTATTATACCTTTTGAATGCATACTGCTATTTGAATGCATGCCCTCATTTGCACACACACTAGTATTTGCATACATGCTATCATTTGCATCTTATAATTTCATGGCAGCTCTGCAAGCCAGGTCTTAGACCCATCAGGTAGCTCAGAAAACTGAGGTCCAGGAAAATGAACCAAAGGGAGGCTTCTCCCCAAAACAGAGATGTCAGTTACGGGATGAAAGAGGCCCTGTTCCAAAGCTACAAATCGGAAGCTAGATAGTGTCAACTGCCATGACATGATCTATAGGAGAGAAAACTGGCTAGGAGTTTATGATCTGCCTTTTTGTTGACAAAGCCATTTAGATGGGCTTAGAGATTTTAATGGTACTGTAAAACTGGAATAATCATTAACCAAGACATGAATTGTAAGTAACTTTTTTCCCCAGAGAAAAGGACTAAAATGGTGAGTTGCAAAAAACAGCTCTCTGAAAGCTAGATTGTAACAGCCAGATCCAGGGAGCCCTGAAATGTGATTGTTCCTCACACAGGCCTGTGGTTGCAGCTGGGAAATGAGAGCTGAATCCCAGGACAGGAAGTTTCTACTTCTTCTCCCTAGAATACAAATTAAAAGATCACTGTTTGAAAAGGACTATGATCACAACAAAAAGGGAGGATTTTTAGCAATTTATGGAATAAATCTTGACTGCTTCTACACAGTGCTTTATAGAAGTATGTGCACTGTATCAGGTCTGGTGCTATATATAAACCCCTTTTGTATAGAAAATTATGGGGAAAGGTAACAACCCACTCTAAATGCCACAGTCACTAGCCAGTCTCCAGCCTATGTTCCCTCCGTGTGTATGATTTGTGCTTGTGTTCTTACACATCTCAAAAAAGAACACGTCTCTCCATGCACATCATATCATCATGATCCATTTTTGTCATCAAACACAACTTTCCTCATCAAGGGGATATTTCGTATATTGATTTTTTTTTCTAATCCTCTTGCACTTAACATTTTGTCAGGTGCATGGCCCATAGTATTGGCTATTGTGGGGTGGTATTTTTAGTAACCTTTGGGTTTTGATCACTCCTCTTTAAAGAGAAAGAAAGGAGAAAGCCCAGGGGTAGACTGTTACTGTGCTTGTGTTTCAGGTCCTGAGTTCTAGACCCAATCTAAGAGAGAGACAGAAGGACTGAGAGATAAAAATCAGAGAGAGAAAGAGACAGCGAACAGAAAAATAAGAAAGTAGATTCAAGAATGTCCTGTGTTTCAGACCTCTCTGACATGATAGGAGATTGAAGAGCCATGATTTCCTGGAGACTCCAGTTAGCACATGTGCAAATGGCTAAAGAAACTTAGGATTCATTTTGCCTTAAAATATTGGGGGAAAGGAGCAATTCCTGTGTTTGCCTCCAGGCATCTCAGGGTACTTCAAATGTTTGAGTATAAAAATTTTCCTTAATTCTATGGTTTGTCTGCCTAATGTAAGAATAAAGTATTCTTACAAAGTTCTTAAAATTGATTGTACTAGAAGCCTGTTATTTTCCTAAAAATATGTTTCTGGGTGAATAGTTCATAATACTATTGGGAGGTTAACATTTTTAAGATAATTTCTGTGTGTGTTTGCCTTCATGAATATCTGTGTCCTCCATGCATGCACAGCACCTGCAAAGGCCAGGCAAGGACACCCGATCCTTTGGAGCTGGAGTTGTGAGCTGCCATGTGACTGCTGGTAACTGAACCCAAGACCTGTGTAACATTAAGTGCTCTTAACCACTGAGCCATCTCTCTAGTCCTTTAAGTATTTATTTTATTTTGTTTTTAATTATGTGCACATATGTGTATGTTTGTACATGAGTGCAGATGCACTAGAAAAATGTTATTTTTCTGAAAATATGTTTCTGCATGAATATTCTTCATAAAACCAGGGCCCAGAGTCCAGAAAAGGGGGTCAGATCTCCTGGGGCTCCAGTTGCAGGCAGGGGTGAGGCACTGGATGTAGGTTCTGGCAAGAAAATTCTGGCCCTCTGCAAGAACAGTATGATCTCTCCAGCAACCACCACCACCACCAAAAAAAAAAAAAAAAAAAAACTAGTCTGAAGGCAGTTTTTAGCACTTTCATTTACAATCAACAGTGATCTCCCTAAACAGAGTTTGACTTTGCACACCTACACACGCACACACTTGCTTACTCATAAGACACCAACATATCCAAATTATCAATAAGTTGGGTCATCATTGAGAAACCTGTTCTGAGCCAGTGAGATGGCTCAATAGGCAAAAGCTCCAGCCTCACAGGCCTGATGACCCCAGGTCAGTCCCAGAATGCATGAAGAAAAAGTCCAGAGGTGCTGGTCTGCAGCTATAACCCCAGCAAGATGGGGAGGTGGAGAGAGGAGACTTACAGGCCAGCTTGCCTGCAGTATTTTGCACGCCAGCAGAAATCTGCCACCTGGAAAGAAGATGGAAGATGGAACCAGCTCCCAAGAAGTTTCTCTGATCTCCGAATACACAACCACACCAACACTTACAGACATTCAGACAGTCACATACAAGTAATCAGTTAGCTAGCTAGCTAGTTAGTTAGTTAGTTAGTTAGTTAGTTAGTTAGTTAGTTAAATGACAAGACATCTAGCACAGCCACGTTCTTCCTTCTCACTTGTTCTCTCCCCCACCTAGAAAAGGCTTGGTTGCAGTCTGACTTTATAGATTCTAGTTAGTAATTGAGCTGTGGTAGAGGGTTAGCAATTGAGCTTTGTGTAGAGGACATGCTGATTTCACAAAGGAAAGAACCACAATCATGGTGTGGTCTCCTGAGAATACATTTATTTCTGCAGTATAAAACAAAATTAAATTCTTCAATCTCAAAAACTATTAAAAGGTTGTATTTAAAATGCATGAAGCATTAAAAAGACATCAAAATTAAAATAATCTCATAAATCTCTTCATTTAAAAGACTTATTAGAATACAGATCGAGGCTGAAAACAGCTGCCCCATACTCGGGTGCAGTAAATTATGACTATTTTAACTTTCTTTTATTTTCATCACTGAAAATTCTTTTCCAGAATAATTGCATTGCTGTAGCAAGACCAACTGTCCCATATATTTAGCATGTAACTGGTAAATCACTTTCAATGGCCTCAGAGACAGATTTGCTGTGTGCTCTTTTAAAGATCAGCGGACCGCAGGGCTGTGCCCTGTCACGGGATCCAGAAGGTACCAGCAGAAATTAAGTCCTAATGGCAAATTGATCAGATTAATTATTATTCCAATTCAGCTTGCCAGTGCGCTAGTGAGAGCCTAGGAAACCCTAATACTGGGAGAACCCTATTATCTACCCTCTCCGAGTTAGATCTGTCAGCTAAGACCCAAGGAAACAACAGAGCAAAGGCAGCAAGATGCACCCAGTTGCCATAAATCATTACACCCGGCTCTCTTTTATAAGCGATTGACAACTGGGTGAAGAGCTTTTCTTTAAAAATAAAGGTTCTCACGCCGTAGACCAGCATGTGTCAGTGTCAGTCTGGACTGTACGAGAGCGGTCCTTGGAGTACAATTAACCTATCATGTTGATAGCACCTCGGGGCCGGCGAATCCTAAAAGGAGGAACAGAAAGCCCAAAAGCGCACCATGAGGCCTCACGCCACAGCCTCCCTCCCCCATCAGATTCTTCAAGAACACACTGTGAGCTGAGCAGAGCTATTTTTGATAGAGAACGGCGCGATCCGCTTTGAAAGTCTCACACGAAGATAAAAGGTGTGTCCCATAAAGCTGCCTCCTATTTTTATCGCCTCCCTTCCGCGGGTGGACTCTGGCAGCAGTCCCAGTCAGCAGAGGTATGATTAGTAAACAAGGGCTTTTTATGACGCGCTGCTTAAGCACCGGTGAGTCCACCTGAACTATGGGGTACTTAGTGGTCTGGGATCCTTTTTTGGGGGGGGTCTCTCCCCAGGAGACAGCACCGGTGGCAGAAGGAACGCTGTCCGGCAGAACAGCATCTGTATTTGTGATTCCACACACTTCCCATTGCCTCGGCTGTGCAGGCTGAGCCGAGCTCCTTATCTGAGACCCTGGGAAGGATAACGGGCGGCTGGAGTATAAAAACTGCTAGTATTTTATTTATCTCCCTCTCTTTCTGCTTAGATTACCATTATCTTTGGTCACTGAAGTTTGTCTTTTGGACTTCAAATGAAGAGTGAAGTCAAGCAGAAGACACTCTCTTGAGCCCAATCGGGCACTGCTTCCTCAGTGCATATGCACGCAGGAACACACACATGTACACACGTATACACATACACACACAGGCACACATGGCACACATCTTCCTGGTTATCCCGGTTTTTGTTTTTGGTTTTGTTTTGTTTTTTTAGCTGTACCCCAGGCTTCCCTTGCTCACTAGTGGTAGCAGATAACCCGGTGACCCTCCTTGTATAAGAGTTACACTGATAAACAATGTAGGTTCCACAGATGCTTCCAGAGCTCTTGCTTAAGGTGATACTTAAAAGGAAGGGGAGCCAGGGAGATGCCTGTCACCTGGCTGAATACCAGCATGAGGGGACATTGGATAAAATGACTGCTACCTCCCTATTCTGTGCTTGTGTGTGTGTGTTACAGCTGCATAGAAGGCTTTAAGAAGACATGGAGATGGGAGGAAAAGCAGTCTCTTATCTAGAAGGTTTCCATCACAACTGAGATAGGCATGTGAGCCCCTGACTGTAGTAAGATTATAGCAACAGTGCAGTTAAATGTCAAACAACATCCCATAGGCCTACAGGATCTGTTTAGGTAAGGAGAGTCTCACAAATGATACATGGGGTTCTGATGTTAGTGAGAAGGGATGTAGCAGCAGAATGGGCAAGCCTGGGGAAAAGAGGGAATTCCTGGAATGGTCACCACCACCTCATGTTTGTGGAGTGAGTTTCACAATCCTAGTTCTTGATGCAGCCACACAGCATCCTCATTGAGTGTTGCTAAGGGTTAATTGTCTTTCTCATTGATATTTACACTGAAATTTCTACTCTGAAAGGCAATTCCAAAATACTGTTGTAACTGGAAAGCCAATGTCTTGTGTCTTGCATATAACAGGACTACAAAAATAAAGCAAGTGAAAACAGAAGGTTGTTTGAGCCTGGTCTCTCTGTTACAAAGGTAAGGTGACATCTCTATCCAGCTCTTCCACCCCTTTGAAGATACATCCAAAAGACTCAAAGTCAGAAAGCAACAGAGATACTTGCAAACTCATGATTATTGGGGCATTATTTACAAAATACAGAAGCAATCTAGGTGCCCTCATTTGATGAGTAGATAAAGGAACTGTGAGATATATACATGACTGAGAATTATTCAACCATAAAGAGTAATAAAAATCATTTGTTTGCAGGAAAATGGGTTAAAGTGGAGCGAAATAAGCCAAACTCAGAAAGCCAAATACCATGTTTTCTCTTGGATGCAGAATCTAGGTCTAAGAAAAAGATGTTGATGTAGAAGGAAAATATAAGAAGGAATGTGAGCACAAGGGAGAACAAAGGACAGGAGAAGATCCATAGAAAATAATTATATTAAAAACTGATATGAAAATATCCATGTTGAAATTCATTCTTGTGTCCAATTAATATATGCTAAGGAAAAAGAGACAGGAACAAAGGGAAGAAAGAGTTAACAGGGTGTCACAGTATCTCCACCAGCAAGACCAAGGCCCTGCTCCTTGAAATATCCTGAGAGGCTGAAAGAAGTCTAAACAGCATCAAGTTCTCAGAAGTCACTCGGGTCTCTCAATAGCATGGTGAGTAGCAAGACACTCCTGTAGTCATTGTGAAGCCTGTTAACAATGCTATCACTGTCCCTGGGGAGCTGATTCTTTACAAAGAAGTGTAGGAGATGTAGGAGGAGAGCAAAGAAAAGCAGAGACACCTATCCAGTTAAGAGACGCTACAGGGCTTAGCTGGAGAAGTAGGGGATGGGAGGAAGATAGCTTATGCTGCCCCCGGCAGGGCCCTGCCCTGACATTCCATGTCACACTGTGTTGGTGCTCCCCCAGACTGCTTATCCTTTCTTCCAGCCAAGTCGTTATTAGCGCTTTTCATCAAGTCGAAGATGTTATCAATTGTGAGCTACACCATTATTTTATGTGCCAGTAAGAAAGAAAAATGCTGCCAATTAAATGATGATACACCATCACTTGTTAGAAGCATCCAATTTGAGAGATGCTAAAATGGAGGTGGGGGGTACTCATCTTGGAATCAGTGAGACACATTATTAATCACTATTGCTTTAAAGCAAATAATATAGACCTCGGAAGTTAATTGGTATGCAGGAAACAATGAAAAGACATATCTGGTACAATGCCCTGCTGGGTGGAACTAGAGCACTAGACTGTCATCCTTTAGAAACAAGGCAGTGTAGAATTATGATTCGAAGCTGAGCCAGGGAGAGCCATGTTTGAGTCCTGTTCCCATCACTTACTAGCCATGGAAATTTAATAAAGTAACCAAGTCTCAAAACTTGGGTTTGTTCACCCGGTGTTGACACTCACACCCCCAATGGAAGAGTCTAAGGATCCTAACTAGATAGCCAGAAATGGCTTCCAACAAAAGGTAATCATAATTAGTAACTCATGCTGTCTGTGGTCATTAATTAGTAAGACTGTTTTTCCTCTTGATTTTATGAGATACAAACATTCAGCATCCCCAGTGGCGCAAACCTTATTGATGCCCACAGCAACAGCAAAGATACTAAGACTGATTGGCAAGAGATAGAGTTGGATTCTATATGGGAGCATTGATTTTGGTTGGTCACTTCACAATGCCACCTCAAGCTCCCCACAATTTCCTGTCCCAAGGCTTTTCCTGAACAACAAATCTGTACCAGTGAAAATCTGTACCCATGAGCCATCCTAAGGAGGATACATGGAGTGCTGTACCCCATAGGTTAAGATGCCAGGCTCTTCATGGTAAGGAAGCAGAATCTCTTTAATCTGTGGACTATAAAATCTTTTAAACTTTACCACAACTTAAGCCTCATACCAGGCCCAAGAAATACCCAGGATGCCATTATTCAATACATAGAGGAAGACACAAATTCAGACTGATTATGATGGGACATACCTGGTGCCACACTACTGGAGGTAATGTGGCAGGAAAGAAGGCCAGAAAAATGTTGAAGACTATGATACCCTCAAGGATAATCACAAAGAGTACAAGGACTCCAGTAGGCAGTGGTATCACTCTAGACCATGTGGCAGCTCATAGGACAGATGTGGGTGATGGTGAAGGCACAGAGACAGCTGTTCTGAAGAAGGGGCTCGCACTCAATTCACTTCTGAAATTGGCAAGCTGGGGATGCAGGGAAAGTTTCTACCTCTCTCTGCTAGGCAAAGGTTCTGTCTAATAATCTCTCAGAGAAAGTCTATCTGTAAGACTGTTCAAGTGCACAGCCCTAAACAGGACATTCATACCACCTCCTCTAAGGCTCGGGGAACAACACAGCAGAGGCAGAAAGAACATAAGACCAGAAAGAAAGGGTGCTATATAATGCTGTCTTCTGAGCATGGCACAGCCAATGCAATCATGATATCAGTGTCTGCCAACAGGCAGTTATAGACTGTGGAAGGGCCTACATGGACCTACCTACCACTCCAAGTTGAAATACGAGCTACTGACAGATTCTAGTGGAAGGGAGACAGTCTCTTGGGTTGTGTACCTACTGATTGATGACCCTGGTTAAACTTAGCAGGTCACCAAACAAGACAAAAAAAAGACATGAATATAGGAAAGGGGTTTGCAGGAAATGGGATGAGTAATAGAGATTAGAGAGAAATCGGAAGAGGAATGTGACAGTAATCTACATTTTATACATGAATATTTTAGGTATGTATTTATGAAAGTATTGAATAAATTTAACAAGTTTTAAAAGCTTACAGATGTATGCATTGTTGAAACATAATGTACATACTATGTAAAGTCTTTTTCCTTTAAAAATATAATCTAATATTTTGTAATGCTCTAACCAAATTACAGGTTTCAGAGAATATAATATAAATATAGTAAATTTTGTTCAGCAAAAAAAAATGAGTAATTGGGTCTTGCCCTCTAGAGTCAGCCCTAAAGTGGTCTAATGTATTCTTGCTGTGGGCACGCTGCAGTGCAGTCTGAATGAGACTATGTCTACCAAGAGCAGTCAACAAAAAGATACAATGTTTGTTTGTGGAGCACTCTGAAGGATGGGTGGTAGCATTACAACGGTAGGGGTAACATGATCTGGACTCTGTGTGCAGTCCCTCTTCCCTCTCCTTCTCTCCCCCCTCTCCTCTCCCTCCCCCCTCTCCCCTCTCCCTCTCTCCTCCCCTCTCTCCTCCCCCCTCTCCCCTCTCCCTCTCTCCTCCCCTCTCTCCCCCCTCTCCCCTCTCTCCCCCTCTCCTCTCCCCTCTCCCTCTCTGCATCCTTACAAAGCAGCATTCACATGGCCCTATCAAGCAGTTCAGTGATCAAAGAGAATTATACTGGCCGTGACTCATGCTTCAGACACAAGAGTGTTATGTTCTCCATGGTTTCCTTTCTCCCACTTATTCTTGGGGTTTTGTTTGTTTGTTTGTTTTGGTCATTTTCTAGAAAGTTCTTCTAATTTCCACAATTAGAGCCTATTTTAAAAAAAAGACTATGAACTCAAACACAGGACTTGTAAAACTCCAGTCCCCTCACAGTAAAATACAGAAATTTCTTCTTTGCTAATGCCCTTTTCATTGATCCCCACATTCCAAAAAGGAGACCCTAGGGCTGGGAGTGTAGCTTGATTAGCATGTCCAATGCCCTGAGTTAAGACCCTAGCACCAAAATGAAATGAAGTAAAAATACACACAAATATATTCAACCAAATATAAGTTCAAATAACTACATTTATTTAAACCAGGCTTGGTGGTGAATACCTGTAATTCCAGCACTCTGGAAGACAGAAGCAGGTGGATCTCTGTGAGTTCGAGGCCAGCCTGGTCTACAAAGTGAGTTCAGGATAGTCAAGGCTACACAGAGAAACTCTGTCTCAAAAACAGAAAAAAGAAAAAGAAAAACAAACATTAAGAAGGGCTAGCAGCTTCTGTCCCATGTTTCTTGAGTGTTGCTAGTAATAGCAAATAAACACATAAATCCAATAATAGGGAACATTTATATAATGAGGTGCCTTTATTCTACTCTATTTGTATACTTGGGATGCTTATTATAGAGAAAGTTATTTCCCTTGACTCAACTGTAGGACAAGGAGATTCTTTGTGTGTTTGCAGTTCTGGACACTGAAATGATCTAGGTGATTCTAGATCCTGACAAGTTGACAATATTAATCACAATGATGATGAGGCTCCTGATAGTGATAGATAGTGGATTTTAAACATATTCATGGAAAATGTGAGGTCCATAGGCCAAGTGGCTAAATATAAAAGCCAGTGCAGAACAAACAGAGCCTTTTTTGTTTGGACAAAGCAGGGTTCAAAGCTGCTCATCATACCTGGAGCATCTGAAATCACATCAGACGTATGTAGGTACCCAGCACACGCTTTATTCTCACAATATTAGTATTAGTTCAGAAGAACCACAGTATGTATTATCATGGTACAATTCATGGGCATTGGGTTTCACTCTTCCACATGAGATCCAGGTATACTGCACACTAAACCCAAGGTCTATCAAGAACACCTTATGTCTAGTGTTCAAAAACCCACACACTTTGAGGTAAAGGAAGAAAGCCACTCCACTTTGAGAGATTCACATAGTGGATGTTTTCTGAACACCTTGCATCTGCCAGGCTTGGTGCTCGCTGCATTCCTTGTTTACCTTTTTCTATCTTTGATAAAATGGAGAATCTCTAATGGGGAACCTCTAATATCCATTAGTGCCACCCCCAAAAAGGAAGGTGCACAGCAGGGTGGTTAAGGTTAATGATCTCTGGAATCAGTGTCTCTGGTCTGAATCCTGGTTCTGTTACTTACCTTGAGCAAAGCAATTTTACTTTCTTGTGGTCCTATAATGACAGGAGCCAACATGGCTTGTAAGGCAGAAGGGCTAGAAAATTGGAAGTTTCAGGAACAGTCAAGGTAGAGCTTAACTATTGCTATCTTCCGGCCAGACAAAGGAACAGAATGTGATATAAGAAATCTGATTTACACACTGGAGAAATGGGTCAGAGATTAAGAGGACCTAAGTTCTATTATCAGCACCAATGTTAGGGAGCCAAAAATTGCCGCCTGTAATTTCAGCTCCAGGGAGAACTGATACCTCTAGCTTCCGAGGGCACCTGCCCTCATGTGCACGTACCCACCCATAGACATGTACAGGTATGCATAATTAAAAATAATAAAAATAAATATTTTTACAAGAAATCAGATTCGATTGCTTATGTTTTAGAAGCAGAGCTGGGGCTTGAACACAGCCACTCCACTTCAGGCCCTGACAGAATGAAGCAGGGTAACACACAGCACCTCCTCCATACTGCCAGAGTTCTGTCCTAAAACCTACATCTGTTCACACACTGTGACCAACAACAGGACTGTATAGAAACAAGGAAAGTCCCATCCTCTGGACCTGCCTCATCCTGGCACAATACTAGAGTGGCTAGATGACAGCTTAGAGGCAGAAAGAGCTGTCCAGGCCCAGCCCCTGCCATTGACATCCATGTCCCAGGCATAAGGTGGTATACCTAGAAATATGAGAATCTTGTCTTCCCCAGCAATATGCACGCTGTTCGGGACCCTGAGAATACCACCACCGCTGAGCAAGCCCGCCGCTGCATTCTAGGAGCTTCACAATATGACCCTCATGAGGAGCTGCTGAGGCGAAGATTGTCATCTGGAGACAAGGAATCTGAGAACTGGAGTGGTCGGGACAACTGTCCCGACAGTTAAATAGCAGTGTTGGGGTTCAGCCCAGAACAGGGTCATAGCCTTTCTACTATGTTGTTCTAAAACATCAGCCAATGATGTTGACCAAAATAAAATGACCCGAGCTCCCACAATCGCCAAAGACTTTGGAGAGAAAGCCTGGGCTTGAGCTTGGCTGCTGTCTTGTCTGCATTCACCATGGCTTCACGCATAGTATCCTCTTACTGAGGGACTGGTGCTAGGATTCCTGAGAAGATGGAGGACAGAAGAGAAGGAGTATGGATGTGTTGTGCAAACCCCGCACTTTAAGAAGCTGGTAACTGATTTCATAACACAAAAGTCAAAACCTAAAGCCAAAACAGCACACCTTAAGTGGAATTCTAAGTACTGAGAAAAAGGAGAATACTGAGGGGCACAGAGGAGACCCATTCGTAGCTTTGAAACCAAGTCACGCTGCTCCAGCGACCACTTTCTGGTTG
Source organism: Pachyuromys duprasi (assembly GCA_028658305.1). Classification (NCBI taxonomy): domain Eukaryota; kingdom Metazoa; phylum Chordata; class Mammalia; order Rodentia; family Muridae; genus Pachyuromys; species Pachyuromys duprasi. The sequence goes on along the minus strand of CM053765.1, from coordinate 75,257,910 downwards.
TGTGGATGGAACACAGCATCTGATCAAAAAAGATCGGAAAGATTATGCAAAGGCCATCAAGGCAACACCCTGTTCAGTGTGGGATCCTCGGCAGACTGTCACATCAACCTTAACGGCTGGAAAGAGACAGCACAGCATAAGAAGAAAGCAGTGATCCCTGCTCAGAGAGTCCCATGAACTTCAGTACTGTTTTTAGATTCCTAGGTGATCTGTCTAGCCTAAAATTCCCATGGCTAAATCAAATGATTCGATTAAGCCTGCACAGCAAATTAGAATTTAGCGACACCTTGCATCTAAGGAGGGCTCAGAGCCACTCCTGTCCTTGTTTCCTGTAATAGCCATATCCTTGTTCTCCTTCTAGGCAGAAGCCAGATACAGCACAGGGATTTGCCCACAAGACTGGGAAAGCAAAGCCCAGGTGCAAATGTGGGGACTGGATACACTTCCACTTTCTCTCCATCCTCCCAGAGATGCTTTAATCCAGATGACGAAACAGATAGCAATTAGATCTGATAATAGCCATGAATGCTTGCTCAAGAACACAAATGGAGCCCTAGCCTACCATAGTTGATAAAGTAAACAACTTTCTTGGATCTCCAAATCCTGGATCATCAGGATTGAGAGCCCATGAGGATAATCTTGGGAGGTTTAGAGTTTTTTTTTTTAAGTCGATAAATTAAGGCATGGGAAAACTGAGAGATTATTGTAAAAATCCTTCAAGAATGCCGCTCTGACTAAAGCCCTCGTATCTCTATCTTCTCCTGGATTGAGAGGTGAAAGAGCAAAGGCTTTAGCTGGGAGCTTCTGTGGTGACTTCAGGGGCTCAAGGATGAGGGAGCAAAGCCAGTGGCCACTCCATCTTAATTCAATGGAACATAGGCTCAGAGTCATGGTTTGTGGAATTTTTCTAGAGAAACCAAATGCCTTCCTACTGGGGAAAATAGAGAGTAAAGATTTCTGATTCTTAAATGATGTCCAATTAAAAGGTTTGGGTAAGCAGCCACAAGCTGACAGTTTCTCCTGTGGAATGACATTAGAGCATCTATCATACAATAAACTCATGCTAGACCCTCAGGACCCCACTCGCAACCTCCAGCTGCCAGTTGCCCACCTTTCCCTGTGGCTCTTTAAGTTTCTCCCCTGGGCTTTACTTTCTTCATCAGCAAGACGAACTTGAGGGTGCCTGCCTTACTCATCTCAACCAATTTTTGCATAAAGCCAATAAAATAAGCACTTCAAAAGCAAGAGATGTTCACTTTATATTCTGAGCGCCAGTGCTCAATCAAAGTAAAATAAAATAAAGCTAAAAAGTCCCTTGAACTGAAAAGCATGTTGAATGTTGTGAAGTGGGCTCTGAATGGGAAGTGTCACCCAAAATGGAAGTCCTCTAAATTTTCAGCTTTATAGAAAGTATGCAGGTGTCCGATGTATTTCCTCTCCAAAAGAGGTCATTCATCGGAAAGAATTGAAAGTGTATGTTTAGTGCCAGGAGGGGAGAGAAAGAGGGAGACAGAGAGATGAAGGAGGAGGAAGAGGAAGGAGAGGAGAGAGTACTTTCATGCAAATTTTATTTCCCTGTAATAACTAAAACTATTCTGCTAGAAGGAATTATCTCTATGGGCTGGCAGCTGTGGTAGGCAGTGAATTAAAAATGGCTCTCGATATTGGAAAATCTGTTTTATAATTGGTGCTATTCTTAGAGAGGACATCAATCCAGCCTAGCCCCATGATGCTCCACTGTGTGAATAATATGCAAGAGTGAGAAAGAAACTTCTGTTACATCACCCATGGCTAAGGTGCCCCACCTGAGATATCACACTGTTCTCCTAAGATCAAAGTAGAACTATTGGTGGCCTCTCCTCTCTTCACGTAAAAGAACACTAAAGGACAAACAAGTTTACAGTGCTTTATCCAATCCAATATTCATAGACTTCCCAAACCAGTATAATAGATTTTGTACGTCATATTTTCTTATCACACTCCACTCCTCTTTTTCTTTTTCCCTTTCCATTCTTCCTCTTCCTTGATCCTCTTCACTTTCTTTCTTCCCTTTCCTCCCTTCTGTCCTGGTACAAAATAAAAGGCACAATTCAAACCTGAAAACACAAGACAATAGTTCGTTGTCTGTGGGAAAGGCATGAATTATAGAAACAGATCTTAAGCAGTGAGCAGCCATTGCAATGCTATACCTAAAGTCGTTGTCTGTGGGAAAGGCATGAATTATAGAAACAGATCTTAAGCAGTGAGCAACCATTGCAATGCTATACCTAAAGTGTCATTACATTCTTTTTTATATTAATTAAAATTTTGTATCCCAGCTGTAGCCCCCTCCCTCATCCCCTCCCAACTCTACCCTCCCTCCCTCATCTCCTCCCATGCCCCTCTCTAAGTCCACTGAGAGGAGAGGTCTTCCTCCCCTTCCATCTGACCCTAGTCTATCAGGTCTCATCAGGACTGCCTGCATTGTCTTCCTCTGTGGCCTAGTAAGTCTGCACCCCCACAAGGGGAGGGGATCAAAGAGCCAGCCACTGATTTCATGTCAGAGACAATCCCTGTTCCCCTTACTAGGTAATCCACTTGGAGACTGAGCTGTCATGGGCTACATCTGTGCAGGGGTTCTAGGTTATCTCTATGCACGGGTCAAAGAAGAGCTCAGAAGATAGAAAGATCTCCCACGGAGATCATGGATTGGTAGGCTTAACATAGAGAAAATAGCCATCCAGCCAAAAGCAATCTACAGATTCAATGCAATTCCCATCAAAATACCAACACAATTCTTTACAGACCTTGAAAGAACAATTCTCAACTTCATATGGAAAAAAAAACAGAATAACCAAGGATCATTACATTCTTAATGAGGCAACTGCTTGGCCAGGAAAAAAATATCTTCACCTTTATTGGCCAATGTGCTCAAGTCAATATAGATGCCAGTGTGGCAGCTATAGCCAGTACCCCACAAAAGCAAGTCAGGATCCACCTAAGTAATCATGACACTTCCAAGTGAATCCCAGCTCCTCATTGGAGCAAGAATTTTTCTAGTTACATATGTTCCTGTTGTATCTGCGGTACCTGTCATCTTTCCCTGAGTCACAGGCACCATCTTTGTGTCTGCTATAGTAAAGAATTTAACTTCCTCCATATCCTTTATAACAACTACAAGCCAATACTAACAATGCCAAGAGATTGGCAGAACTAGTCATCTTGCCCTTTCAAACATTAGTCACCATCCAAAGTCCATGATTCTGGAGATCAACCAAGCTACCCACGTTCATACCCACAGGGAAAATCATGATTCCAAAACAGTTCTCTACTGAGGACAGAAGCAACTCTCTTCTAGCACAATAGTCAGGGAACATCTTAAGATGGCACTGAACAAGGCTATGGGGTAAAGAGAGCATGATTCCACATTAAGACTGGACATCCGGGGGCTGGAGAGATGGCTCAGTGGTTAAGAGCACTGTCTGCTCTTCCAAAGGTCATGAGTTCAATTCCCAGCAACCACATGGTGGCTCAAAACCATCTATAATGTGAACTGATTCCCTCTTCTGGCAGATAGAACATTCATATACATAAAATAAATAAATCTAAAAAAAAAAAAACCTCAAAAAGTAAAAAAAAAAAAAAAAAAGAAAAGAAAAAAAAAAAAAAGACTGGACATCCAGCACCCAGCTAGTCCCCAAAAGCTGCACAGAGATGTGGGAAAGGCTGCTGCAGCTCAGTTATATTCCCTGAAGAAAAGGAATTGTCTCCTGATACCAGACATCACCACATAAGCCAGGGAGCCAGTCTGTGTATCTCTGTCTTTTCCCTGAGTTGGCTTTCTTCCAGCCTTCTCTTTCTCAGCCCTGGAAGCCAACAATACACACCAGTCACCCATGAGGCACACACACATTTTCAGCCTCACACACTCTCTCTTTGAAGGTCCAGAAAGCTCCAAAGTCCTCAGGAGCACAGAAGCTGGCTGCATCCTCACTTCAGGAGGAAAGCAATACAGGGTGGCGTAGCAGGGTTCCTTTAAGAGACAGCTGCGTCCATTTTGCTCGTTACTCTTCATGTATAAACTGCAAATTGCATTGGCGAATATTTTCTTTAAAATAAAATTGTCACTTCTGAGCTTCCTGCAGGCACCCAGTGCCTGGGTAAAACAAATACCACTACTGTAAACCAGGAGGGGCATCCTTTACACCCTTTGCAGAGGGAGTGGCCACACCCTGCTGACCCCATCACACAGAGTAAACACACAGGGAAAAGGATGCTTGTGTGAAATACAGCATTTTCCTACACAGGAAAGCCATGGCACAATTTACTCCTAGCCTCTGGATTCTCCTGGATCTTGTAAAAATGCTCATTTCCTCCTCAAACCAACCTTGTTTTTTTGTTTGTTTGTTTGTTTGCTTTGTTTTGTTTTCTCCTGGACCAAGGTTAGTTTTCTCTAGAAATCCTGAAAATAGAACTAACACAGTTGAAAAAAAATTTAGAAGACACCCACCACCTAGAGGCTTGGCACAGAGGGTCTGTGCCTCAATTACTGCATCTGTAAAAGGGGGAGGGGGGCACTCACGTGTCTCCTTCATTGGGTTATTGATGAAAATTAAACAAGGTAATAAACCTAAAGCGATGCCTAGCAGGTGGCTAGCACACAGCAAATGAAGAGGCATATGAATGTAGACCCATTCCAGACGCATAACATTTCAACCTGCAAAAAACGGGAGGTGAGCACTTCAAAGCTTCCTTTTAAAAGGTTCAATTGGAGCCAGAAGCCCAGGTTCCAAAAGTTGAACCCACAAATCAATTTCACTATCACCAGAGAGGGGAAAACTGATTCTGCACCTCCTGGAGAGATGCTATAAGAACTACACGCCACCACCCACAAAGTGTTTCAGGACCAAATCCTTGGACCTGAATGCCATCAAGCTTCTGAGTCTTGCAATCAGTTTGCAAACATGAATTGAAGGGGACAGAGAGGCACTGAGGATGCTAGCAGCTAGGGAATTAAACAAAGGACTACATCAGAGGGAAGTGATCAGTAAGCAGGTAACCCAGTCTGTGTCAGAGATATCCCCCACTCCCCTAACTAGTGGGCTGACACGAAGCCTAATCAGACTTAATCTTCTTGAGGTCTGAGTATTGCAGTATGTCTATCCTGTACTACATGACGATAAGTGAGTATATACCCTGTGTGTCTTTCTGCTTCTGGGTTTCTTCACTCAAGATGATCTTTTCTAGTTCCCACCATTTGTTGGCAAATTTCATGATTTCCTTGTTTTTAATGACTGAGTAGTATTCCATTGTGTAAGTGTACTACAGTTCCTTTATCCATTCTTCAGTTGGGGGACATCTAGGTTGTTTCCAGTTTCTGGCTATTATGAATAAAGCTGCTATGAACATGATTGAGCAAATGTTTTTGTTGTATGGTGGAGCGTCTTTGCGGTGTATGCTCAGGAGTGGTGAAACTTCCCTACCAGGCCACAGGGGAGGAAGACGAACTCAGTCTTCCTGTGAATAGATGGGCTGATGTATCTGATAGGGGTGTCTCCCCTCAAAATAGGGAGGGAAAGGTTATGGGAGGAAGGAAGGACTGGGAGGAGAGGATGGAGGGGGCCTATGGCCAAGATATAAATTGAATTAATTAATTAAAAAAATGACTACAAGTGAGGGAAGTGAGGGAAGGAGAGGGACCATCTCAGAATAAAGAACAGGGATGTCACATCCAACAAACACAATATACAGACCTCTTTTGCTCCTGCTTTGGGGGGAAAAATCTGCTCAAATTAGATCAATTTGAATAGTAACTGGATATCTGTGATAGTCATTTTTTCTGTTTGTTTAGCTCTTCTTCCCATTGAGAGAGTCTAATTCCTATATGTTGAGTCCCTGGCGATCTTAGGGATTTGCTTCTTGAATGAAAAGAAACAATAGTATGTAACTCAAAACTAGGCCATTAGAGCCTCCAACTTCTATGCACATGTCTCCAAACCCTTGCTCCTGGGACATTAGGCCTGAGAACTCAGCAACCGCGTTTAGAGAAGAGACACACGTGAGCTTCTCTACAAAGTTAATGGCCACATGTCTGTCTCCAGCTGAGCATCAGCTGAGCAAGTGACCCAGAGATCTATGCCCTCACAACCACAGATGCTGTCCCCCTACGGGGAGCTGATCACAGTCTCACTGAACCACAAACAAAGTCAGTCGGGGCACAGAACCATGAGGGATAACTGTGGGCTGGCATGCAAGCCACAAGGTTGGAAGGTGGTCCACTGTTCATCCAAACACACTTAGAAAACTGGATCTGATAGAGATGCAGTCTTAGATATTAACAGGAAAAAAAAACGTCACCTACTTGAGGTCTTCAAATCCATCCATTACTAGTTACAAGCTTAGCCGTGAGTGATTTTGTGCAAATGGGAATAGGCGACAGAAGGGAATAGACTCCTCTCCTCTCTGATATTTGTTGAATGGTTTCTAGTGGGATGTTCTTTATAGAGGTTCTAGATTTAGCACTATTTGAGCTGAAGTACACAGAAAACAAAAACATTAGTGGATGTCAGGTGATTCCACTTGGTAGAAGGAACCACAAATGTTAATTAAATGACCAGTCTTGGTGCATTCATAATGACATGTGTATGTGTGAAAGTCCATCTCCGAAAAGGCAGCAGAGAAGAAAGAACCTAGGGAAAACAGTGCTTTTAAAGCTAGAAATCCTTGGTGATAATTCTCCAACCTCTCTGGGCTTTGCTGGTTCATGTGAAAAGAATATTTGTCCTGATGAAGCTGCCATTGCTTAGAGTGTTAAAGGGCCATTGATACTATGAACATACAACTGTTTCAAGCTGTGACATAAAAATGTCACTCCCAAGGCCCTTGTCTGATCCCTGGAGATGCTGGTGCAAAGGATGGCAAATTCTTGTTATAAAACACACATCACACCCAGAAACAGACAGAATAGACATCACTTGGGAGGATGTTGTGGAAGGCCCAGTGAAAATCGGGCCACATGGAATACATAATGTTCATCCACGAGTTCAGAGCATGTTGAGGAGGCATGCGCTCATCACTCAGAGCCTACTGAAATGGGATTTCTCAAGAAGTATGCCAAAGTCAGTCCAGGAATATGTCCTCCCTGGACCAGTGACGGTTTCTCACTGAGGGTGACTACACAGCAGAGCCTGCTGAGCTCTTAAAAACTCATCAGCGTTCAGAAAATTCATTATTCTCACAAACAGCACCAAATTGGCTAGTAAGTCCTTAACTTCCTTCACTCATAAACTAAATTAATCTACTAACATATGCTGTGATATCAAAAACTGTATTCCATGCACATCTCTCTTTATTCACTGAGTTTGGGGAAGAAAGAAAAAAAAAACAGTGAAGGAAATTCTTCTGTTAACCTGCCTTTCTCTTGTGTGTCTTTATGTATACATGCAAATGTGGGTGTACACATGTGTAGTCACAGTTGTCCACGTGTGTGCATGTGTGTGTAAGAGACCAGAGGTCAGTGTTATCTTTCTTTAAACATTTCTCTATCTTGTTTTTTGTTTGTTTGGGGTTTTTTTGGTTGGTTGGTTTGGTTTGGTTTGGTTTGGTTTGGTTTGGTTTGGTTTGGTTTGGTTTGGTTTGGTTTGATGGTTTGGTTTGATTTGGTTTGGTTTGGTTCTGGCTTTTTGAGATAGGCTTTCTCTGTGTAGCCTTAGCTGTCCTGGACTCACCTTGTAGACCAGGCTGGCCTCGATCTCACAGACATCATCCTGCCTCTGCCTCTGTGAGTACTGGGATTACAGGCATGTACCCCCATACCCCACTCTCCTTCTTGTTTTTCTTTTGAGACATGGTCTCTCACTGAAGCTGGACCTCACGGATTGGCTAGTCTGGCTGGCTGTCTAGCTCTGGGATCCACCCACTTCTGCTTTCCCAGCCCTGGGCATGAGCATGCTGCCCCACCAGCTCTCTGTGCAGGTGCTGGGGATATTAAGTTAGGTCTTGACACTTGTCTGGCAACCTCTCTACTGACTGAGCCATCCCTTTGGCCCCTGCCTTTCTATTTTAACAGTCTGTTATTGAGGGAAGGGGACACTTAACTGATTGTATTTAAAAAGTAAGTGTAAATGCATACATTTGCTAATGGCTGCTAATTTTCTAATAAAACAATGTGTTAGGTAACATCAAATAGTAGTAGAACAAATATCATCAGTGTAAGATATTGTTGCCTCTCTCCCCTCTCCCAAACTATCCCTAGAATGAGGCTATTTTTCTGCAGCACTAATTGAACGCCTTAAGCTAGCATTGTCCAAAGAGTGACACAGACCGCAGGACATCTAATTTTAATGGTGTTATTCTTGTCAGTTGACTTTGAAGTTGTGCATATACGTGGGGAACATGGGGTTAAACAACCTTAAATGAGATATTTGCATTTGGTGACAGTTGTTTTTAATGACAAGTCTCTTCAGAAACATTAATGTGTATGTTGTGAATTTCTAAAAGGTACCCAGACATGTTTTATTCAAGAGATATTTCTCTGAATTCTTGTTTCTGAGAACACCCAGGGGAAAGAAGAGACAGTAGCTGTATTTGGTAACTAACACTGAGTAACTTCCTGTTCACTCATTGTTTTACAAACTAACCCTGCAGTGCAAGCCTGTTATCCAAGCACTTGGAAGGTTAAAGCAGGTCTGCCTGGAGTTCAAAAGTCATTGCTGCCCACAGAGTAAGTTCTAGGCCAGTCTGGGCTAGGTGACATCCTGTCTCAAAACAAACAAACCAAAAAAATCCAGCCCATCGAAAGATGTGGGAAATAGTAAGATAGGGAGGGGACAGGAGCTCCACAAGGAGAGCAACAGAACCAAAAATATCTGAGCACAGGGGTCTTTCTTGAGACTCATACTCCAACCAAGTACCATGCATGGAGATAACCTAGAACCCCTGCACAGATGTAGCCCATGGAAGTTCAGTATCCAAGTGGGTTCCATAGTAATGGGAACAGGGACTTCTTCTGACATGAACTGATTGGCCTGCTCTTTGATCACCTCACCCTCATGGGGGAGCAGCCTTACCAGGCCACAGAGGAAGACAATGCAGCCACTCCTGATGAGAGCTGATATACTAGGATCAGAAGGAAGGAAAGGAAGACCTCCCCTATCAGTAGACTTGGGGAGGGGCACTTGTGGAGAAGGGGGAGGGAAGGTGGGATTGGAAAGGGAAGAGGGAAGAGTTTATAGGAGGATACAAAGTGAAAAAAGTGTAATTAATAAAAATTAAAATACAAAAATACAAAAAAAATCCAGCCCATCATAGCCACTTGACAATGGTGAGTTAAGTTGAGCAGGTTTTATATTTAATGGGCTTTTTTTCATTAAATAAAACTTTATTATAAACACCTTGAAAAAATACAGGGAGATTAACCAGACCTGAAGTCTATACATCTCATTGAACTTCTATACAGTCAGAACAGCCAACACAAAACTGTGGTAGTTCATGTTGGATTTGACATTTTTCACTATCATTCAGATAGATAGATAAAGAGAGAGAGAAATTTATATTTATACATATATGTATATGTGTATATATGTATATGTTGAAGACAAGGTCTCATTATGTAGTCTTAGCTGGCCAGGCTGGCCTTGAACTCAGAGAGATCCACCCTCACTGCTGGGATTCAAAGTGTGAACCACTATTCCTGGTTCCAATATATTTTATGCACTTACACAACTCTTTAAAAAAAGAAAGAAAGAAAACTTAACCTATGGCAGAGTTAAAACTAGAGAAACAATTGGCCTTGCATCCTCTATCATGACCCAAATGTTAGGCCGCATTCTGTCCTTCCTCCTCCCTCTTCCTGTTATTTCCCCTTCCTTGTCATCCTTGTAATATGTAGATATCTCCAGCGGAACATTTAGATAGCCTTTATTTTTAAATTTTTTAATTATTTTGCGATAGTATGTGAGCGAATGTTTTGCCTGCATCAATGAATTGCCCCACATGCATGCCCGGTGTCTGGAAAGGTCAAATGAGGGTGTCCATGCCCCTGAAACTGGAGTTACAGATGGGGCTAGAGCTGACACTGAGCGCTGGGTAATCAAATCCAGGTCTCCTGAAAAAGCCACAAGTGTTGTGCCAACTGCTAAGCCATCTCCCTGGGCTTTTTGGTTGGTTACTTACTTGGTTTTGGTTTCGGTTTGATTTGATTTGGTTTGGTTTGGCTTTTGAGACAGGGTTTCTCCGGGTAGCCTTGGCTGCCTTAGAACTTGCTCTGTAGACCAGAGATTCCCCTGCCTCTGCCTCCCACGTGCTGGGACTCATGTTGCACTAAGCAGGAGATGCAAAGATTCCCCGTATCTCCCCTTCCCCACATTTCCCGCTTCTGCACACAAGCCTCTGGTCCTGTGACCATGCCCCTGTGACCTTGGAGTCAGGAGAGCCTGTGCTCCATCTGGGCACCCATTGGTGCTGCATACCGTAAGGCAGCACGCCACCAGCCACTACTGTTGCAGCACTCTACAGAACAGCCTCTCTGCCTGAAATCACCCGTGCTTCAACTCACCCTTCCCCGTCCCCGTGCCCTGGTACCCACTGACTGTGTCTCTGCCTTCGAGGTTCACCTTCTCTAAGATGTCAGGAAGCTGATGTCATACAATAAGTAGGTTTGTCACACAGGCTTCTGTATTTTGGGGTTTCCCCATGGTTTTTCATGGCTTAGTGGTTCGTTTCTTTTTAGCACTGAATAACATTCCACTGCCTGGTAATATCATACTTCACTTCTCTATTTACTTATTAAAAGACATTTCAGTTGCCTCCAAACTTAGGAAATCATGAATAAATGCATCACAAATAGCCATGTGTGGATTTTAGTGTGGGTATAAGTTTTCATTCTTGAACCAGATGGTGGGGGTAGGGGGTAATTTTGTAAGAAATTGTGGGGCTCTCTTCCAAATTGGCTCTTCCGTTTTGCATTTCCATCAAACAGTAAATGAAAGCCCACCCTGCTAGTGAATGGGATTACTCCACGAACTGTCATGTGACCTGGGGCTAGTGGGGGGTTGCTGCTTCTTTATTGTCTTCAATACAGGATTTCGGTGTGACCTAGAACTCACTACGGAGACTGGGTGACCTCAGATTGGTGGCAATCCCCCTGCTCCTGCTTTCTGAGTGATGCGACACCTAGCCTATCTGTTGTCTTTAGATAAGCAAACAGAACCTAGCCTCTAGATGAAGAACCTGAAACTGCGGTTTTCTCGGAACTGTTACTACGTTTCTTGCAAGGCATGAAAACGGAGTCAGCAGCTGCAACCCAGAGGTCAAGTCCCACCCATGGCGCCCTACAGAGCCAAGAATGACTTGTACATCTTTTTGTTTTAACTGGGAAGAGAGGAGGATGTGCATGAGCATATGTGTGCATGTTCACGTGTATGTGTGTGTATGGGCCAGAGGACAATCTCTAAGTCATTATCACTGACCCCTGAGAAAGGTCTCATTAGTCTGGAGCTCCTCAGTTAGACCACACTGGCTATCCAATAAGACCTGGGGAGCCTCCTGCTTCTGCCGCCTCAGCACTGGAATTCCAGCCACATGCCACAGTTCTGGACATTTTTAGGTGTGTACTGAAAATCAAACTCAAGTCCTTGAGTTGACTGTGAAACAAATGCTTTACTATCTGAGCCATCTCCACAGCCCCATATATACTTGCTGAAAAACAAGCTAAAAGAATAGACTTAACATGTGAGAATTGCAGGAATTCAAACGCCAGTGTCCACAGATAAAGTTTTATTGACAACATAGTCAAGTCACACCCACTGCTTACCCAGTGTCTGCAGCTGCTTTTGCACCAGGCAGCTGAGTGGCACTTGCCAAATAGGTAATGTGGTCAGCGAGGTCTCCAAGAGATGTTTGCTGGACATGACCCAAATGCAATTAGAGGCATCACACCTGTGAGACAAAAATCAGGCTTCACAGCCAGCCTCCAAGTTGCACAGGCAAGCTGACTGAGAAGCACTTTACCTTCATGATATCCCTCCTTGGAGCCTTCTCACTTTCCCACACGTCTTCTAATTGTCTAGGCAGTCATGCTACAAGCAGAAAGTATTGAATTTTGACTCTGCCAGAGGGACCTAAGATTTAGCCAGTGTTTCCCCTTCAAGGGAGCTAAGCAGTATCCTGTCTGACTTTTTTTTTCTGCCTTAAGGTTTGTTTACACTCAGCAGGAGGAAAGGTAAGGAGATAAAAGCAAAGCAGAAGGAATAAAGGAAGACAAGACTACAAGAAAACTCAGCACAGGCAAGATTAGAGGAGCAAGCCCAGGGGAAGAAAGTGTACAAGTTAGCAAGACCACAAAGGAAAGGGAAATTACTCTAGCGCCAAGGTGGCCTGTGGCCAGGAGGAGGGTAAGGACACAGACTCTCCACACACAAAGGTGACTGCAAAGGCACAAATTTCCCAAGAAGCCTGGTGAGTCACTGAAATTGCTGGTTTCATTCTGTTAGGTCCTCCAGCTAGCTGTGACTCTTGCTAGTGTTGAGAAAGGACAGGAGCCATGGGGATGGAAGGCATGTGAGAGAAATGGCCTTACCCAGTGTCCCTCACAAGGATTCCTGTCACTGAAGATGGTTGAAAAAGAAAAGATGGCCTTATTCAGCAGTTTTCAGGTGATCTTAGGAGGAATAATGATTGAACACCCATTACACAACAGTCTCTGGACGAAATGCTTTCCATGTGTGTGTTTCCTTCATCCCTCTTTCTCTCATGTGTGCGTGTGTGTGTGTGTGTGCATGTGTGTGTGTGTGCGTGTGTGTGTGTGTACTTGAGTGTGTGTTGTGTGTAGGTGTGGCTGTGAGTGCTCGAGCATGTATGGAAGAATATGCATGTGCCACAGCATATATGTGGAGCTCAACTTTCAACAGCTGGCTCCCTCTTTCCACCTCAGGTTTCTGGGATGAAACTTGGGTTATCAGACATGAAGACAAGCTCCCTCACCAGCTGATCCAGCCTGGCTATCCATCTTTGGTCCTGGTAAACACCCCAGAGGCCAATCATCATATTTTTCAGTGGGATATATTTAGGAAAGACAAATGACCATACTAGCAAGGAGTAAGGGAAGGAGCAGAGCTGGGGCTTGAACCTATGCTGTTCCACCTCAAAGTCCACACTTGGCCGGAAGGGACAGTATCCTCCTGTTAGCACCAGTTAAGGAGCTGGAGGCATGAAGTTAATCCACCGGGGGCTGAGTAAATTCAAAGTAGTGCATTTATGGTGCTAATTCTGAAGGTAGATATAGATATATCTACTAGTCTAGACACATCCCTCAAGAATTTGAATCTTAGAAAGTGAGCTTCTCTCACTTAACTCGTTTGACGCTGCCCGGAGACTGAGTGGGGAAAGAAGGGAGATCTGGGGGTGCAGCTCATGTCTTGTCTCCCACTCTGACTTCTCCTTACTGGATAGTAGCAGATTAAAGCTATCCGTCCAGGCACTTTAAAGAGATGGGGAAAAGATGAGGTGTAATTACACTCACTATTCCTCTGAGTTTACCGGGGACAATCTCAGCTTATGTCATTTTGTCCCTTCTCTCTCTCAAGAGTCCTGATTTGAATAACTAAGTACATCCTCATGCTGACTCAGTGGTCCTCAAGCTGACTGTATAATCAGATCACCTGGGGTGTTCTTCAGTTCTAACTCTGAGCTAGGCAATGGTGGCACACGGCTTTAATCCCAGGGCTTGGGGGACTGAGGCAGGCAGGTATCTGTAAGTTCAAGGCCAGCCTGGTCTACAGAATAAGTTGTAGGACATCCAGGGCTATACAGAGAAACCCTGTCTCAAAATGTCAAAAATGGATAGAGAGAGAGAAAGAGAGATGATGGGTGGACAGACAGACGACAGACAGATAAATAAAAATAATGACTGTGCCCCAGACACACACATACTCATTTAACCTACTTGCGCTGAGGCTGAGTATAGATATTTTTATGCCCTCGTGTATTTTCATTATATTGTTGAGACCAGATGCTGCCTCAACACTAACTCAACACTAAACTAAAGTTGTTGGGTAGAATTTGTGGGAAAAATGTTTTTGAGTTCTTATTAAGAAAAATACAGAAAAAGAAAGAAAGAAAAATATACATAATGGCCGGAGCTCATGTGGCCAGGTTCATTTGTGGGGTTACCTTGAGTATGAAATATATGTATGTGTATGTGTATCCCAAGGGCAAAATAGTAAGAGCTGAGGTCACAATTTCCTAGGAACTCTGGGCTATCTTCAGACTATTACAAGAAAGAAAATAAATCTTTTCATTTCCAAGTCACCACCTCAAATTTCTAGCACCAACAGCCAAATGCAATTTTTAAGTAACACGGTAGTCATCACTATGTCACAAGTAACCAAAGTTGCCCAGGATTACACAGTTTCTAAGTAGCAGAGGCCAAATGTTTCAGACTTGTTTGGCTCCAGTCTTGTGACCTTTCTGCTCGAGATGGGGCAGAGTATATTTTAAGGACGGAGAAAAGGGTTCCCACTCACAAAAGTAGAAGTCTCCAGACAATTCCACTGACCTTCTGAGCAGCTACTTTTGAATCCCATTGACATGTGTTGCCAGGACATTGAGCAAGCAGAAGGCTCAGTACGAAACTGCTATTTCAAACACAGGTAAGGAGGGTCTCCTTCACAATACTGAGCCCTTATATTTGGCTTTACAGTGTGGTTATTGTCCAACAAATATTTATATAAAGTATCTTAAATTCCATATTAGTTTAATTGCTCAAACAATAGTTTTTGAGAACATGCAATGGGGGTGAGACCTATGTTAAGAAGGAAGCTGGGGTTGAAGCAGGGAAGAAAAGGATTCAGATTCCTACCTACAAGGAGATGAAAATCTGAAATGGAGCCTAAGTCACAAACCAAAGAAGCTACAGTAGATGTTCCAAGTCACTGGCAGCAGGATGTAGTTAACTAAGAGGGACCAAGTCACCTTTGGCTTCAGAAAGCAGACAAGGCTTCCTGGGGAAAGTAGCATTTGTGCTTTAAGATCTGAAAAGGCAGACGCAGGCAGACACTACTGCCTTGTTTCAGCTCAAGAGACAGTCATGAGCAAGGATACTGAGAGGATAGGAAGAAGATAAGATGAACTGAGCCATGATGGGTACCATAAAGAAATGGAGTAGAGCAGGGTTATAGCTCAGTGGTAGAGGCCTTGCCTAGATACTCAAGATACTGGTTTAGACAACACTGAAAAAGAGGGTAGCCAAGGCCAAAAGGTACTCTGGGGTCAAATTACTCAGAGTCTTGAAGGAAACAGGGGAGGAACATATTTGAGAAGATGAATTTGCCAAGCCTGTGCAAAATGCCTTGGCCACGGCAGGAAGGCAATGGAGCACACAGGGCCACTGCAACCATCCAGGCAAAAGGTGACTAAGAATTCGGGAAGAGGTAGTGGACAGAGGTGAGGGCGAAATGCCGCACACTCAGAGCAGGCTCGTAGGCTTGGCAAGAATTGGAAATGACAGTGTTGCAACCAATGAACCAGATGACTGAAAATCTAGCCCATGGAGAGCAACAGCTCCAATTAGAAGCTTCCAGAATGTGACTGTCCAGCACTTAGTAGACAGTAGTAGACTCATGAGAACTGAGGTTTCAGAGTTAACATGTTGTAGTAAATTAAGCCATTCAAGTGCAGAAGGAGTCACAGGAAGAGAAATTTGAAGACAGGAAGTGAAGAAGTATTTATAACCATTAGGTAGTGAGGGAGTGAAGGGTAAGAGGTCACAAAAGCATGAAGGAAACTGAGGAAATACTATGTTAGAAAAAAAGCAAGAGAGAGAGCTAAGGTCGGAGTCCTACTTGCAGGGTTAATGACATCACTGGGTCTGCCTTTTGTGAACTTGACTTCCTTTCCAGGCATAGCTCTGCTTTGCTCCTGAAGGACTCCCAGAAGTCTCCATTTCCACAGAATTCTGGAGACACAATGGCCACTGCCACCAGACAGAT
Source organism: Pachyuromys duprasi (assembly GCA_028658305.1). Classification (NCBI taxonomy): domain Eukaryota; kingdom Metazoa; phylum Chordata; class Mammalia; order Rodentia; family Muridae; genus Pachyuromys; species Pachyuromys duprasi. Next base: position 75,241,945 of record CM053765.1, on the reverse strand, counting down.
TCTGGGACCTCCACTGAAGAGGAAAAAGAGGTGATCGGTGACCAGGTTCTACCTCCCAACTAACTTCCGTAACCATCTGCTCAGTGTAAATTCATGGGTCAAGACCAACTGCACAAAGAAACATATTTAAAGATATTTTGTTGCCATGTTGCTCTATTACAATTCAAGTCTGTAAAAAAACCCAAATGGCCAAGAATAAGGGCTGGTTAAATAAATTATGATGTGTTCATCCTATAGATCACTCTGCAGCCATTAAAAATTATGACATAGAAATAATGTATGGACATAAAATGTGTACAACCTGTCACTCTCCAAAAACAAATTACAAAACATTATCTCTCTAAAATTATATATGCACAGTATATATGTGTGTGTGTTTACCTCTTACTCTCAAAGGAAATGGTGATGTATCATATTTCCGTTTGCTCTTCTACAGCTGCTAATTTTTCTAGACCAAACATTTGTTATAACTAAAATTTTTTAATTTTTTAATTTATTTTCACAAATACACATATATACAGCACGTTGAGCATATCTTCCCCACTGTCCTTCCATATTCCTTTCCCCTAGGATCACCCTTCCTGTCAGCAAGCTTCTTCCTACTTTCATTTCCTTCTTTCTAACATGGATATTTTTAAGTGTATATCTATCTCATGTCACCTCCAAATTAGACTAATTATTTTGGGCTTTCTTTAGAAAGGTGGATCACATAGGGCTTTTAAAATGAGGCTATTATTCATTATGTATGAGTTTTGAATTTTTAAGAACTAACACTTTCCATGGAGCCTCATAAGCCATTCTTTAGCCTAAATCAGACAACCTGGACTCTAGCAGGTACGGCTCTGGAAAGGTCTTAACCCTGGTTTCTTATTTTGCAGCCCAGTGATACTAGTCACCCCACTGAGCGCAGGACTGAGGCTGGGATGAATGTGATGAAGTAAGTCCCCATCTCTCCAGCCTGGAAAGAGATGCCCATCTCTGAAGCTGTTACAGTCTTCTGTGTATTAGAGCAGAAGGAGCTGTTTGTTTGTCTGTTTCAACACCATGGAATAGTCCATAGCTATGTATGGGTTGAGCAAATCTGTACTGAAGTCCTACTATGAAAAGGCCAGACTCTACAACAGCCCTGAAGCTACAATGAAAAGCAATATTGACTTTGACTCTACCTTCATGTCCCATTACCAAGTCGTTTCCCAAACAATGAGGCACATGGGTCAGAACCCAACAGGCCTAGTTTTCTTTGGAGGTTTGGAAGCCATTAGAATGCAAGCCAGGTGTCTCCTCCACCACAGCCACATCTTTACATGCCAAATAATGATATCGGTTTCACAGACTCGCGCTAAACACTAAATGCTTACACAGTAGTGTCTGACACAGGGTAGGACTTCAACAAGCACAGCCTCTATGGTTCCCACTCTGACCCCATTGTTTGTTGGATTACTGACCAAAACTCTTAAGGCAGTTTTTTCTAGTGCTATTTGATAGGACATTTCATTTCACCAGACACTCTTCAATGTTGATCAATATCACAGCTTTCATCAATTAGGCCAAATCTACTAATCCTCTGCCAAAATTGCTAAAAATGTTAATTCTTGTATTTTGAGGACAAATTCTTTTCCCTATTTTTTACCTTTGATATTCTTACTAGAATCTTCTTTGAAGCAGTGGTAAGGTGTCTAGGTTTCAAATAGTTGGCTTCCATTTGTAAAGGACAAAGCAGAAAGCATTCTTCTGAAAGATAATATGTTTTTCTCAGTGGTTGGAAACAGAAAACAACTGGAAGAGGAGGCTGGCACACAGAGAGATGCTGTGACATTTCCCAGCTTCCAGAACTCCGTCGTCTCTGTGAAGAGAACATTTCCAGTACATAAACAGCAAAGAAAAAGGTAGGGTCAGGAGACCATCTGTTGTCCAGCTGGAGCTAAGAATACTTCTCATTTCAACTAACGCAATCCCAGCAAATCCTCAACGTGCACATGTGCACGTGCACATCATGGCACAGATGGGAAACCTCCCATCCTAACCAAATAATCTTCTTTGCTCTCAGCAGCCTTGATGCAACAAGCATGCAGCAGGACTCAAAGACCCCTGCAATCCAAAGAGGCCAGAAACGCACAGGCTGTCCTTTTCCAACTTCATCCTTGAAGTATTTCCTTAATGCCACAGCCGAACTATGTAACTGAGACCACACTTCCTTGTGGCTGCAGTGCCACCTAGTGGCCAGGTGAGCTATGCGTGCTCCAGTTCTCCTTGGGCTGAAAAGGCAATGTCTATCAGCTGACTCTTAAATGCTTTCCAAACGCAGGCAAAGAAGCAGAAGTGGTTAGTGCACACAACAGCCAGAATTAGGAATCATCAGGGTCCTAGCATTCAAACTATTTCCTGATTATAATCACACCCAAATCAGCCAGAAGAGACAAAAGATGATAGGAAAGATCCTGCCAACTTTAGGTTTTCATGTCCAAATGCATCCTCATGCAAGCTCACAAAGATGCAGAAACTTACAGCTAAATCCAGGCACCCCTGTGCCCTTTCAAATTTCTCAGGCCTGCAGCTGTATAAATAAAATTGTTTTCAAGCAAAAAAAATATTAAAAAGAGGACAAATTCTAAAGGCTCTAAAGACCTGTAATGAGAGTCCTCTTTTCTCTTTTCCATGAATGTTTTTGTCAGTTCCTGGCATTTCTGATGGCATCAAACAATCACAACACAACCGCAGCTTCACCGTGCAGAGAACAACTGAAAACATGCGCACACCTTGTCGAGATGACAGTTTAAACAACGTGATTTGTTTGGGACCTAACCTGAGGGTACACAACCTAATTCAGTTCGTTTTTTAAACCCAAATGATGCCGGTTAATAGCCTGCTGGAGCTCAGAACAGAGCGTGCACATCACCACTAAATATTCCATATTAAAAATAGTTTGTGATGGGATATGCTTTTTTAATTAAAAGTTTAATGTACATTAACATTTTTAGATGAAAAACTGACAATCCGAGAACAGCTCTAAATTCTCCTTTGATTATTTTTCCAGGGCACTGAAAGCATGATGGAGCTACATAAATAGGCAAACACCAAGTTGTTTCAAGGATTCATTTCTGGCCTGCCACGTAGACTCCTTCATAACCCTCCGGTGGTTTCCTTGCACAGAACATGGCCCTGCACAGACTTCTGGCTGAGTTGCCAAGTCATGTCATCTGCCTTCATTTCTGACCCAAGCTCTCCAAAATCGACAGCATACCTGTCCTCTCTAGAGACCCTCTGTGGCCTTTGTCACATAATCCAAGTTGACGCGTCCATGCCTAACTTCTACACATACCAGTGCTCTAGCCCCCCACCCGTTCCGATGTCCTCACACTCGCCTTTGCTGTTGCCAGGTGTCTTGGGTTATTGAAGTTGCTGTAACAAAATACCTTAGACTGGGTAGCATACAGACACAAGATCATTTCTCACAGTTCTGAGTCTAGAAATCCAATAATCATGGTAGTAGAATAGTTAGGTGTCTGGTCAGGCCTGCTTCCTGCTTTATAGACAGTACTGTGTCTGCATTAGGTGAACAAGGCTAGCTTCTTCCAGCCTATTTATGAGGGTCTTAATTTCACTTATGAGTAGAGAATAACACTCAAAGCCTCTCCCTTCTAACACCACTGAAACTAGAAGTGTGGGTCTCAACATATGAATACCTACTCCCCACCCTATGAGATGCACATTTTGAGGCTTCAGCACCAGGCCTAGCAAAAAGAAAAATCAGACACTAATTAAATTGAACTTTCAGATTTTAAAACAAATGATGATTTTAGTAAACGCATGCTCCAATGTAATTGATATTGGGGACATATTTATATGAAAAATGATTGTTGATCTGGAATTCAAGTTTAATAGATATTCTATATTTGATCCAAGGGTTCCAGGCCAGGAGTCCTCTTGTCTGTTACACCATGACCCACTCTTTCATACAGCAGTTTCTACTGCAGCCCTTTCTCATCGAGCCTCTGAGATGATGCCTGCTTGGCTACATTCGCCTGAGATGTTCAAGGGACAATCATCCATTCTGAGAGAATGGTTTTAAACCACCTTATTATGAGGGAAGGAAAAGGAGGGGGCAGGAGAAGGGGAGGAGAGGATATAACAGCTCGCAACTGGGTTGTTTTTCCTTTGTTGCGGTTAATTTGCCGTAATTCCTTCTTAGGAGCATATAATACCACTTTTCTATCACAGTGCCCTAGAGTTCCATTTAAAACAAAACTTTAATACAAAGCCAGTCAATGTGAAGGGATTAAGAAAGCAACAATGCAGATGCTGTTCAGGTTAAGTGATGTCCAAGCAGTAGTGCCAAAGGGACTAAAGCAATGTCCTCAGGCAGAAGTTAGCAAACTGCTGCCCTGTCTTCAAGTCAGGCTTAGCTTCTGCTTTTGCTAATAAAACTTTATTTGGGTCATATGCATGACATCCTTCTCTATACTGCCGGTGGCTATGTTCATGCAGAGTAGCATAGTTGTCACAGAGACCACATTGTATTCAAAGCCCAATACATTAACTGTCTGAACTTTTCTACAAATTAAAAAAAAAAAGAAAAGAAAGAGAAAAATAAGTTTACTGACCTTTTCCTAAAGCATCACCCAACCAGATAATCAAATTAACAGAGAGAACTTTGAGAATCCTCATGATGAAGGCTTTGGGGGAAGGGTGACCATATGACATAATGGCATTTAGAGCTCACAGGGCCCATCTCCACTTCCTATTCCTTTTAAGAACCTCCCTCCCTTACTTCTTGTTAAGCTTCTCCCTAAGCTTCCTGCCCTTTGTTCTCATGATTTAAGATTCAGAATAAAATCCACTTCTTCTAGTAAGACCCCTCCCATTATCCCTGGACCATGCATACCCCAAACCGAAGGACAATAAAAAGGCATCAAGCATCACTTTTGTTTTGTTCCCCTTAAAAATAAAAAAGAAAATCTTTTCTCATGGAAAACTATAGCACGTAAGGCAAACTGATTGTAATAACTTGACTTTTTTAGTGTGGAACTTGTTAAAGTTAGCATAAATAGGTAACACAGTAGCTTCCATAATCATGCACAAATTACTTCTGAAACAATGGGTAGGCTAGGGGAAGAATGCTTTAATCAGTTACAAATGCCCAAGTAAGCATAATTGCACACTAGTTAGGCATCCTTAAGCATGATAGCTGTGGAATCCAACAAGTCAGCACTACTGTAGCTGCTCAAGCCAGTTCACGCAGATGAGGACACATAGGTACCCTAGGTTTAAAGGAAAATGAAACTACAGCTCTATCGCATGACTGAAGATATTAAATAGTTCCAGAAACTCTCCCAAACCTTAAGCGACACTACATATTGAATTCTAGCTCCATATCACCTTATAAACCTCCTCACACTGACTCAGACAAACCCTATAACCACTCATCTGCAGCTCTCTATGTAGTGGTACTGCCAGAACCCCCAACTTGCCACCATCACACAGCCAATGACAAGCCAGTGACCTGGTTGCCTCCAGACAAAGGCTTCACTTTCTCCAGTGTCTCATGCATGACAAGGTCATGGGTAAGGTTGGCTGATGTCTCAGTCCATTCATTTCTATCCAAGTTGTTGTTTCAAAGGAAAGCCAACAAGGTGAATACATGCTCTATTAATCTAGAAAAACAAAACAAAGCCAAGTAAATAACCCTCACTAATCAAGGGTGCATTCTATTTGTAATCAAACTTTGTTGACTGTTGAAGTAAATATAGTGAACTGTGCTGGGTGGCATGGAGGTATTCAAAGCCTTCTTCTTGACCTTTCCCTTTTCTATGCTTTCTTTTTCAAGTTGTTAGTATCTTATTTGTTCTACTGCTTCTTTGTCAGAAAAATAGGCCAGTGGTTTCACATTTTTGTAAACAATATAGTTAATGGATGCAGACTTGGTTCTAACAGTCACTATTAAACAGTGGCTGTGAATGTATCATCCCAAATTTAAGGGACTAACAACATGTATAACAGACCATGAAAAGGTAAAAGCCTTCCCAATCTGCCTGCAGGAGAAATAGGACTACTCTCCTGGGTCAGATAAAAACAAAATGGTGGTAGCATTGCAGCTTTGTACAGGGGTTCTTTCTGGAATCTACTACAGAGCCCAGTAACCTCTCTATGTTTGTCCAAGCACAATATACTAATTGAAGCCACCAGGCGTGTGTGTGAAACTAAAAGCCTTGAGAATAAATGCAAAACTTGAAGAAAATTTTTACTGTGTTCGTAAGAAAATAGAATCCTATTTAAAAAAAAAAATGTTTTGCTTTGTGAGTGATATTTTCAGCCTTTACAGATAAGACATAGTTTGACTTTTGTTTGGCAGTGTTTGGGAAGCCTCAACAGTTATACCAAATAGGAGAAGGTTGGGAGACTCCTAGGAATAAAACAATACTAGGCAAACTTCTCAAGTAGCTAACTAAAGAAGTAGAGGCAAGCACATATGTTCCAGTATCTACCCCAGTTCAAATACCACCATCCCCAGGGAGATGTGCTATAAAAAGCATAATTTAAGTATCATATCTCATCATTCAATATAGTTTTTCAACCCTCTCAAAATTACATTGAAAAATCTATATAATGTGTGCTTAGATTAATGAACTGTTTGAATCTGGATCAATAAGCGCTCGAGGCTCTGTGCCATTGGCACCTGCTGGGAACATCTAGAGGAATGCTTCATGGAGGGCAGAACCAGCCAGCATTTTGTAACTACAGGGGTTCTACTTAATAAACAAGCAATCTAATATATGACCTCTACAGATTAATTTCCTGAGAGCAAGTAAATAATCTACATTCAAAATTTCTCTGATTGTGCATATAATTACAGTATCACTTACCAATTAACACATTGATTTAGACCTTCTTGGGATTACATATTTAAGAGTATAAAAGATCATTCCGTCATCATCCAAGTACTCAATGACCCTCTAGTATGGCAAAGAATCACAAAGGATACAACTTGACACCCATCTGATTTCTCCTGTAAAAGAAAAACTATAATGGCCACAGATTGTAGAGTAAAATCATAAAATATAACAGGCCACAATTACTGTCTTTAAAACTGGATCACAGTGACTCACATTAGCAAAGATTTGGACATGACATAATAACAAAGTCTTGGGCAAACTTCATCCTCTCCTAAAATATTTCCATAGAACTGTAGATTTATAAAATGGCTTCCCTAGCCTGGATTATTTTTTTTAATTTACTGCAGCAACTAGGGTATAATTTATCCAGAATTAGACAGTTACATAAATAGACAAAGATATATGGTGAAGATTCTTCTCTACTTTCGACAAGTATAATAATTAATGTTAGTTGTTCCTTTTTCCTACATAAAAATCCCCCATTAAAGTCTTAATATGCTCTTGCAAAAGTCCACGTAGCGATGGAAAAGAAAAGATACAGGGGAACTTGCTGCATGGCCTGCATACATATGTAAAAGTACTTAAAAATAATAAATCAACAAGGCAAATATAATGAAGCCTGCTGTCCAACAGTAAAAGCTGTCAGAATGAGGTTTCATTATTAAGACCTTTATACTCAACTGTTTGGCTGAATAAAGCCATTCTCATCACTGCATTTTCATGGAGAAAATTCCTGTCTTGGATCAAGTGTCATAATGCCTCAATCCTGGGCTCTCCTCCCCATGTATTAATTTCACTTTCTGGCTAGCAATTCAAATCTCCACAGAAAATAAAGGTTGACTAAAGCTAAACAAGAAATACTGAGTTCTTACAGACAGAAAGAAAGAAAGAAAGAAAGAAAGAAAGAAAGAAAGAAAGAAAGAAAGAAAGAAAGAAAGAAAGAAAGAAAGAAAGAAAGAGAAAAAAGGAAGGAAGAAAGGAAGGAAGGAATAAAGACAGACTCCATGGTGTTTTTATTTAACAGTAAATATTTCAAAAAGGGTTGCTTGCATGTTTGAAAACTAAAGGCCTTACTAATTCACACACCAGTACTACCATAGTCTCAGGAGCATGCACATAATAATCATACTATAACCTATAATTACAGAACAAGGAAACGCTCACGGTGGGCTAACTCCAGCCCCCATCCTCACTTCACCTCTTAGGTAAGAACCCCCAATGAGACGCTTCCTAATTCTGCAGTGCACATCACTGACACTGTGATTCCCTTGGGATGTATTTCTAATGATTCAAAAAAGGGGGGGCATAAAAAAAGAACAAATCCAACTTTTCCCCCAATCTTAGTTCCCCATTTAAAAGGATTAGAAAACAGAGCTTGTTGGGGTGAAAAGTCCCAAGTTTTAATTTAAAATTAAAAAAGCATTTCAAATCCTCTACAATATCCATGACAGCAAATGAACAAAACAGCAGCTGTACACAACTCCCTGACACAACATGCAGAGACTGACCAAGACTCCCAGTTACTGTAATCTGACCTCTGAAAGTCTGCTTGTCAGCAGCTACTCAATAAAAAAGAAAACTGAAAATAGTACCAAAATGGCTCCTAATAGCAATAATGTATAGTTCTGTGGTCATTACCGGCCAGATAATAACCGGTAGTGACCTTAAAACCCTGCATTACGGGTAAGTATGGCCTAGCGTGCGCTGCAGATGTGGGGCTCCCACACAGCCAATGCAATCCTGCTGTAAGTGCTCAAACCACACTATGTCTGCCTCACATGCATGGACTTTTCTCCCCCTACTGTTATCACACCAGGCGTCGTATAATGTTCTGAAAAATGTGTACCTTAGGGTAATAGAGCTATCCTGGAAAGGTGAAGCCCAGACGATGTGATGGAAAACATACAGAGAAAGCAGACTGATCTACGACACACAGACACCGAGGGACACCGTGTTCCTTTTTAAGCCTCGGCTTCTCTGAAAGCTGCAAGGACCTTAGTTAATACGTTCCTCGCCTTTGGGAAATGATGCATCAATATTCCCATTCTACAGGTCAAAACAGTAAGGCATGCATGAGCCAAACTGCCTCCCAGGAAGGAAGCAAGGTGATGTTACCTAGGGTTAACTGTTTTGGGAGTACAATCTCAGAGTCTCAAGGGAAGGCAATTTTTTTTCACAAATGATGAATACTTAATGAAATAAATATGGATGAGGCGAGCTATGAAGTGCTGTCTTTTGGACACAGCTATGACATCCATGAACTCAAAGCAGCTGGAAAAACATGTACAAAACCCTAGCACATATTGGGTAGGTGATGTCTAGGGCCCACTTCTGACAGAGGAGCTATTTTCAGTGGATGGTTGCTGGAGGAGGGAGGATCATTTCTTTTCGAGCACGAGCTCACTGGCAGGATTCTACAATTAGTGCATGGACAGGCAGCACTAACTGGACCTAGTGGGTTATCAAGGAGAAGAAAAAGACATGAAGTTGGCAGGGGTTATGTTGGAGGGGTATTTGGGAAGCAGGAGGAAGGGGGAATATGTTTGATCATATTTTACTTAAGGCATGCATGAAATTTTCAAAAATAAAGAAAAATATAGAAAGACGTACCACTAGCAAGCAGGGTGTGGTAGCCTGACCAAGATGTGCCCCA
>CM053765.1:75193622-75232302 GCA_028658305.1 Pachyuromys duprasi | reverse complement strand
GTGTCTTATCACAGTACTAGAAAAGTAACTAATACAGGGCACTACAAAGAACATGAAGATAAACAAAGTATATGACACATATTTAGTAAATCACCAAGATAAAACTGATTGTTCAATGAGTACATGCTAATAAAAATAGGAAGAGTATTTTTTAACTTCATGCAGTACCCTGTGAAGATGCCTAATTTTTGTGTCAATTAAAAATATAATAATTTTAAACTCTGTTTTCAAATGTACAAAAAGTGTTGCATCCATTTTCTTTTTTGAAATTCTGCTGAACAAATGAGAATACTATTTTTTTACATAAAATAATCTTTGCAAGCAGGTCTACAGCAAAGATAGAAAAAACTATAGTCTAGAAGCAGTGCTTGATGGGATATTTTCAGGAATATTGCAAAACTTGAGAAAAGGCTTTGTCTGGTTGCATCAACAATAATCGGGACCACTGGTTGGCTTTGACAAAGCAGTGGAGGAAGAACAGGGAAAACTGGGCACTCTCAAGAAGAGAAACTAAATCTGTGTGTGCGAGGATGTCTTGGCTAAGTAAATCACAAAAGTAGACCAAGGTTGGCAGCAACTCCATTCTATTTATGCCCCCCTTTCATTCCACAAAACATCCCTGCCCTGACATTTTGGGGCCCCTCAAAGCCACTTCCGAAAGCTGGCAGAAGCTTCAAATACACTTGAGTCTTTAGTTACTGGAGGTTTCATTTGGTTGTGTGGTTGAGTGGGTAGAGAAGGTTGTTTTGATTTTTTTTTTTTTTGAGAAAGGGTCTGTATTAGTTACTTTTCTGCTGCTGTGATAAAACACCATGGCAACTGACAGGAGAAAGATGTTATTTCAACTTACAATTTCAGAGGGTTAGAGTCCATACTGGCAAGGTAGAGGCAGCAAGCATGCGTGGTAGAGGGAGCAGAAAGTTAAGAGCTTATATCTCAAACCATAAACACAAAACAGAAAGAGCGTAAGCACTGGGAAACAGCACAAAGATCTGAAACCTGAAAGCCAGCCCCAGTGGCATGGCCACACCTCCTAGAACTCCCCAGACACCACCAAGGATCAAGTGCTCAATACATGAGCTTTTGGGGGACATTTCTCATTCAAACCACCATAGTCTCATGTGTCCCTGGTTGGTCTCAAGCCCCCTCACATAGCCAAGGTTAACTCTGAATTCATCATCAATCTGCCTCTGCCTCCCCCCTTATAGGATTACAGGTGTGTACAAACCTGGGCAGTTACCTGTTTTCTAAATATCAGGCTTCTCATTGTCTCTTTGCCTCTCTGGGAAATAATGTCAATTATCTGGGTTTGGTAAGATCTTTACTGAAGGAACTAAAAGACCATTTTTTTTCAGATCTGTCATTTCGGTGATAGCCTACCTGATTCCATTGCCCACAGCTACAGTGTGCTTTGTCTGGAGGAGTGCTGCTCCATGGTATTTTTGTCTACAGGGTACACTGGGCAATGACTAGACACATTTGGAGTAGTCGCAACTGAAGGAATGAGACAAGTATTCAATGGGAATGCAGAGAACAGGCCCCTGTGACAAAGAATAATCAGACACCAAAAGTCAAAGGCATCCTGGGCCAGTGCCGACAAAGTTATCAAGGATAACCCTGCTCTTCTCTTTTACTCCTGCATCCCACTGTCTTCCATCTCTTCCTTTTGCCAGACCCCATTTCATCACCCCATCTTGTTCTGCTTTCTAGTCTTTCTCTTTTCCTTGAAATGTGACATTTGGAGCATGTCCAAGGTCCAAAGCTATTTAATCCATGTGATTTTCAACACTCCTACAAGGACAATTGCCTATATTTTACTCTCAGAAAGCAAAACCAAAGGTCATAGATGGAAGTATCTTCTTAGAGCCCCCAAGTTCCAAAGTGGCTCAGGTAAAACTGGCTTTGTGCCCATCCACAGACCAAGTGTTCCTTGACAGTGAAGGATGCCCATGGGTGTTATTTGGTCTCCCCACAAAGAGGCAGCAGACATGTTCTAAAACAAATTCAAAGATATCCATATGCAGCTAAAATACGCCTGTCATCTGGTCACCTGTCTTTCCTAAGATGGTTGTAAGTCATATTCATTCAGCAAGCAAAGAAAATGGAATTATGTCTTCCTCATTGTTAGGTATATAAATGCCTTATTCTAATAGCCTGGGGCCATGGTATAATCAGCCCTTGGGTTTATGAAGACATGGACCCAATGCCAGCAGCCCCTGACCATCATAGGTGTTGAGAGACCCAAGACAAGGACAGAGACAGGTGTCACACTGCTCCTGTCACCTGACAAAATGCTTGCACAATTTCACTGAAATCTGCATCTCATTTGCTTGGGACTGTAATAAAGTCCAGCCTCATGCTCAGTACCTGGGCTCCGGAATAGGGAGCAAGGTAGCAAATACCGCAGGGTACCCCAGAATCAGTGTTCGTGGAGCCTGCAAATACATTTATCAAGCTGTGACAATGATGCATGCTTTCCTATGTCACGCATGTTCTTATGTACATGTGTACGTAAGCACACACAGACACAATTTGCAATATTTCCACTATTATATGTTCTAAGCCCAATGTTACAAAGATAAATTGACTTTATATTCCACCCTTTAAGTATCTTAACTGGGGGGGGGGAGAATCTATGAATGTACATCACTTTCCAAAAAGATCAATGGTAATGGAAGATAAGGCCGCCTGTGCACACATAATAAGGAAACAATAGAAATAACCCTGCCCAGGGAGAGGGCCAGAGAACACCAATGATGAGGTGTGGAAATAAGGAACTTCCTGACAGAAAAGAAAACTAGCCTTGAGGGCAGGAGGGACAAAGTAAGTCATAGAGAATGACAAAGTAAGTCATATTTCAGACATGCTTGGGGACAGGAAGAGTCCATGTCACCTGAGAAGACCTTTCTTATAGTAGAGGGGTATGCAGAAACCTGATGAAGACACCTATGGTGGCAGAACTGAGACAGGTCTTAGATGCCCCATGAAGTCCAGCACAGACTCACAGAAGCAGCACTTGGGAAGCTTTCCAGACACTACATCCCAAACTCCTGCCTACACTGCCACATGTGTCTATAACAGCAACTGAAGGTACACAAAGCAGCCCGTCCCCTTCCTATGTGAAACTCAACTGAATAATTTTTATCTCCCATTTCAGAATGTTTGTGGTAAGCCATAGCTCAGTGTCTTCACACATGTTCTCATAATCCACAACTCAGTCTAATTCCTATAGTTCTTCACATGATACTATGGGCCACAAAGAAGCAAAGGGAGCCATAAAAATTAGGAAATGACAGACATGGGGAGATAGCTCAATGGTTAAAGTGTTTGCCATGCAAGTAGAAAGACCAAAATTCAGATGGACAGAATTCATACAGATGCCAAATAGACGTAGTAGGCACACCTGTAATTCCAGCCTCAGAAAGTGGAGACAGGGAATCCCCAGAGCAAGCTGACTGGTAAGAGTAGCCATGTCAGTGAGCTCCAAACTAAATGAACAATCAAGGATGAGTCCCAACATCAACCTCATTTTGCCACATGGATGCACACACACGTGCATATATACCCACACATATATATGAAAAAAAAGAAGGCAATAGGAAATTACAAAACCAGATAGCCATGGGGTAATGATTTGGGTATCAAGGTGAAAGGAGGCCTGGAACAGAGAGCCCCATGGTTAGAAAAGCAGCTAGAGGGCAATAATGTGTTCAGGGCAGGAGTCGAAGCTGAGGAACAGATCCTGAGAGGAACAGAGGAAAAGAAGGCCCTGACCTTTTAGATACAGAATCAACTGCCTTTAGCAACTGTTACAGTAGAGATGGGGGCCACATTCTACATCAAGAGACTGCTGTCTGTAACCATAGCAATGAACAGAGATAAAGAGTAGACTTGGGTGATAGGAGGTTGCCCCTCTAATCTTGGCAAATGTGTAGACATTCCAATGGAAATGTCCAGAAAATGACTGGAAAGAAGAAAAAAAATCAAGTTTAGCGGCTGCATCTACAATGAAATTATAGATGCATATGTAGTGAGCAAGCTTTCTTAGAGAGCCTGGGACAAAGAATATCGAAGAACCAGATGGAAGACTATCCAGAGATACTGTCAAAGGCCTTGGAGAAGACAGGATTGTCCAGCAGTGGAAGGTACTTCTTGGCCACATCTTTCTCCTCTTCTGTCTCTAGATATATCCCTAGGATGTGGCCTATAGCACTTAGTAGGGACCAATAAATATGAAGTAAATAAAGAAACAAAGTGAAACCAAAGAAGGAACAGCTTTTAAAATAGGGGAGTTGTTTTTAAAAATCAGGAAAGAAGGAAGACTGAAAATAGGTCATCAAATTTGAAAATTAGGTCACCAGTGAGCTTAGCCAGAGTCATTGCAATATGTTGGTTTAAAAGCTAAATCATTATGGCTTTGAAGACAGTGGAGGTAGGATGCTAGATCAAGGGGCTAGAAGATTAACTTCAGGAAGGAGAGATGGAAGCAACCTGAGATCAAATTGTAGATTTTGGCAAATCAGCCAGAAAATGAAAGTTAAGCCATAAGTGAAGGACTGGAATCAGGTGAAAGTGGCTCAGAGTCTAACAAAAAAGGGAAAAAGTTGACCTGAAAATTTTCTGGGAGATGAGATCTGATTGTCAACAACAAATGTTAAGGTATACAAAAGGGAAATGAAGCTACCCTCAAATAATGTAACCCTAGTTCTTTCTCTCTGGAAGACGAGCATGGCGAAACCTCCCTCTAATGAAAATCCAATGGAGGGTAATCAAAAAGGCTGAGCTGGACAGCGTGCCCTTCCATGGTCTCAGGTAGCACCATCACCCTTTAGGAAGGCAGAGAGCCTCAAACAGGAGAGCAAGAAACCAGAGCATGGCAATGAAAACTGCTCTGAGTTAGAAAGCCCAGTTATGTTTTGTTTGTTCTCTGCTGCTCAGAACAATGACTCTTAGCCCCACCTACGAAGGGCGCTATGCTCTTCAGATGCTATCATTCTTCTGCAACCTTCTTGTCTATATTCATGAATTGTGATGTGTCTCTAATACTGGGGATATGGCTCAATGGCAGAGTACTTGCCTCACATGTAGGAGATCCTAGATTCTAGCCCAAAGACTGACACACACATACACACACACACACACGAGACATGGTCTCACTAGTGCAAAGAAGATGGTTGACAGCTTCTCCATCCTGTTCATGTTGCTGCTTCCATGACTCCCTATGGTATAGTATCTCCACCATCTTTCATAAAATGGTTTCCTGAGCACACACGGAGCATCCATGCGGCACATGCCATCTCCTCTCTCCAGCGGTTTCCAGCCCTGGGACGCACAATTTGACCTATCAAATAAGAAAATTTTACAGCAACCCTAAACTCGTTCCCTGTCTATTTAAATTACTTCCCCGTGAAGAGAAGTCCCGCCAACTCAATGCCTCAGAGATGGTCCTGGAGAGAGAGAAATAGGCTTTTGTTAGCAGACTCCATAATTACATGGAGCTATGTCCACCTGGGTAATAACTAATGGGATTTTTTAACTTTTTTATATAAATATTTCAGTTTCTTAGCTGGCTAGATTGACTTTTTCCTCAGTATTAATTGCCTCCATAGTCTTCGTCTGTGACAACATTTCTAACCAGTGTCTCTGCACAATTTTATTTCTTTCTCAGGAGCCTACTGCTGGATGACTTCATTTAAGAATTTTAATACTATGAATAAATATTAACTTTCTTTGCTCAGGGGGGACAAGCAGCTCTCTGGAGGGAGACTGCCAACCCTGCAGCCATTTACTTCATGCAATGGGTCACCGGGTTTGAGTTTGGCCTACAAGTTTCATAAATTAGAAAAATCCATGTCTCCTTCGACATTATCATTTAGCATTATGTGCTGAGGGAACCCCCACCTCCCATGCCCCTCTCTAGAGGCTTTAGGTTGGTGAATGAGCTCTCTTACCCCAGGGAAACTTGACAGGCTTTTACATATCAATGTGCCCCTTCGCTGATCCCAGATCTACTGTGGGATGCTAACCACTCTCACAGTGAATTCCCTTTTGCACCCTGTTCTATTTTTCTATTTCTTTATTTCAGTAGTTTTGAGTCAAGAGCTCACTCTGTTGCTCTGGATAGCCCACCCACAATTCATGGCTATCCTTTGCCTCATCCCCTTAAGTGTTGGAATTACAGGTTTACACAAGCAAGCCACCAACCAAACGTTTTTTTGTTTTTGTTGTTGTTGTTGTTTTGCTTTTGTTTTCATTCCCTGTCCTTGGAGTAAGAGCGCAGACCTCATGCTCTCTCCCCTCTGTCAATCACAGACCACAAAACGATGGGATAACCTGGGATACTAAGCTGCAACCACAGTTATACCTTTTGCATCCTTGCAGAAGGTATTCGGGACTTGTGATCTGTCTTTCTGCCAATGTAAAGATTCTCTTAGCCCTGCCCTTCTAGTTCACCATTCTACTGACTGAACCTGGATCTGCTGCAAATGATCCACCGCTGATCTGCCTCCTGCCCCTCCACCTTTCCACCCCTTTTAACTGAGCCCTGGCTCTTCACCAATTCTGAGCACACACTCTGGTCCCAGTTTTCACTGCAAAAACTCAAGAAGCTTGAAGTGTCTTCAGCCTGGCAGGGGCCCAGGGCCAGATGGTGCACTCCTGCTTCTCATAAAGCCTTGATTCACAAATGGCTCAAAGCTCGCTGGCCTCTAAAATAGCCGCTTTTCCTCATCCTCCAAAGCCGTGGATGGGAGGACAACTTGTTGATTGCCTCTCTTGCCACCACTGTCAACACCTTGTGACCTCCAAATGGCACAAAGTCTTCACTTGTGTGCCCCCTGATCTCTTGAAGTCTACTATGAGAATGACCTCCTCTCTCTGGAGGAAAGAAGGAACTCGGGCTCTGAGAGACATAACAGATGACAGGGGAAGTTCTGCTGTGAACCCGCCACCTCTCAGATGGGACTTTTCTCAGCTTGGGATGACGAACCCCCAAAGGAAAGCTGGAACTGTTAATTGCCAAGCTGGCATCATGGGGTTTGGCTGGCAGATTGGCTTTGGTTTGGATGTAGCTTCTTTCCTGAGCCGATGGAGCATGCCACACATGGCCCTTGGTGTTACAGCACTCTCGGGGTGCCTGGAGAGAGGAGGGACTTCATTATGAAATATAAGATTTCTCATCTCTCCATCACTGGCTCAGATGCAAGAGCCAAGAGCTTCTGGTGGATTCTATATAAGTTCCTAGGCTGTGTCAGCCGCACAAATGCCATTTGTGTGATCAACACTCATCATGGCATTTCATGGCAGGACTTGGATGCACACACTCTCTGAGGTCACGCCATAAGGCTGAGAACAGAATCAGTGGCCCTTCTCCACCTGTCCTGTGACCTCAAGGGGAAGTAGTTCTGCCAACATCAAATAGTGCAGGAAATGCAAATTTCCTTTTGCTGCATTGAGATTACATTTACAGTTCAACAGTTTTGTTTTCCCTGGCTCTTGATTTTTCATCCATCCATCCCAAAATGGTGGAAACATACTACCAGTTAAAATCTTTATGGTAACCCCCAGCTCACCTGCCTTATGGGCAAATGGATACTGTCCATGAGAGTTGAGTGTATGTTTTGTTCACAAATGTTAACACACTAGGGAATTTCCCCCTACACTGGAGCTCCCTCCACAGCCTGGGACCTTTTCCAGACAAACGCCCGAGTTATTTATGGAAAATAACGTTTATTCCCCAAGAAAAATGGCAGGTGACACAGAAATGTCCCTTCTTGTTTATTCACTGGCCATCATAACGTTGTCATTCTGGCTTAACTCTTTTTTCCTCTTTCTTCATTCCATGGGGTTTCTCTTGACTCTTTTTGAAAACTTTTCAAGAAGTATAGTCCTATCCCCCAGAATTCAGTTCTTAGAGTTGAAGGCAGAACTGTTCTTTCCAAGGGTGCCTTAGTCAGCCAGGGAAGCTTCTAGAATTCACCTTTGTATCACCCAAGGCCCAGCAGAGAGACTAGTGGTGGGAAAATAGCAACATAAATGAATGCCCTGCACTCACTCCACATACACTAGGGTTTTTTCTCCCTATTCCCTTCTTTGCCAGGAGGCCCTTTCTACCTGCTGTGAAAACCTGGATCCTAGATTCCCCAAGGAAGCCCTTGCCTGGCTTCTCACAGGAAACTTACAATGAGCACATGGGACCCAAAAGCACAAATGACCTAGAAGAATTTCCATTTGCACCCTGTACCTGGAGGCTCCAGAAGGTAGGAGTGAGGACATGTTTTCATGACACTTTCTTACATCTGAATCCCAGAACTATAGGAAAGGCTGGCACACCACAGGTGCTCTGTAGACAGGCATGGGATGAGCCAAGTGCCTGATTAATGTTCACCACAGCCCAACACAGACACTCTTCATTTGACGAATAGGGACTTTAGGGCTCCAAGAGGATACAGTCTTGCCTTAGAGCATGCAACAAAATTGCAAAGGCAAAAGTTGAGCTTGTAGCCCTGACATCAAAAAATAAATAAATAAATAAATAACAGTACTCCTTCCATTGTGTTAAAACCTGGACCTCAGCCAATACCGGATGATTGTTTTGTTGCAGTCACTTGTTTGTTTTTTTAATATTCCTGTCTTCGGCCATGATCTGAACTGTTTGTGTCAGTCTGGCAGGGTAGGAAACTGAGTTGCATCCGTGATACTCACCAACCATTCCCCTCCGCTAAAATATCCTCTCTGGATCCTGAGATGCCTTCATATCCTGGTCAACAGTGTTCTGAGACAGAGTGGAGTAAATGAGACACTTGCCTTGGATTCCAAATTTAAAGTCACCAGAATTTCAGTAAGCAAAAAAGCAGTTCACTGCAGTGTTTAAAAACTGATGTGCATGGCTGGGGAGACAGCACTCAGGGACGCGCTTGCTGAGTGCTTGAACATGAAGACCAGGGTTTGTGTCCCCAGCACCCTATCAGGAGCTGGGTACGGTGGCACCCATCTGTGATCCTAGCACTGAGGAGACAGACAGGTAAATTCCTGGATCTCTCTTGGCAGCCAGCATAGCCAAATTGGTGAGCCCCAGGTATAGCAAGAGAACCTGCCTCAAAAAATAAGAGGTGGAGCAAATGAGGAAGATATCCAGTATTGACTCCTTACCTCCGCCTGTACATGCACACATGTACACACGCATTACATATACATACACACCCGCCAAAAAAAAAACAAAAACAAAAAACAAAAAAAAACACCTGACATCAGGGGCGTGGTGGTGTAGCACTCATCTGACATTCAAGAGTCAGAGAAAGGAAGCTAGAGATCTGGCTCGCTAGTTAAAGCCTGCTGCTGTTGCCAGGACTCAGCTTCGTTTACCAGCACCAACCAACCAATTCAGGAGTTCACAACCATCTGTAACTCCAGTCCCAGGGTATCACATGCCCTCTTCTGACTTCTGTGGACACCAGGGATGCACGTGGTGGATAGACATGCGTGCAGATAAAATACTCATATACATAAAATAAAACATTTTTAAGAGGGGAAGAGAGAGACAAAAGTTTGATAATAAGAAGAACGTCTACATTTGCAGAAAGACAGAGTGGGCAAATGGATCTTTCCACAGCCTTGGGCTCCAAGGTGGCTGCATGAGCTTCTGTTCTGAGATGCACAGCTCTCAGAGGTGAGCAGAGGTGGAAGACAGCTTGACATCTATCAGTCACCTCGGAACACAGGCCCATGGCAGGTTAGGAACATCTGTCTGGCCTGCTCTGTGAGGAGCCCAAGAGAGCATCCACAGATATATGAGCATTTTGTTTGTTGTGTGTGATGATGCCTGTCCTAATTACAAATGGAGCTGCAAGCCTGAAAGCCACAAATGATAGAGGACTACTTTCTGGAAGAGTTTCAGGGCAGCTGGGCCACCCCATGTTTTATGAGAAATGTCGCTCCCTGAAGGCTTGGAGGCCACAGCTCTAGGGAGATGGACAAGATTAAAAGTTTCCAGAGGGCTATTGTAGCTGACACGAAAAGATGGGCGCTCTTAGGAAAAGGAACTAATATCTGTAGTCTTGAAGGATGAACATGAATCAGCTATGAGCTGAGGGGGCAGGATATCCTGGGGTTGACATGAGCTGGGGTATAAGCTTCCACAATGAAAGAGTGACTCCAGAAAATGTGTGTGGGATAAGGCAATCCCATGGGTTTTGAAGAGTACTTAAGGAGTCTGGAGTTTGTTTTGTAAGAAAGAGAAAGCTACAGGCAGGTTGGAACTGAAGAGAGGCTGACCCAGAGACCACGTAGTAGTAATATAATGCTCAGTTTACTGATGTTTACTGATGGCTCGGTCGGAAGGAACACACAGGTAGAGAACAGGGCAATGGGAAGCATCACTGTGGTCCACTTGGATGAGGATCTGCCAGATGAGGAGGGAACTTGATTGTGACTTCAGGCACCATCAAGGGGTAGATGCAACACTGCTTCATAAGAGGATCAATGTGGAGAGACAGAGAGAGGGAGGATGCAACAGGACAGAGGTGGAGATATGGAAAAAGACTTAAAGCAAAAGAAATGAGATTGAGGGTAGATGAGGGGTTGTCATCACCATCTCTGGCGAAGGGATGATACTGGAGAACAGGTTACATACCTACTGCAATGGCCAGACCAGCAGCTGAAAATAGTCACTCCAAATTGCAGCCTCTATCAACCCTCCCACTAGCTTCTTACTCATAGCAATGAAGTTTATTCCCAATAATACTGCTGCAATTGTTTATTCATCATCCTTGTGTTTTAGAATTACCATAGCTGTGAAATTTATATTCAACAGCATTATTACAATTTTCGGCTACTAATGAAATTATTGTTTCTGTTTGTGATGTGTTTGGGAGCTATAATGATAAACATTTCCTTTCAAAAATACCACTGCAATGTTTATGTCCACAAAACCTGCCATAAATGACAAATTGCCAAGGGCCCCTGAGCAGTTAAACTCTCTTCTTGGGAAGGCTGGGCTTCTCGCTTCTAGCATGGTGGGAATTAGATCCTGAAGTAGATAGGATTTGCAATACTAAAGGTTGACATTTATAATCTAGGACTGTGTGGTCTCCAGATATTTTTGATACTATAGCTCACCAGCAGAAAAAAAAATTTAAGTTTGGTACATACTTCTAAAACATACTGCTGTCCAATTTATAAATATAATATAATTTATAATGCAATTTAACTGTAATTTTCCACTGAGCTAATTAATATATTATGCATATGATGAGCCATACTCCAAAAAGAACTTGAAGACATACTAAATAGACTCTCACAGACCTGCTGCCTCTCTCCCTCACTCTGGGAAACTCACTGCAGTGTGGAGAGCCCTGGCCTCAACATTGTCTTCCCACATTCTCCATCTTTCTCACCCTTTGAGAGAAAAACTGATGTAATATTGGATTCCCAAGCCCCAGGGCTAAACACAGCACCCTGAGAGAAGGCTTGGGAAAAGATGGGAGCACCATGTTCATCTGTTTTAAATTTGAGGGGCTTGAGTGAAAAATTCAGTTGAGCACTGAGCTTTGTAGTTAATAAGATCAGGTCTAAAAAAGCACAGCTTTCCAGAGCAGTGAGGACTCACGATGCATGCTGGGAAGAAGAATCCTGCTCACTCCCTTTCATACTTTTCTATACTTTTTTCGTTCAGGTCCAAGGCAGTCCAGATATCTCCTTACAATGTACAACTGGTACTGGGCTGAATCTTATACCCAGGGACTATACAGCCACCATCTGGGTTCCAACAGCAACTGCTTTCACATTTAAACTTTTTTTTTTCAGAGAAAAATTTTAAACTCCATGCCAGCATTAGGTCACCTGTAACCATCATACATGGAAACCCTGAAGTGGCATGGAGTGACTTTGTTATAACTATTCTCATCCCAAGGCCCAGCTAATAAGATAAGATAACCAGTAAACAGATACACACACAGCCAGTCTGGGGCCCTGGCTTGCTTGCTGTTACCTCCTGTTTGCGCCTCTGCAAGTCCCTCACCTCAGAACCTCTTCTCAAGAGAGAATTTTCCCGAAAGAGAAGATATGCCAGTCTTTTATTCTCCTTTTTGTCCACTCTATCTTGGTCCACAGAGATCCTTTGGCCTACGAAGCCCAAAGAGAGGTCTCCCTCCTTCTTCAGAATTCCCGTAACAGAGTCATCTATGTTATTCACTTGACATTGAATCTTGAGAGGCCTATACCATGCTATTTCAGTGTGATGATAGGGACATTTGCAGATACCCCTCCATAACTCTGAAATTGACCAGAGGTATCTGCAGAACAGAAGCTTGTGTACATTTTCCTGCACACAGTGTTGAATTCTAGGTCTCTTCCTCATCAGTTTCTTCCCATTAGCTCCTATAGAAGGGAATAGCAATCTCAGCCTAGGACTGTGGCTAGATCAAGAAGGAATGGAGCACAGAAGATGCTCAGTACTAGGTGCCGCACACGTTAACCCAAGGCGTAACCTCTGTCCTGGAAGATGCTCAGTACTGGGTACCACACACGTTACTCCAAGGCATAACCTTTGTCCCGGGGCACATTTACATCCCAGCCCAGCATATTGATCCACAATGTTCATGTTTTTATGCTTTTATTTGGTTGTCAACATTTAAAACCAGCAGGCCCACAAAACAAGTAAATATATAGGTAAAACTGGAATAGCCACCTACGCTTAAAAAAGCCAAACCTACAGGGCAATGACCGACTAAGAAAGGCCACCTCCTCCCCAGACATACAGATTATTTTTGGTTAACAATGCCCCCATATTGCCAAGAAACCTAGAAAAGCATGCAGCTAAGGTTTCAGACAATGTAGACTTCACATTCCTTTGAACAGCCATCACTTATTGGCTAGAGACACTGTGGGATAGTGGCAACGGTGGCAAAGGACAAGTACATGCTCTAGTCACCACGCAGCCAGACTCCTGCAGTCCCCGGAGAGTTCCACCTGCAGTAGTTGTTTAGCACACGTTTCCTGACCCACTTCCCCTATCCTGACACTCCTCTCCCTGCTTTGATTTATTTTTGCTATAATTACCTAATTGCTTCTGTGTCCTTCTACTTCCTTTCCCGATTAGTATTCCCCTGCCCTGTTCCTGCCGTGGGATCCTGTTGGTAGGACGTCGGAACCAGACCTTACCTCATTCTCAGAGTCTAGGCTACTGCAGCCTTGCTTCCGAAGCAAGTCAATGAGGAGCAGAGGCAGGACCACAGGTGGGGCAATGGGCAAGGCCAACGGCAGGGACAGCAATGGCCAAATTCATTCCTAAGGCTGGCTAGACCTGGCAGAATGGGGCAAGCTCAGTCTCAAGCCCTGGAAGTAGAGGAGGTAAGAGAAAGGGCCAATGCCCAGCAACTTGCTGGCGCAGGCCAAGGCCAGCTTCAACATATGTCATCCCCACTGGCCGGGCTATTTGCCAAGAGGGGAAAAGGAAATACAGAAGAAGCCGGGGAGAGAAAGGAGAGGAAAGAGACAGGAAGAGCAGCAGTGAAGGGAAAGGAATGGAGGGAAGGGTGAGGAAGAGAAGGGAGAGAACCCTTGAGAAGCAGCAGGCTCCTCACAGACCGGGTTCTTACCCAAGAGCACACAGCACTACCTGATTTAAGCAAAGCAAGGAATGTGAAGTGTGATTTGTCCTTAAAATTCAACAGCACAAGAATGAAAAGGAAATGCTTCACCGAGTTGTGACATTTAAGTGGTCATGCATTTTTCAACATATCGGCTATGCAAAGATGTTTATATTCATCTCCTCCTCAGTCATGTTTCATTTAAAGAGGGTGAAATAAATGCCTTCAAAAAGTTTAATTAAATAAAATAGAAACATGAAAAATCAAAGTTAACTGCAAAAGACTTTAAAAGTGTTTTTTAAGGGGCATAGACATATAAATTCCATAAACAATAAGGGAAGAAAATAAAAATCTGAGGAATAAACTAAATAAATATTCTTGTTATCTCTACTTCTTTCCAGTTCAACTCCAAGTATATTTTTATCTTGTATTATATTTCTAAACATCCAGAACGAAAAATGTCAGGAGATGACAACATGAAAAGGTTCATGGATGCTGAGTTAATCTAAAACCTTTAGCAAGAAAGAAAAAAAATTTAAAGAAGCAGTTTCTTAAAAAAAAAAAAAAAGGAGGGCTGCATGGATAGATTTAATTCATCATCTTGCAAGCGTGCACAATGAGGTTCACAAAGGTCTGATGGCAGCCCCAGCAAGATTCTGGCCCATCCATCTCGGCCCTCTGTTCATACATGCCAGCTTTAATACGCACCATAATGACAGCAACAATAATGACCTTAACTTGGGTAATCCATTTGTTGACAGCAGGTGATAATTCGGCCATCCTGATAGTAATCTGTTTTTTTGGCAAACGGGCGAGAGGGCTATTTGCCACGTACATTTATTTTTATGGGGATGACATGTTTTATAAAGCCGGATGTGGGACAGTACAGGTGTGGAATTAATTGTCCAAGTTGCAAAATATGTTCGTGATGGAATGTTAAATCTATGGTACACAGTGGCCCTGACACAATTAAGCACTCACTTCTTCCAGTAAGTAACCAGAAGCCTGTATTTCCAGCCATGGCGCTGCTGTTTTTGCTGAGTGGATAGCTTGGGGCTTCCTTTTGCTGCTAGTTTATGATCTGAGCTCTTTAATTTTCCCAATTCAACTCTTAGGGCCACCGAGACAAGCCGCCTGAGTTTTAAATAATATATTCCCCCTTTTAAATTTCTGCCTCCTACCATTTCCTAGGAGTACCATTTCCTGTCATGATAATTATAATAATTTGTATGTAGTTCCTGGGATCACATTCCTAACTGAGTCCTAAATTGGTTAGCCTCATGAAGTTATTAATATGCTTTTTTAACCAGCACAAAATATCCATTTTTCTGGCTGGGCAGACAACCTTCATTGTTTCATATATTCTTTACCTCTCCTCCTTCCATTTTAACATCACTATTTTAGTTCAAAATAAATAAATAAATAAAACGTTTTGAAACAGAAGCGTCAGAAATGAAAGGAAAGATGTGGGCCCAGAGACCCATGAGAGCCAAGACTCGGTTGACATGACAGCTACGTCACACATCAACTCCAGGAAAGGACTCCCGGTCGCTCTGTCACTCGGGAAGGAATGTGATGAAGCTATAAAGTGATACCACAGAGCTTATGCAGGGCAGGGCCAGGTCGGAGCCCAGGCTGGTGCATAACTTTCTAGGTAGCCCAGGATGCTCTGGTGTTCTCTCTCTGAGCCCTGAGTGCTAGAATTACTGATGTGGAGCCACTCTGAAAGTGAACGGAGTTTTCAAAGGGACTATCGTAGCCAGACTTCTGTTTTAGAAGTTTTAGAAATGTCTTAGAAACATTGATTTTTTTTTCAGGCAGATTATAGACTATTGTCTATAGAACTTGTCCAAGCCAAAAATAAATAAATGCAAATATCTAAACTAAAGTGATAGCAAAGAGGAAGAAATAGGATTTGAAAATCTTCCCCTGCAGGGAAGCTCCTATTCAATTGGAAGATGAATCCAATCCAATAAAACAGAAGAGCTGGGCATGGTGGCGCACACCTATAATCTCAGCACTCAGGGGACGGAGGCTTAATGCTTTTGAGTTCAAGACCCCCCCTGAGCTACACAGAGAGACCTTGTCTAAATAAATAAATAACAGAGAATAACAGAAAGTTGCTATGATCTGAAACCAGTTGTCCTTTTAAAATGAAATTATAATCCCTATTATAAAATATTAAGAGGCAGGAATGAGAACTTTGCCCTAGTGAATGAGTTTACTCATGTATAGAAGAAGTACGTCAATGGTAAATAGGACCTCGCCTGTGTGAACTAGTTCAGTTAGGTCTTTTCCCACATGAAGCCCAGCACCACTGTGGAACTCTGCTCTCTGTGGACCAGAACCATGAGCTAGCTTTGTGCCTTACCAGGAAAGGGTGGCTTGAGCAATATGATGAGCAACTGAATCAGCTCAGGGAATCTTCTACTGAAACCTCCCATTATTAGGCCACTGAAAAGTCAGGTTTTTTTTTCCCCAAACACACATCCATGCTCAATCACTACATCAGACAGAACCCAGACTCTATGGTCAGTAGCTTCCACAGGTGTGACCATTGAATAAGATCTCAAGACTGATCGTCTTGCTCTATTGAAGGCACATAATCCCTCCCTGACTGCTTTTTCATTTAAGCATTTTCTAAATCATGTGTCCGTGAGGCTGTGTTGAGACAAAAATCAATAGCCTGACAATTCCTCTTTGTCTCTCCTGACGATACAACCAGGCTGGCAGTGCCGTGCCCTGCGATTTCGCACAGGCTCCTTTCAAAGTACCGGTGATGGGGTTTACTATAATTATACAATAATGATTTCACATGTGGAGGATGAAATGTGGTGTTTGCTCAGCTTTGGGTTTAAAGCATTTCTGTGGTCAAGAGCACACAATCCTCAGCACATTTGCAGTTCTCAGGTCTGAGCAGGAGAGATGTGTGAAGACTCTCCCCATTAGGCACCTCTGTGTTTATTGGGCAAATGCATGTATTCTGAGAATGTGGAGAACGTTTCTGGGAAACAGAGGCTCACTCGATGCCACTGAAACACGGGTGTGAGAGTCTTTCTCAGCAGGCTTCTTCCAGAGGCCCCTTCCTCTGGAACCTGCATGCATCAAAGTCAGAATGAAAAGGCAGACAGTGGACTTTCTCCACATCTTCACCGACAGTTGTTGCTTTTGTTGCTCATGTTTATTGTTTTTATATACTAGCTAACCACACAGATGGGTGATGACAGCAAACTGGTTTTGATAGGCGTTTCCCCACTATTTAGTGACTGAGCATCCTCTCACACCTGCCGGCCTCTTCTGTTCCCCTTTTGGTGATATGTGTATTCAGGTCTCCGGCCTAGATATTTTTATTAGTTTTTTTTTTAAGTTAGCACAGAGAGGCGTGGGTCTCTTCATGGAAATTTCATGTGTGTGTCCTTACACTTTATCTCGTTTACTCCCTCCCCATCTTCCCTCATGAGTGTTTCCTCCCCCTCCAGCCGTTACCCCTTCTTCCCCCAGTGAGCCCCCACCCTGCCTCTTGCTCACTCTTTACAGGAGTCCCATTACTCTTTCTGATTCCCACCTCCCTACAGATGTCTCCCCTCAGAGCTGAAGAGATGGCTGAGCGGTTAATAGGGCAGAGGGCCCAGGTCTGATTCCCAGCACCCCCATGGAGCAGCTCACAATGGCCTGTAACTCCAGCTCGAGGGGCATCTGACTCCTTCGGCCTCTGTGAGAACCCGCACTTGTATGTTCACACACACACATAATTAAAAGCAATGAAATTAATCTCTTTTTTTTTGAAGAAATCTCTGTTCCTCTCATAATTCTTCTTTTAGTTTCATGTTGTATAAATTCACACACACACACACAATTTTGGTTCCACGTATCAGAGAAAACAGGCGGTATTTGAATCTTCTTAAGCCTATTTGGCTTTCCACTACTGAGTGTAGAAACTCATCACATATTTTAATCCCTCAAGAAAAGGAAAGAAACAGGGACTGTTTGTGTAATAACGCAGGAGACGCTGAGGAAAGGTCTGGCTCTCACAGTAGAGAATGTGGGAAACCAAATCTAGAGTGTCTCGCATCCTTGCCTTTTCTTGAAAATCTGTCTGCAAACTGCACAGTGTGCACTGCAAACACTGTATACACGTGTGTATGTGCACACAGGCACACACACACTCCTTCCTAATAATGTCCTTTACCCTCCCAGCCTCTCTCTTCCACCCAACTATTGCCATTTCACCACTGCACTCTTCCACACCTCCCTTCAAGATGGCCACGATTCTCCACAGGCCAGCCCATCCGCACAACACGGGTCGAGCCTTCTTCAAGAATGACCAGAAATGCTCTCTGTCCTCCCTCTCCTGCCCCTGGCCTGATGGCCAGGCTTTGCAGAAACAGAAGATGCTTCTCTGGCAGATGGAAGTGCACATCCAACAGCGCCTACCCAGCTCTGTTGACAACCTGCCCAGTCAGACGACCCCAGGCTCCTATAACTAAAGAAAATCAAGGCCTGTGAGTCCAAAGGCTGACCACAAAGCACTAACTGCCCTCGCTAAAACTAGGCCAAGTGAAGAGAGATGGGCAATGGGGTGCTATAGAGAAATGGCTCTGGTCCTGAGATGGGGACAGTATGGGTTCAGAACATGCTGGCAGCCCTTGTGCTGACCTGAGCCCAGGTGAGTCAGAACAGAGACGGGCTCTAAGAACTTCCTGGCCTGATGTTGCAGGAGACACAGCTTCACTTCACTCTTGACCACGGACTGAAAGGTATACCGAGTCCTCCCACGGCATCTGCTATTCTATCCATGCTTACGAACCAAAGAGCCAAACAAAACAAAGAATAAAGATCAGGTCCCTGGGCTCCACTGGGACCCTGCTCCATTCCTACCTGTCTCACGTACAGTCTTAACCTAGTCCTGCCCCATCTAGGTTCCCCTCAATATCAGAAATAAGGCATTGTCTTGAAACAGGCCCAAGTGAAATTCTTTTCTACAGGACAATGGTAGGCAATGACTCACATCTCCCCAAAATGTCATTCTGGCTGATCCCTTCCAACTGGGCAGCTCTTCTGCTCCCTAAGCAACAGAACAGCTGTCTACAGCTGTCCGTTTGTTTCAACATGCAAAACATGCATGTGTCAAAAACTCTGCACAGTACTTAAAACCCATCTCCATCCTCATCAGCCGTGAAATCCCAACTCCTAGCAGAGAAACATGGACCCCTGCCTTAGCTTCTGCCATTCTAAATTGTCTCTTTCTCAGATAAGCATGGTTCCCTTACATGTGCAGATGGATCATTCTCAGCAAACCTTGGGCATGGAGGGCTTGTCTGCTGTCCAGTGCCTGAGAGACTGACTTCAAATACCTTTCCCCTTATTCCGAAGCATAAGCGTGACTACGGCATGCTGGCAAAAAGAGGAAGCTGCACAAATGCTTTTTGGTTTAAATTAGTGTCTCGGCCTTTCCTCCTGTTGATGTGACAAAAGACCC
The DNA here is from genome assembly GCA_028658305.1 of Pachyuromys duprasi. NCBI lineage: Eukaryota > Metazoa > Chordata > Mammalia > Rodentia > Muridae > Pachyuromys > Pachyuromys duprasi. The sequence continues at coordinate 75,213,237 of CM053765.1, read as the reverse complement.
TAATGAAAGCAATTCAAGGGAGGAGGGGTTTATTTGGCTCACCAGGAAGTCAGCTGGCAGCAGCAGGCGCTTGAGGGAGCTGGTCACCCTGCACCCACAGCCAGAACGCAGAAAGCTGTCGATGCATGCTTGCGTATGCTCAGCTTGCTTGCTCCCTTTCCTACAATCCAGGGTCCCAGTCAGGAACTGCTGTCTTCCCACTTTAAATAATGCAATCAAGATAATGTCCCATAGGCATGCCTGGAGATTATTCCCACACGAGTGGGACAATTAACACCATGCACCCCAGTTAGCAATTTCCTTCTTTAATCCCCACCACAGCTACCTCTCACCTGCCTCACACAAGAGCCTTCCACTGACCTCAATCTTGTCCCTTCTCTGTTAAGGAGCCAGACTCATCTTCAGAGAGCTTCAATCAGGGATTTGTCCTTTCTCTGTTTGAAATATTCTCAGTGGTTTCCTGTCACTGAAATAAACTCTAAATTCCTAATGTGGCCTGTAGTCCAGAATGACCTAGGCTACATGACCCCTGACCTTATCTCTGACCATACCTTCTTCGTTCCCTAGTCACCGTTTGCTGAGTGGACAGTGCTTCCCCTGAGGTCTGCCATGAGTGAAGACTCAACCGAGACCTTCCCCAGGGAAACTTCCTGTGACCAGCCTGGACACTTCATATCTCATGTGTGACCCATTCTGCTCTGTCGTGTAGCCAGTTTTTATAACAGTCATAGTCATTTTCAGGCATCATGTATTGTTGCCACTCTGTCCAGTGAAGCTAGGCATGATTATTTTTGCTCTTGATCTGTGCCCAGGTCCTCAAATCATGCCTGCCATGCCATAAGCACTTCCAAAGCATTATTCAGAAGCACAGCCCCCTAACCTGAGCACTAAAGAAATGGTGTTTTTTGAGACGCTTTTGTTCACAAGACATCCCCCCATTTCTAAGCCCAGAGTACTAATTTCTACCTTGATATTACTTCTCCCCCCAATAATAGAAATAATAGTCACCATTTGGCTTTGAAATACCACTCTATATTAAATACCTAGACAATCTGCATTTATTATAGGTCAACCAAAAAAGAACTGGATATTACCTGTCTCCTATAATTGGATTGTATTTTCTGAAGAATCACGTTATTCTAGAGTTTTGCCTTCTAATTTTCTTTGGTATTACATGTTTTTATTCCTTGCAAATAAATGGGCAAATTGTTCCATTTTTGCATGCAGAAATCAGGAGGGAAATATTAAAATCTTAATCATACTACAAACTTCCTAGAAATGACCTGACTGGTGTATATTTGAGTGTTAGGCTTCTGAATAAAGCAATAAACATGTGTGTTCTTAGAAAATGTTGCATTGAAACTTAACTCCTCATCAGTATGGTCTCTGGGAATAAATCCAGAATGGGCTAGCTGGACCAAATAGACTATGGTTTCTCAAAATGGCCTCTCGCATATCTAATTAACATCATTTACTATGCCATCCCTTAGTCTCTTTTGTTCTTAATGTTTTATTACTATATATAAATTATAAATAATTGTGGGTGACTGTGACATTTTCCTACATGTACATAATGTATTCTGTCATCTTCCCTCCTTTTCCTCTCTTAGCCCACTCCTATTCATCTCCTTCTTCCTCCCAACTAATTTTTCTCGTGTTTTCATTTATGGTGTGTGTGTCCCATTTTGGTTTCATTGGGGTTGTTTGCTGTAGTTCGTTTGAGAGAGTTTGTTTACAGGAGAATGTTCACCTTACCAGTGGCTGTACTACTGAAGAAAATGTCTCACCTCTCCCCAGAAGCCATTACCTGCAAGTAACAGGAAGAGTGGGGCACCAGAGGCTCCTCCTCTCTCCTTGACAGGGTGTGATGGAGCCAGTCTTTTGCAGATCTTGTGAAGGTACCACGGCTGCTCTGAAGTCAAGGGCATAAGCATACCATGCCTTCTGTCAGCATTCTACAGCATCCCCTCTGCTCCAGTTCTTACATTCTTTCTGTCCCTTCTTCTATACTGTTCTCTGAGCCTTCGGGTGTTGGGGGTGATACAGATGTCCCACTTAGATCTGAGCAGTCAACAGTCAATTATTCTCAATACTTTGACCTGTCTGTCTCTCGGTATAAAACTCTCAGTATAAATCACTACCCCTTGTGTTTGTTCTCTACATCCAAATGTGTTCCTAACCTCGTCATATGTATAAACTCATTTAACTCCTGACATCGGAAAATAGATGATACAGGTCCATTCTGATACAGATCAGAATGTGAAAGGTGTGAAACATGAGAACGTCACTGTCACATTTGGTCACATTCCCTCTGGAACTTTCCTGGGGGAGGATTTCACGTTGGGGAGCATACAATGATAAAGGAATGTGGAATTCTTATTCGAGCCTGCCTAGGAAGGTAGAATGCTTCCAAGAGTCTTCCTGGTAAAAGTGAAAGAATGACACTCGCTAGTGAAAATGATGGCAGCATTAATAACAGCCTTCTTGAATTTATCACTACAAGTAACCTTTCCCTCGCGCCTTGATTTTATAAACACTGCATATTAAATCTGGGCCAGGTGCCTACAGTCATCTTGGAAGAGAGTATTTCATCTTCTGAATATCTGGCCATTTGAAGAAGAGAAAATAGCTTGTCTCAAGTTCCTGCCTTTACCGGTGTTTTCATGGCCTGACGATGATTCAGTGACCTGCCTCTTCCTGTCTCTTGAATGACCACCCACAGACAGCACTTCTGCTATGAACAATTTTATCGGAAACAAAAACTGTCTAAGAAAACAGTGAATTCTTCTCTGGACTCTTGAGTCTGCTAAAAGCCAGAAAGCACTGGACACAGACAGAGTAATAGTGGGGGAGGACAAGGGAACACAGGCTGTCAACACTCGAGCCTGACTTCCTAATCAAAAAACTTTGTGATTTTCACTGTTTTATCCACTCCAAGCACACACCACAAACTTTGATTTCATGATTGCATAAAAATGAATACTTTTTCTATATTTCTGTTATATCTTATTGACCAGGACTTAATTAACCTTCAAATAAGGATATTAAAATTTTCTTAAATATTTAGTGTTTTTCCTATCTTCTATTGTAGTTACCCTAAGTCCTGTGGGTATTTTTTTTTGAATGAGTGAGTATTGTTTAAACACTCCCTGATAGTTAAATCAGGAAGGATCTTAATGACACTTTCAAGGTCATTCTCTTCTACACATGTCTACAGATCAGTGGCTAAATTTATTTTTATCTGATCTATAATATAGTCACCACATTCCATGTCCTAGAATCATCAGAAATGGATTGTGTGATGTAGTTTATTATACATGTTCACTAACTGGGCCACAATGCCCAAAGGTTTGGCCAAATATTATTGGATGTTTCTGTGGCAGTGTTTAAATTGGATGATCAACATTTAAATGAGTGGATTTGAGCAAAGTAGATTACCCTCTCAGGGGTAGATAAAGCTGTGGCTCTTTCCTGCATCTCAAGCCTAACGTCTTACCTTGCAGAGTTTGGATTTAACATGTTTCTGGCGTAGTATGAGCCAATTAATTACAGACAGATGCAGTAGATGATAGATTGATAGATGATAGATAGATAGATAGATAGATAGATAGATAGATAGATAGATAGATAGACAGATAGATCTCTTGTCTATTTCTCTAGAGAATCCTGAATAACACAGACTGATTCAGACAATTTTAACAACCTTGTCATTGGCAAGGTGTCCCATTTCTTCACTTAACAAAATGTGCTAATCACACAGTAGGTCTGGGAAGTTTTACACTGTCAATCTTTTATTGCTCTGTGCTGGTTAGAATCCTGCTGCAAATGAGTGATGACCAGAAGCTTTTCACTTCCATGTTGACGGTCAGCCTAAAAAGCACAGCATCTTCATTTGCTGATCTACTTTACATTATAAATCTTTAAGATCATCATATCTCTGGCAGACCATGTCCTCATAGAAGCTAATTTTATTTCTTTTTTCCATAATCAGAAAAAAGTGTTTCAGTCTTTGCTCAAGATAGTTACTAGGTATCAAGGGATCTACTGTTTCACGACTTAGCAGACATAAAGGCAAATAGCCCACCTTCAAAGAGCTTAGATTCTATAATAGCAAATAAAATGATGAAAAAAAAGAAAGCATAGTAACACTTGACATTAGCGATCCTGCAAAGGATCTGAGATTTCAGCAGCATCACTAGAACATACTGCTCTGTGTGTGATGGTGACAGGCACATGCACACAGCTCACCCTCCAGGTTATTTCAGGCAGGATCTCTTGTTAACTGTAGGTAGGTGCACCAGGATAGCTGGCCAAGAGAGTCTGTCTCTGCCTCCCTTTTCCCTACAGGAGAGCAGAGATTACAGATATGTGCTACCATGTCCGGTTTTATGTAAGTGCCCACCAAGCCATCTCCTCAACCCACAGTGGAGTGAAGTTGAAAATAGCTGATAGAAAGTTACTGGTATACCAGCAACATTACTTTGATTACACTCATATTGAACTTTTCAGAATGTGGCAGGATATGAAGAAAGGGTCCATGCATGGGACAGAATTAAAGTGTGCCCTAATCCAACATGGTCAGTGTCCTTATGAGAAGGGGAAACTTGTACAGAGACGCACAGAAAAGGAGTATTCTATGAGCCATGGGGAGAAGGTGGCCATCTTTGGGGAGAGGAGAGAAGCCTGGAAAGAACCCAAACTGCCAATATCTCAGACCTCCAGCCTCCAGACTATGACAGGAAAATGTTAGTGGTTTAGGACACCCAGTTTCTAATACTTTGCTACATTGGCCCTGAAAGACTAATACAGAGGTCAAATGTGAGAAACATGTTGGGCAGCAGTTGAAGATGTAGACTAATGAGAGAGTCACCATCAAGGCCACATCATCCTGATTTGATGACTGGCCATAAGTGAAAAAGAAAACGTGAGAAATGGGGTCAACTAGGGTTAAGGAGGCAGTAAGTTACTTTGCCACACATGCATGCAACTTCCTTACGGTATATCTTTATAGACCCTCTGAAAGATAGACTCTCCCATCAAGAGTTAGAAGGCCTTCCTCCTCTCCCCGCATTTGGGCCTGAAGCTGGCCCTGTGATTTGCTCTGATCAATATAATGAACTAGAAGTGATCTCTTATGAGCTCCAACCCAGGCTTCCTAAGACCTCTGCTCTCCTTGTTCTTGGGACTCCTGAGATCACCACCATTGGGTAAGTTATAGCTAGCTCCTGGACTCATAGCTGTTAGTCCCCTCCCTCCCCATGCCTTATCTGTATCCAGTCATCTGCCACCATGGGCAAAATTACCAGCTGCTGCCTGACTGCAGACACAAGTGAACCAACAGAGTGCAGCAGAATTACTACCCCGCTAACCTCAACCCATATTGCTGATGCATGTAACTGGACACTTACACAAGTCTTGGGGTGACTTCTAGTATATTGCAAAAAGTAGCAGCACTGTATAATGACTACTGTTGCCTTCTACCAAATAAGTAATTCAAGAGAAAAGCAGTCTGGATGGAAATTCTGTCTTCAACATACTGTGTCACAAATGACTATGAGACTCTTGAATATTTCACTGGTTACATAATCCTGAAACACACAGGAGAAAAGGCTTATCTGAAATACAAATCTGAAAAACAGTGAGGTGGCTGATTTCCATGCATGAGAGGTCCCTATAAAGAATATGAACAGAATGAAGGGGGAATCGATTCATGGTGAGACTTCTGGATCAACATTTAAAGTTAGACAAAGCAAGAAAGGAGAGGAGAGGAGAGGACAGATGGTAGAAGTACCACAGAAATTTAAAAAAAAAAGTTCTTAGCAGAATCAAAACATTGATCTATCAAGTGTGAGTTCTGTGACTGTGAATGTGTGTGAGAGAGAGAAAGACAGAAAGAGAGAGCGAGACTGAGCCAGGAATGGTACCCTTTGTTTTTAATCTCACCACTAGAGAGACAAAAGCAGGTAGAGCTCTGTGAGTTCCAGGCTAGCCCAAGCTAGCTAGTGAAATCCTGTCTCAAAAAAAAGGCTGATAAAATTCCAACATTTATGGATGAGGACCTGGCAAAGTCGATAAAAGAGCTTGCCACAGAGACCTGGTAACCTGATTTCAGGTTCCTGGACCCTGCATCTAAAAAACAAAAAGCTACATTTGGTATCTGTCACTCCGTCCCTCTTAACATGAGGTAGGATGACCGGAGTACTCCAGAGCCAGCTGTCCTGGACACATAGTGCAGCGACAGAAGGAAGGCAGAGGCAGGGGACTGACTCTGAAGGTTGCCCCACCTCCACATGCTATGGCTCTGTGTGTGTGTGTTGCTCTCTTACTCTCTCTCTGTCTCTCTCTGTCTCTCTGTCTCTCTCTCTCTCTCTCACACACACACACACACAAACCTTGCACAAAGATTTAAGAAAAATAAAAGAATTTCAACCTTTTTTAATTAAGACAACATTACCAGAAGACCAGCAAAGTGTTGAAGACCAAATTAATATTAGAAATCACTAAAAAGTTAATGAGAGGGAAGGACTTAAAATCGAGTGAATGTGATTCACCTACTGAATCTGGCACAAATGTATCACTCTGCCTCTTGTTCTACAACCCCACGAGCTACAGAACCTCAACTAACCTCAGGCATACAGATAGATGTCATTAAAACTTACGGTCTCCAGTATAAGCTGAGCCTTTCAGGCCACACAATAGAAAGGAGGATGGAGACAGCCCTTGAGTGAAAGGGAAAGGCTCACAGAGGGGTTTTTTAAGACGGACTTGGGTGCATCCTTTCAGAACTTCATTGAATCATGAAGTCATAAGCGATGGATCAAAGTCTAGAAGGTGGAAAGAGATACGCCTGCAGGACTGGTAGAAGAAAGCTACAGGAGTGATTTTGTGATAACAGGCCAGAAAAAAGTGGGTGACCAGGAATCCTTATCTGGGAAGGAGCCCAGTGATGGTCAAGGGAGTGAAAAGTAATAGACAGTGTTTGAAGTTGCAGATATAGACAGTGAATGGTACTGAGGTTGAGAACAACAAAATTTCAGTATCACTCTGTGGTGTAACTGGTTTTTATCTAACTCTACAGCTTGCATGATGGAGCAAACAAGACTGTTGAACTGATGGAAGACTAGGATTTTTGTGGACAGATATAGAAGGGTAAGAGATTGTGGTTTTTGAGGCCTGGGCAAGAGAGCAGTTTAAGACATGGATCTTGAGATTACTCACTCATTAAAAGGCAATAGGGACAGGAGGACGGTTAATGATTAAGAATGGAAATGTTCAGGGATCAGGGACTCCGCAAATAAACGCTTAAGGAGCAAGTGGAAGGGCTGTGAGGCTGTAGCCAGGTGTGATCATATTGGAGCCTAAGGTCCCAGAAGCAGAAGCTTTCCATCAGATGGAGTTAGGGTGGTGTGACTGAGCTGCCTGAAAGGTTGCAACTGTAAAGCTAAGTCACCAGATAGTGGGCGCTGGAGTAGTGGTGGGGATTAGACAGGCAGGTGGCTGGGCTCTCAGCAATAGGGCAAGCATCAGGAAGATAAAAAAGGAGCTTGGAATAAAGTAAGATGTGGTACGTGTATGGGGATAGTCATGCAGTTCTGTTCACAGGTCCTCTAGATCAGCGGTTCTCAACCTGTGAGTTATAACCCCTTTGGAGTTGCATATCAGATGTTCTGCATATCAGATATTTACATTACTATTCATAACGGTAGCAAAATCACAGTTATGAAGTAGCAACAAAATAATTTTATGGTTGGGGGTTACCACAACATGAGGCAGAGTATTAAAGAGACGCAGCATTGGGAAAGTTGGGGATCACTGCTTTTGGCCTAAAGGGTGTGGACAAATGAACAATCCCTGCCCCCTCACCATCTACACTTCCTTAAGGAAAAATCAGATTGTAGCAAAGGAAACAGGTGGAGAAGAGGAGTTAATTTTGAAAAGACAGGATCCAACAAAGCTGTGACTGTCAACTGAGGAAAGAAGAGGGTCAAGTTAGAGAGCAACCATGGTGACTGTCTCTGCCATGTGGACACATTTCCTTTTGTTTAAGAATTTTATTTTCACAGAAATATTTACAGTGTGTCATGACTGGTCCCAGTCCACAGCAGAAACATGAATGTGTTCCTATATCCTACAATGTTGGTCTTAGAATTTCCTGGCAATGACATAAAATCTTGACTGAAGCCCAGGCTGACTTCCTGTTCCCAGTGTAAGCAGCTCAGTGACTAGAAAGGCATTTTCCTGTAGGTCTCAGCAGAATGTAAGCTGTCGGTGTGCCAGAGCTACTGGAAGGAGAGAACCGAGCACCCACCTGACAATCAGAGTCAAACTCCACACCACTGGCTTGAATCCCACGCCACTCATTGTGTTCCAGTAGCTGAAAGACTCTGCAGAATTGAGGGTGAAGGAAGGTCCTTTCTGCTATGGATGTGAACCTTGGACTGGTGTGGCAACTGAAAGGACTTGGCTTTGTGTTTTCAATGGATAGAGAATATTCTGGGGAGAGAGGGTTCATTTCAGAACAGCCACCGTTTGGTACCCTGGAACATAGCTTCCCAGGGTGCGCTGATTCTTCATGGAATGAAGACAAAAACAAAGTCTTTAAGATTTGTCTGCCCTTTATCCAAGAATTTCTACTACTGTGAATTATGCTAAAGAAAGAATCATGTCTATGCACCATCTAGTATTAATTCATGACACCTAAAATACCTAATGGCACAGGGAGATTAAGTAAATGGTACTATAATTATGCGATAGAATATCAAACAGTCATATATGATACAGAGGGATATGAAGGAGCATATGGAAAATGGGCTACAATCAGGTTATAAAAAACATTTACAGGTGATGCCTAGAGGAAAAGATGGGGGTTATGAAATGGCTTAGCAGGTGATGGTGCTTGCCACCAAGCCTGATGACCTGAGTTCAAGCCCCAGGACTCACATAATGGAAGTAGAGAACCAACTCCTACATGCTGTCCTCTCTCAGCAAGACAGACATGATAGTCTATCTACCCATACGCAAACGCAAAATGAATGAATAAATAATTTTAAAGGCTGGAAAGATAGGTCTCAAAATATGATCTGTAATTCTCTTGAAGTGTCTAAATTAACGGTGGTTTTAATATCCTTTTTTTCCAGAATTGTTCTAAGAAAATCTAAAACAAAAAGGTTATAAGACAAACATCTGTAACAAGAAAACTGTCTTTTTTCCAGATGCAGTTTTCAACAACAGTGCCCTGGGGAACAAATTTTTAAAATATTGTTAAGTTAGCCAGTAAAATATAGAGACAGAGTCTCTACAAATTAGAATGCACATTAAGAGAGAGAGAGAGAGAGACTCCTCCTAATTCCAAGAGAAAAACTCCCCTCTTCAGAAAATGTTCTTATGTGAAGGTGCTTAAAATAATGCTCCTAGCCCTTTACTTCCTGGTCTTTTTGGTTCATAATTGTGTGACTATGAGATGATCATGTCTCTGAGTTGTCAGAGTGAGTTCAAGATTATTTCTCTCATAAATGACCATGAAGAATATTAGTTAGCCACTGTGCCTTTCACTGTGTTTGATGTTATAAGTGATATGTGATGTCAAAGCAAAGACACACTAAAATACACACACACACACACCCCAATACAAAAAATCAAGACAATTGCAAATCAATTGAGGAAAATTCTGTAGCTATTTTTACCCTAAGTACAAAAGACATAAAAGAACTAATAAGAACTCACACTCAAACAATGCTTAATATTTATACAATGTTTTTAATTGATCTTTATGAATCAGGGTCTTGCTGAGGAGCCCTGACTGGCCTGGAACTTGCTATTAGATCAGATGGGGACCTTAACAATCGTAGTGATCCTCCTGCCTCTGCCTTCCCACTCCTGGACTACAGTTTTGATCCATCACACCTTGGCTTGCAGCCTTCTTAAGTATGGTCTATTCCTACATACAAGAGAAAGAATTTTCCCAAAATTCTATGGAATGGGATGTTTGAATACTCCCAACCAATCTCGTATTACAGAACAATCTCTAATTACTTTATTTAAACAACTAAGTGATGCTTGGGGAAGACTCGTTAGCCTGAGATGACCTCAGTGAACACTCCAGGAAGGGATGATCATCTTAACAATGATTATACAGGCAGTGAAAAAACTTAATGGAACTAGCCATGACTCCCAGGCTCTACAGTATGCGTTTAATGTCACTGTAACTGTCTAACATAAATTCCTGAATAAGTAGACAATGCAGTTCTTTAACAACTAATTTATTCCTGGTTCTGTATTCAAGGCTAATGACCCTTCTCTTCACAGGCAGACTCCTCTTCCATCATGAGAATAACTAAAAGAAAGCCCTTTACAGTTCACAGGGATACCCCAAACCACCTTCATATTTGATTATACTTACATAGTGAAAGAATAAGCAAGACCAATTTTTTTGAAAAATAAATAAATATTTATTTTTAACACATGTAAACAATGAGTCAAACCAATGTTTCTTATCAACTTATTTTTTAGGAAAAGTTTAATCAGGAGAAATAGTCTTTAAATTATTTTTTAAATTATTTTTAATGCAACTGTTACTCTCAGGGTCAGAGAAATCAATTAGCAATGGAGCCTTACTTCTTAAACCCATGAGGTTTTGACAAGTATTGCAGAGATGATTCCATTCCCATTTGTGATGTTTTGGGCTCTTTTCTTCAAAGCCCTGTAACCCTTTTAGGTTGACATCATGTAAAAGCAAGGCGTTAAGGATTTCATTAGCACAACTGCACGGGCCTCAGAGTGTGTCCCCAACTTCTGATACTACTTCTCTCTCTAGTTTGGTGACTAATTTTACTCTCTCAAAAAAAAAGTTTAGCAACCCATTGAAGTGCAATCAATCCTCAAAATAAAACTTTACATTTGGCTTAATAATGAAACATTGTCAACCGAGCAGATTTCAATGATGCAAAGATCTTAACTTTGACCCGAGTTTGAAAGCTTGTCTGCTTGCCGGCTGGTGTGAGGTCGGACAATGTGTGAAAGAACTCCCCAGTCTGGCTCACAAGATCCCAACTGTGTAGACTCTTTCCCTTTGTCTAAGTAAGATTAGACTTACTTAGGGGGTACTGCTGAAGGATAAGTCAATAACCCCAAAGAAAGGCACTGAAGAGTGCCTCCCTGTCCATTTCACACAGTCTAAAAGTTCATGATGACCATATGAGAGATAATTTGATGGTAGATACTTACATAGGTAGATATATGAGACAGGTGACAGCTGGATGTATGCATATACATGAATAGATGATAGACAAAAGATGATAACATATGCAGACTTTATATATGGATAGATGTGCCTATGTGCTTTTTATACAGACATATAATGCTGATAGCATTCATCTACCTATGTCATACCTACCTATACACCTATTTCATGTATATATACTATAAGCAAATGTGTTTCTGTCCTACTAAATTATATATCCTTGTGAACGCACATTACACAAGCACAAGGAAAGTGGTAGATACATCTGATCAAATTTTTTTAAAAATTAGCCAAACAACTACCCACTCTGAGATTTAACCCTCCTGTGCTTTCTGCCTGGAATGCTCCTTCTTGTCCTGTTTGCACACCTGTTTTCTTTGCCTGTATCTTCTATTCCTCAAAGTCCAGGGCCTAAGGCATGATCTTCTGAATTCCTCCAGCAAGAAGGCAGGTCCCTCCTCCATATGGCCATAGTGGTGGTCCTTTCTTTGGACCTTAGTCATTTTCTAATTACTTTGAGCACAGTGAGGCTCCCCATGTTGCAGGCACACTTCCTTCATGCTCCCTCCACTCATCTGCTCTCCTAGCTGATGGTAGCCTGCACTAGAGTTCAAACATCACTTTAGAAAAAGCAGGCATGCTTACCCACAAATCCAGGCTCTCCCATTTGCCAACTGTGTGATCTTGGTTAGGTCACGTCACTTCTCCATTCCCTCACTACTCCATTTAGAATAGGTAACACTGGCAACAGCAGTCACCCCATAGGGCTTCTTTGAAGAGCTGATCATGGGTTCTCAGTGTTCTAGTAAACCCTCGATATATAGACCTTACTGTGATAGGCCAGTATAACTGACTGAGAAAATACTGTGTCCTGGACTCTCCCCTTTGTAGGTATTCCATAGAAAATTCAATAGGTGAGAAGTCGTATCTTAACCACACCCCTAGTGTCCACACACAGGTCTTCCAGGTCCGTAGTATCTCTGAACCCACATCAGATGTGCTAGGGTTTAGTGTTGTCTCTTCTACCCTGCCCTACACAACGCAAGCTGGTGGGTGAACCGCCTGCCAGAGTTCACCTCACAAGCCCTCCAACTTCCAGAGACTTTTTCCCACTCCCTCCTGCAGCTCCCTCGACTTCACCCGAAGCATCTTTCCCAGCATCTGCTCAGCTCGACTCCCGTCATTAGACACATTCTTGTGTGTTTATAATGCACCACTGATTTGTTTCAGACTAAATCGTGGGATCTAAAAATAAAGAGATGTTGAACATATTTCTTTGCATATTAACTTTAAAGAAATGGATTAATCTTTTAGAAATAATCAAAAGTGAATGATCCACTCACTCACTGTGCAGCAGTTAGCAAGGAGCGTTGCAATGTAATCCCCCTGATTCTCCCTTACCCCTTACACTTTGAGTGTATTAAGCATATGCTTCATACTTTTTCATTTTAGAAATTAAGAGGTTTACGTGAGCCTATCGTAACCCAACCATGCTCTTCCCTGGGGACAAGTTAATAGAAACAGAATTCATTTGTTCTCCAAGTCAGATTTCCATTTTCAAAAAATGACATTGCAGAATTGGCTTCATCTTCCCAAGCGATGGAACACAGAGACATAAAGTGACACACAGAATGGCAGAAAAGTCGTTTTCTGATATCTCAGCCATGTTTCCAGCACATGTCTGCTGCAGGCTGGGCATGGTGAGGGACCAGGACCACTGAAAGTCAGGGCTTTCTCTCCAAAGAGAAAGCTTCCTCAGTAGAGCATGTGGTGATGGGGACACACACAAGAAGTTACAATCAAGGGAGAGAAAGTTAAGGTGGGAAAGTGAAGGGACTAAGTGAGCCAAATCAAAATGTGTTTCACCTGTTTGACAGGTCACGCAAAGCGGTCTTCCTTCAGCTGTGCACAAACACACCGGCCTTCACTCTGATCACCCCCTCCCTTGCTGTGACCTGGAAACGGCCCCGGTCACCAGCCAGCCCTTGAACAGTCATCTGTCACCAAAGCCTGGTGACATAATTCAACCTTTTCCTACCATTCAGAAAGAGTTACCAGCAAAATGAAGTATACATTCTGAAAGTAACATGAAATAATGAGGCAAAATGCAGCTTGTAAAGTGCAGTCCTTCTCTGCCAGTTTCATCCCGGGAGAGGGAGCACTTCAGCCAACGGGGTGGGAACAATTACCAAGTTGTCAATGGAATTCAATAAACGTTGTTTTTAAAAAAACTAATTATTTGTTACAATAACCAGCTACTCCTGCCACTTTGTATTTGGAGGTTTGTAAACTACTTCCATTTGAAATGTAATTGATTCCATTTTTATCATTTGTTCAAGTTTATGTGGTTGTTCTCCTCCTAAGAGATGATAACATCTATTTTCAGCAAATTATACATTATAATTCCTCATTCAAAAGCTGTAACGGAAAACAAAATGCTAATTTATGCTGTAAACGAAACTACGGAATCGTGATCACTCATTGTTAACATTAGGGACAAACTGCTACTGGAAATAATAAATAGGAATGAAATGTGGTTAAGGTTGCTGCTGTGTCTGCTTCCTTTTCCTTCCTGCCTTTTTCCAGCCAGTTTGATTTCTAAGACTATTTCCCCTGAGAGAGTTCTTGGGTGTCTTGTCTTTTTCCGGTAGAGACCAGACCTTCCCTCCACCTTTAGCTATTACCTGCAGCTCGGTTTCAAATGTACAGGAAGATGAGCTCACAAGGCGATCAGAAGTGCACTCTACAGAGTGAAGCATAGTAGAGCCACACACCTGCTTCTCCACATTTCATTAAGTCTCCACTCCCACATTTCCCTACACATCAGCCATCTGCCTCCTCCCCCACCACAGCTTCCCTCTGTACTGGGGTCTCCCTGAAGTCCCTTCTGGCCGAGGGCAATCTTCCCTCAGTACAAGCTTCCCTTCTGCTTAAGTGAATACACCAAAGAAATAAATAAATGCACACAGGCCCCATTACTTTCCATAAACCACATCCACTCTAATTAACAAAAGGGGGCAGAGGAAACATCTGATACCATAGTTCACTGGGCTCTCTTTTAAGTATCTTTGGGAGGAAATATTGTCACCATCAGGTAACAGCATTTTCCTCTTTTCTTGTTTTTTTTAAAAAAAACATTTAATAATGCAAAAGAAAAGGATAGATTTAAATATAAGTATTATATAAAAAATGTGCATTCTTTGAAGGGACCAAAAAGTCACACTGCCTCGAAGAGTGAGTCACGTTTCTGCTGCCCTTTGATTTAATGCCATCTGCTGCACACATTTACCTCTTTGCTGGCAAGGTGTGATCATTGATTTCCTATGGTCTCTCTGGAAGGAAGTTCTGCTTCCTTGATGATGACTACAAAGGGGAGGTGACCCCATTCTCATTCCAATGCATACCCCGCACTTTTATATTTCCGCTAGGGCCACAGGCACAGTGAAGCCAACAAGAAACACCCTCTCCGTATTGCTGCTGACAAGGAACATCTTTTCTCCCCTTCCCACAACTACACTGTGGAAGAATGTGATATAAGGGCCCAACCTCAAAAAGACATTGGTTCATGATAGACTGAAATGTTTGGTGCCTGACTCCTCACCGAAAACTCCTGAAAAACACGAGGGTGATGAGAAAGGCTAGTCTCGGTCTGAATTGAAAACATAGCCAAAGTGATGTAACCTTGTGTGTAAATGGGACATGAATGCATGCCTAAGTGTGTGTGCCTGTGTGTGTGTGTGTGTGCGTGTGCGTGTGTCTGTGTGTGAGAGAAAGAGTAATCGTAAAATTATTCTATTTGATTCAGGAAATTGACCAGTCTAAAGACTTCATCTGTTTCTCTGGGTGGATCAACTTTGCAAATCAAATAGAGTGATAAACTCAAGTATCTAGCAAGGTCCATCACCAAGGTGAAAAAGAAGCATCAGGTGGTTACAACTGGCTCCACCAAACAGACAACTTCACCCAAAAGGATTCTGTCTGGCCAGAAGACGGACCAGTCAGCAATATCAGTGATGTGCTGCCTAAGCACTATCCTCAGCACCCACATAAAGTCTCCAAACTGAGAGTCAGAACCAGAAGTCTCCCTGGGGCTTGCCGGCCAGGCAGTCCAGCTGAATTGATGAGTTCCAGGTTCAGTGAGCGACCAGGTCTCAAAAGAATAAGATGGAGAGCAGCTGAAGAAAACACTTGGCTCAACCTCTGGCTACCCACGCAAGTGAAAATACCTGCACACACATTTGTGTAAACACACATGAACATGTACACGTACACACACTAAATACAAAAAGTGAAAAAGGAGAGGAAGAGAGAAGAAGAAGATTTGGGCGAGACCTCCGCTATTTGTAAAGGCCAATAAATGACATCATCAGAGACAGGCTAGGAATGGACTGTAGCCTCGCAGCATCTTTGTGGGGTAGAAGAGAATGAATAAAGTGGGGAGAGTAAAAGAAAGCTGGCCTCAGGCTGCATAACCAAGCCCCCCACCCCTTTGCTCCTAACTAGCATTTAATTCTATCTTGTTTGCATTCTCTGTGAAAATGGACTAACAAGACAAGCCCCTGCCTCCTGTGCAGTTGTGGAGACTAAAAGAGCTGTAAGTGTGTAAAGTGTTTGAAACAGCATTACAAAAAAAAAAAAAAAGTACCCACCATCAGTATCCTTTGATCCCAAGTGTGTAGAAATTTACAAAAGGTGCAGAATATTTTTAAGCTGAAGCTACCAGAAGGAAGCGCATGTTACAGAGAGGCCTACGTCATGAGAAGTCTTTCTTTCCATTAATGTGTATTGGGTTTTGTGTGTGTGAGCAGACACACATATGTGGATGTGTGTGCATGCGTGTGCATGTAGAGGCCAGAGGACAGCTTTAGGAATCATCCTCACTAGCACTGTCAGCACTTCTCTGGAGCTCATCTACCAGGCTGGACCCCAGGCATCTTCCTGTCTCTGCCTTCCAAGCATGCCACTGTACCTGGCATTTTTATGTGGGTACTGGAAATGGAAGCAGATTCCTCCCACTTGCAAGTCATGGTTGAGCTCTGGATCTAAACATTGCTGTCACTTTAAGAACTGTGGAAGAGCCAAAAAGAAAACATACGTATATTCAGTTCTACGTGGTGCTTCCTGCTTTGACTATTCCTATTCCTGGAAACAGTGTCAAGCTTTCCCTCATTCTCCTCCTACCAAAACAAAAGGCAGACAGAAGCGTTCAACAACTTACCTACATTCTGTAATGAATCTGCATTAAAACTTCTACCTTGCTGGACAATATAGAATCCAAAGAGCCACAAGCACTGAGTATAGAGCTGAATTCATCAAGAAGGCTCCCTGCTCTGCAAAGACACCGCATGGTTGTTCTTCCAAGGAGGCCATTTTACATTGCAAGCCTAGCGTTTGGTGATGCAGGAGGCAAAGGAAAGTTAAAAATGCATAGTCACACCAGACAGTGAGGTCTCTTTCACAAACTTGGGGATAAACTACCAGGTAGCCAAAGAACTGGCCAATCAGATGAGGGAAGTCAGATGTCTGGCTTCTGGGACACCCAAGCAGTCAGCTAATTGGCTCCATTTTTCACTTTCAATTGATTGATTCTATATCATACAGACCTAGCCTGCTTCGATCTGGGTTTACATAGTGACAACTAATAAGGTGACCCAGGTCCAAAATGCAAGCAGGTAATGGCCATTGCAGAGGATGGAGCCAGAGAGCTTAACCAACTCCAGGGAGGAAGCCCAGGCTGAAAGGTACAACATGAAGAGAGAAAGCTCCAGTGTGTTAGAAGCTTGCTGTACTGCCATCCCTAGGCGTGAAACTGTAAATTAAAGAAAGGCTGCCGTCTGCTGCACTGAGCCAGAGCAGACACATCTCACAGATACACTTTAATTGGGGGTTTCATTCTAACCGAAGCATATTCCACCTCAGCAGATGCTCCTCCCACACCCCACCCCTGCCCACACACACTTGGGGTTTGTTTTGCACATTGGAAAGCCCATGCAAAATACCTGCAGCATGGCCTCTCAGAAACAGGATGGAATCTCCCAGTTTTAAAATGGTAACAGATGTAGTTTCAGCTCTAATACACATTAGACTCTCTCTCTCTCAAAATTACCCCCCCCCCGATTCAATAAATGTCACAGAATAACTAAATTCCTTCCCTTCCACAATGAGTATGCTTAATGTCTGTTTATTTGCTTGTTTTTGTTTATCTGGTTGCAGAAGTGAATTGATGACTTTCTCCTTTCCAGATTTTCAGCTGTGTATCAACAACCTCCATCTCATCCTATTTTTCACCCTCTCGTTTATAATGAGCGGTGTCATAATCGTGTTTCCTGTGAAAATGAATGAAATCAAAACGCCTCATGATTCCAGGAAAGGAGGTTCTTAGTAGACATGCCTGCCTGCTATTGATGTTGGGAAAAGGTTCTTTTTACATGGTATTAGATGTTGAGAGCACATCATATTGATCTAGAAATAAAAAGCTTGTGTGTGGTGTGTGTGTGTGTGTGTGTGTGTGTGTGTGTGTGTGTTTAGTACAGCCAACCCTTACCCTCATAAGCACTTTATAACACTAAGGAGAGGGTTTTATTTTTAATTGAGGTAAACAAATTATACTTGAAGAACGTTGCTATTTTTAGGGAATGAAGGGTTTGTAAGCTTTTTGGCAGCAATTCAGATAAAATCATGAATAAGTCTCACTCTTGCAAATTTGGCCCAGGCCTCTTCCCCATGTCAGCACTGCCTAAATAGTAGGATAGGATTTTAAACTATTGCCCTTTTTTCTCCTTGTTCTTCCTGAGAACAGTTGGGAGCAGTTTTCGTAGTCATTTGCCCATGCTCAAGAGCTGATAAGGCAAACTGGAGCTCAGCAAGGCCTGATGCATTCGCTGTGTATTCTCCTTTCCTGAAAAACGGTTCACGGTGGCCGAGCTGGAAACCGCAGGTCCGGGTAAAGCACTGCTCGCCAGCACTTCCCTCCTTGGGTGCTGACCACCCCTTCCCCTAACGTGTGATATCCGTCTTTCGTTTGTCTCTGCACTTTATCTTAAAGTTCATACCGTACCACTGGAGGAGGAAATCAATACTTCAAATAGTCTGCTTTCCCCGCTATCCAATTCCTCTGCACTCAGGGTAGCTCGATCCCCAGGACCAGCCTGTGAGCTAATCACCCTTCACAGAGCAGCCCCGGCCGCCTTATCAGAAATCCCTTCCATTTTCTTAGCATTTTCTGAGTCCCCTTTCTAGAAGAAAGATGCTGTCTTTGGGGGAGATGCTTTTCCTAATCAAGTTAAACTAACTTTACCCAGAGAGAAGCCAATAGTTTGCCTCTTTGGAAAACACGACACCGCTACATGGTCCTCATCTTTCCATGATTCCCAAACCTGTCCCCTACGAACCTACCCACTCCCTCCCTGCCGCCCACCACCGCGGGTTTCCAGGGAGTTCACACGTGACTGCCTATCTCGCGACATAGGGTCCCCGGCCCTGCGCTGTTCCTCGCTCGCGGACCCGGTTCCTAGCTCCTTAAAGACGCTGCGAAGCCTCCCGTGGCTCCGGAGCGGCGTCGCTGCGTACCTGGCGACACCC
This sequence comes from Pachyuromys duprasi, assembly GCA_028658305.1. NCBI lineage: Eukaryota > Metazoa > Chordata > Mammalia > Rodentia > Muridae > Pachyuromys > Pachyuromys duprasi. Next base: position 75,194,417 of record CM053765.1, on the reverse strand, counting down.
ACGGAGGCTCCCTCCTCTCCTCCTCCCGAGGACTAGCAAGCGGCCGAGTTTTCTGCTCTCCCTGCGATGCTGGTCGGAGCCACTCGCGCGGAAACTTAGCCTAGAGCATTCCGGTCCAGGAACGGGAGGCGCGGCGCCGCCGAGGGATCCCTCCCGGCCCCCAGGGTTGGTGGCGAGCGTGTGCTCCAAGCCCCGGGTCCGCGCCTCGGTCCTCCAAGGCGAGCCACGGTTGGTTTCTGACTCATCGACAGCCACACGCGCGTCACACACACACACACACACACACACACACACACGTACGAGGCGCGCTCCTGCAGGCTCCCGGAGACTGGAGTTGGCCGAGTCCGAGGGGTCCGCGGCTCTGGCAGCCGTGAACTACCGCGGGCAGGCGTGGAGAGGGCGCCCGGAGCCCGCCGCGCGGGGTGCGAGGTGGCGGGGAGGAAAGCCTCCGGGTGACCTCAGCCTAGCAGCCGGGGCGCCCCCTTGACCCCGTGCGTGCCTCTCCAGGGTCCCCGACTCCACCGCCAGCGCGACCACCTCGGCGACTCCCGCAAGTTTCGGCTGGCGGCCGGGCCTGCCCTCTCGCGCCGCCCCGCGCCCCGTGCCCAGCCGGCTGCTCCGGGGGCGGGCGGCACGGCGGGGGCCGCCCCGGGCGGGAGGCGGCGGCGGGAGGACTCGATCTCCCGAGCGGCTTCCGTGGGACTCGCCCCGGCGACCGCGGGCCGGAGAACCCACGCCGGGGAGGCGAGGTCGTCGCCCGGCCGCTACTACTTTGGCTGTTGGAGTCCAGGGGAA
>CM053765.1:75126717-75191717 GCA_028658305.1 Pachyuromys duprasi | reverse complement strand
GACAGGCAAACAGACAGATACACCACACACACACACACACACACATACACACACGCGCGCACACACACACACACACAAACGCCGGTGGCTGCCTTCTCAACCATTCCAAATGCAAACCCACTTATTTTACCGGTTGCTGTAGTAGGCGAAGTCAATGCTACATCAAACTAGGCTAGGCTGAGAGGACTGGAAAGTGGATTTAGGGGACAATACTGCCCCAGCAGGAAGAAAGGCTCTGGTCTGCTGTTCTGTTGATTTAACCGTTCAAAACGAAAAACGATTTTGTAGCTTCTGCACTAAGTCAGGCCCCTCGAGTCACAATTCTTTAAAGAGGTATATCCTCTTGAGTCCATTATATGTAATAAAAATGAAAATGGGCATAATTTCCTCTCCTCCCCTAGTCAAGGTATTTCAAGACCAAATCTTTGTGTTTCAATAATTAGGTGCTGAAAGTTTTTTCCCCACTGCAAGATATTCTTTCCTTACTTCTCCTGAATCTTTATAGAGATATTTATAGAAAGTAAAATTCCAATAAAAAAGGCATATCTGTGTACCCTGTTCTTTCCAGTACTTGATCCCTCCCAGAGAAACTTGGGGAAAAAAAAAAAAAACCTCTTAGCAGTTCATACTGTTTTCTTTCTGAATCTCTTCTTTCTGAAGCCAGTTTTGTTTTTCCAAGAGTTCGCACTTCCTCTTCTATATTCCCCACGTGAGGCCCAACTCCTCTGTGGAATAAACATTTCCACAGCAACCCAGTGATGTCACAAACCTTGGGCTCATGATTGCAGAATGGAAGTGAAGCAAGAAGAAGGACGGCTCCAGAAAGACAGCTCCCTTTTTTCTTGCAAACAGAATGGCTCCCAATTTTCTGGGTTTGTATACTACATGTCTGGCTAAATGCCTGTTTTCTCTCTCTCTTTCTTTTTCTTTTCTTTTCTTTTTTGAACTGACTTATTACAAGATTGACTTTCTGAGATATGTCTAATGATCTTTAAAAAAAATAGGTCAGCATCCCATCTTCTGGGTCCATGGAGAATGATGTTTCAAATCACTGGTCCCTAGATGGACTTAGATGGACTGATCATTTAGATTTTTAATAAAGAGAAAAAGGAATTGTTTTCAAAAAAATTCTGGAAAAAAACATTAAGAGATGAAATTTGATATAGTAACCTCAGAACCAAGTAATGCTTCAAAATGCAATTGTATTGTTTAAAGTATTCAGCATATGGGGATTCTATTCAGGTATCCGTGACTGACATCCATGTTGACTGGAGAGCCTTCTTCTGTTGCTCCTTCTCTATTTCCTGGGTATCCTGGCTGAGATGAAGAAGAGAATCTTCATCCTGCCCCTATTTCAGTCTCCATGATGAGGTGCCACCCTACACACATTAAATACAGCAGGACTAGAGAATATAGTTGGGCACAAAGCCAGGAATTAATATTGGGCCTTACTTCCTGTTCCCTTTCCAGGCCACTGGGAGCTACTTCCATCTCTGTTATGAGCTCTCCTACTTGTTGAATGGATGTATCCATCACAAAAATTCTGGAAGGATTCATCTCCATTCTACAGATAGTAAAATGGGCTCAGAGATGTCCTGGGTCATGCAGCTAGGACTTGAGAGGAGTTAAATGCAAGGCCTTTGATCTCACCTGCCTCCTCTCCCAGGCTTGTGCGGCTATTTTACAGGTGTAATACTCACAAATGAAGACAGTGAGCCCATCCTGCCCTTTGTCCCCAGCTGATAACAAGTAGACATTTGCCCTGGGCCCTGTTAGTCAGCTGTTGAGGGAGGTGGGTGCTTGATTTCAGGTTTATGATGCAGGACCTTACTCCGTGTCCACAGATAACCTGGAACTCACTCTGTAGACTGAGCGACTCTCGGTAACCCTCCTGCCTCAAACCCAAGTGTTGTAATTACACATTTGAGCCACCATCCCTGCTTTTAATTTTGTTTTATAGATGGATAAGCGGAGACTCAGTGGGAAACTGTTGCCTCCCCTCCAACCTATACAACTCTGTCTTGACAGATACTTTTCGGCTCAACACTTCTCTTTATCTGAAAGCTGCTCTATTCCATTACTAAACACACAGGGAAACACATGCATGGACCCATCAAACATGCCCAGGGCCTGCAGAGCATCCAGAGAGAAGCAGGGAGGCCCAAGTGACAAGAACTTCCTTGGCACACTCAGGGGAACATCTGAACACATGACTGTTGGTCTCTAGCCATCAACATTTGGCTTCCCTCAAATCTCTAACACTTGGCTTTTGAATAGGGACACCTGAAAGAAGGCCACCGAGTCAGCTTCTGACCAACCGTCTCCTTTCTCCATCCCACATGGTCCTCTTCTGGGGCAGCCCTGCCGCCCTGAAAAAATCCCTCCCTCTTCGGTACGTTTGCTTGGAGCACAGTAATGTGGAGGTTTGGTTGCTAGTTCTCAGCAATATGAAAACAAACTACCCTCCCCACCTCCCAACCCCCCGGGGCGAGAACAGATGGAGCTGGGCCCCTTGGGAAGCCCTGGGAAGAGCAAGCTCACTGAGACACGATAGCTCCAATCACCTCGCCAGCTTCTCACTGTGCAGGAGACAGACGTCTGAAGATGGAAACCCACAACAGCAAGCTTCTGGTTTCCAGATCCACAGTGGCTGGTTCTCCCAAGACAAACCTCAGTCATCCTCAGCATGCATTCCTTTATCATACTGCCAAGTCACGACATGTCAGGCTGATAAACGAATGAAGTGTTGACTTGCTGTGCTCCCGCTAATGAACCATCCGCCTTTCGGGTACACTTTCCCGCTAAGACATAAGGTTAGCAATAATCTCACTTTGGAAGTTGGTTAATGGGCCAGAGGATGTCAAGGTGGTTTCCTTGTTTAAAAAAGAGTTGCATTGACACTCTCATACCACTAGGGTGCCGTTTAGTGACTGGCTGCTCCGCTCTGCAGATGCAAGAGGCCAAATTCTTATAGATGTGGCTATAAAAAAAAAAAAAAGATAATTTGGGCTAAAACTGCAGATGGGAAGCAGATGTAATGCACAGAGAAAGTGAGCACCACTCAGTTTCCCTCTTTCATTGAAATCAAAGTCTCCTCTTCCTCCTCTTTCTTCTTGCAACCCAAATAAAGTTCTGGCTTCTCATGGTAACTCCTGGCAAAGTGAAAACCAATATTTTATCCCTATCTCCAAGAAGCTTAAAGTGTCAACAAAAGTCTGGATTACTGGTTGCTTATTTGTTTATTTGTTTGCTTGTTTGTTTGGGTGGTCATTGCCAGAAAAATTGGTTTAAGTAATTTGATGTTCTCATCAAATTTGTGGAAAGGTGACAGGACAGAACGAAGGGTATAATGAAGGGGAGATATATTCTTTATGGGACACATGACAAAAGAAATAGCACTTAACAGACAGAAAGCAAGACAAAAACGAACTCAAAATCACTATGGTAGTAATTGCAGCATTTACAGAATGCTTGTGGCAAATAGATATTAAATAACCTACCCAGCTTGCCTGGTTACAAAATGGTCTGAAGTCAATTTTTTTGACTCACATTAGAGTACCGTCCCCACAGTGATGCATTAAGAGGGTGAAAAATGACTGTGGTGGTGAGTGATAGGGAGGATGGGAGATCAGAATTAGTCAAAGACACCACCATTGAGTACTGGAGTCTGTAGAGGAGGAGCAGGAGAGAGCTGTCACCCATCCACTGTCTGCCAGCAGCCTGTCTACTTTGGATTTCCAGAACTACAAGCCAAAATAAGCCTTTTGTTGAAATATACCCATTGTGTTATTAGCCACCGAAAAAAGGGTACTGGGTTAATGTACCAGACATGTTGAGCTTCCTAAGACAAAGATGGAGGTGCCACTGTTTAGGGAGGTGATCCAAGGAAACAGAGAGACTGAGAGAAGCTGTAAGTTTACCTCTAGGCGAGAGGGATTAGGTCTCATTTGGACTCTCTAGGCGCAGTGTGGAACACATCTCATTGGTACCCTACTGCAAGGGTGACAGGGTATTGTTGCCCAGTTCCCTGGAGGGGAGCTACTGCCAGGTGTTGTTATTTACTTGTCACCACCTGCCTGTGGCCAGGACAGGTGTGGTGGGATCTGGCAGCAGAGAGAAAGTGCTAGGTGCTAGTTTGGGGGGCAGGGAATGTACCTTGTATGCTAAGAGCAATGAAAATGTGGCTGGTTTAGCAATAACGTCTGGCCCGAACGTTAAATTACGCTATCTCACACAAGCCTGATGAAATGGGAATGGTCACATCTCCATTTCCCCCAGAAGGATACAATGAAGTTGTGTGGAATGGATCTGCTCTTTCTACTCATCTGGTCCCTGTTCTTCCTTCCAGAACCACTTCCCTTCAGTCTCCATCATTAGCCCTAACTGCCTTCCTCCCTGGGTATACTAGGAACCCAATCCAAGCCCACAAACCTCTACCTTGGGTTTTGTTAGAGGCCGCTGGAAAAGGGTTGTTCTTCTGTCAAGAGAGCAGAAGGAGCCTGGAGCTCCTCTAGGTGGTATTAATCTCATGAGAAAAACTGATAATTGTCAGGATTTAGGGCAGTTGGATCCAACCCAACCTGAGGCTGTACACTCCAGGTGTATAAACCAAAACATTTCTCATTATAAGCCAACTTAAGCAACTCACAGCAGTATCACGCAGCTCGGAGCCTTATGCAGCATTCAAACTAAATGACTTCCATATTGACCACAATCTATGTTCTTAACCACCAAGTCTAGGGTGGCAATTTGCATACAAGACAGCTCAGAGCCACACCATACTTCTGGCCTGTCCCTTTCTTGGAGCCTCTTCCCTTTCAAAAGTAATTACCTCTCAGCTTTATCAGAACTGGTTCTTCTATCAGATCATCAAATTCATAGCTCAGTCTTAATCCGCTGGAGGAGAGCTAGTGTGTAGGTTTAAACATAGGGAACTAAGAAAGACCTTTGTTCTTGTCTGGGGATATTTATGGACAATTTGTATATTAGTCAGGATCCTTGACTGCAGGTAACAAAAAAACAATGCCAATGCTAGAGCAATAAATATAAGTAAATAGTTTCAAAGGACCTTTATTGGCTTACCTAACTGAAGAGGGTATTTTTGGCTTTCTTTTCTTTTCTTTTCTTTTCTTATTTTTTTTTGGACAGGCAAGCAAAAATGCCTGGTTCACCACCTCTTTTCTACCAATGGTCCCCAGTAGTACCTTTCTCTTCCCTTCCTCCCCTGCCCTTTCCCTTCCCACTACTTCAGGCACAAATCCTAAGATTTCAAGTGCCTTTAATTGGTATACACCTAATACAGTCTCACATTGACCAGGCTGAGTCACATGGGGTCAGCAAATCAAATGACTGAGGAGATGTGGGATTTTTGGAGGAAAACTAGGACAAACATCTTCATCTCAATCCATAAGAAAGATGAGTAGATACTAAACAGGGGGAAAAATGTCACCAACTGGGGCTACAGAGAGAGCTCATGGGGCCGGTGAGATGGCTCGGCAGATGTAGGAGTTTGTGTACAAGCCTAACGAGGTGAGTTCAATCCTGAGAACCCACATGAACAAGCCAGGCACGGTGCCATGCACCTGTAATCTCAGCACTGGGGGGTTAAGTCTGGGGCTTATTGGTCAGCCAGCCTAGAAAAATTAGTGAATTCTAGGCCCACAAGAGACCTTGTCTTAAAAAACAAAGAAGACAGTTTGTGAGGAATGACACTGAAGGTTGCCTACACACACACTCACACACACACACACACACACACACATACACACACGTGTGCATACACATCTGCCCTTACACACAAATGGCAGCTACCCACAGGACATCCATTATTCATCTACACAGTGGTTGAGATTACCACAGACACATGACCCCATTGTTGTCTTTAAGAAGCTCAGGCTATATTTAGAGAAAAGTACCATTGCATGTGCAAGCAGAGGAACTGTGTAATAATAAAGAATGAAGATGAGACTCAGATATAAATCGCAGGTTCTTATTAGTGGGCAACCCAACCCACTTTGACTACAATAAGCAAAAAGTCTTGAGGAAGCTGTGCACTTTCTGAAAGGACCAGAGAAATGGGTTTGGATGGTGCAGATGGGAACAAAGCTGCAAGAGACAAAAACTGGGTGGCAGTAGGGATGGACACAGCACCTCTGTCGTCTTCTGCCCTGGAAGGGAGGGAAGCCAAGCCATTTTGCTTGTCAGAAGATTCGATCTTTCTGAACTTAGCAGTCAAGAACTTCTGCCTATGTCATGGAGATAGTAGGTGTTCTTGGGAATAAACTTGACACATCCTAGAGTCACCTGGGAAAGGAGTCTGAATTGAGGGACTGCTCAGATCTGACTAGCCTATGGGCTGTGTCTGTGGGGAGTTGTTTTGATGTAGGAAGGCCCTGATCCCTAGGCAGCTAGTCTTAGACTATGTAAGAAGGCTAATTAAGAATGAGCTTATGAGCCAACCACCCAGCAACTAGCATCCTGCTAGCAACCAGCATTCTCCACGGTTCCTGCTGCATCTTAGCTATGAGTAAATTCCCTGGCAGGAGGTAATGCTGGGTGGACTGATGAGCCATCCTACCTTCAGTTTTTTGCCTTGACTCCCTCAGCAATGGGTTGTGACTTGGAAGTGTAAGGTGAAACAAACCCTTTCCTCCCCTAAGCTATTTTGGGTCATGGTATTTATCATAGCAACAGAATGAAACTAGAACCCTTGGTCACGTGGTCTCACCTGGGAAGTGGAATTTTAGCTTGCTGGCCTCATCGTGCCTTGGAGTTGACTGGGAGCATATGAAGTTAAATGGAGTAAGTGAAATTTGCAGTGTCTATAGTAGAGCAGATTGCTGGCATCCACTACTGAGAAGATGCTGGCTGCACCCAACATCCGGCCCTGTCACACCGACAGCCTGACCTCATGCTAGCATTTGGTATGTGACAGGACCTGGATGGCAGAAAACGGTCATAGGCACCACCCTGAGCCAAACCTAGAAGGCCTCCAAAGGCTATATAAAGAGATCTGACCACAGTGGCGAAGTATGAGGGCATCAGAAGCATGGACCGTGTTGTAGGGAAGTCTTGGCACTGCACTGCCCACTCAATATCTATATCCAAGGTCCCTCCCTACTCAGCCACCTGGATCAGGTCCCCTTTCCCTCCTACCTAGCAAGTCGTTTTTATACATGCTTGTCCTCTACCATGCATTCTTCACCGTGTAAAGGGAGCCATCTTTCCCAGGCATACACGGAGTCACAGCTTCCCTTTAATGACTTTTATTGATCTTCGGATCAAAACCTATATCTGAAAAATGACACCAATTCCTTCAGTTTAGCTGCCTGCCCCCCTACCTTAGACCTGGCATGGTTTTCCATAATCCTACATGGCCCCCTAAGGAACCGAAAGGCCCCCAGGATGGATTCCTACAACTTGCCTCTCTGAAGTACCCATGTCTCCCAAGCCCAGTGTTGCCTGAGGAGAGTCAGCACATTGAACTTGTCAGTGATGGTGGTCTCCCTAGGGTATGACTCCGTACTTGTATTTGCTCTGTCCCAAACACCCTTCCCACCCTACCCTAAGAATCTGGCAGAGCCCTTGGCAAGCTCTAGTTCTGAAGTCGTCTTCTTGGGGGCAGCCCTTTATACTGGTCCCCGAGGCTATCCCTATGTCTTCCTTCTCTCCCTGCGTACCGTTTCCTGCAAGCTGAGCTCCACACCTTGGGTTCCTGCATTTAGCTCAGGACCTGCTCAATACAAGTTGACTGGAAAAGACTGTATAAACCTTTAAAAGAACAAGAAGGAAGAAAGCAATCCCCTACACAGAGAGCAGCAATAAAGAAAATGTGTTCTACTACCACCTTGGGACCTCAATTAATGTGCTTTTCTCCTCGTGAGTCCTTGCTTCAAACAAACAGAATCTGACAGGCTGAATTAAATCATTTATCTTTCCAGTTCTCTGCCTTGGCTCTAACACTAGCGTAAAAGCCCTGATATTTCATAAGAAAGTGGCAAAAACAAGAGCTCAGGCCTGGGACCTTGACTTTTATCTGATTGTGTGGTCCATAAATACAGATAATATGGGAGAAAGTGTTTGTTCCCAATGCATCTGTTACCCGGGCAGAATTAAATACCAAGTTACCATGGATGGTGTGTGTGTGTGTGTGTGTGTTTGTGTGTGTGTGTGTGTGTGTGTGTGTATAAGTATGGGCAAGAAGAAACCAGAAGTCAACATCCAGTGTCAGTCCTCAGGAGATGGCTAACTTTTTTTTAAATCAGGGTCACCCATTGTTTTGAAACTCACCAAGTAAGCTAAGTAAGCCAGCATGCCCCTGTCTCTGTTGCAGCACCAGAATTACAAGTGTGTGCTACCACACCCAGCTTTTCTTTACATGGGATCTGTGGATTGAACTCGGGTCCTTACGTTTGCAAGGCGAGCAACGGAACTACCTTCCCAGTCTCCAGATAAAACCTTTGGTCTCTCATAAACGCCCTGTGTGTGTCTATGTGTCTGTGTGTCTGTGTTTATGTGTTTGTATGTGTGTATGTAGAGCTGTGTATGTGTGTGTATATGTATGTCTCTGTGTATATGTGTGCATCTATGTGAGTATATCTGTGTGTGCATACATGTGTATACACAAAGCATGTTATCCAATTCTACTTTTCTATTGTTGATTACAACTCCAAGAGCCCTAGCAACAAAGAAAACAACCAGAAACACAGCAAACTTCTGCTAACTGTTCAGCCCCACTTTTTTCTTGCACATTTTAATGGCTTTCATGTGCAGTGATCTATAGGTTTCTAGGCCTGGGCCACCAAGGAAATAGTCCATTTACACTCAGCCCTGTAGAGTTTAATGCCTAGATAAAGCTTTCTCCAATTTTGCTTTCTGAGTCAAACAAGGTTTGTTTACATTCCATCACTGTGTGTGAATAACCACAGCAGAAGGATTACCCTTGCTCTCTATCACTAGACCCTTAAATCAGGACCCTCTGAACTGCCCTGGAACAGATCACGGAGGCTTCTGTTTGGAAGCCTGCAGTATTTACTTTGCCTTAAATAACAAAAATATCCCATTTGCTCCACACTATTTGAAGAAGGATAATGGGGATACAGCCACGCCATACATAATCCCATACAGGTCTATGGATTCAAACTTTTTTTTCCCCCATCAAGCCTTTGTCTGGAAGCTGCAGATCAGTTTCTAGAGTGACTGGTGCAGATGTTGTTGCAACTCACCTTTGCTGAGAGCTGGAGATTGAGTCATCAGAGAGATGGTGTCAGGATCACTAGAGGAGAAGGCAAGCAGTGGGGAAATCCTGAGGTGAGAGAAGGACTTGACACGGAGGAAACAGCAGATACCCCAGGCAGGTGGCAGAGACCGGGACTTCTCAAGCTCCTCTGGGCACACAAGCCACCAGGGATCTCTGGGAGATGGGTGCCAGGAGGGCCGGGCTGGAATGAGGTTTATGAAGCTGCATTTTCTAGAAAGCTCCTGGTGTTGCTTGGCCTGACGCTCACAATTCCAGTGAGAAAGTTATAGACTTCGGACTCTTGAATCAGCTAGGAGAGGCTGGGAGTCATTGTCTTAGAAGCTGGGCACTCCTGACAGAGTTAGCTGATGCACCTAATCTGGAGACTTTTCTGTGTGGAGATGATGGTAACTGTGGATTAAATTCAGTTGTGTCAGTGAGGCATCTAGAATAGCATCTGCCATGTCACAAAAGCACTTGATGAATGTGGCTTTCTGTAATCTGGTTCTGAGGTGTCTCATACTGAGAGGCACATCCACAGGGACAGGCTGGGCACCAGAGCATCCTCCTAACTCCCTAGAAATGGTGGCGTGCTCCATTCATTGTTGTATTGTTTCCAGTATTTAGACTGTGTTGGGTCTTTTTTTTCTCATTACACAAAATAATCCACATTTATGAAAAAGAAAGACAGAACAACAGTTAGAGGGGCAAAGACAGGGTGGGGAGGAGAAGAGGGAAGGGGAGAGGAGGGGAGAAGAGGAGAAGAAAGAGGAAAGGAGAGGAGAGAAGAGACAAGAACTAGCATGGTGGTACACATTTGGGAAGCTGAAGCAACATCATCACAAGGTCCAGACCAGTCTATGTTATCAGGTAAGGCCTTGTCTCGAAAAGAACGAGGAAAAGAGAGCAGAAAAGAAAAAGAAAGCAAGTTTTTCTTTTTTTGTTTTTATTTTTGTTACATTTACATTCATTTCCTGTGAGAGTGCATGTGTAGGCAAATGTATAACACAGCACATGCCACAGGTTGGAGGACAGCTTGCAGAAGTGAGTTAATTCCTTCTACCATGTGGGCCCTGGTTGGTGTCAATCACATTTAACCACTGAACCATCTTGCTGAACCAGATAAAACATTTCTACATGGAAAACAAGTATCATTTTAGCATGTATGTTTCCAATCAATACATACACAGTACACAGTATTTTGTAATTTTTTATTGTTTCTGGATACATCACAATAATAGTAGCAGCAGGATGGACTGTGACACCTGCCTGTAGGACATGAAACAATCATCCAAGGCACCCAGCCCACAGAGGACCCTGAACGCTTCTGTTCCTGTTACAGTGATCACTGTGTGCTAGGCTTTAGACATGTTTGAGTGTATCCTCCAGGGGTTCACGTAAGGCTTTGGCCTTGAGGTAGCAGCGTAGGAAGTGAATGGCTGTTGAGAACAGACCTAATGAAAAGTTAGGTGATTGCAGGTATGCTCTCTGCAGGGACTGGTGGGGCTCTCACAAGACCTTGGTTAGCTGAATATGTGAACCTAAGTCTGAATGTAACCCACTGGTCTAGCTTCCATGCACATGCCCACAGCCCTGCAAATATTTTTAAGTAAATTAAGCTGATTTGGACTCTCTGGCACCTTGTCATGTAATCAATCACTCCCACTAGTGTTCCCACCATTGAGGACATCACAACAAAGCACAGCAGAAGCTAGCAGAGAACCTCCAGAAACTGTAATCTTAACATACCTCTTTTCTTCATAAAGTTTCCAGCCTTGGGTATTTTATTACAGAAATAGAAAACTGTCTACTATGCTTGTGTCCAACTGTGCTGTCATTCAGAGGGTCAAATCCTGGGGACACTAAGAGATTGGACTTAATCAGTAGTAGATTAAAAACATTCTCAAGACCTCACAAAGCACACACATATATATAAGCGATGGCATCATATCATGTTTAAGTTCTACTATTTGCTAAACTTCCTGTCACTGAGACAGCTTGGAAAATTCAGGTAAAATTCCTTCAGTTTGTTATTCAATCAGTTTAATGTGATGAGGTGGGAGACCTAGTCCCTCTGCAGGGCCACCTTCCACCTTACCAGTTCTCTGGTGGCTCCACTACCGAGGAGGAGGCCTTGGGGGCAAGTTTCTAATTCAACTTTGTCTGTAGCACTAAGTAGCACAGGGCTCAGTACTTCTTTCCACGGTGGGACTTCATCTTCCACCATTTCTTCTCCTTGTTTTACAAATACGGAAGTCCTCTTGGAGGTCATATAGCCAGCTTTGGGCTGGGTCCTTCCTGTTTCTCAGGCACCATCCTCACACTGGCGCATCGGCCTTTGTGCGACATTTCTTCCTGGTGAACTCTGACCATGCCTTCAGACCTGTTTGTGATGGATCCTGAGTCAGGCTCTGTACCCTCCTCCTTCGTCCTGCTGGTCACAATTACACTTGGGAAGTTGTTCCACTAGAGGTCCAGACACCAGGTGCTGGGAATGGGAGCAAACTCCACCCCTCTTTGCCTGAGTGACTTGGAACACTTTCTTTAGCTCCTTCCCATCTCAGTTTCCTGGTTTGTAAAATGGTGATTACTGCAACGACCAAATCATAGAATGGCTGTCACGATGAAACACTGAACTACTGAAGGGTTGAGGCAAGTGTCCCACAGACAGACAGCACTTGATATGTGGGCATGAGGAGCAAGCTTTCTCCCCAGACTGTGCAGCAGCATACACTTGAGCAGGCCTGCGTTCACTCACCAGAGGACGCAATGCACAAACATGTGTGAATATTGGTGGAGTACCAGCATGGTCACTCTCACTCAGTAAGCAAGGCTGAGTCACTGGTTCAAGGCTACCAGTGTTCAGAGGCTGAGACCAGCCCTGAATCCCCTGAGCATGCTCACTTAGCATGCAGCTGCCATGGGGTCTTTCTCGAAGACAAAGTGGGAAAAGCTAACTAGAAGCTGAGGGCAGTGCAGGGGTGTTGTCCTGGGGACTGTGAGTGCCTGCCTGCTGTGTTGAGACTTGCTTGCAGCTTAACCCCCATTTTGATGCCTGTGGAAGATGTGGAACCTTTGGGGCGGGGGGCTCGTGGAAGGTGTTCTAGTTATCGGGACAGACGTGCACTTTAAGCAAATTGTGAGAGTCTCATGTAATGTCAATTTTGTCAGGCTGGCGGAATTCAAAATCACTATGGCAACAGATCTCTGGGTGTGTCTCTGAGGGTTTTGCCAGGAAAGCTTAACTGACCTGGGGTCTCAGTTACTTCTATTGCTGGAAAGAAACACCGTGGCCAAGGCAACTTTTAAAAGAGTTTATTGGGGCTCACGGCTTCAGAAGGTTAGAACCCATGACCATCGCAGAAGAGGGCACGGCAGTAGGCAGGCAGGCTTGGAGCTGGAGCAGAAACTGAGAGCTTACCTCAGACTCACAAACACTGGAGGGCAAGGGGATAGTGTGGGCTTCTAAACCCTCCATTCCCACTGACACACCTCTTCCAGCAACTCCTCCTAATCCTTTCCAAACAGTCCTACCCACTGGGGACCAAGCACTCAAAGGCATGGGCCTGTGGGGCCTTTCTCATTGGAACCACTACAGTTGGAAAGACACACTCTGAACTCTGAGTGTAAGGACTATGGATCTACCAGCTAGGGTTCCAGACTGAACACACAAGAGAAAGAGCATTCACTCTCCGCTTCCTGTCTGTGGGAACAATGTGGCCAGCCACTCTCACGCCTGCCTCCATGCCTCTCCTGCCGTGACAGGCATATCCCCTCCAACTGTGAGCTACAATGAACCCTTCTTTCCTAAGCTGCTTTTTGTAGGGTGTTTGGTCATAACTAGAAAAGAACCTAATGCCCCTGGGCTCTTCATTTCTTTCTCTTCCCAGCCATACAAAAGATGAGAACTTTTCACTCCACATGCACCCCTTGCCATGGAATGCTGCCATAGTCCCAAAGCCAAGAGTCAAAATGAGCCGGAGCCTCTTCATAAGTCTCAGGTATTAGCAGCAACAATGGATGTCTCAGTGGGGAAAAGTGGTTGCTACGAAGCCTGAAGACCTGAGACCCACGTGCTGAGAAGAGAGCCAGTTCTGGCACGTAGGAGGGAACCTCTCCCTCCTCTCTGTCTCTGTCTCCCTCCCTCCTCTCTGTCTCCGTCCCTCTCTCTCCACCTCCTGTGCATTCAAACTTTCCCTTTCTGCTCTGAGCAGCTGCTGACAGCTGGAATCAGACACAGCAGTCAAGGGACTGCAGAAAAGTCCAGAGAAGAGCCTGGGTAGCCCAGATCTCCCTGCTTGGGGCAGCGCCCCCTCCTGTCTGGCCTGGCCTTCTAGGTAAGAATAAGCCCTGGGACCTCTAATGTGCCAAATGTCTGGTGTTTGGAACTTGGTCCCCCACTCCCCTAGGCTGGGCCAGCGATTTCCTGTGAATGTTCTACCGGGGTGTTCCTTGTATCTTCAGAGGAGAATTAGTCCAGCCAGACTGTCTCCAGTCCCCTCCCTCTACCCTGTCGGACCAAACCAACCTGACATCTTTTTTTTTCTCTTGAATTTAAGAGCCTTGCAGATGCAAGGATCCTTTTAGCTTTTAACATATTTAATAATTTATTATTTATCTGATATTTTTGTAAATGTATTCCTCAGATCATGCCTTTGCTTCTGCAGTTTCCAATTTGCACCTATCTGACATCATTTATCTTCCAGTCCCTTGATGCTCTGAAGGGCGGGTTTCCTCGTAACACTTCCTTAGAGTCCTAATGAACTTCCGTGCTTCAGTTACTCGGGGAGATGGCACACGCGAGCGCACGCGCGCGCACACACACACACACACACACAGTTTTCGCATTTTCTGCTCACAGGCATACAAATCATACATGCCACTAATACAGTGTTGATTTCTCCCTAGGTTGCTTCTTCTTCTTCTTCTTTTCTTTTTATTTAAAGATGTTTGCCCTTCAGCTTGCTATTAACCAGTTTCTTCCTACTTTGAAAAACTCACTCTTTTTAAATTTCATCATACAGTATTTCCTCGGGGATTTTACCGTTTATTAAGTAGTCAAAACCAATTTGGGAGCAATCATATATACCAAATAGTCTCATGAATCTTTTGTATTCTCCACAGCTCCAGCACACAGGTGGGCACCCTGCAGGACCATCAGAAATACTCCTTGGCTAATCCAGGTGGCCGGCCTGCGGGTAGTTTCCTGAGAGGCGGGCTGGGGCTGAAAGGTTAGGCTGCGGGTTTCATCTCAGGTTAGCCGTGTGACTTTAAGCAACTGGCTCGAATGTTCTGCACCTCCACTCACGCTGTAAGATGAGAATGCTTTCTACCATCTCGGGCTGAGGATTAAGTAGCTGAAGCACTTGATCCCGCCTGAGCAAGTTCTCCATAAACAGTAAATTTTGTTCTGGGGGGTGAGACTCAGTTGTAGAGCACTTTGTCTGGCATGTGCTGGGTTCAATCCCCAGCATAAGAAATGAATAAGTAACTTGTACCCTTCGGAAGGGATTTAGATATTAGAGATGTCCTTGACACACGAAAGCAAAGCGATTATTACAACACTCAAGTTTCCTCACAGCTAAGGACTACACATGAGGAATGTAAGAACATCTTAGCCCTGGCTGTCCACCCCTCCATCCCAGTTCCATCACGTCACTTCTGGATGACCTCAAGGTCACCATTTGTAAAACTGGGATAAAGCCAACAATCCCTGTTCTCAAACCTGTCAACTTCGTTGGAATAGTTTCTTGCCTTTTTAGCCTAACACAACCGTCAATACCCAAGTTGGGAACAGCAATCTAGCCACGTGTTCTCTCAGTTGGCAGCGACAGAAGTGCCCACTAGGGGGCGCGTGCGCTCTCTCGTCAGGCCCGGCCGTGGGGAGGGAGGGCGAGCTGGGAACCTTCGTGGCCCCTCTGTGTGCATCAGCACGGGCAGCCCCTCCGATGCCCAGCTCAAGGCTGAATGTTCTTCATATTCAACCTAAGACAGCCGAGGCTAGAGGAATTAGTTACCTCACCCAGGATCTCAGAGCTAAGAGAGGCAATGGTGGTGAAAAGCGGGCCTCTCTGGCTCTGCCAGGCAGTCTCCAGGACCCCGGGAAGAACAACTCTGGCTTTTGTTTGGAAGAAGGGAAGAGATGTGGGTTCCCC
Source organism: Pachyuromys duprasi (assembly GCA_028658305.1). Classification (NCBI taxonomy): domain Eukaryota; kingdom Metazoa; phylum Chordata; class Mammalia; order Rodentia; family Muridae; genus Pachyuromys; species Pachyuromys duprasi. Next base: position 75,176,324 of record CM053765.1, on the reverse strand, counting down.
AAATAGGCGTGGGCGTGGAGCTCTTACCCAGTTTGTCCCTGAGAACATGGACGTTAGGCGGTGCTCTGTGAGAAAGATTTGGTCTTAAAACTTAGTGGGGTGTGGCAGCGACCCATCTCTCTGAAACACAAAGTGCATAGTCCTAAGAGAGCCTTGCAAGAAGCGGGCGTGCTCGACTTTGCTGAAGCTGCCCTGCATCTGCCCGGCCTGCTAGGTGCCCTGATTGCTAAAGACACATGAGATATGAAAAAGGTCAGCTTGAGAATGATGGCTTGGCAGAGTAAGTAATGCGCTGAACGTCAGGAAGTGGGGCATTGCACATTTGGATGACAGCTTGACATCACTGGCTTGGGGACAGAGGAAGAACGACCCAACCAAGGTGCTTCCGGGATGTCTGAGTGGTAAAACAAAATCAGGCCCAGAATCATGAAGTGTTTTATGCCAAGAAGGCTTGTTTCAGCACTCAGGGGGGCTCCTGAAAGTAGCCTAGAAAATAAAAATCACAGCAACAAGGTGTGTCAGCCACACCACGGGTGCAGGCGCTAGGTTTTAAGAGGTTTGGATCTTGGAAAAAATGCTCAGAGCCACACCTTAACTTGGGTCATGTGCATGGTCAGCAAGGTTTTGCTGTGCATGCTCAGAGTGGTGTAGCCACTCCCAGAAGTCTCCTCTTCCCTGTAGAGGCCAACAAAAAAGGGGGAGCTGGTGCTGCCCTACAGCCGCAGGGCCTGACCTTCAGACGACCCTCCATCAGCACAGATGATATGACCTCACCTCAGGATGACAGGAGAGGGTTAAAGAAGGCTGAAATCCCTCAAGCCCCTTCTCACAGGAGGTGGGATCTGACTCCTCTTTTGAATTTGAGCTGGCTGCAAAAGGCAGTAAGGGTGTCACCAGGGACTCTCAGAGGCTAGCTCATGAGAAGCATTGCAGCTTCTTTCAACCTGTAAGACCCTGGAGTCTCTGAGCCCCTCTCCGAACCCAGCCAGTGGGGAAGCCCAAGCAGCCTGGTGAGGCCAGAGGCATCAGGTTGAGCTGTTCTACCAGCTGTCTCCATTTCCTTGGAAGTAGCCTGCCAGCCTTCCAGGCCACCCAGCCACACCCTACCTCAACAACGCAGCCCTAGCCTACATTCCACTCAGCATGTTTCTTTGCTTTCATTTCACCTAGTTTGAGGGTTTTGAGACAGGGTTTCACACGTAGCCCTGGCAGTCCTGGAACTTACTATGTAGCCCAAGGTGGCCTCAGACATGTAGTAATCTTCCTGCCTCTACCATACAAGCACTAAGATTACAGGTATGTACCACCACACCAAGCTAAAAATGGTTGTTTCATGCTGCTGTATTTGAGATTATTGATTAAACAGCAAAGATAGCTCAAATGCCAGTTAACTGCACTGTTACTATGTGGCAGACACTATTCTCCCCAGCCCCTGTTTTTGAAGTAGGGTCTCCCATATCCTAGGCTGGCCTTAAACTTACTTCGTAGCTGAGGGTGACCTTGAAATCCTGAGTGCAGTACCAGGCCAGCTTTTCAAACCCTGGTGTCTCCATAATCTTTAGTTGCACATTCATTGAGAATGATGACTCAGATCAACAGTGGCCACATTGAGAAACGTAATCAATGGGGCCTAGAGAGATGGCTCTGTGGTTAAGAGGGCTTGCTGCTCCTACAGAGAACCTGAGTTCAGTTCCTGATCACTGCTTGTAACTACAGCTCCAAGGGATCTGACACTCTTCTCTGGCCTCCGTGGGCACTGCATGTAATGCTGCACATACATACATATACACACACATGCACACATGCATGCATACATACAGATAAGAGTCATACACATGAAATAATAAACATTAAAAATAAAGGGTGTTCAAAGCCACAGAAGAAAGTCTGTTCTGTTCATCACCAACACCTTTACTGACAAGGAAAGTAGGGAGAACCTATAAAGCGGTCTAAAGATCAAACAGGTAGTGGAAGGTTGGTGGGTGGGCTTGTGTGATGTAAGAATGCCTTGCAGATTCTGGCATAAAATAACAAAACTAATAAAAACAAAATAAAAGCTATGGAGAATGGAAAATGCTGTTCCTTGGGCTTCAGTTTTGTCTAGCTATGAGACTGGAGAGGAAATGCTTTCATATCAAGATCTTTCTGGAAGTGAGCAAGGCTCGAGTATCAGTTGCCCACAACCCCCAACATTAGCATTTCCCAATAGCACCCATGGATGGTGTGCCTACTGTGTGTGGGCAGAGTTTTAGATATTCCACCTGTCAGGTGTCTCACATCCCAGAGGGCTTCTGAGTTTATAAACCCCGTGTCCACACACACTCTCATTTCATCACAACAGTAGGTACTTTTCCTGGGCAGTGATGAGGTCAATCAACTAGTGTCAGCTACCGCCTATGTATCTGAGAAATTATGATCCTTCTTGCCTCCTCCACTCTGCTTTGTTTGGTTGGTTGGGTTTTGGTTTTTTGAGATAGGGTTTCTCTGTGTAGCCCTGGCTGTCCTAGAACTCACTCTGTATACCAGGCCAGCTTCTAACTCACAGAAATCCACCTGCCTCTGCCTCCCGAGTGCAGGGATTACAGGCATGTGCCTCCTCCACAGAAACTAAGGGAACAAGGTTTCAAGATGGAGGTGAATAGGTAGGCTAGGACCTGCTGGGCAGCATGGAGTGGGGTGTCAGTGCAGTGGCAGGAAGCTAGCAACAAATGAGCATGTGAACATTCAGGGAGGAATGCTTCAGAATCCAGCTTCCAAGCCCCCACAGAATGATCACAGAAACTGAAGGAGAATAGGAAGGACTGACCTCAGGCCCTCACATACAGCCAAGGAGGTCCTATCAGGCATATATGTTCTCTTGAGGAAGAAAATTGTGGGTGTAGAAGGGCATGGAGGCACATCTGTAGTGATGTGGCAGGTTTTAATGTCTTCAGTGTAAAGAGTTCACTCTCATCACAATTGGTTAATGCTTAACATGCCCAGTGCTCTGTGAGGCATACTGTATAGTATTTCCTTCATTGTCTATCCTAGCCTTATCTGATGTATCCTATTTTTCCATTTCATGAGTGGAAAAACAGGTGAATGGAAAAATCATACAGCTCCAAGATAAGAGCGAAGACCTGAATCCCACTTTGTTCAACAGACCCATTTCTTGGGCTGTTTGAAGTTAAGTGGAAAACAGAGGGTTCCAGGACCCAGATCTGAACTCAGCAAAACAAAACAAACAAACAAACAAACAAAAACAAAAAAGCCAAACAAACAAACAAACACAAAAAGCTTACCTTGTTGGGGAAATTAGAGCAGAAGTGGCTGCCAAGAAAATTGTCTGGCAAGCACATTAGGACATTTTGATGCTCCCCTAGCGTCTGTATTATGGAATACCCTTCCCACATCCAGCAGCTTAGTTCTTATTCATGTGATTCCTCTCCCCAGGTAAAAAAAATCACCTTACTAGCCTCTCTTGCAGCTACGCATAAGCATGCGACCAATGTTACACCAATCGGGAAACAGCAGTCAGAAGGTGGATATCTGAGGGTGGCAGCGCCTCAGCTTTTGACAGAGTTCTATTTCCTCAGTGCTGGGGACAGAGTGTCACTGGTGAAATCAAGAAAAGCAAACTCACAGCTCAGAAGCTGCAAAGCATTGGTGGGATGGCATTTTCATACTCAGACTAGAGCCATACTTTCTAATGTGTTTCCTAGACATGGAGTCCCATCCCTCACAGAAGTTTACAGCACAATGATAATTTTCTCCTCCCCAGAACTAGACTGGAGTCCACTTCCACTATGCACCTCCCAGAATGCTGTTTCATACAAGGGTTCCCAGAGGGAACTTCAATATCATGTGGAATTGAATCCTGTATACCCATGCAATGCTAGGTTTACAGCCCTGAACCTAGAGAATATCAATTAGCCATAGAGTGGGTGCCCAAAATGACCTGGATACACTGGAAAGCAAGAAGTCAGTGGGCCTCTGTGTGTTAGTATCTATGCATGTGCCAGTGAGAAAGACCAGTCACCCAAATCTGCAGTGTAGACCAGGGGGCTAGAGAACTAGGGAGAAGCTTGATTTGAATATGGTCTTCTGGAAGAACTAATTTTCTCTTCTTCCAGGAAAGCCTTCAGCTTAGACTCAGTTTTCACTCAGTCCTCTGAATTGAACATCAAGTCTAGATACCCAGGACATGCCTCCACATGTTGGACCGCCTCTCTGGGTCCTATGGTCTTAAAACTGTACTCTGCCATGCAATTTGAGAAAAGAGAGCCAGGCAACAAGAGCAGAGTAAAAATCCCCAGAGGTCTTAGTTAGGTTTTCCATTGCTATGAAGAGACACCACGACCGTGACAACACTTAGAAGGCATAGCATTTAATTGGGGCTGGCTTACAGTTTCAGAGGTTCAGCCCATTACCATGGCAGGAAGCATGACAGCGTGCAGGCAGACATGGTGTTGGAGGAGCCAGGAGTTGTACAACGTGATCCAAAAGTAGCAGGAGGAAACTCTTCCATACTAGGTGGAGCTTGAGCATTAGGAGACCTCAAAACCCACCCCCACAGTGACACACTTCCTCCAACAAGGCCATACCTCCTAATAGTGCCACTTCCCATGAGCCAAGCATTCAAACACATGAGTCTATGGTGGGGGGGGGCATACTTATTTAAATCACCACACTAGGGAAACAGATAACACTGAACTTCTCTCAGGAGAAAGCGAACTGGGTGTTTTAAGAAAATCATGCATAGGGCCAAGAAGGACTCTTTCTGCTATGCAATATCTATTTTAAGAGGATTTTGGTCAATTTGAGGCGTTTGAGAATGTGAGAAGATTTGAACAGACCCAGAATGGAGCCAAGGCAACTAAAGGGCAACACAGTAAAGCTGGCTACTTAGCCATTGTCCCACCACTCAGATCTGGAAACGATGCAGCTGTCTTCATCAGAAAGGCTGTAGAGGACTGAGATGCCAGGATTAGGAGCCTGAAATTTTCTAAACCACAATTCACAATCCAGTTATGACATGAGAAATAAGTTTTCAATGAGTCCGGCCCAACCAGTGGGTTCCTTGAGCCACACAAAGTCCTTGAGATTTGAGACTTGGATTCTGTTTTCTAGGTCTACCTGTACATGACTATGTACTGTGAGCAGACAGGGTATTAAGACACATAACCAACCCTTTGTACTCTTACAGGGAATCATATGAAAGAGGGGGGAGTTAGTATGACCTGAAGAGGACAGGAGCTCCGCAAGAGCCAAATATATCAGGTCACAGGGGTCTTTTATGAGACTGTTTCTCCATCCAAGGACCATGTATGGATATAACCTAGAACCTCTGCTTGAATGTAGCAAATGGTAGCTCAATATCCAAGTGGGTACCCTAGTGAGGGTAAAAGGGACTATTTTGGACATGAACTCAATGGCTGGCTCTTTGACTCCCCCGCCCCCTGAGGGAGGAGCAGCCTTGCTTGGCCACAGAAGAGGACATTGCAGCCAGTCCTGAAGAGACCTGATAAGCTAGAGTTAGATGGAATCAGCGGACTTAGAAAGGAGCAGGGAGGAGATGAGGAAGGGATGGGAGGGGGATAGGGAGGGAATGCGGGAGGGGGCTACGGCTGGGATACAAAGCACATAACCTGTGATTAATATAAAATAAAAATGTTAATAAAAAAATCAAAAAATAAAATAAAATACAAAGAATGTATTACCATAAAAAATGTACTTCTGTTGTGGACCATTATCATAAAGCATGGAAGCCACTGGAATGGGCATACCCCTTCTCACCCAGAGTCTACCGTTCACTGAAGTGGCTGCTTTCCTGATGAGCTAGGAAGTGGAAAAGTCTAACCACAGGATGGGATCACAGAGCAGTCTCCTCTACCCAGTGGGGTGATGAGTAGAAAATGTTTCTGTCATTCTGGAATATTTCAAAGCCTGAATATAAGTTCGTCAGCACTGGGAGCTGACAATTTGAGAGCTCACACTCAGCTGAGGAAATAGCACATGCAAAGGTTAAACACAGCAGCACACAACCCTGTCTTGAAGACACAGTTTGTTTTGGTAGTGTTACCTTTATAGTTCATGCTTATTTTACTATCTCTTAGGAAACAGATACAGAAATACAGAAATACTGACCTCAACAGGTTTATGTAAGGGATCAGCTCAGTATCCTCAGGACACTCCAGGGGGCGGGGGGGAGGAAGAAGGCCTATCGGGAAGCTTCGAGCTTCTACCAGAACAGCCAGGCACTGGGGCTGTGTATGCTGAGCCCAGCACTGGAGCAAGCAGCAGGCAGCAGGGTAGAAAACCTCAGTGCAGACCCCTGAGAGAGGTCAAATTTGTGGAACATGTTGGTGTGATGAATGGATTTTCTTAGCCCACTCTTCTAGAAAGAACACTCCTCCTGCCTATAAACACCACGGGCTAGTTTGAGGTTTCAGTGTCTAGGAATTCTACCACATGCTACTGGTTGTATTGAGCATTCGCTACCCAAGTTCAAGGCCACTTCATCCCCAGACACTGGCCAGCCTCAGAACTGGTTTCACACACTGGCTGAACGAGTAACCCAGCCTTCAAGCTTAATGCCTCACCTCCCGCCTGTGCAGTGCCTGGGTACTCCACCTCACTATGGATTGTGCTGGGAATCTAATCCAGTCCTCTCTTCGGTAAACTAGGCTAGTTCTAGCCACTAAGCTGCTATTCTCTAGTATCCAACCTAGTGATTCGATCATCCACTGGCTCCCAATGGGGACATATGTGGAAAGAATCCTGTTGCGATATATTTAGAAGTACTGTTATTCAATTTTTGAGTTTCACTATGCAGTCCAGACCTGGAACTTGCTGTGTGGACCAGGCTGGCCTCAAACACTGAGCTGCACCGGCTGGTATTAAAGGTGTGCACTACCACGCTCAACCATTTCTGTACTTTTAAGCATTGATTTTTAATACTTTAAATATAAAGAAAAAAGCTACATTCTCCATCTCTATACCTCAGTTAGTGAGTTGATTATAAGGGGCACAGTTCATGCTTAGAACTGAAACTCTTCCATAGTCTTTGTGGGGCTAGAATGATTTGCCAGGCACTGGACCCAGATTGACAATCAACAATACCAAGCCTGTCTTCATGGAACCTGTCTAAAACTGCATCTCCTTCTGCTGATACCCACCACTGCACTCCCATGTGTTGCTTTCTAGAATGCTATGAGAGCCATAGGTACAAGAAGCCTATGTCTTATCCACAGTGACCATGGTAAGGAGGGTTCTTCCCAAATCTATATGCTCCTTACCTCCTGCTGGAACAGATTATGCTACCTCTCATATTGTCATTTCCTGTCCTCTGGTGAAGGTGTGTCCACAGCTTACAAGAGAAACAAGCCAGCTGATTCTGGGCCCTTCCCTTGCCTCTTTAAACATGTGGTAGTTTTTTTGTTTTGTTTTTTTTCAACTAGGCAGCTTCTTATTACCCATGGACCACTTGACGATGCCCACAGCTGGCAACTTGCTGGAAGCTCCACTTGAGTGTGCCCTCACACGGCCACCTAGTGAGTTAACCCCTGCTCAGGAAAGCTGTCAAGGCTGGTTTACTCCATCCTACAATAGACACCTGAGCCCTATAAGGTGGATGCAAAATCCAATTCTGAAAATACACAGAACAAGAAGGAAGAGGCCCAGCTTGAGGAAGCAATTTTTTCTGTTTCTGTGCCTTTACAGTTGCATTACACATTATGAAACCTACTTAAAAACAAGTGTGAAAAGAAGTTCATGTTCCCATAAAAACTGGGTGGAACATCCTGGCATGACTGGAAAGATGTAAGTTGCTTAAAAGAACACACTGTAGGTTTTGCCATGGACCAGAGAAACATTAAGCTTTGGAGGTTAAAGTAAGATTCTCGGATAAGCTCTGCAAGTGTGTTTAAGTCCCTCTTGGAAGCCACAGCTGATGCATTATTTAAGGGTGTGGGTTATACAAAACAGAGTGTGTCAATTAGCACAGCTAGATGACAAAGAGGAACTTAGGCCACAGAGGAGCTTGGGGTGTGAATTTTCAGGAGACTCAAGGCTGACTCAAGGCTGTTCCAGGAGCCATTTACTTCAGACAACTGACTATCCAGGAATAGCCTAAGGCAGATGGCATTACCAGATCTAAAAGGTCATAAGGTCACCAGTTACCTGTCAGCCTTTGCACTAAGCCCAGACAGCCAGGATTTCGAACTCCACATCAAAAAGCCTGTCAAGACCCCCGCAGAAGCCTGGGAAGCCAGGGCTCAGAAGAGAATGGAGGCAATTCAGGAGCCAGTTACCACGTTACCATCGAGACTGGTTTTGGCTTACTTTGGCAAAGCAGGGAATTAACGGGTTACCCTATGGCTCCCACTTAGCTTGTTTCTCTGCTAACCTTACGTGGTGAATTAGGAGTCAACCTTACTGGGCAGTATGGCTTAGGGGAGTCCAGGTGGGGCTATTGGGAACCACTGTTTCCCTTTGCCCTTGGCCCAGCATAGCAGTTTAAATCCCTACAATTGTGGTTTTATAAAGCTGCAGGTCACAGCGTAGAGCACTCATTTTTGTCATATAACTGTGTCAAATGAACTTCGATGTCTTGCTGGCAATCTGCTGTATTTGAAGAATTCCACAAGTGAAACAGTACCCTTTTAGTGGAAGATTTTAGAAAAAAACATATACAAACTGTACCCTAAGAACACAGGTGAAGTGGGAACATCACTTAGGAAGCCCTTCAGTGAGAGGGTCCTTACACACTGCAAGCTTCTTCCTTCCTTTCCTCTTTCAGCAATGATTTAATGGGGCCCCACTCTGTGATAGGAAAAAGCGAGTTGTGCTAAGCCCCTGCTCTCACATGGAAATAAAAACAGAAGCTTTTCAGGTTGTCGAGATGGCTCTGCAGGTAAAGGTACTCTGTTGCCAAGCCTGATGACCTGAGTTTCAATCCCTGCAACCCACGTGATGGAAGCAAAGAACCCATTACTAAAGATTGTTCTCTGACTGACACATGCACACTTTGGCACACACATACACTAAATGAATAAATGTTAAAGAGGACACTCTTGGAGTAATGTCAGGTTATTGTGGGTAATATGACAAATGATAAAGTAAGGAGTATCTTGCAGAGGGATGCGATATGAAGTAGACCTGATCGTATGAATTCCAGGCTCGAGTAAGTGAGCAGGGACAGGAAGGCTATGCCATGTGAGGTATTTCAGGAAAAGGAAACTAAAAGGGACGGCTACCGCACTCAACAGCTTTCTACAAAAGCATGTCATACATTTGTATCCTACTGTTGCTAGGACAAGTCACCACAACTGTACTGATGTAAAAAAAAAAAAAAAACAAAACCCACCACCTTATTACTATTATCCTCGTAGACTGCCAGTGTACCTGCATTCCTTTAGCAAGCTTTAGGAGTTGAAGTTTCCTTGCCCTCTCTGGTTTCTAGGTGACAGGCAGTCCTCCCTTCCGTACATAACTCTAATCTCTGCAAATGCATCATATCCACCACTGTGACACTTCTGCACCCTCTACCAAGGACTAGTCTAGGTGCAGTTGAGCATCAAGGATAATTCACATTTTAAAGATCTTTAAAAAAATAATTCATTGAATTTTATTCTTGGTGCATTGGTAAAAGGTGTCAGATCCCCAGGAACTGGAGTTACAGAGTTATGAGCTGTCATGTGGGTGCTGGGAATTGAACCTAGGTCCTTTGGAAGAGTAGACACTTAACCACTGAGCCATCTCTCCAGGACCCCCACCTGCAAAGTCCCTTTTGGGATGGATGGTAGCAAACTCAAGAATTCAGGGATTAGGGCATTGACAACTTTGACAGCCCCATGATTCAGCCTATCACATGGGTACAGTGCCTACCTCTGATCAACCAAAATTCGAGGACTTCAGTCTTCCCACCTAGCTGGTGGGGAGACCAGAGAAGGGCTCATTTAGTAGATGACAAGTGGGTGGAGCATTGGGGAGAGAGAGAGCATACACAATGGAGCCACAAAGGTGAGACTCCCTTAGGTGGGAAGCCACAGGTATACCTAGAGATAAAAAGGGACAGACACCACAAGTAAACCATTACTCAAATCTGGCTGAACTACTGACTGTATTTTGGGTTAATGGCCTACATGCTGCTTTAAAAAGCATCCTGATATGACAAAGCTGCAAATGGAATTTTTAAAAAAGGACATGCAGTCTCAAAGTGGCTTTAAAACATTCCTGTGTCAACTGAAAAGCTACAGGCAAGAGCTGTAATGAAGTTGGCAGAATAATAACTGATGATGCAGGGGGTTAGAAGCTTGGGACTTCACTTCATAAAACCCATCCTGCCATGTAGGTATGAAATGCCTCAAAGAGAATTTAAACTCTTTGCAGAAGATCAGCTTGGCCTTCAAATGTAGAGTCCTCTAGTCATGAGAACATGTGCAAGGAATGCACCTGAGCAGAGGAGTGGAAATGGGACAGTGAGCACCAACTTGGAGAAAGCGAGAAAAGAACCAAAGACCAACTGCTGGCAGCAACGTAGGTGGCAGTGTGCACCAAGAGCCACAAGGAAGACTAACACTGGTTTGCTTGAGGAAGACAGTAAGGTACTCTGGTCTCATGTGCAGCCATGTGCCGCAGCAGCGTGGAGAACAGAAGGCAGCTGCAGGTGATCTGAGTGTTCAGGAGAGTGCCGGGAGGTGGGGGGGAGTGGAGGCAGAAGCTGCAGCTGCAACCAGCAGATGTGGTGAGAAGCAACAGATGAGACGAACCTACTGCACTACTTTAGGGCGCTGAGTTGAGAGGGGAAAAGTAAAATCTGAGCTCAAAATACAGCCCCACCAAACAAAGCATCCACTTCGAATGACACAGAAACAAGAAAGTGCCTGAGAAGCACAGGATAGTTACCTGGGAGCAGAGACCAAAAGTATTCCAACGTTTGCTCAGGTCAGATCCCACCTAGCCTCATTCAGTCTCACTGGACACAGCCATGCTCATTTCTATGTACTGTCACAGCCTTTTTTTTTTTTTTTTAGTTTTTCTGTTTTTCCTGGACTCGCTTTGTAGACCAGGCTGGCATCAAACTCAGAGAGAACCACCTGCCTCTGCCTCTCAAGTGCTAGGCTAAAATGTGCATGGCACCGCACTCGGTTCCACATTGTCACAACTTTATTTGAGCCAATGATGTCATTTACTAAAAAATTTGCATGATTCACACAAGCTTCCCTACCTGGGTCTTAAAAAACAAAAAGAAGGTAAGGGGATGGTTCTGCAGGTAAGGGCACTTGCCACAGAGCTTGACAACCCAATTTCTCTCCTGAGCACCCATGTGGTGGATAGAAGTGAGTCCTACAAGCTCTCCCCTGATTTTCACATGCATCGCCTCCCCCTCCCCCATAAATAAAATGCCAGTCTTTAATACTAAGAGCCCTAAACATTCCTGTGTTCACAGCTAGAAGAAAAGGGTAAGATCCACTTTAGAGGTAGCCAACCTCCCAGTGCCCTGTAAATTAGGCGCTGCTTCTCAGAGTGGAGTAACAATGGAGGGATGCACCCCCACAACCCAGACATGCTCAATTCAGATTCCCATACTAAGACAAATACCAGAAAGCTAGCTACAGGCCAAACATGCAGGGACAAACCTGAAAAGGCCATGGAAGATCAGCTGATATGGAAATTAGGGGATTTGTGGTGCAGTTGTAGCTCTGTGGCTGCTGTCTGTCAGCTGTCAGGACAGGGAGAAGTTTGAGGGTAAGTCACCCCAGATAGATGGGGAAGCCAACAATGTCCTGTAAGCTGCTGTCATTGAGGTGCCAACTTTGACGAAACACATGCTTGGTATTTCAGAGGTAACTGTTTCTAAATCAGAACAGATGTCATGCACACTAATGCCATTATTACAACCCCATTTATGACTAGCATTAAGGCATCCTTTAGGTTGGTTATACAACTGGGCCATAACCAGTCAGCATAATATTTATCTTTACTATAAAAGGTGGGCAATATCACCATTGGTCAGATGTGCAAAACGACCCTGAGACGTACAAACAGACTCTCGGGTGAGCTGACTTCACCTGGGCATGTGGATCCATGGCCTGTGCTCAATGCTGCTGTCTGATGCCCACCTTTCCAAGACTGTAGACCATAGCACTCTGACTCCAGTGGGCAGATCCCACACGCAGAGAAGGCCCCTCCTTAGCTGAGTGTAACCCTCTAGCAGCCACTTAGTAGGGAAATGTCGACTGGAAGCAGCTGGTGCCAGGGCTGTGCAAGCTCTGGGGCAGCTCCATGTTAGTTCAAGGAGGCATGGGTCTTTAATTTTGGCTAATGAGAAGCCCCTGATGCCACTTGGAAGATGAAATTTAAAGAGGGAGATATCTTGGAAAGATGACTAGGATTGGAGAAATAAGATCCTAGTGTAGACAGGTGAACCCAGGCAAGCCATCTCAAACCTTGTCATTGCTGGGTCTACCTCAATTGGCCCAGGATGTAGGTAAGGAGCTGACTGCCTAGCGTGTTCAAAGCCCTGTGTTTGAACTCCAAGCACTACACTAAAAACAAAGAGAGAACATGAGCAAGGAGGAATTCTTTCCTGCTCTGATTATTATGGGAGTATCCAACTCATTTAAAACAAGCCACAGAAACTTACCCAACATCTGATCATGGCTAGTAGGTATGTTTCTTATTACAAACATGAGGGCAATACATAACCATTCAACAAAGTATATACATATCCGCTCAGCAAAAATTTGTAAGGTATCAAGTAATATAAATTCCCAGTGGATCAAAAATTTGAATTCAAGCCCATGACTTCACACCATGGTTCTCAACTGTATTCTTTTCAGCATACCAAGCTTTGGCCACAAATTTCTGAAGTGAGAGCTGGTTGAACCACCCTGTGAAGTAGTTCCTCAAACACGAGCAAATCTTTTACTTCCCACTCATACACAGAAATACAGCTAAATAATAAATGGAGGATTCATAGTATATAATAAATGATATTCTGTATAACAGTTTGGAATGCTGCTCTCAGCAATGGAGGTATCACAATATCTGACCTCAAATATATATACTGTAGAACTACAGTAACAAAAACCTGCTACTCACATGAAAACAGGTCTTTGGAAAAGGCCCAGAAGAAGAACCAACAAAGCTATATGTGGCCATCTAATTCCTGACAAAGGCAGCAAAATACAAGTAGAAAAACGATAGCCCGGTCAACAAAAGGAGCTGGCAAAATTGGATATCCACCTGGGGAAGAATGAAATTACAAAGTTATCTCTCACCTTGTACAAAAAAAATCCCAGCACTTAAGAAGCAGAGACAGGTAGATCTGAGTTTCAGGTCTATATATTCTATAATAGAATATAACTAAGACTATGTTCAGATCCTGTCTCAAAGAAAAAACAGAAAACAAAAATCAAAGCCAACAACCCCCCCAACCCAAACAAAAACCAACCCAAACAAAAACCAACCAAAACAACAACACCAACCACACCCTCACGATAGACAGCTGAGCCACCACAGCTCTTTTCGACTTGTGTCTGCTCAGACCTGTCTGTACAATGCAGCCCTCAGGACCATCTAAGTCACAAGGTAACAACAGACTCCCAGGTCTCCACGGTTCTCATCAGCTCAGTCCATTTGATGCACACCTCCATCTTGGGTCGGCTGGAAGTTCTACTCTCTGGTGCCTTGTTCTGCAACACTGCCACAGCAGAGGGAGCGTGATGAAGTAAGTCCTTAGCTCATCTTCTTTCATTGTATTGGCCTAAACCAGTCTTTAAACCAGAAATACCCGAAGAGCAAAGCCTACCATAGGGATAATTTAGACATAGTCTATTGCACAATAATCCCAACAGAATAAATTAAAAACTGAACATGGATAGATTCAAGCAGAAAACCCAAAGTAATAGTTCTGAGCAAGTCTGCCCACTATTGAACATGCTAGGCCAAGGCAAGAGATTGGCTGGCCTCTTGATTCTCCTTAAGTCTTCTCCATGGGTCTGTTGTTTTTCGGGTTTTATATGCACACACCTGAACAAAAGCCAAGAACATCATTTCTCACCTCAAAAACTATTCAAAGGCTGGAGCAAAATCCAGCCATTTAAAAAACATTCCTTATCTGTACCGGCATTCTCTTAGGGAGCCAAGTCTGGATGAGATGAGGGATGTTTTCTACAAAGCAAGGGAAGAACATCCATGAGGTAATCCATGTGCCAGGCTGTAGGGGCAGCTCAGAGGCTGCTTAAAACAGCACACCACTCCCTTGGTGGCCCCTGGCCCAGTGCTTCAGCTAGTTCTTCAGTGGTGATTGTGACACAGGAGGCTGAGAGTTTTTTGGTTTTCTGCTCTAAAAGCCTGACCACGGGTTTCAGTTATCAGGGGAAAGAAAATAAAGAGGCAGTTATTATCCCTTAATTGTGCCCACAGAATCACGTGAGATTTGCCAAAGGAATGAAAATCAGTTGGCACAAGTATGTCACTTATATCAGGTAAAGTTTACTTAACTTTCACTCACATAAACACCTCAATAGTTATCTTTCCTAATTTGTACAAATAAGTCAATAGACAGCAAAGGCTATGAGCTCAATCCTTGCTTAAAAGATGAGGCAGGAATGGCCAGTGATAGTCACCAACCTGAAAGGCTCCTGACACCTGGAGCTGCAACACTTTTAAAGGCATAGTGGAGACGACAGCTGACTGAAATTTCCAAAACTAATGACTCATGACCTGGTATGTTGAGACATCTGCCAACAGGCAGACAAGAGGAAGAGGGGAAGCCCTAAGTGTGGTAAAGAACACAGGGAAAAAAACACTGATGCACTGGTGTGGGTCGACCACAGGGTATAGAGCATAATGCAGAGATTAAGTTGATGGGCTTTGGGGCCTCACTCCCCTAGTGCTGCCAAGACTTGAAATGGAGTACTACTACATCATGAACTGGTAACATGCCTTCAGTGTTCTCTTGCCTTGGCTGGGCCATAGTGAACAGCAAGTGTTAAGTACTGAACATAGGACCCGTACTACACTAAGTGTTCAAAGAAATAGTAGGGGTACAACCACACTGGAAACTTATCTCCCAGAATCAAACTTTCCCTTAAGATATCCATATATGGTTATACTATTATCTACCTGATAATAGTAATAGAAATAAAGAAATAAAAATAAGTAAATTTCATCTCTAAAGGAACCAAGATGTCATAGCCTTATCAGAAGCTAATTACATAATTAGAAAATGATACTCTACAGTCATCAAAGGCTTATATTTTAACTC
The DNA here is from genome assembly GCA_028658305.1 of Pachyuromys duprasi. NCBI lineage: Eukaryota > Metazoa > Chordata > Mammalia > Rodentia > Muridae > Pachyuromys > Pachyuromys duprasi. The sequence goes on along the minus strand of CM053765.1, from coordinate 75,161,068 downwards.
CCAGAGTTATATCATTAAAGTGGAGTAAAAACATTTTCTTTTTAACTCAAAAAAAAAGTTTTGAAACTATTTTACCTTCATGACACTTGTACAATTTAAAAAAACAAAACCTCTCTGAAGATGGCCTTTAGCTCAGACACTTGCCTCTGCTGGGATTAAAGACTTGCACTATCACCCCCAGCTCAAAAAATTTATGGGCTAGTGAGCTAGCTCAGCAGTAATGAGCATTTGTTGGTCTTGTAAAGGACCTGAATTCAATTCCCATCACCCACATGATGTTCACAACCACCTGTACCTCCAGCTCCAGGGGATCCAGTGACCTCTATTGGCCTCCGCAGGCACGCAGTATGCATGATGCACACACAAGCGAAACATATATAGAATAAAAAAATCTAATAAAAAAAACTTTTTTTTAGGTAAAATGGGGAGAGCAAGTAGGATTTAAAACTAAAAAGGCTCCAGGAATGTGCTATGAAGATAAATAATAATCTGAATAACCTTGAACACAATTTTTATCTGTAGGACTTGTGTTTCTAAGATAAAAATGAGGGTTCAGTCAATGGCTCTTGAGCTCCTTCTATTCTAGGAGTTATTCCATCTGCAAAGGCGTTTCCCAGCCATGGGGCCCTCCCACTCCACAAAAGGAAAACACAGTATCATTTTTAAAGTCAGAGCCAGAGTCTTGTGGCACATCACTGCAGAGGTTATAAAAATCCTTCTCTTTCAAACAGCAGAACAGTTTAGTTGACTCAGAGTTTGATAAAACTCAATACCAATGAAACCAAAATGGATTTTTAACCTAGTAGAAAATCTAAGTTGACAACGCATGCAAGAATTAGTTGAAATGGCTGCAGCCGCTGAGTACCTTGGAAGATGCTTAATGGTTTGTGTGTTTATTGTGTATGTCACAAGAAGCAATGAGGCTGGAAGTGTGAATGTGGCATGCTTAGAAGCTGAACCTTCAGTCACTGGGGCAAGTCTTCAAGAAGTCACAAATTAGAAACCCTACAAACTCATAACAGGAATTGCCTGAATCGTACCAGGACAAACTACCAACTGTATTTTCATGTCTCCAACTTTTCAGTTACTAGATTTCACTATGATTCTAAGTTTATTTCCCAGGAATGGATACAGGGAGACAGTTTCCAAATAACTTTTGATGTAATGTAGAACTTACAGAAAAAAAATCACTTAAGAAATCATAAAAATAAAAATACTCTAACGAGTGCATTCAGGCATCTGACTGTGGATTCAAGAGCTTATCTGAACAGAACCCATGCAATTACACTGCCTTCACTCAAATGGTGTCAGAAGGCAACTACCCTATTTACTACCCACTGATAAGTTATGACAACACCATTTCATAGCCTGTCATCCTATTTCATTTAACCCTCACCACTATGCCCAGGCTTTCCTCAGTGCTAAGGACTATTCACAAATGCTTTAGTGCATCCACTGTAAAAAATCAGAATGGCAATGCTACAACTGAAACCTAATAATTACCTAAATGAAAAAGGGATAGGGTGATGGAATGACATCTTACTTTTAATTGTAATTTTTCTAATAAACAGCGTAATTTAAAATAATAACCACAAAGAGAAATCTAACAGTCCTGAGATTCTATAGGAAATCCAATGGCTATGGAAAGCTTTCAACATTCTACCAGTTTTAAGAAAAAACTCAATAATATGAGCATGAGACTGAAACTAACAATGACTAAGTAGATAAAAATTTGGTCACAAAAACAACAAAAAAAGCTCACTGCCAGAAGAGCACAGAAAAAGCACAGGGCCAGGGTTCAAACCCAGATGAGTCTGTTCAGGATGCTACACTCTCTTCATTGTTTCAGATTACCAGCCCTATTCTACCTCAGTGCTTGAACAAATTCTAGCTTAGTGGGTGAAAAAGGAGTGGGTATAGGACACAGAGTTCTATTACCAAAAAGGAACAAAGAGCCAACCATAAGAACAAGTCATAGCAGTTTAATTTTCACTGGATCTACTAGGGGTGAGGAGGGGCACAGAGGGCATGGGGGGGGGTGAAGAGCAATAAACTAGAACAAATGAAAATGCCACAAGGGTCCCCAGATGGCTCAGTGGGTAAAGCTCTTGCAGCAGGTAACAACCTGAATGTGACGAGACCCACACAGTAGAACTGGCCCTGCAGGTTGTCCTCTGACCCCTACAAGCATGCCATGGGAATGGGTACACCCACAAATGATAAATTTTTAAAAGTCAAAATAAAAGCTACTTCTGTGTTAATCTAAAACATTAAATAGTACAGAAAAGTGGAAAAATTATGACATGCTGGGCTTAGTAATATACCAGGGACACACTTAAAACACGGCTCTCACAGGCTAGCAGAAGAAAACTGTTTTGACTTTCAAATGTCCAAGTCCAAAGATGGAAAGGTGACAAATGTCACCAGGATGGCTCCCAGTCTCAATAAAAGGCAGTTTGGTGTGAACAAGCAGACAGGAAACTTTACCATGCAAGGTTTCTAGCCAACAAACCTTGGGAATAAGCTTGCTCAGATGCACCCAGCACCACTCCACTGCCACCATCAAGTGGCTGTATTGAAACCTATTAGAGTAAGGAAGGCAGGCACTGGAGAGATGCTCCTCAGTTCCATCACTGGCTCTTCTTCCAAAGGACCTGGAAACCAATCTCAACCACCCCTAACTCTGAAGGAACTAGGCCCACACATAGTGCACAGCCCACTCATACACATACAAAATTTAAAAACTCGAGAAACAAAAACCCTACTTCATCCAACTTTTGCAGTTGGATCTGCTCTTCCACACTTACCTCTTGTGATAGCATACCGGAGTGGAAAACTAGACTGGGGAGGGCAGTCGTAGAGCTGTATTCCTTGCAGCAGACACTGCCAAAGTGAGACCAGCTGAGGTTACTGAGTCAAGTCTACAAAACTGCCCCAACAACACTAGATTGACGTGGTTCCTTGGGGGCTAGAGCTTGGGCATCTTTCAAAACTACAATTAGCACTACAAATGAGCAGCAGGAAGCTAACCAAGGACTAATGGTCTTTAAATCAGATCTATAGCACCAAGCTGTTCAGAGTTGGCATGGTTGAGCACTGGTCATCACCAGGCCTATAGTTGTACTTCTTCCAAAATCAGAAAAAAGGTCATCTGCCCCAGGGCTATGTGTACCAGTCAGTTTTGACCTGAAATGCTAAGTCCCTGCAACAATCATCCCTACTGATTGCTTTCTTCCCTCCCACCATGCTATGTTCTCTACTGTCTGCAACCTTGTCTGCTAGACAAAACCCACTCACTATCAAGCATATCCAGTTCTCTACCAAAACATGTCTATCTGCCATCACACCTCTTTGGTTAAGGAGAAAACTATGGGGTTTGGGTTTCAAAGCCTTCCCTGGCCTCTATCAACAAACTTTTACCAAGTTAACAAGAGCAGATCTGACCCACTGGAGACACTGCTAAAACAGCCAGTGTTCAGTGAAAACTCTTACCGCATTAAGAAAATAAAATCCATCTACAAAGGCCCGGAGAGGCACAGATGCGCCCATTTCGAAGGTTCCTTCAAAGCCAGCTCTTGGTTAAGTGAATTAAAAATATAGATGGATTTAAAATCCAAAGTTTCACCAGGATAATTAAACTTAGGAACTAAGTTATACAAAACACCCAAATATAAAGCTTTAAGAAAAACCTTCCTTTGTCCAAGTAGTCCTCAGTTTGACTGATTATAGATTATATATTTAAAAGGTACACTAAAATTAACTGCATTCTCACTATAAAAAAAAATCAAGAGGCTAAAAAAATTCTAATCATTCTCCAAAAGTAACTGAGTGCACAAAAATAAAAAGTTTTCCTCTTTGAGAATGTGGTCAACACTGGTCACTTGTCCCCTAGATAAAATAGCAGGTTTTTTTTGTGTGTGTGTGTGTGAAGACACTAAGCAGTGATATCCAAACACCTAAAATATTTTCCAACTGGGCAACAGTTCTGCAATCTAAACTGACAATCAGCTAATATTGAGCACTAAACTACCATTCACTTATGGTATCAGTCACCCCCTAAATCAGTCACATCTTGAATCACCCTGCTCCTTTACTCAGATTTGGGAAAATCAAAATTTCTTCTTTAAAATGCCCAATTATCTGCAGGAAGCAAATCCGTGAGCCAGTATCACCAATACTGACATGAATGCCCTCAAGCATTGCAGAGCCACCGGGCATAAAGAAAAACTGTACAAATGTACAAATCTGAGCACAATCAATTTGTTATTAAACTCAAAATTTAAAGGGGGGGGGGAGAAACAGGCACCATGGCACGTGCCTTTAATCCCAGCACTTAGAAGGCAGAGGCAGGTGGACCTCTGAGAGTTTGATGACAGCCTGGTCACACGCTCTCTCAAATCACATCACCCAAATAAATGAATAAAAATACTTAACATTTCCCTTGCCCAATGACCTGTTCTATTGAGGAAACTTGAGAAATATTGCAGCTTTGCCCATGTCAGCTAGCTGTCATTTAACCTGAGGTGCCCTTCCCATTGTTTTCAGGTCCCAGGCTACACAGCTCATTAGCATTTAAACACCTTCCCTGACAAGATAAAAGAAAGCCACTAGTCAGAGTTCTCTCAGCCTTTCCTTCCACAGTCACTATGGTCTATGACCATCAAGTTTGGCCTCAGTTCTTTCACTCCAGTGTGACTTCCAAGCAGTACTTTCCAAACACATTAATAAATGTCTCCCCTCAGATAAGTGTTCGTATTCTTGCTCTCAACATTAACCCATGTAGCTCTTTTAAAGCATATTAGGAGGAGATGGATCAGCAGTTAAGAACCCACACTGCTCTTGCACAAGTTCCAGCACCCTCACAGGGTAGTCAAAACTGATATAAATCCAGTCCAAGAGAATCTGACTCACATACATTAACCCCCTACACACACACACACACACACACACACACACACACACAAAACTTTAAGTTTGCAGGTTCATGACTCTCTGGCTAACAATACCTTATGAGGGTCATATACATAGACAGTCTGCATCTGATTCCTTCGGCTACCTTTGTCTCTACTTCAAAAGTAAACTAGCTGGCTAGCTAAAACCCAAACACTGAAGTCCAAAGCCCTTCTAATTCACAAATTTACAACCTTCACCATGGTACTCTGCTGTGATAGGTACTCACTAAAATTTTTACTTTTTCACCTACTAAAATTTTAAGAATGGGTAATTATGAAATGTGACAAGCCTGTAGTAAAATAATGTCACGGTTTGAAACTGGAAGCTTTCAAAGTTACAGGACTTATTGTATAATCCAACAACCTCAATTAAATTTAACTCAAGAGAAATAGAAAATGATATCCACATAAAGACCTGTAAATACACAGCATTATTGACAGAAATCTAAATGGTCAAATTTTAACTAGCAAATACATAACAGGAATGGCATGTAATGAGTAATAAACATGAACACTGATACATACATTTAAATCTTAAAAAGGCAGACATAGGGGCTGGAGAGAGTTCAGTGGTGTAAGAGCACTGGCTGTTCTTCCAAAGGTCCTGAATTCAATTCCCAGCAACCACATGGTAGCTCACAACCATCTATAATGAGATCTGGTGCCCTCTTCCGGCCTGCTGCCTGACATGCAGGCAGAATACTGTATATATAATAAACCTTAAAAAATAAAAAAGCCAGATATAAAACAGCATAATTACACTTATGATCCTCTGTTAAAGGGCAACACTAAAAACAGAAAAATCTAGTGGTTGATGAGAACAAAGAGAAGAGACAGTAATTTGAAGGGGCTATGAAAAAATGCTGTTTGTGTTATGATTATTACTGTACTTGCCTCACTTTATCAATCTACATACCTAAGACAGTTCCTGTATGTAAACCACACTTCCATAAAGCAGAACTTTAAAAACCATGTTAGCCACTGGGCAATGGCAGCGCACATCTTTAATCCCAACACTTGGGAGATCTCTGTTGGCTTTGAGTCTAGCCTGGACTTCAGGACAGCTACAGAGAAACCCTGCCTTAAAAAACAAACAAAACAAAAAGCCCACAGCACCATCATGTGAGCCAGAGTCCTACTAATCACCTATGAAATATTCCACAAGGGAGACCTTAAAAACAGGTGGCTGACCCCGATGGTTCACTTTGACTTATTCCTCTGCTTAACAGCTACACCTGTGACTTTAAGGCTTGTCTAATCTGGCACGTGCCTGACATCACATTATAGTTCTTTGTATAAACTTTTAAAAACTCAACTAGACCTTATGTTGAGACTGTCCTGGACAGTATCTGTCTACCTTTAGGGCTAGTCTAACACAATGACCTCTAGAGCTGGGGCTTAATAATTCAACAATGGTTTAGAGCACTTATAAAAGGAATAACATTAGTCACTAAAGCACCTGCCAATCAAGCCCAAAGACCTAAGTTTGGATTCCCAAAACCCACATAAAAACAAGGGATTGTGGCATTCGTCTGTAATCCTAGCCACATAGGGTAGACAAAGAAGATGGAGTAACAAATGGATATCCACAGTCCACTGCCCAGACAATCTGGCCTATCACTGGGCTCCAAATTCTGTTAATTCCTGCCAAAACAGTAAGGTAGACAGTAACAGAGGAAGATACCTGACATTGACTTTGGGTCAATTAATCAATTGATTGATTGATTGGCTCATTCTCTCTTTCTCTGTATGGAATATGGCCTAGATTCAATTACAATACTCCACCCGTAATGCCTACAAATCTGTTAATTATAAATGCATCTACAACAATCTTAAAAAGAAAAACAAACAACAACAACAAAAAAACAGAAATTTAAGAACAAAGAGCAAGACATTTGCCAAACACTATGGTTTAAAGCTCATCCACCTAACAATGGACTAGCAAGAACACTGCCTACAAATCTGTTAATTATAAATGCATCTACAACAATCTTAAAAAGAGAAACAAAAAAACAAAACAGAAATTTAAGAACAAAGAGCAGGACATTTGCCAAACACTATGGTTTAAAGCTCATCCACCTAACAATGGACTAGCAAGAACACTTTTGCTATTCTGAGTTCACATGTCCTGAGACAATTCACAGTAAACAAAACTAATGTTTCCATAACTTACAATGATGCTTGTCTTACAGGTGGCAGGGCTAACCATTTAACCCTCATGTAATGGCTGCCTGTGAAGTATTTTACTCAATCTTAAAACTCAAGTTTTGCAGGGTACCAGTTTAAAAAAACAAAGACAAAACTGAGATGACTGACTCCCTTTCTAATTGCTTGAACAATCAATATGCAAGTAAGTATCTACTGAGCTTGTCAACTTTACATTTAAATTTCATGTGTATAAATTTGATTTTACACTGGTGAGATGCCTCATCAGGCAGACACTTGCCAACAAACCCATCTGAGATCAGTCCCCACATAATAGGAAAACCATGATAGGAGTAAACAAAAATTGATGAACAATGACCTCACGCCAGAATAAAAAAAAAATCTTATCACCTTCTCTATGAAGTATATGAGTCAGTCCTAGAATTCTAGGTTGTTAGGTACACCTGAGTACTTTTCATTGCTCCCTAGTAGGTTCTAGAAATGCTGGATTAAAAGTCTCTAACAATCTGGTTCTAATTTTTTCATAAAACATAAACAAGACAGAAATATCTGTAAGTAACTCTTACTTTCTCTTACTGCTGAGGCCAATGAACCAGTGTGTTTTCTCCTCATCTCTCTGATGTGATTTCTAGAAACCCAGAACCACTGTAATAAGAGGCATACTAAAAAGTATTCAGATCACTTGAAACTGACACTTCAAAAGAACACAACTCTACATTTCCCTTTTATATTTAAAAAGCTGAAGAGGCAGAGGCAGGAGAATCACTGATTTCTAGTCTACACAGTAAATTTGCACGTCAGCCAGGACTTCACAAGAAGACCATGGTCTTAACACAAAGCAAAATATCAAAGCAAGAGAAAGGGGCATCCAATTTAGTAACAGTATTTAGTTTCTATGTGAAAAAAATGCACTACACTACCTTTAAAAACTAGCTACATCAAAAATCTCACTTTGGTTCTAAGAAGATTTTTAGTTTGTCTACTTCCTGTTAATAGGAAGGTCAACTACTCATTTTAACACACTATACAAATTACACTATAAAAGCTTCCAACATTCAATATTTAGTAAAACTAGTGGTGATCCGTAATACCCTCCCCTCCTATGCACCCAATACAAATAAACATGTGCTACGGGCTGGAGTGCTTAAACTGTTCATCTGAGCACAATAAGATCGACAAAAATGCATTTAACAAGGTAATAAACTACCAGCTGAATGAAATGAACTTTAAGAAGAATAAGGAGAAAGCCATTCTTCCATTATTCTGTCTCTGGGGATCCAATTTCAAAAAATATTACATACTTTATCCCATTAGATCACATACTGATTAACCTAACAAAGTGCTACATTATGCTCTTTAAACCCTCATTTTAATGGCTACTGTACCTAAGGAGCACTCCTTTCGAAAAATGCTAAATAAGTAATAACAGTATAATTACAATGAGAAAAGAAAAATCCCAACACTTGGGAAAAGCAGCCATTATAGAGACTACAATAAAAGATACAGAAGAACGTAGGCCAAGATTAGTATAAATAGACTTTATTGAAGTCAGTGCCTCTGTACGGAGACAGAAGATTGTGTCTACATAAGCACAAGTTGTAACATTTCACAACTTCTAAAAGGAATGTCAACAATTACAACGATCATGCATACCATGGTCGATAATCACATTTTAGAAGCATTTTCAACCATTTCTAAAGAAATGCTTAAAACATTGTTATATATAGAACTACTTTCAATAAACTGCAAAACATTGATCGACTTTTCCAGTATGAGCTACAGTGTCAACACAAAAGGGAGGCATAAATGTTTAATTTATGAAATCAGAATGGAATATTTACTGTAAAGAAAAATTAAAAAGCTTTCAAATAAAGGCCATTATTGAACCAACATGAAGAGCACAACTTGAACTTGACTTCATTCATCTTTAAAGCTGTCCTCTGAATAACTTCAGTTCTAAACATTGAATTCAGTACTGTGAATATTCCTTGGATTGAAGTTTGGCAATAATGCGGTCCAACTGTCTTTTTGCTTCACACTGTGGGAAATTGCTCATGTCATAATATTGAGGGGCAATTTTCACCAACCTGTCCAGAAGGGAGGAAAGTTATGAAACCAAGATTTAAGTAAGTACTAGAGTTGCTAATAATCACATTACTGCCAAATGAAGGCAAATATTCAAAAACAAATCAATGATATACAATATAAACCCACATCTTTACAAATATCAGTTTAGAACTGTCAGCTCAGGAAAAGTACAAATCTGCTGAATTTATCAACTTTGAAAAAGTATCAGAATTAATTTTCTTAAGCACTTTATTTACATTAAAATGAAAATAACACAAAGCTACTTAAAGTGTTTCATCTGACCATACTACTTTCACCTGTATTTTAAAGGTTATGGTTTTGATAGTCAAATGATTTCATCTTCTCATTTTCAGTGTTTTAGGAACTACAAATATAAAACTGTATCATTGATAAAGGGTAGCATTTTGCTAAAAATTGAGCAGCCAATCTTAATTACAATTTCTAGAAGCTAATATGTCAGCCAAGATACAATGTGATGCAATTCTTTTTTGGCTTTCAAGACAGGGTCTCTCTGTGCCCCTGGCTGTTCTGGACTTGCTTAGTAGACCAGGCTGGCCTCAAACTCGTGAGTTCTGCCTCCCTGAGTGCTGGGATTATGGGCATGTGCCACCGTGACTGGCTCATGATAAAATTTTTATCTTATGTTAAAAAGACAAAAAACTGCTATCATAGACTATGAAACGACCCCAATGAAACTCCTGATGTTATTCAAGACCCTGCCCATACCACATCCCACTGTCTTCTCATTAAAACACTGACTTAAAAAATTCATACTATGTTAATCTAAGGTCTATGCACAGGAGTATACACACCTAGCTGAGAGCACAGAATGATGTCTACTAAGACCAGTCAGTCTATCCACAGCAAATACTAAAATCAAAATTGAAAACAAAGTGTGCTTACCATTCTGGCTTGATATCTGTACATGTCCGGATATAATTCTTAGTTGTCAGCACAAACTCATTATAAAGCACCCATTCAGGCTTGTGATCAAGCACAGTAGAGGGATGCAACTGGACCACCTGGTTATCTTTCACAGTTAAATAATGCCCCGTTCGTTCTAAATGTGCCACCTGAAACCAAAACAGTATAAAATAGTGCTTGCAGTGAAATACTTGTAAGAGAATGACAATTTTTACATGAAAAGGGTAGAATTCTGGCTTAGAAAGTATTTTGAGTTTTTAGTGCACACATGTGTGTTTTGCCTGCATAGCTATCTGTGTACCACATGTGTAGCGGCCTGAGGTCAGAGAGGATGTTGGATCCTCTTGGAACTGGAGTTACAAACTGTTTTTAGATGTTATGTGGGTGCTAAGAATTGAACCTATGTTGTCTGGAAGATAGCCAGTGCTCTTAACTATTGTCCTTTCTTTGTATTCAATGGTTATTACAGAAACATGTTGTAAAACAAAGGTATTTATCTCATTTTTAAAAATTCTTTTTCCAACAGCCTCTAATACAGTACATTTAAATTAAATAACTTGTAATCAGGAAAACCTCAGAATGGCTTACAAAGGACACCTGGAGTTTACAGTGCTGCAAGTTGGTCATCATACCAGGCCCAGTGGTGCATGCCTGTAATCCCAGAACTCTGGGAGACAGGGCCTGGCAGATTTCTGAGTTCAAGGCCAGGCTAGTCTATAAATCAAAGTCCAGGACAGCCAAGGCTACACAGAAAAACCCTGTCTCGAAAAACAAAAAACAAAAAAAGAAAGAAAACGTGGAGACACAGGGCTGGAGAGATGCTTCGTGGTTAAGAGAACTAGCTGTTCCAGCAGAGCCAGGCTCGATTCCTAGCACACATGTAACACTGAGCATGCACCCAAGCATACATAAACTAGTCACACATGAAACAATAAATGTGGAGAGGCTTAAAGAGAAAAGTATTCAAGTTTCATTTTGATGGTCTTATGATAATACGTTTCAAACTAAGACCAAGATTTTGGGCAACTTTAAACACATTTATCAAAACTCAAGGGTTAAAATTTACCTTTATACCAGAAAATGGCCAAAGTATCCATTTGTTATAACAAAGACTCCAGTAATAAAAAACAAATACTTCCAAAATTATATCCAAACAAGACTCCCAACTTAGCTAATTAAGGTACTAAATTATTACTCATTACACAGGATTTTGCACATACTAATTCAACAAATGAGACCTAACATTTAGAGCTGATGTTCACATACTCTTCAACTCAAACCAAACCAATTAAGTTCAATAAAAAGCAAATACTATATGAACATTTAATTATGGAAACCTGACCTAACTACTTACCTGCATGAAATACCCAGTAACCAATGCTTTTCTTATATTAATATAATAGTCCCTGCTGGTGAAATCAGTACTCCGACGAGGCAAATTAAATCTGTCCATAATTCTTGATAGCTGCTGGCGTACATTGTCTGCAGACATCAGGGACCGGTAGTTAATGAAGTTGTCATAACACCACTGAACAGATTCATGATCTAAAAAGTTGGAGGGAAAGAGAAAAAAATAAAACCATGAACCATCCACACAACAGAAAAATTTGAAAGCCTACTTTTTATTAAAAAAAAAAGAGAGAGAGAGAAAGGCTATGGGCTGGAGAGATGGCTAAGAATGTGTACTGCTTTTGCAGAGGACCAGAGATTGTTCCTAGCACCCATGCTGGGTGGCTCACATTGAGATATTCACATCTCCAGCTTCAGGGGGATCTGAAACCTCTGGTCTCCTCCAGCACTTGCATTTACCCACAGACAGACAGAAACAAAGATACACACACACACACACACACACACACACACACACTCCTTAGTAAGAATTATCAGAGAAAATGTTTATATATGACTTCTCTAAATAAACTGTAGTATCACCAACTTCTTTAAAAAACAATAAACATGATTCAAATGAATTTTAAAAAAACAGTACTAAGATTTCTGGCTAATAGAGGTAAAACAATGAATTTTTTTTAATCAATGGTTCTTAGCAATGAGTTATTTACCTATTAACAGCCACCTGGCTGTTTCCAACAAAGGATTTATTAGACACTGGTAGATTCAGAGAACTTGGTAAAATGCCAGATTTTGCTCATTTTCAAAGAAACCAGAGCCTTAGCTGAAGAAAATCAAATACAGCATTAAGTAACGTAGTGAACTTCAAACTAGCATGCTGCTCTCTAACTGCACCTGAACTAGTCCTCTAGACGGAGAAACTACGTTATGACTGTGGCAAGACCTGCCTCAGCACTTTCTCCAAGGCCAATGAACAAGCATGTCAAGCATTAACAATTTTACTACATGTATTATCAAAAGATTATTTTTCTACTAATAAATTTTTAAAAATCCTTGAAACCCAGTGTTATTCAGCTCAGAGCTCAAAAGGTACTAAATCAATTGAAGGAAAAGAATCCTTTTGGAGTAACCTGTTTTTAATGACAGTCACGCAAGAAAACTGCATCACCTCCTTCACAGATCTTTTGATATTGAGAGAAAGTTGAGACGGTTGTAAAATGGGAAAAGTGTACAAAAAAAAGCATTAGAACCTAGAATGTTGATCTTCGTCGGCTACCGTAACACCTATAGTATATTGCTTTATCCTTGGTGCTGGGATTTAAGCAACTGCATATAATGTGTATCTTTGTCTTAAACTGACTTATATAAGTAGATAGGTTTATCATTTTACAAATACATCACCATTTTGGAATTAAGAGTAAGCAGGACTATGAACTAATTCTTCAAACTAAAGAAAATGAGCAACAGCTGGGCAATGATAATCTCTAAACTAAGGCATTGCTGATTTCCACACTATGACCAAGGGTGCAGCTTTTTAAAGACTCCCAATTTTTAGAAAACAGACATTAAAGACTAACATGGACTGGGCATGGTTAAACAACTCCTACCTACTCAGAAAATCATCATGTAAATTCAAAATCTACTTGGATAAACCAAGCAAATGACAGTATTAGTGAGTTGAGATAATCAAGTTTCTCTTAGACGGCTCTACCATATTTCTAAATTATAGGTAAAAATCTAAACTAATGCTACTCGCTCCTTAGAATGCTAAAAGCTACTCTACATGTTGAAATGGGAGCCATCTGAAGATGAGAATGAGGTCTCCCTACATACAAAGGTGTTACAAAATAACTTAAAATTTGTTTGTAATATTGTACTGATAAAGACTTCATTTTATTAACATGACTTAATTCTTCCATATTAACAAGATAAAAACTCTGAGATTCAATAAATAGTATACGAAACATTTTAACAGTATGGTGGTCCAGAAAAATTTTTTAATTGTTCTTTATTGTTAGTTCTTAGTTACATATGGGGCCATGTGAGTACTGTAACTGGTGGAAGTCTAGGTCTTCAGGGCCTCCTGGAAGTGGAGCTAACAGCTGTTGGAGTTATCCAGTGTGGGTGCTGGGAACTGAACTCATGTCCACAGGAAGAGCAGGAAGGGGTTCCTGGGCCCTGAGCCTTTCTCAAGTGTCAAATGTGTGCATTTTAAAAGGCGACAATTAGTGAATAAAGGCTAACTGCTCTACTTTGAGGAGTCTGTTCTATCAAATACATCTGCTGCCTCTGGTATAATGTAAGGAGAGTTTAACAGGCCTAAAAACCAACCAAGGCTTGCCAACCCCTTCCTACTAGAAGTGTTTCGCATGAAGTATCATGCCTCTAGAAAATTAATCTATCTTCCTTCCTTCCCTTCACCCCCCCCCCCACCAACCTCCAGCTTTGGTTTTTCAAGACAGGATTTCTCTGTGTAGCCTTGGCTGTCTTGGGCTCACATTGTAGCCCACGTACACCAGGCTGGCCTTGACCTCTCCTCTGGCTCCCTGAGTGCTGGGACTACAGATATGTGCCACTGTGCCTGGCTAATGTTATTTTCTAATTCATTTCCCCCCTCTGGCTTCTGGGCCTACCTCAACAGGAAGAGTAACACATCTCTGGATACCTGCTATTTAATATTTTCACCAAAGTCATATATCCAAAAGTCAAAATACAAATATATATATATATATACTAGTAAATTTGAATTTTATACTTCCTTTAAAATGAAATTGCCAATATTTAAAAACCTATCTTAATTATATCTTAATTATTAATATATGAAATTAGAAAAATTAAATAAAGTAGGCAATTAATGTTTTCTAATTTTACAGGTGAGAAATAATGCAGGTGACCTTTTCCTTTCATGTATACAGACTACTCATAGTTTGACCAAGAACACCTCTTTGTTCAACTTGTTACTTTATAAAAATGTTAATGACTATATAAGTAATACAAAATTGCTAAAAAAATACAATATATAGAAATTAAGATATCACAATTTTTCTGTTAGTACTAAATTTACACAGGTCTCATTTTTATCACTGTATTTCAAGTTTTCTGTAATTGTTCCTCTTTCCCTTGATTATAAACCTAAACAGTTTTGGAAAAGATTGGCAATTTTATCTTAAATCTAAGTCAGGAGTTTTTCTAACAAACCTCAGAGTTTCTAATGTAAAGTTGTCACAGATTACAAATGAAGAAGTGAGAGGGGGAAAAAACATCTTTTTACATTGCAAATGACATTTAGACAAAAGAGTGCCTTTAATCAAATTTTACTTACTTTGTTTAAAAGCGTGGTAGACATTCAGCAGTGTCAGATGATCTCCATCTATGTGGGCAAATCTCATCTTGGCCTCATCTGCAGCTTTCTTGGCCTCCGTGGGGCGAACAAAACACTGTGGGACTAAACAAGGTTGGTATGGGCCCAACACAAACGCCCATATCGATGAGTCACGCATTCACAGATAGAGGAACAAGGCCTAGCTAGGTCAGTTCACAGAGCATAGGGCAGGGCAGGATGGCCTCCAACTGCATCTTGGACTGTTTACTACCTTGATTTGGTACATCACCTAACCACATCTGTAAGACAAGAGGGTTTCAAAGCTACAGAGTACCTGATTATTTTAACTAGATCTAAAAGTAGGCATCAAAACAGCTATTCTGAAGGCCATCAAATTACTAGAAAGCTCAACTTATTTCAAAAAACCAGTGCTGATAGCTCTACCAATAACCAGAAGTATGGTGTCAATAGCCTTTTCATTAACTGTAATTTTTCAAAAGGCCATCCATTCAACCCACTGAACGGCTGTGGTTAGGAAGCTATACTTGCCCACTGAGTAACTAAAACAACCAGTCTACTGCCACATTTCTACCAAAATTGTTTCCCTAAAACTGTGGCTATTACCAACTGGTGGGTATCACTATTAGCACCGGTGAGCAAAACCGTACGCAAACATTAAAAAAAAAGAAGATTCAAGAAATCTTGGGTTTGATAATAGCAGTAATGGTGGAAGGTTAAACCGCCTTAGAATTAAGAAAATTTAAGAAGGCTGGGATGTATTCAGTTTAATGTTGCAGCATTTGAATTAAAAAAAAAAATCAGTTAATGAAGCCCCAAGTTAAAAAAAAAAATGAATCAAACCCTCAATATAAAAGTAAATCCAATATTAAAGAGTTGACAATTAGTCAGAAACAGTCAATATTTCAAGGGTCATCAAAATATCACACTACAGTAGTTGTTTAGAGCCTCAAGATTAATTCACAAACTTTTAAGTTGTTACAAAGTATGCACTACATTTTTTCTAAATATGACCTTCCTTAATTCCCTTTACAATTCCATAGTTTTAAAAAGCAATATCAAAATAAATACTTAACAAGCCTGGGACTTTTTAATATATTCTGAAGCTCTTATAATCTTACCAATAAAAATCATGAATTATCAGTTCAGAGAGAAGATAATGGGAATAATCGACAGTGAGATCAAACACAGCAAATTACTCTTTCCCATACAGTTTTCCCCTTTAAAGATGCCAAAGTAACCAAATAAAGACATCAAAGCAATCACACTAAACATTAATGGTCTTGCTTAATATAACTGAAGCAAGGTAAGTCATACAAGTACAAAAACATCTCACAGCTCTAAACACTAAAATGAAACAGCCACCAGAGTTGAATAGGAATAAAGAGCACCATAGGCTTGTAACTGAGAACCTCAAAGTAATGGGCAAAAAAGCATTACAAGTTCTAACTTTTTGTCCTGACTTTCTCCTCACCATGCATACTCACATTGTCCACAAATGGCTTGTTTAAAAAACACTATGTGTATGTTTATTTTCAGCAGTCTAAAGACAAGCAACAGTAAACTACGTTTTTTCCTAATTCCTACTACATGTAAAACTAATATCTAACTGGATGAGTTCAATCTCACATTGACCAACTGTAAAGAACTAATATTCTGAACACAACCACAGTATTGTTTACTATGTCTGACATGAAAACCTACTTGAAAAGAAATCCTGGCAGGTAACACAAGCACACTCTTGCCCCAACTTTTCTCTAAAATCTAAAATCCTGGGAGAAATACAACTGGGAGAACATAACAAAGCATATAAGCAAGGCAGACAACAACCTACCACCACCTCTGCAAATGAGACTATTTATGTAAAACATTGATACTGCCCTGCCCATCTGCTCTGAGTCTGATCAGTCATAACTCTGCAAGAAAACATTTAGCTACTTAAGTAAAAGGCACACCATTAGAATATACCATACATCTGAGCTATACCATAATTTTGTTTAGAAAACTTAATTATTCTTTAACTCCATAGATTTTGAATTTATGGCATTAAGTAATCAAGACCAATAAACCACTCTGCAATTAGAAATCAGTTCTCTCCAGTACTGAAACTAGTAGTATACAGTACTATGATTATTTTTAATTTTTAAAAACACACACACAAAAAGAAACCAAACCAAAAAACTTTGATTTCCAAGTTAGGTTTAAGTTTTACTGCTACTAAGAAACAGCACTATTTTCTCAATGTAACATCTAATGTTTAAAAGTTATCAAGAAGCAGGTTTTTTTTTCTGCCATTGTAAAAGAATATCAAAATCAGATTCTGACTTTTAAGTCCCAAATTATACATTACTACTTCTATGTGATACTAAATCAGAAACTCATGTTTGTCACTCAATACACATACATGTAGGTAAGGCTCAATTTAAATGTAACATCGGCTCATTGAATAGTTAAGTATATCAAGTACTAACAACGTTTGTGTACTTTCAATAAACCTTCAAAATAAGACTAACCGATATAAAGGGAAAAATGCAGTTACAATTGCATTCAAATGTATTCTTGTTCCAATTTAGAGTTGTACTCAATAGAGCCACTGTTTTACTGTATTTTGTGCACAAAAACTTTACTTTTGTAAAAAATTTTATAAAGCTATTGACAAGGTATTTAGGAAACAAACTAAATTCCTTAAAACCATCTGTAAAATCTACTACCACATTGAATAATAGTAGTAATAACAGTAATAGTAGTAGTAATAATAATGATAATAAGAACCAACAAAGGGGAAGTCCACCCAAACTCTGAAGAGCTGGGCTTTTGGTCCCTCTCCCTCTATTACCTGACAACATGGCAGTAATAGACAGGACCTCATTAGAACAGTTGTAGTCACAACTTGCAATAACCATTTTAGCGAGCTGTGGATCTAGAGGAAACTCTGCCATCATGGATCCCAATTCAGTCAAATCTCCATCATCATTTAAAGCAGCCAAATAATTCAAAAGTTCCAGGGCTCTCATCAGAGTTTCAGGAGCTAAGGGAAAAAGGGAATCTATTAGATGAGTTCTCTAAGTAGGTAAAAACACGACAAGTGCAAACTCTTATAAGCAATCTTATTTTTCATTTATTACTGGACCCAGTTCAGAACTCAAACTGTCCTCAAATTCAGTCTACACTAAAATGACTTCTAACCTAAGCACTGTGGCAAATACCAATACCTGTAACTCCTGCATATACAAGCCAGGAGGATCAGTTCAAGGTTGTCTTTAGTAAGACTGAAATCAGCAGAAAACTATTTTTTCATAAAAATATTACATACTTTCTCATAAAAGTGTTACAATTTTTACATTTCCTTGCTCTAGCAATAATTCAATTAAGCTAAGTTCCCAGAATAACATCTGGAAAGAACTTATTTGCTCGTATCACTGCCACCTTTTTTGAAGTTTTAATACTACCCCATAAGACCCATCTTAATGTATAATGGAGGCAAATGGTAAAATGTACTTAATGCATATATGCTCCACAGAAAACGCCTCTGGTTAACAGAGCTGACAGAAAGTCCTATTTTAAGTCTTACCTGGTGGGTCCATAAAATCAAAATGTACCAAATCATCAATACCAAGCTTTTTCAATTGCAATACAACTGATCCTAAGTTAGAACGCAGAATCTCAGGATAGGTGTTATCCTAATAAAAGCAAAAGAACATGTTATAATAATAATAGCCTTGGTGCCTGCCTTCTTAACCTCTCTCTTGCTTTGGCATTACTCAGCTTATATATAACTATCTCAAGGGGAAAAAAATACTTGAAATTATCCTCAAAGAAAACTCACTTGACTTCTTCCAACTGCATCTATGTTTTAGAGCTAGCTACCTCAACTTGAAGTGTTGAAAATAAAACATATTTCATGTTTTCCGTTAGGAGATACCTGTGAAAGGGTCATTCGATACCCTAAAGGGGTCACAACCCACAGGTTGAGAACTGCTCTTCTAAAATGTTAGGCGAAATGAACAAAGCTCTTTTTATTCAACTAGAATGTTACATTTACTCTTCTAAATGTACAAGGTATAGCAATATCCTTACCTGCATTTCTGTTTTATAAGCTTTTTCTGTGTAAAGCCTGAAGCATTTCCCAGGTCTGGTACGCCCGGCTCGACCAGCCCTTTGCTGAGCTGAAGCTTTACTAATTGCTGTCACCAAAAGAGACTCAACTCTGATTCTAGGATTATATACCTATTGGAATGGAAACAGTTTATAATTCTTTCTTCAGCAAAACATAAAAATAAACCCAATACAAACATTCACAGACAACAATTAATGTCAAAATAAAAGGTAGTTTTGCTGACCATGGTAATTGCTTCCACACTGATCATCTTATGATCTATCCTTCTTTCAGGCACTCTGGCTAACATTCCAAAATCGACGCTAAATATCTCTAACATAAAGAAGCTAAAAACATACAGATGGCTTAATTCTTTCTTAACTTAAACTTAGACATGTTCAGTGAAAGAAGAATTTTGCCTTCCCCCTAACCCAACAGAAGAAAAGACAGGCAATTTAATCTGTTAAGAATAGGCAATAAATTAGCTACATGCATTCACTTTAATGGGAAAGTTTTCCATTAATAATATATCTATAGATTACATTAGAACATGCTTACTGAAAGCATGTTTAAAAATAGAACATTTTAGCAACTATTCACTTAGAAGTGATTGGTGTTCCTTACCCTAGAAGACTAAATTTTTCCAAAAGCATGTCCAATATACAAAATAAAAACTAGATTTATTGAATACAACATTAATTTCTAAGAGCCAGACTGAACCACAGAGATCATGTAGCAATTTGAAAATGAAACCCAAATGTAGGGAAGTAATCCTAAAAAACAATATAGTGACATATTAAGCACCCTCAGGCTCACACTCTATAAAGTAAGCTTCAGCTTACCTTTTGCTTTGCAAATCCAGGGTCAATCACAAACACCACACCATCTATTGTCAGAGAGGTCTCTGCAATGTTAGTGGACACAACTACCTGTTCAGAAATCAAGTAAAATTACCATGAATTAAAGCTAGACACTGTCATCAACAAAAGAGCTTTTAAAGCAGTAAATAAGAGATAAAAAAGGTAAGGCCTTAAAGACAAACTAAAAGTACAATATTAATCATTTCAACTTATTCTCCAACAGCAATTTATCAACACAGCTTGATTATCAAGCACATGGATTTTTCAAATAAAAATGTAGCACCAAAAGGCAAGTAATAAAGACAGTACTAAGCAGTTTACAAAATCTTCAAAATTCACATACCATGTATTTTTCCAGTATTTTCAAGCAATATTTAGAAGAAAAATTTTTACATGTGTAACACACACACCTCAATAGCACAGACAACAAAAACAACAAAAAAAAGGTATGCTCCATTAAGAACTAGAAGATCTTTTACAATAAAATGTAAATAAAGTGTGGTGGCTACATCATAAAAAGTACTGTTTAGCAAACATACACCCTAACACCTTTTCCCTAACAGGGAATGAGACTTGATGCACTCACATATTATGATAGTCTATTCCCAAATTACATGTTCTTCCCAGATTTTATAACGGTCTTCCGAAATTTATTTGAGAGGCTTCATTCAGCTCAGAGAGAGTGACTGACTAGTAAGCCCAAGAAACTAAGTTTGGTCAAAGAAAAGAAAAAAAAAAAAAAAGATAAAACTGGTTTAACTTGGGAAATGGTTTTAAGTATTTTTTCCTACTAAAACAGAAGTGGATGTTTCTTGTTAGGAATGCTGGTATGTCTCTATACATGGAGACATACATAGAAGATGTTGACACAGATGTATCAACATCTGCCCTTTAGAATTTGGAAGGTGAGATTAGGCATTGAAGGTGGAAATTACAGAAATGCTTTGAGAGTTAAAATGTGGTTATCTTCTACTTGAATATAAAAATAGCTTTTTAGGATAGTACCTGAATATTAAAACTAAATTTCTCAGAAGAACAGAGCCAAGGGTTTATATATGAGTACAGAACACACAGGAATTAAAAGGATTTGTATTTATCCCCATTCTTTTACTTCAGGGGGAAAAAAAAAATTAAAATAAAAAATCTTTTATTTTAATTCAAGAGCCTTAAATTCAGTGACTAATGTTCACTATTATAATAATGTAATTTCATATCTAAGGGGGAGATTACCCAAAATACCAGCAGAAAACCTTGGGATGTATCAACAAAATATTTCAGAATTATTTAATGTCAAAAAATTATTTTATACTGGTTAACTAAAAAAAAACTGACAAATGGGAGGGGTTATTACTTTCTATGGATTATAATAATTAGAAAAGAAACAAACAAAATATATAACATTAATGGTAAAAAAAAAAAAAGTAAAACCTAATTGCACTACTCTTGTAAAAAGTCAGGTTATTTTTTTGTGGCTGGAACAAAGTTACACCAAGGGTCAGAGCTAGAAATTAAACCAGAATAGTGCAAAAGTGTTAATATCCCTAAGTGTCAATCTGCTCTTAATACTTTGCACATTAGATTACAGTTAACACAAAACTGTGGATCTTGTATTTGAAAAGGCATATAAACTACCTAGAATTATGCATACTTCTGATTTCTAGAAAAAAAAGATCATGGTTCTGAATGCATAAGCCAGTGAAGCAAGACATTTTGTTATTTCAAAAGTGCATTTCACAATATACAAAGTGATAAAATTTCTTGATGTGATCAGCTCTAAGAAGTTACAAAAATAAGCATCTATGTTAGAACATAAGCACTGTTCATCATTTGATAATCTTTAAGTAACATACACCGTCTGGATGAGTAAACACATAAAGATTTACATTACATACAAAAGGGGATCTGAGTGGTAAAAAAATGTCATGCTTGGAAAAGTAAGTAACTTAGAGCTTGGACATTATATTCCCCTAAAATTTCAGTATTTAAAGACTATGATTTCCATAAGTAACTCACACCAAGAAAAGCAACACTATGGAGCAGGGTTCCTTGCTCTTGATTTAAAAACATAAAAATAAAAAAAATAATTGAATCTAGTCTGGTCAACAAAGAGAGTCCAAGAGAGCCAAGGCTATACAGAGAAACCCTGTCTTGACAAACAATCAAAAAAACCCCAAAGTGTGTGTATATACATATATATAATTTTTTTAACCTAAAAACTTAGAAATACGTACATGTGGCCCTCACATGCTTACAAATGGAAGATGATACTAACTCATCAAGCTCCATTTCATTTTTTGATGCTAGGCAAAAGTAAAGTCCCAAAATGTTAGCTCAGTCTTTTGAGTCTAGGGGCTTTTTGTTTGAGTCACTAAAGACTCTACTACCCAAAGGACAGAATTTAAAAACCATGACAGGTTTTAGAAACAAAAAGGCCAAATTAAGATTTATTTCTCCTATAGACTTGACCAAAATCTGAAAATAACAACTGCAGCTAAATAATACACAACACACACACACACACACACAAATGAATGAATAAATAAGTGCATAGAGCTACTTTGCCACCTCATCAATAAGGTAAAGCAAGTAGCCAATCTGATCAGATGTTAACAGTTCAGCATTTAGTAAGGAACTGGTCAGCAAAGTGATCCTCAGTCAAGGGATTCACAGAGACCAATGGGAATGTTACAAGTCTTTTCTAGATTGTAACTTTGTAATAAGCTTTCAAAAATAGCCTTTGCCAAAGTCTCAGGACAAGAAAGTTTTCTTGTTTTGTTTTTTGAGACAGTTTCTCTGTGTCACCCTGGCTGTCTACTTGATCTGTAGACCAGACTGTCCTCCATTTCTCTGCCTCCTGAGTGCTGGGTTAAAGGTGTGCCCCACAACATCCAGCAAGAAACTAACTTAAGGTAAATTACCTATAGCACAGGATAAGCTCTCAATTGGCATCAATGCTAAAACTTAGTTACCCACAATAACTCCTATCTAAATAGAAGCAATATTCAGAGTACACTAACTGCTCTTCAGATAGAATTCAGGGTGCTTGGACTTGCCCTGCTTAAATACTGTTTATCCACAGTCATCTATTTAAATTAAGCTAATTTACATTATTTTAGCCATCAGAACATGAGGTGTGCTCCTTTCCAATATAAAGACACATATCAGCATGTGCAGTTAACCACTTTTAAATCCATAACCCTTTTCTTCAAAACCACAAAACCATCTCCACAAGGGCCATGTTCTTTTTTACTGAGCAATCCATATTTTAAGGCTTGCTAATAATTAGCAAGCTATAGGTTAAGGTCCAGAAAAGATCCCAACTAACTATTTTAGCCTGAAATGGCGTCTCATACTTGTTATTCCAACACTGAGGAAACTCAGGTAGAATAACTGTTGAGACCAGGCTCTACAGAGCATGCTTGTCTTTTTCGTTGTTTTGTTCTTAGATCCCGTGCAGCTCTGAGTTCAGTAAAATACTTAAAATAAATCAACATTTTAAAACTGCAGGCATACAAAACACAAATATTTTCACCACAAATTTAGTCCTCAGGCTCTTCCTAGGTGGCATACTAACTATACCACAGAAATGAATCAACATGTCCCCGAAAATACAATGACGTCTTCTAATAATGAGAACTTAAACCCAGTGAAGCATCAATTAGACCAGAAATTAATAAAAAACCTTCTCAAGTTGAACTTCACCTAGCTGGAATACCTTGTTCCCTTACCTAGGCCAACTACATGTCCATCTACCAAAAGAATGTTAAGGTTCCTGCCTTCAAGGAAATTCATGTATTTATTCATGAATAAATACATGTGTGATTAATACTTTAGATTCTGTACAGCGTCAATAGTTAACATTTGTTGATTTAAAATTCTAGTAAGGGAACAAATCACCAAATTAAAAAGAAAATCGCTTAGTTGCGAAGTTATCATACACCCAATAGGTACCTGGTCAACTTCCCTCTCTTTCCTGGATCATCCTAAGCATTCTTTTTATCTGCTAAGAACAAACTGCTTCTGTGGGAGGAAGTAGTTCATTTTCTTATAGAAGAATCCAAAAATGCCATTCACGTTAATACATTTCCCATTTACTTCCGAAATGCAGACTAAGACTATTTTGTTGTGTCCTATCACTCATCCCTAACTTTGGTGACTGCAGTGGTTGTGTTTTCTTGTTTTCCTTTTGGAGACATGGTCTCACTACGTAGACCAAATCAAGGCTGGCCTTGAATTTGTACTAACTTCCCCCCACCCCCAAGGCAGTTTCCATTCAAACCCTAGGCTGGTTTTAAATTCTTTATCATCCTGCTTCCTTTGCCAGAAAGTATTAGAATTACAGGCATGTACTGTGACATCTACCTTATATATAGTTCTTTCTTTCTAACTGGTATCTCATAACTTTTCTACTATCAACAATATGACCATAGGGAATACTGAATGTTACCTTTCTTCCAATTGCTCCATTCTGTTTTTTGGGAGGTGGTGGCTCAAAAATACGTTGCTGCTGCTGGGGTGGAAGTGTAGAATACAATGGAATGATCTTAATATCACCAACTTCAGGGCCCAAATCATCAACTTCACGCTTTATTCGCTTACAGGCCTCATCAATTTCCTACCAAACAAAAATGTTGATAATGGAAACAAAAATCATAAACTAGAAAGTAGTCATCATCTTATGCATTTCATTAGACATATCTATAATCTGCTTTTATTTCACAGATAACCTATTTTAACCTTGTTGGCCAGAATTTTAAAAATTTCAGTGTGAATTTTGAAACCAACAAAGAAATTTTGACTTTGGTATTGAGACAAAAATGTAACTATCTTTATTTGTATTCTATACCCCTTTTCTCGAAGACTCAAACATCCTAATTAATTCTTAACCAATTTTATTAAAATTGAAAATTTTCACCCAGGAATATTTAACTGCACTCATAACCTTTTCATTTTCACAATCTAAAAGAAACTCATGTGTTAGATATTTTAAATAAGCCAATTAGGCTTTAATGTCACATATCACTAATGCAATTATATAGAAGAATTGCTTCATTGTACCTAATGAGAACAAGCACCTTTACAGTAGCAACATGGTATTTCAGGAGAAAGCTGACACAAATGCCTCAGAGAGGCTTCTGAATGTTCTCAACCAGGCAAACTAATCCAATGCATTTGTATTCAAACACAAATTTAAAGAAAGACGCAGCGAATGCATCTGAGAGAGGAGCAGCAGCTGCGGGGGTGGCAAATGGCTTAAAAAGCAAAGGATGATAATGGAGAATTTATTGTTTTGCTGAAGCAATTAAACTTCAATATATATTATTATTAAAACAATCTTTCAAGTAATAACTAAGCAGTCAGCTATCCTAGCCAATAAATTTTGTCAAAAAGTTATCACTAAGAGAAAAAAGAATTTTAGGTAAATTGGCTTTGTATCAAACTAGGTTTCCCGCAAATGATTTAAAACCAACTTGCAATTGTTTCTCTGTTAAAGAATATAAAATCTGGGGCTGGCTCGGCAACTAAAAGCACTGGCTATTGTACAAAAAAAATGAGGTTGGTTTCTAGCAATCATATGGCAGCTCACAACTACATTTTTAGTCAATTTGGTGCTCTGTTCTGGGCCCCTGGACATAGGTACACATCTGATGCACGCACACAAATGCATGCATACATACAAGCAAACATGCATATACACAAAACTAGAATAAATCTTTAAAAAAATGTAAGATCCTTGGATAAAAATGTAAGATCCTTGGATAGAACAAACCTTTCGCCTATTAAAAAATACCAATTTTCTTAACTAACATAAGGTTGTTTGTTAGACGGAAGAAAATTACTATTAAAGACCATGCATGGAGAAGACCTAAAACCTCCACTCAGATGTAGCCCATAGATTCAGTCTCCAAGTGGGTGCCCTAGTAAGGGGAGCGGTATGGGGGTGGGGGGATGGGGGAGTGGGGGGCTTTCTCTGGCATGAACTTAGTGCCAGGCTCTCCGTGTGTGTGTGTGTGTGTGTGTGTGTGTGTGTGTGTGTGTGTGTGTTAGGAGAGGGACATAGGGGAAGAGGAGGGAGGGAGGATGGGATTGGGAGGAAGATGAGAGAGGGGGACCACAGCCAGGATACAAAATGAATAAATTGTAATAAATAATAATAATCAATAAAAAAAGAAAAAATCAGAATCCAAAGTTTCTTTTAAGACCTCAAGTTTCTAGAAAATAAAAATTGAATACTATATATTTGAAAAATATTTAGTCTTTTTAGAAAAAAAATGCGTTTAAATGTTCTCTAGATCAGAATGCCCCTGCTGGCATGTAAATATGGCATTAAAATCCCTATCAAAATGAAAAAATATTTTAAATAAAAAGTAGAGCCCTGTATTTCAGATTTGTAAATGGTCAGCACACATTAAAAAATAAGTAATCCACATAACATCTACACTTCATGTATTAAAAAACTTAACACAATAACTAAAATATATCCAAAATGAATCAGCTCAAAGACTTCAAGTTCAAAAATACACCAAGAGTCACAACTACAACTTCACTTTATTTCACAACATGCCAACATACACCTGAAAACACTCTTTTCCTGGTGAATGAAATAAACTTTACTAAGCTGGCTCAGAAAAAAAAAAAATCCCTTTTTGGTTCTCTCCATGAGATCATCTGAAACTTCCAATACGATTCAAATATGCCTCGTCAAGAGCAAGTGAGAAATTGTAGAGACCAAACATAAAAGGGCAAAATGAACACCCTGCAAGCATCAGTATCAACAGTTAGAGTATGAATGTTGTTTACATGCCAATGGGGAAGGGGGGAAATCAACCAGTAACTTTTGCAGAAGCTTTACGGAAATTTTCCACTTTAACTGCATAAAAAAGGATGAGTTAGAATCAAAGGAAAAACTGCATTTTCAACACACCTTAGCTCACAAAAGAACTAAGAGTGAATCTCTACAGGGAAAAAAAATTACAAACACCTTTACCTCAGACATTTGGCAGTGTCTAAATATTTGCTGGTAACCCACACAAAGTATTGCTACATCTAGTATGAAAAGGCTGAGAGTGCTGATAAGTGTCCTACAATGCAGTGGCATGAAACAACACAAACATCGTCAACTCACAACATAAATAGTATTTAGGCCCCAAAATCATACTCTATAAGAAAACTATGTCCAAAGGCACAAATATTTAAAGAAATCCCAGAATTAAAAAAAAAAAAAATTATCAGAGCTGGAGAGATGGCTCAAAAGTTAAGAGCACTGTCTGCTCTTCCAAAGGTCCCGAGTTTAATTCCTAGCAACCACATGGTGGCTCGCAACCATCTATAATAAGATCTGTTGCCCCCTTCTGACATGTAGGCATACATGCACTACAGAATACTGTATAAATAATAAATATTTTAAAAAAAATTATCCCAAATTTATAGCTCTTAAACTGAATGGCATTTGAGAAATTATCATCTAGCTAACAGTTCTATAGGAGCTGCATACAATGAAAAGAGGTTTTGGTGCGGTAAGGCATGTCTTTGGTTTGCATGAGACTAGACCAATCAATTTTGCACAACACTATTTAGTTGTCCTTAGGTATCACAGTGGGGATCTCCTAGACTGTAACAACACTCCTCTGGAAAAGCAATTCTATGTCTTAAATGACCCATGGAGCTTGTAGGCAATGTAGACTCAAGCTTCACTTATTTTTAAAAACACTGAACAAAATCACGAACTTGATTTAATAAATTCTCTTCCTTCAGACCAGAAATCTGACCTACTACAGACCATACTTAAGACATTCTAGAACAGGACTCAGACCTAATCTAAAAGGTACCCAACATTTCAAGGAACCATCTATCAAGTCATTTATATACTTTTCTTCAGTATGCACCCCTTTGAATATGAGCATATTAAAATGGTGGTTAAATGCTTCAAATATCCAAACAATTATGTTCAAGAAAAACTTGAATGACTTAGTTGAGAAAAATATGACCAGCCTTGGTCATGTAAATATAGAGTTGCTGGGCCAATAAAAATGACTACATAAAGTAAATGATGATACCTCTTGACCAGTCAAGAAAAGGAGAAGGTCTCCTTCCTCCTCTTCACACATATGTATCTGGATCACTGTTCGAATTGCTGCTTCAAGATAATCTCTTTCTGGTTCTGGAGTATAAAAAATCTCAACAGGATGTGTTCGGCCAGGAATAGTTAGGAGAGGACAGTTATCAAAGTAAATCTGGAATTTCCCAGCATCTAGGGTAGCACTCATAACTATAACCTGTAGGAGAAAACAGCATATTAGTTTTATCTCTAAAGATTCTTACATAATCTCAAAGGAAAAAAGTTAGTTACTGTTCTAGTTAAGCATATATTATCAACTACAGACAGCCTTTAATGCTAGGCTTGATGGTGTAATGTCATCTTTAATCCCAGAACTAGGGATACATAGGTAGGAGTATCTGTGAGTTCAAAGCTAAACCTAGTCTATACAATGAATTCAGGACAGCTAGAGCTACATACTGAGACCTTGTCTCTACAAGACCCCCCTCCCTTTAAAAGATGGTCTTTAAAGAAATACTAAAAATAAAAGAGGCCTGTGTAGTTGCACACACTTTAAATCTAAACATTCAAAAGCTAAAAGCAGGTGGATCACTGTGTGAGTTCAAGGCCACCAGGGCTATATAGTGAAACCCTGTTTTTAAAAAACAGAAATAAAATATAGAAAGGGATGAACTACAGTTATTTATATTTTTAAATACTAGAATATCTAATAAGCAATGTATCTTTATAGGGCCTATGTAAGAGATATATTCATTATACATTATATAGGAAAGGGGGAGGGCTGGTGGGAGAGGAAAAAAAAACAATAAATGAAATAGAATTTTTTGCCATTTCTTCTAAATTACCTTAACAAGCACAGCATATTTTGAAAATCTAAAGAACGCTAAGGTCTTTAGGCTGGCCACCAAGGCCCAAGGATCTATCCATACCCACCTCCCCGTCCCTAGGATTACAAAAAGGTGCCACCACCTTTTTTCTGGGGGCTGATGGTCCTGTGCACAGTTATTCTCACCATGTTATACTAGGGGATCCAATTATCTCTGACCTCTGTAGGCAACTGCACTCATGCACATTCCTACACATGCACACAAATACTTTAAAAATTTAAAAATTCTTTACCTTTAAATCTGATCTTTGCCTTACAACTTCCTTCAGAACACCCATGAGAATATCTGTAGCCAATGTTCTTTCATGAGCCTCATCAAGAATTATCACTCCATAACGTTCCAGGAGAGGATCATTCATAGCTTCACGAAGCAGCATCCCATCAGTCATATACCTATAATCATAAAGACAGCACTGGTCAAAACTATGTGATTTCAAAACTAACCACCCTGCAAATTGCAAAAATTACAACTAAAAGGTTTTATTATTATAAAATCTTATCACTGCAATATACTGAGAAACATAACTCTTGACTATGGCATACAATGATCACATGGTTTCACACAAATGCTAAAACCAAATTTGTCACTTAAATGCATGTCTTTTAAAAAAATCCCTAAAAAATATTTAAAACAAGCCAATAAAAAGCTATAAGTTGTTTAATGCCGCCACACTACTAAAATGCTACTATATGCAAAATTTACATTTTGAAAAAAAATGAAACCATAATTTTTTACAGTAATAACAATAGATGACAGCACAGAAGTCTACTTTGCTCCATCAACACCACCAATGAAATAACCTAAAAGACAAAATGAGTCCATTTATAAAGGCTCTGGGAATGACCAACAGCATCAGCACCATGAGAATACTGATACTTAGATGTAAAATAAAAAAGCAAATGACACCAGACTGAATGGTGATTCAAAGAAGAAAAAAAAAGAAATGCTTCAGAGAAGGCATCTGGAATCCAACCATCACAGAAGGAACCATGCAAAATCATGATCAAAGATTGCTTATAGAACACTGTACGGGTCAGCCATCTCCTGTCCAATCCACTCTGGCCAGTGCTGTCAGTAATACAGAACAACTATCCTTAAATTTGGCACTTCGACAAAAACACTGTATACCTTTAAAAGCTAAAGCCACAGTTGATGGTCAGTTAAATAAAAGCCCATTATTTTATTTAAAAATTTAAACAGCATAACAAAATTTGAAGCCATCACTTATGACTTCATTCTGGCCCTTTGTCCTGTAATCTAACCACACCTAATCTTTCACAAACCAACCTGACTTCAGTCTATATCATCTATTGAAGAAGTTAAATTCAGCAATTGATAGCATACAATATAATGAACTCCTTCCTCTCTTTCATCTAAGAGTAATTCTAAATTTATTAAAACACTTGGCAAACAAGTACACCTTTACTACATGCAGAGAGAAGGATTTATATAGCACTGGATGCTTCATTCTCTTGAGTACTGGTAAGAACCATCATACCTGGTCCCTGTTTATACAGTTTGTATTTCTTTAGTGTTCTTTTAACTACCACCATTTCTGGAATCAACTCCAAGATTTTAAAAACACAAAAGAAAAATCATCACCAATCAAATAATAACTAACTGTCCTAACAATCAAACCCAAAATCTGTAAAAGCTACAATATGGCTTCTAGAAGCCTTGAAAATTTTCATCTATTTGAGGGCATTTGGCAATTATTGTTTTCAGATGAGTTACTGTCATGAGCTAGGCAATCCAGTGACAAAGTAATTGTAGGTAAGTGCCTGAGCTACAACAAAACTCATTTTAACTTTTAGGGGGACATGAAAGAACTGATTATTTCAACAGTATTTGCTCAAATACCTATCTATTATATCTTAGTACTATTTCTACATCTCTCTGGACTATCAATTGCTAGTCTTTCAATAGGAAAACCTACATTTCTGAAAGCACTTTAATTAGCAGATTAATTCAGCCTATTATTGCCAAAAATTCCCAATACGCATTTGAAGTGACAACACATAAAACTACATCTATATCAAATATCACAGAAATGACAACCCCTAACCTACCAATTACAAGATTTCAACTGATTCTAAGATGTGCTTCAATTTAGAAGAAAGCTGCAAAACTGATACAAGTCTCTTAACTTGAACAGACTTCCAACCATAATTATTTAAAACCAAATAAAATAAAAAGTCATAACTGCTGAGAAGCACTAACCTAGCTTAAGCATTTTTCAACTAATATACAAATGACACAGGAGAGTGACCAACAAACTACATGTAAGTTTCTCCTAACTAAAGAGTGCTAACAAAAACTTCTGAATATATCAATAAAGGTGTTTCTAGAAACTTTAAAGTGAGGGAGAAGACCTGCTGTAGATGTGGATGCCATAACGCCATAGGCTGAGGTCCTGGATTGGACCTCACACTTCTGACCACCATGCATTCTTCACGACATAACCTATCTCTTCTTAAAAGGTAAACCAAGGCCTACCTCTTCTTAAAAGGTAACCAGCAGAGGCAGAGAAAAGTGGAAAATCTGTGAATTCAAGGGCAGCCTACTCTACAAACCCTGTCTCGAAAAAACAACCAACCAACCAACCACAAAAAAGGGGGAAGGAGGAAGCCAAAATAATAAGCCTTATGTTGCTTGTCTGGTATATGGTCATGCCAAAGAGAAAAATGAATATACACAAATTAATATACCTATATAAACAAGCTTATAGAAAGTAATTTCTTTAAATTATATCAACACTTCTGAAAGACACTATATTTTTAAAATGGTATTCTTGGAGGATTGCTTTCGGTACAACAAGCATCTGTGTACCCTGAAGTATTATATAAACTAGCCTAGTAGCATGGAACTCTAAACATCTTCCTATATATAATCTGTTTCTATATGTACAACACGGAATAGAATGCAAATCCTAAAGTTGTATTGTTTAAGGAAGGAAAAGCCAAGTGCCCAAGTTTAATAATTTTTTTTGTGAACACTCAACTTTCACTTTCACAAATGCAAAATGAGCATGTCAACTCTATTCACTTTTGCCTTCCTTACCACACAGCCTTTAGCAACAGTGTAATTTCTGGATGACAATAATAACAAACAGAACAAAGCAAAACTGGCTTTTATTTAGCAGAAAACAGATCTATGGGTAAGAGACAGTCCCAAACTAAGGTAGTAGTTCAATTTTACCCTGGGCTTATCTGTGTATTAAAAACATGGGACGTTTGATGGGCTAACTCAAAACCTTTTATCATTAAATAAAAATTTCAAGCAAACCATAACCATTTAAATAAAGTTTTACAAGCTATTCTGGTGTTTAATATTAAGATCTCTCCTTTTTAATTTATTTGTATGGTATCTCTACACTGTTCTTCCTGCATATAGGCCTGCAGGACAGAAGAGTGCACCAGATCTCTTCATAGATGGTTGAGCCACCATGTGGTTGCTGGGAATTGAACTCAGGACCTTGAGAAGAGTACCCAGTGCTCTTATCCTCTAAATCTCTTAATATATAGTTCCTTGGTTATGTTATAGACAAATCCAACAAGCTGATTTTGGATAGTTAATAATCTCAACATCTACATATATATCCAGAGCCAATCGACTAACAACTATTTTGGTTATAAACAGGTCACTCAAAATGATATTAAAAGTATGAAAATATCCTAAATAATAAGTCTATGGAAGAACTTTTCATCTTAATGTAAAAGGTAACATTACTACTAGTTCCGGGTAGCTTAGTGTATCAACAAGCATTTCTTGGTAATTTTCACAGAATCAAGTTCAGTATGACAAGAAGTACAACAGTAAAGCACAGTGACAACAACTAGATTTGGGTGCTCATCTAAAAAAGAAATACACACACAAACACAATATTTTAAATAATTAGTATTCTAATAAAGCAAACAAAGCAAAACCCAGGAAACATGAAACCCTTGTGATATATATACAATATTCATTCTTGGCTGAAATGTTTAGCCCAGACACCTAAACACACTGAACACACAGCTTTGTTAGGTAAAGTATTTAGCCTATGTTTTAAATCTAAGACACCTAATCAAGAAAAGGCCTAAAAATTTAATAACTGCAAACAAACACCAAATCATTTTAAAATAATTTACAACACTTACAACTCTAAATTTTAAAGGCAACAGTCTTTTATTCCCAGAACAGCATAACTGAAGCAGAAGTTGTAATTTCTATACAGTATTTTCTAAAACACTGGCACTGTGAACAAAGCGAGCCTTCTACGATTAATCTTTTACAAGTGCATAAATATTAGAAATATTTGTAGAAAATCAAACTGATAAATGTCAACAGGATTCTATTTGCAGGAAGCAAAAAGCATTTCCTGGTAAACCTATGGACCAAGTTCAGTTTAAGGATTAAAAAACTTCTGACCTCCAAGAGTGGTATGGCACAAGTTGCCTACACAGAGATTTTAAAAAGTTAAAAAAAAAAAAAGAGAAAGAAAGAAGGAAAGCTACTTGAAAAGTAACAATTATTTCAGTCTTTAAGAGCTGTCTGAATGGTCAACTAAGCATTTATTCTTTACTTCCCTACCTTTCTAAGAGAACAAAGGTCAAACTAAACCACTTAGCTTCTTAAGTACTATACTTCAATTAGAACAGAGCCTACTACTTTAAATTACTAATAAATTGTACAATTGTGACTTAAAGTAGTAGTACACCTGTTTGTACATCTTACCTCAAGCCCTTAAGGATATTTGTCTACATTCATTCCACAAAGACAAACATCAAATTTTAATTCATGCTAACCTTTCCCAACTGTAATTCAATTATTATATAGAAGCTTATTACACTGCTTTTGTAAGAACCTTTTAATTAGTTTAGCTGGTGTCTTAGTTACTTTTCTATTATTGTAAGAAGACACCAAAACCAAGGCAACTTCTAAAAGTTTTTTAGAGGAGGCCTGCTTTCAGTTTCAGAGGGTGAGCCCACCGCCATCAGCGCAGGGAGGAAGGCAGCAGGCAAGAGAATGGAGCACAAGCTATTTGATAAAATGTGAGGTTTTAAATTTCTAGATAGAAGAATGGCTATGCAGGGTAAAGAGCTGTCCTATGCATGTACTCTTCCTACTCAATTAATACACTACTGACTTTCAGTTTATTAAAGCTTTAGCTTTTTTTTCTACCAGGATTTTTGGTGATTTAATGCATTACTTCAGCAAATATATCCTGATACTTTTACCACAATGTTTAATGAAACAGTCCTATCAATTAAAACTACCACTGGCACTCTTCCTAAGTAAGAGTTACATCACCATTTTTTTCTCTTCTTGAAGGTAATGAAAAATATACCAACTTCTAATTCTGTTAACAATGCCAAGACAGTTTTAACTATTGAACAGACTGCAGAACACCAATAAGCTTACCTAATCTAGAATTAATTTTTTCCTAAAGCTTAATTACAACTTCTGGGGATTTCTTAATGAGAGAATGACAATGCCAACATGCCTTCACTTTGAACTATTGCACCTGTTTGTTACTCTCTATAAACTGAACCAGTCTTTCACAAAGATTAATCTTTTGAAAGTCTACCCTTTCTCTACTTTCTATCACACACTATTAAGACAGATTATAACTTTCTCAAATTCCAAA